>CM060179.1:23462500-24662500 GCA_030549775.1 Tamarix chinensis | reverse complement strand
CAATAAGCATGCATCAAGTACCTACACATACCAACAGCTGCTATTGGGAAACAGCTATCCACAAAAACACAGTTCATAAATTGATTCTAGGAAAAACATAAGAGTCTGCACTTCATAAAAGTTGTAAAGAGCCGATGATATTCAACAATTCAATTTTCTTATTATTCCTGATGGAAATCAGGGAAGAGGAGTCTATTCTTGTGGATCTTATCATAGAATGAGGATCATATTACCGCAGCATTGCTCATGAAGCAAGAGGCCTTCGCTATGTTATGGCCAAAATTGTTTGAACCTGATGGGTGGAGTTCTTGAATAGAATTGTTTGGTTTTATGGTGTGTTTTCTCCTTTTTCTTCTGTAACCCATTGTTGAGGAAAATAAGTAGGATAATATGATGACTGTTATAAGAGAACTCCCAGATCTCAAGAACTAGATGGCGAAAGCTCTCTAACCTTGTAAGAAAATTTGGAAATCCGATTTTACACTTGCTTTATCCAATAACCATAGGCCCATATATACAGGGCAACCTCAGATCTAAAATTAAATTGATAGATAATCTTTTAGCTTAAGATAATCATCTTTCAGGCTGGAACTGAAAGACAATAGATAAGCTAAAGACAACTAAGTTAGATAACATATTGATCTAGCTAACTAATCTCGTTAGATATCTTCTATATGTAATTTAAGGCCAGATAATTACCGATTAATAACTACTTATAAGCAATAGACATGCATAAACACAAATCCCACTACCACTAATAGATAATTAGTGCTAGGAAAAGGTTCAGGTAAAAAAACCCTTAAAATAAAAACATAAGAACCATTTTCATTTTTATTTTGGTAAGTAAAATAAGAACCATTTTTCGCAGCCAGATCTTCTAAATTGACGACACATATTAAACATGGCAAAATTAAATCAGCAAAGAAATTTTCATACAATGCGTTTGCATTTTTGTAATAAAATCAACTTCGTTATTTAACAAAAACATGGCTCCACCTCTTCAGTTTACTTCCTTCTTGCCTCCATGTCTCTCTTCTCTTTCATCCCAACATCTATTCCTTGTCTCCTCATTCTCAACCCTCCAGCATGATAGACCCCTACTTAAATATACCTACATAAGGAGGGGCAAGATATGAGAAGACCGACTGTTATAGCTGGCAGGCTACCTTCTTTTCTTCTTCTTAATTTGTCTATTAACAAGTCGGAGTCTGTTCTGTTGATTAGGCTAAGTTTGTTATTTTGTAGGAGTTTCTGTTTTGGTAGTTACAGCAAGTCAGAGACTAGGGAGTTGTGCCCACCTCTAATCATAGTCGGGGAAGGAGAGGAAGAGAAAGGGAGGAATTGAGTTGAATAGGGAGGGCACCAGGACCTCAACTACCTGGGTGTAACTCTTTTCCTCTCTTAACAATATATCATCTAGCCTTCTCTCTCAGATTCGATCTGTTAATTGTTCCTTGATCAGTGTGTTTTTGTTGTTGCATTGTGAGAAGTGAGAACTTAACAAATTGGTATTAGAGTAGTACACAATTGGGAAGTATGACTCAAAAGAAAATGGAAGTGTTGGAGGAGAAACTGGGGGTCATTCAAGAGGAATGGCAGGAGGAGATAGAGACGGTTCGGGAGGATAACAAGAGATTATGTTGCTGGAGAAAGCCGTGGAGGAAATTAGAAGACAACTGGGGCAATTACTAGGACAAGGAAATGGGTAGGCTTCATCTGCTGATTCAGGAGATAAGACAACCACTGAGGCGTGCGAACCAGAACCGGCTGTGCCAATGGAATTTCAGGGAGCCCCTCCTACAGTCAACCATCACTTCGAATTATGTTCCACTAGGCAACTGGAATTTCCCATATTCAACAGTGCTGATCTAGACAGGCGGTTGTTTTGAGCTGAACGATTCTTTAACTTGAATCAAATGATGGAAAGCTGAGAAGCTAGAGGGCATAGCAATTGCCATGGAAGACAAAGCTCTGGCATGGTTACAGTACATGGAGAATGGGAGGAAATTTGTGACCTGGAGGGGATTTATGGAGCCGTTTCTCATCAAGTTTCACCCGAAACATGAAGGCTCCCTATGCAAGAAATTTCTCTCGATCCAGCAGAATTCATCGGTAGAAGAATATCTAAAAACCTTAGAGCTCCTCGCCGCTCCATTGCAAGGTCGACTGACAAAGGAGGTACTGGAAGGGACTTTCCTCAACAGGCTGAAACCGGCGATCAAAACTAAAGTTCGGATGATGAAGCCCAAAGGATTGATGAAAATAATGGAGGCAGCGCAAATGGCAGAGGACAAGAATAGGATGATTCAGACTAGGCAAATGGGGTCAGGATTGAGGGCCCAACATATATGAGCTCGACCCACAAAAGCAGGCAGTCATAGAACAACCCATACGTCAAACCTAACTTACTGGCAACCCGACCTATTAAGGTAAACTAGGCCCTAGCAGACAACAGATCGAGCTTAGAGGAAATTGCAGGGGACGACAAACACCAGAGGCTAAGAGATTGACGGATTCTGAGCTCCGACGCAGACAAGAACGAGGCCTCCGTTATAGGCATGATGAGCGAGTTTTTTCAGGTCACGTGTGTAAAAATTGGATGCTGCAACTTCTCGTGGTGGACGATTCACAAGCTCACATCAAAGAAGAGGAGATGCCACTGAAGGAAGTAGACACTTATGGGGTCCTAGTCGAGCAAGTGGAAGGTAACATCGACCTCTCTATGAATTCTATTGTTAGGTTTACTTCACCTCAGACAATGAAGCTAAAGGGGGTGATTGAAGGGGAGACGATGGTGAAGTACGGGGCAACTCATAACTTTGTTGCACATGAGCTTGTTAGGAAAATGGACTCACCACTGTCCAAAATGGCGAAGTTAGGGGGCTCATGGGGAGAGAGCCCGATACTAACGAAGGGTGTATGCAAGGGGATAAGATTATCCTTACCAGAGGTGGAGATTGATGAGGATTTCCTACCCTTGGATTTAGGGAGCACGGACGTAGTATTAGGAATGTTGTGGTTGGAAAAGCTAGGGATTATGCATATAAATTGGAAGGCTCTACCGATGAAGTTTCACGTGGGCAGTACATCGGTCACACAAAAGGGAGATGCAGAACTGTGTAAATCCTAGGTGTCACTGAAGGCACTTATTCGCACCATGCGAAAGTTGGGACAAGGCATATTGCTAGAATTTTAGGCTCTATAAGTGGTGCCAGGAACACCAACTAATTCCATGGGTATTGTTGCACCTATTCAAGCTATGGTGAACCAATTTCCAGAGGTATTGAAGGCACCAACAGGGTTACTGCCACCTAGAGCAATGGATCGTAGAATTCCCTTGCTGCTCAAAGCTGCACCAGTAAGTGTATGTCCTTACCAGTACAGCAGTACCCCCATATACAGAAGCATGAGATTGAATGACTGGTGGGGGAAATGTTGGCAGTTAGTGTGATTAGGCCGAGGCGCGGTCCTTTTTCCAACCCTATATTGTTGGTGAAAAAGAAGGATGGTAGTTGGCATTTTTATGTAGACTACTGAGCCTTAAATAAAGTAACAGGGCCTGACAAATTTCCAATTCCGATGGTAAACGAGTTGTTAGATGAACTGCACGGGGCAACATTTTGTTCAAAATTGGACCTCAAATCGAGATATCACAAGATCAGAGTAAATCCAGAAGACGTGCCTAAGATCACATGTCGTACGCATGAGGAGCATTATGAGTTCTTGGTTATGCCATTCAGATTGACAAATGCTCCAGCCACTTTTCAAGGGTTGATGAATGAAGTATTTCGCCCTTACCTCCATAGATTTGTGTTCGTTTTCTTTGATAATATACGAGTATATAGCCCTTCTATGGAGGCTCATGTCCAACATCATAGCTTCCATTTGTAGGTCCTGAAGGCACATTCATTATCGGTGAATATTAAGTGTGTTTGGCAATGGGAGCTTGAATATTTGGGACATATAGTGTCCTCAAAAAGAGTGGTTGTAAACCCCGCCAAGGTTCAGTGTATAAACTATAAAGGACTGGCTGGAGCCTAAGAACTTGCGGGAATTAAGAGGGTTCTTAGGTTTAACAAGCTAATACCATATGTTTGTGCACCATTTTGGGCACGTTGCTGCCCCGCTCGCTCCACAATTTAAGAAAGACGGTTTTGGGTGGAATGCAAAGGCTCAGAAAGCTTTTGACAAGCTTAAGGGGGCCATGATGACAGTACCCGTTTTAGGTCTTCCAAATTTTAATGAGCTCTTCATAGTGGAAATCGATGTGTCGGGGATTGGAACTGGAGCTTTTTTTATGCAGCAGCAGTGACCAATCGCTTTTTTCAGCCAAGCCTTGGGGCAACGGGCTCTCATGAAATCGGCATATGAGAGGGAATTAATGGTTGTGGTACTTGCAGTTCAACGATGGCGACATTACCTCATGGGCCAAAAGTCTACAGTTAGAATGAATCAGAAAAGTTTGAAGTCTTTATTTGAGCAGCGAATAATTCCAAAAGAGCAACTGAAATGGGTTATTAAGCTCTAGGGATACTGTTTGACATTGAATACAAGCCTGGGGGGGGGGATAAGGTTGTTGATGCCCTATCAAGAGTCGAAGTAGCAGCTACATTAGTTGCCTTCTCTACTGCCAAGGTCGAGAAATAGAGCACCCTTCAATCTGAAATTGAGGTAGACCCAATCTACGGGCCTATTAGGACCAAACTACTGTAAGGAGAGAATGTGGAGGGGTACCAACTAACTCAGGCAAACCTCTTCTCCAAACAATGCCTAGTTCTGCCTGCAAGTTCGACATTAATCCCACAATTGCTAGCTGCACTGCATGCTAGGGAAACTAAGGGGCATTCTAGAGTATTAAGACCTATAACAAGCTGGCTAGAGAGGTATATCGGGCTGGTATGTAAAAGACAATATAGGAGTTTGTGGTCGGTTGTGTCGTTTGTCAGCAACACAAATACCTAGCTATGAGCCTAGCAGGTATGCTGCAACCGTTGCCCGTTCCACAACAGATTTAGGAGGATATATCACTTGATTTCATGGAAGGAATACCACGATCGGAGGGCCATAGCTGCATCTTAGTGGTGGTGGATAAGTTGTTGAAGTATGCCCACTTCATACCACTAAAACATCCATTCACTGCACGCGCCATAGCAGAGGTGATTATTAAGGAAATTGTCAGGCTGCATCGAATTCCCAACTCTATTGTATCTGATCGGGATAAGGTGTTCATCGGTAATTTTTGGAAAGAAATATTTAAGATGTCTGGAACAACACTCAAATTCAGCTTGGCCTACCACCCATAGACGGATGGCCAAACAAAGGTCGTTAACCGCAGTTTGGAGACTTACGTTGTTTGGCTTGCAACAAGCCAAAACAATGGGTCAAGTGGGTTCCCTGGGCAGAAATTTGGTATAATACATCTTTTCATTCGGTAATACACACCACACCCTTTAATGTCATGTACGGGAGAGATCCTCCTCCTTTGTTACGATATGATATTAGGGGCAGTCCATTCTAGTGTTTGAAAAGGCTTAAGGCGCACCGAGGCGCTAGGGGTCCTGGAGCCTAGACGCTAGGCGCAAGGCGAAGGCGCACGACTGGGTGATGTGAGGCGCCTAGGTTTTTTTTTTTGGCAGATATAATTTTGTTTTTCCAGTTTTCCTTGATGCTCTCTATTTTTTTATTTTTTTTCTAGATGTAGTGGTACAATGTTTTTCCCTTTGTTGTCTTTTTTTTTTTACATTAGGAAGAAAAAGTTTCTGCAAAAAATATATAGGACAATGGGGGACCTTTCTTTTCCCCTATATCTTTTGTTTTCCCCTATATCTGCAAAAAATATATGCAAATATACCAAAATAACTATTTCTTGCTTTAAATTGGTGATAGCAGACTTTATAGTCTCTGCAGCCTGTTTTTACCTTCTCCAAAATAACTCTTGGTCTCCCCAATTCCCATATTAATTGCAGAATATTTTTACTGCAATCAAGACTATAAATAGACTTACCTTTTTCCAACAAATGACTACTTAACTCCCCTAAGTCCCTGCAGTCTGCATGTATTTTTTTTTGCTGAAAAGGTTTTTTACCTCTCTTCCCCAAGTCCATCTTCCCTATGTCTATTGAGCTCCCAAGTTTCTACTTAATTTTATGCCAAGGCGTGCGCCTCATAGCCTCTGCGCCCAACGCCTTAGGCGCGCCTTATATGCACTTCACTTGCCTAGCCTCACCTAGCACCAAAAAAGCCCCACCCCCCCATCGCCCTGCGCCTTGCGCCTCTGGCGTTCTTTTTCAAACAGTGTTCCATTCACTGTTGTGGATCGAGAAAGGCAGGATAGAGACGCAGTTTTAGAAGAGTTAAAGCATCACTGACAACAGGCTCAGATGAGAATGAAGGTTCAGGCTTATAAGAAGAGACGAGAGAAAAATTTTAAAGTCGGTAGCTGGGTGTTTGTTAAACTCAAGCCCTACGGGCACAGATCTTTAGCAAGGAGGCTGAATGACAAGCTCCCTCCACATTATTTTGGGCCATGCCAGATTTTAGCCAAGGTAGGGACGATTGTCTATCGTCTCAAGTTACCAAAGTCAGCATCCATTCATCTGGTGTTTCATGTGTCAATGCTTAAGGCTGCAGTAGGTGAGGAACAACAAGTGCAACCTTTTACTCCGGTCCTTACAACAAAAATGGAGTGGCAGGTGGAGCCAGAGTCTCTGCTCGACATGAGTTACAATGCCAAAGGACTACTAGAGGTCTAGATTAAATGGAAAGGGTTACCCAAATTGTAGGCATCTTGGGAAGCCTTTGAGCTAATCAATGAGCAGTTCCCTGATTTTCACCTTGAGGACAAGGTGAAAGACCGAGGGGGGGGGTAATGATAGACCCCTAATTAAATACACCTCTACGTAAGGAGGGGCAAGATATGAGAAGGCCGATCGTTATAGTTGGTCCAGCCAACTACCTTCTTTTCTTCTTAATTTGTCTATTGGCAAGTTGGAGTCTGTTTTGTTGATTAGGTTGAGTTTGTTATTTTTTGGGGGTTTCTATTTTGGTAGTTGCGACGAGTCAGAGACTAGGGAGTTGTGCCCACTTCTATTAATAGTCGAGGAAGGAGAGGAAGAGAAAGGGAGGAATTGAGTGGAACAAGGAGGGCACCAAGACCTCAAATACCTAAGTGTAACTCTTTTCCTCTGTTATCAATATATCATCTAGCCTTCTCCCCTCTCATATTTGATCTGTTAATTGTTCCTTGATCAGTGTGGTTTTGTTGTTGCATTACAAGAACCTAACACAGCATCAATGTTTGCATCACTACCAAATATAGTAAATCACCTCTTGTTGTCAAGGTCATGTAATCATGGTGTCAAGTTTAAGCATTTCCATCACCACCTAGCACGACAGCCCCGCAAACTCATCCCTCCTTCACTGTAGTTTTCTTTTACCGACACAGTTGGGGAAGCACACCAAATATAGCAAGATTGTGCTTTGATCTAACTTCTTGATTCACAAGAAAGAATTTGGTCAGCAATGCATCCATGGCATCAGTGGCACTAGCAGCGCTGTGGTGGTGGTGATGCTTTCAACCCCTCTCTTCAAGACTGTTTACGGTGACTTTTGGTGGAGGTTTTTGTTATCGTGGAAATTTGATGGATTTGTGATTTTTTGAAGATGATTTTCGTCTTTAAATTTCAGCGGTCCTAAATAAATGTATGCCCTAGGTAGGGGATGATGAATCCCTACCACGCATGGGATTATTTGCTGGAATAAGTGGTGACTTAACCACAACAGGGATTAAAGTTTGTTGTACATTCTTCCATTAGAAACTTAATTCAATTAACCTGCTTATGTACATGGCTCCTAGAGCATTTATCTACCTTATTCCAGAGACACTGATAACTGAGAAAGATGTGGCAGGGATCACACAGAGGGAGTACCCAAAAAATAACTCAGGTTCTTAATTTCATCTGTGCTGTTAATTTAGAAGATCTGGCAGCCAAAAACAGTTCTTATGGCTGTATTTTAAGGGTAGTTTTTGCTAAAACCCTGCCCATTAGTTCCATATATTTACTTTACTAATAACAAATACCAAGTTATTGATACGATAACTTAGCAAGGTAAAGATACTTGATAGATTATCTACATAAGCCTTTTCCCATGGGACCCTCTTGTCCTCTCGGGCAAACTTAATATCGTTAACCAAATTGAACGATCATAAAATTTTTCAGTTTAGTTTGCTGAATGGTTAAAAAATTAGCATTTTGTTAAACAAAATTAAAACAGTTTGATAATAATATTAAAAAAAGTCAGATAATTAACCATTGATATATTCGTAATATTTGAGAATGACAGCTTTGCACCTGAGCCCTAGGATCATATCTATTCTTTTACCTCTTAACATCCCTTCATTTACATGATTTTTTTCTCACCAACCTCTCATCTTCGATTTCCGCTCACGTCTCAATCATGTGTTCGCTCCCCCACTGCATTTGTTTCTTGTTGTACCCCTACTTACCACCAGCTATCCACCTATTTTCCATCCATTTTATTTCTCCTCTCCTCTCTCAATTGTACTTTGGCAATGAAGAAGCCTAGACTTTCTTTCTTCAACCAAAATCTGTGTTTTGATTCAAATTGTGAAATATTGTATTTGCAAAAAATAAGATTCATTTCCTGTAATTTGGCACTGGTGGAATTCATAAAGTATGGGTGAATCACAATTAATGAAGATTTCATTCAATTTTTATTAACTCCTGAAATTGAGATCAATGAGAATATATTGTGGTGTTTGTAAATATAACTTTTTACTTGTGGTAAATATTCTCACTAATGATCTCAGTTTATGAAAACATTTGAAGTGTGTAATTCAATTTATAAAACTACACAAAGAGTGAAAGGAAACTACTTTTCAGTTGATGAAACTACAGGTTTCTAAGGACATTAATGTTGTTTGTGAAACTACTCAAAGAGTGTAAAAAAGCCACTCAATGCACTTTATTAAATAAGTTGCTAAGGAAGCAATTCAATGCAGTTAATGAAACTAATCTAAGGCTGTGTTTGGTAACAAGAGGATTTAAGAGGGTTTAACGGATTTGACTAGTCAGGCAGTTAACTGTAAAGACTGGTATACAGCAGTTTGAGCAGATTAGCTAAAAATTAGTGGATTGAGACAAAAGAGAAACTGCCGCCTTAGGAAGCGTTTTCTAAAACCTAATAGCGTTTTTAAACGGCTTTAACCAATAAGCCCTCAGCTTTCACCCTCCTTATCCTGCTGCCTTGATTTCCACCTTACTTTTGCTTGTTTATCACACATCTCATGGCTATCCCAACCAATACCAAGCCACACCAACAGTAGGAAATTAGTATATGCTACATCAGGTTTCATTAGTTTTCATCACAAAAAGAAATCATACATCCCTTTGATTTTCTATTTAGTGTTTGAATATATTGATTTAATTTATAAATGACCTATTTCTTTGTAATTTAAAATTCTTATCATTTTGTGCAAGTATTTTGAAAATGCCAAAAATATCACAAATTAAACATAAATATTATTAACTTAAGGAGAATCTATATGGTGGAAAACTGAACAAATAAATGATGTGCTTTATTTGAAAATCTTATAATCACAAATAATGAAAATTATTTAATAATAATTTTATCACATAAGCTCATTACACAAGGTTTTATATTATTAACTAGAAATGTCAATAAATAATTAATGATAATAATGTCCTCACATGTTATTTCATACATTCAAACAGCTGTCAACTAGTTTTATTAAACATATTTATACAAAGTGCTAACATTATCAGCTATTATAATTTGCTATGCACTAGCCACTAATACAATCCATCGTCAGGCCCAAGTTTATAAAACTACTCTGAATAAGTCACAAAACTACTATATTAGTAACGAAACTATTAAATTTAGCTTACTGAAATTACTCCAAGTATGTAAGTAAAAAACTCAAAATGATTCATGAAACTACTCTAAGCACATAATGAACTTCTCCCCTCCATTCCCCTCCTCTGCTTTCTTTCTCCTCAACTTAATTGATTTTTCCATATCTCATTTCTTGATCTCACTCCCCCGTTACCAACCATCCTTATTTCCCATTTATCTCTGCTTGACACTACCACTTTATAGATCATCTGCAACCACCATCAACTAGCATCAACATCTCCCAGGCTGCAGCCAAAAAATTTGTGAACTAACCACTAAACTCTAATAGCCATCGACCCTACACGCATCACCATCCACTCTAGGAGCACCATTGTCACTGAATTAAGCTCAATTGTTTAGTCATTAAATTGCTTGATTGCTTGTTTGATTCACTAGATTTATTGATGGACTCTTACTATTTGTATATTCCATTTCTACTTTGAATTGAAATTTGTAATTTTTAGGTTTGATCAGCAACAAATCTAGTAGATTGAAATTTTAATCTAATAGGTTTGTGATAATATATGAAAGCAAGAGATGTGGTAATGGTGCCAATTGGGTATGGTGATAGCTGTAGCAGCAGTTCGAGGAGGGTTTTTATTTTATTTATTTATTGTAGTTCAGATCTTGATGAATCAAGGCTGAATGGCTGAGAGCAAGTTCTCAATCTCACCAAGAAAAGGGGTTCTCATTTCATACACCAGTATATCTTACTAACCAAACTGTAGATCATTTTTGCCAAATTATGTATTTTGGTCTACATATGTAATCAATCTTTTTCCAAAATGTTATCATTATGTTAGTAGTGGATCTATTGGAACTTACATCAAAACAAGCAATTTTCTTATCCTATTGTGTACACTCTAATGGTTGAAATTCAAATCAAAACTCCTTTTCATTATTTTATACACATAGTATAAAATGCTTAATCATTAACCAACTTCATTTTGGTTAATTTTGGGAAATGATGGTTTGCTCTTTTTGAAAAACTTAACTATTAAATTATAATTTGGAACCACACCAAATTGTATCATGCTTGTCCTACTTGTCCTCAAGCTATAAATAAAAATATCAACTGATTTTGATGGGTTGCAACCAACAAACCCATAGCAACACCGAAATCTTTTAGAAAAAAAAAATACCACTTAGGGCATCATTTTGGCCAAAAAGAAAAGATGTTCACAATGGGGAAAGTAATGCACATAGGCAATAAAATCGCGATCGCAATCACAATTGCAATTGCAATTGCGATGTCGCGGAATCAGGATGTTGTAAACGATATTTTACATGTACCAGCATGATTTTTTTTAACAACAAATATTAGCAAATATTGGCTGATAACCAATATATTGCCCATAGATACGTAAAATTCTAAAACCGTCACGTATCACTAATTTCACATATCGTCCAACCCAAAAACCGATATAAATCAACCGATATTGCGTATCAGGACCGAAATTTAATTGTATGAATGCACATTAATGTGTTAGGTAGGCAAGCAATGCTTGATGGTGTATTAGACAATGAGATGTATATGATGGTCTGTTAGAGCAAGCGGTTTGTGGAGGTGTATTGGCTTGTCAAGTGCCACATTAAGTTGTTTTAGCCCATAGAGTTGTGTGCAATGGCACACTAAGCGGAGCAATGTTGTGTGGTGGCAAGGTAATTCGTGGTGATTGTGATTGTAGTGGGTGACCAATAGCGTGGAAAAATTGTGGCCCGATCTATGAACCAAGAACACATAGAGCCAGCAAGCCAAGCTCACAAATCAAGTTTTACGGTAGTGCAAAATGAGCTAAAGCACATGATCTGTGGAATAGATGGAGCCCACTCAAGTTACTATTAGTTGTGAATGCAAGCGAGGGTCGCGAAGGGTTTGCATAAGCTAGGCAAGATAGTAGGGCAGTGTTAGGTGATGATTTGACTAGGTGGTTATGGTTGCCAATGGACCAAGTGGTAGCAAAGGAAATCAAGGCGTTAGAGTCAAAGGCAACAAACAAACACATAAGGCACAACGACAACAAAAGTGAAGCGACACAACAGAGGCGAGGGGGAAAGGAGGGGAGAGAGTAAAGTAACTCCCGTAGTTACTCTACCTGAGTGAATCGGAGTTAATGTTTTTACCTCCATTCACCTCGATTAGCCTCGTTTTTACTAGCCTCCAATTTCGGGGTAACCGAGGTGAAGATAAAAGAATGAGTAAATTTTTAACCTAATAGGACCAAAATACCCCTCAATAGGACTTATATATTTAATATAAGGGTATAAATGTCATTTATTTTATTTATTTTTAACCTTCATTCACTTCAATCTAAATGAAAATTTTAGAACATTCACTCTGATTCACTCAAGTTAGGTTAATATCATCCAAATAGCATTTTAAGACATTCACCCCAATTCACCTCCATTCCCTTCACTTAGGTTAATTTTTAATGTTTACCCTCACCCCAATCCAAACGGACCATTAAGGAAAGAGGAAGGAATAGGTCCCTCGGCTTCATGAGGGCTAGCAACACAATCAACCTTGGTGCTAGCCTGCTAGGTTGATGGGCAAGGTTGCTGCTACTTGGGAAAACATTGCAAGCCTTGCCTAATCTAACCCAGTCAAAAGCTTGAAAATCACCAGCCTAGAGAACCCATGGGGATGGGATGACCATTTAAAATTGCAACCTACAAGAATTAGCTAGACTGGGCCTTCTAGAGAGGGCCGAGACACGACCTCATTCACTGAAGTCTTTAGCACAATTCCCGTGATCGCATCGGTATCTCTCACCTTTTTTTTTTTTGCCTTCTTCATCTTCTTCAAAAATTCATCTACCAAGTTCCATTAATCTAAGTCATCCAAATCCTAGTTGTAAGTTCTAACCCTCTTGTAGATTGATGTTGCCCTTACCTTCTTGTTCCAACCAACATGCCATAGTAGAGTAGCACAGAAATTAAATACAAAAAAATTCCATATCCTTATCCCTCCCGTAGATTCATTTCATCCTACATCTAAGTCATCAACAATTCATCTACCAAACCTTCCATCACCACTGCTTTTACCCTCTCATTTCGACCACCAACTACTACCTAGTGACTACCAAATGAAGCTAGAAAATGAAAGGATTTATGGTAGATTACAAGGGCTTCCATATTGTTCAAGAGCTTCTTATGAATGTTTAATTATGAGCAAGGCAAGTTGATTTTAGATCTCGCAACTGGCAGGTTCTATTTTCATTGATGCTTGATTCAATTTATTTTTTAAATAGATTTTTTAATTGAATTATTAAGCCAACTAAGTGAGATTAAGAGAATATTTAATTCAATACCTTCTACTTTGGGCAGTGAATATTGGAGTAATAATTTAATAATATGTGGCTATGTTTGCCTTTTGATATATGATTAGTTATTCTTTGTAGAAATAGTAATGGAGCTTTCTTAGTAAATAATAATAATAATAATGGGGGGATAAATAATTCTTCAAAAAATTCCATGATGGTATATGATTAATAATATTTAGGTATATTAGTTTTTGCATAACCATGTGATGGGATAATTGGCATCGGGGCTTTTGGCACAGCCCAACCCAACCCAACCCAAACTAGAACATACCCAGACCTACTAAGCCCACAAGCATTTTCTTTGGGTTGACCCTAACCCAACCTGCCATGACACGAATAGAGCCCAAACCTAACCCCATCCAAGCCCACCAATTACTCAAGTCTACCATCAGGAGACTGGCAATGTTCAACAACAAGAACCATAGGAGAGTGCAACTTCAAGTGGAAGATTAACAAAGCAGTGGGTTGTCTGTAGTTGTGAACACCAACGTGGATTTTGCAAACAAACACAGCTTTCATAATAAGCAACAAATGATTCGAAATTTTCCACGAGACTAAGAGTCATCTACCCCCACCAATTGGCTTTGACACCAAAATTGCTATGGCCCAAATCATTCAGACTCGATGAGTGGACTAGGGGTTCTTGAATAGAGGTGTTTGGCTTTTCGGCGTGTATTCTTCCTTTTCTTATGTGAACTACTAAAGTGGGAATTAGGTTGGATAATAATATGAAAGAACTCCCGGATCTCAATAAATTGCTAGAGAGAGCCCTCTAACATGCCAACAAACTTTATAAGTCAGATTTTAAGCATGCTATAATCAACAACCAAAGACCAATATATAAATCTACAGTAGTATTGAGTTCCTGTAGTTTTTACGACTCCAAAAAAAAATTGTGCATGATTGTGTGATTGCATATATAATTGAAACAAGTCTGGGCACAGGATGCATAACAACACAGGGAACAAGTCATGGACGATCAAAAGCAGAGTTGATCACAGCAAGCAGATATATGAAGACCATAGCTTTATCCATGCAATTAATGAAAATTATTTTCAATCAAAAATTATTGTTATCCATGCATCACTCACTCACCCTATGAGATTCCTAACGAATATTATTTGAAGGGTAGACATAGGGGAAAATGATCCTTAAGAATTCTGTTCCTAACCCAAGATCATTCTGGAAGTCAATATAGCACTACCTGCATCTTTTTGCTAAAAATATATGGAGGCTAACTCCATCACCTCCTTAAGGCATATTAGGTGCAATTTGTTGCACCCACCATTCCTTCCTCCATATTCAGTTGGGTAACACTCTTCCATATTTTATCCTTCTCCGTCATGACTCTCCAAAGATATTCCTCAAAGAAACTATAATAAGCAGGATAGGGTCAACACACTACTGCAGAATATGGTTTTGATGACACCCGATAGATAACGAGTATCAGAATCATAAAACTGACATTAAAAGTGTCTAAATTTCAGGATGTGTTCAGAACAAAGGTTTAAATAACAGCTTTTGGTAACAAGAGTTATTAAAACTTTGTAGATAATGAAAAAAACTGCCATCAAAAACTCATCAAATTGGCCTATAATAGCAGTTCTCCCAGAAACCATTATCTAAATCTATATACAGTAATTTAAAGAGCTTGCTGCAGTACCCGTCAAAATTTCAGTACACTGTTTCATTTTTGAGCTCCCAACCTCCTTCTTTCATCTTCTATCGGCATTCCTTTTTCAGATTTCTTTCCTTATTTTCCAATAGTTCCCGGACTTGACTCATCGTTCTTCTTCCGAGTTTTCGCATCCACCAGGACTTATCACTCAAGCACAGGTTGAGCAGGGTAACAACATCAGTAGTAGTGGCTGAATAGAGCAACAACTTCAGTGGTGGCTGAGCAAGGCTACAGCAAGAGCTCTAGTTGGGGCCCAGGAGCCTTGGCTTTTTTTTCTAGCTTATGATTTTCTCTGGTTCTTTTGATCACACCATTTTGGTAGTTAGTGCTTTCTGTTGCTTCAATTAGGTGCCCAAATCTGAGAATATAGCTCTTCAACGCCAGATAGTTTATAATGATGGTAGATTTGGGGTTGCTTGGGCTGATTAACATGGTTTCCATGGCAATGAACAGTTGTCCTTGCCAGATCTAGTGCCCAATGCCTCATCTCAGAACAGATTTTTATCCTTTGATTCCAAGCCCGGGTTACCAATTCTTAGTGTGTTTGCTCGATCTAGTGTGGTTGTTCATTTTTGGTTTTTGTTTTATTGACAGAATCAATTTTGTGTTGCTTGTTTTGTATTATTTCAAATCGAGAACACAATGGCTTCAAGATCCCAACCAGCCTCACCGAATTCTGAAACCCACGTTAAAGTTCAAATTGAAGAACCAATGAGCATGACATTTTTTATGTTCCATCTACCATTGAAGTGAGGACAAATTTCTGTTCGGTTCTTCCAATTCAGTACAATGGTTTCTTGATTTTGGTGAGTTATACTTTTTAGGTCTGGGTTTGCTAAATTGAAAGTTTAACTTTTCAGATCTGGGTGGCCTGTGTTTGTGTAAAATGAAAAATTAAGATCTTTTGTCGTTGTTTTGGCTTGGTTGTATGTTCGTTTAGGTCTTATATTGTTCTAATTGCCTTCCCAATGCTTAGTGCTATTGATTTTCAGATTCAAATGAGTGTATGGGGTAGTTCTAAATAACTCCTGAGGATTCAAATCCCTCCCACTGTTTCAATATCACCACTAACTAAAAAGGGCAGTGGAAAAAACCTTTCGAACAGGGAAGTTCAATTTGATAACAATTTTGCCAAACTTTTGACAACACTTTTACAACAAAACCATCATTAACAGCTATCTCGAATATTATGAGTATGGACTTTTGACCACGGTTATTCTAAGGAACCATCACACCAATTTCCACTCATTTTTAGGGATTTTGATAACGGTTCAGATTCATTATTAAAACTTTAATAATGCACAATTCAACAATGGTTCAAAACCATCACATAACCGTTATTATGTCCGTGGTAGTGACATATCCAATCATTTGTCAATAATGAAATGTTCTACAAGGATATTCAGGAACACATAAGAGAAACTACTTTTGAAAAGAGACAAATCTTTGTATAAATTGGCGACAAAAAACTGTATGAGTAGGCAACATAGGCTCCACACTCCCCAAGCATCTTCAAAGAGCATAAGCCTCCCACATATATGATGATAGAAGTATTCCTCACAGCAGGTTTCTTTTCAACATTCCACTAAAGGATCCTAAATACTTGCATCTTCGTATTTGGTTCCTAGCCCAAGAAGTCAATAAGCAAATGAACAACAATCTTCAAGTATGACTCCCACCATCAAATAGTCTAGGAGACTGCATTCTCAAATCCACTAGCCCATGAGCAAGAGGCAGGCTCAAAAAACCTATATTAGATAATGGTGATAAAAACTACAACAACAATTTAAGGATCTAATAACACCCACAAAACCTCATAGAATCACAAAGCACATTGTAATACCAAATCATAGAAATGATACTATTACTAAAGGAGTAAGGGAGATGATTTTATGGAATGACTCCTGGTCCAAAAAATTAGGCTAAGAAGAAGATATCGTCTTCTGCATTTTAAGTCGGCTAAATAGATACTAAGCCCAACCTACTTAGGATTAGAAGCTCTGGTTGTTGTAGCATTGATCATGTCAGGAATGAGGCTATGAATGTTGAATTAAGACAAACCAACCCCAGGGAAGGCTTCCCATACTTTTGGATAAAGACCATAAATAAGGCAAAACCATATTTGAAAATTCTTTAACTACTGGAAATTTGGATGGAACAAATATCCCAAAACTGAATCAGCCACTATGATGAAAAGACCACATAGCCTTACCTTCATCAAATGACACAGCATTAGAAAAATCTCTTGCATGATAGAAGGGAGAGTTTCACCATGAAGACTTGCCTCAATATTATGATTTATTAACAAGAGGTAGCAATAGAAATTTAAGATTCCCACCTTCAAGGCTCAACTCCTGTCACCACTATAATAGATAAATTGAATTTCCACTTGTCTCGGTATATTCAATCTTCTATAGGCATCGACAACAACAAGAAGCCAATGAGAGATTCCCACATTTCTATACTCTTAGCTCGTGTCGAAAGGCTTTCACCTCAAACTTTGAAAATTGCTTCCATCAAAATGAGCTCTGCCAAGTCTTAGTAATCCTAATCTTCTTAGTCTACCATCTTCACTCAAAGCACAAGAGAGATATTTACAATATATGCAAAATGATAGCTGACTGGTCTAAAAATTATAAGCAGTAAAAAGAAGTTAGGTACTTAAGATTTAACCAAAAAACTTTGGAACACACAATTTAGCACAAAGTTCAAGTAAAAGGAGCAATACGGAGAGGGCGAGATAAATTTAATCATTGGAAAAAGTCCAAATAATTACTTCCAGCAATACTTTCCTACCTTGACGGTGATGCTGCTGAATAAATGCCACCAGAAGCTGGACCCATGTATCTGACTCTGTCACCTAAATGTTTTGTGAATTGTGAGAGAAAAGTGAGTTCTTAAATTTAAAAGATAGTGGAGAATGTACTCCCTTGATCCAAGATATAGGTTGTTTTATGAGAGAGAAGCGCGTTCTTAAATTTAAAATTTAAAAAAAAATTTAAAAAAAGGGCAGGGAATTTACTCCCTCTGTCCAAAATATTGGTCATTTTAGTTTGCCAATGCATAATTATAATATGTTTTCCTAACCTACCCCTTTCTTCAAAGAATTCATGATTTTATCATTAAATAATTATCTACTCCCAACAATAATTATCTTCTTTTAATAAGGGAAATAAGTAAATATGTAAAACTTCTTAGAATATGTGCATTATTCTAAAACAACCCATATATTTGGAACAGAACGGATATTTTTTTAAATATTTGAAGGGGTGGGTCCACATATTCCACAAGCTAGCTCGTTAATCAGCTTTGGGAAATTGCACCAGAAAAGCAAACTTACCAGACTTGAACAGGTGATTTTTGGATCTCCCATACGAAGAAGTTGAGATCTCCAATCTGGTTTGAGACTCAACCCCAAAAGAAGGTATATTTGCAGAAATGGGTGCATTTGAAGAGCTAGGAATATCTGCTTCAACAGCAGCGTCAACATTCTTGTCTACTTCAGCTGATTCCGGACTTCGCTTTGCAGAATTCGTCAACTTTTCAGAAGCTGAATAATCTTTCAAAATCTCTGCTTCTTTCATTGAAAGGCCCTAATGTAAAATATGGATAAAATAATTCACGTAGATAACATCATATTCCATAAAAAGGATTCATCACACTGGGCATAAGAGCATAAAGAGGAGTATGCACAAAATCCATGACAACTACGATAACAAATACATAAAAATAAACTTTTCATAATCAATCAAGCTATTGGACTAACCCCTAAAAATGTATGGCTGTCAAATATAAGCAATTTAGCCCCAAAATAATTAGCAAGGGCCTTCGCCAACATCTCCTGATATATCTCAGATCCTGAAAATTCAAGATACAAATTTCAGAGTTGATTGGTTAAATCAGACAGAAAGTAGCAAACAGGAATACAGATGAGAACATTGAATATACAGATAATACACATACCTGCAGGACCAGAAAGTAATATACGTGGGTTAACGGTAGGAAGGTCAGAGGTATATTTTGCATGCTCCCTGTGCTTAAGATGTATATAGGAAGCTGCAATCAACACATTTTTTGTGTTTTCACTGGAGAATAAAGCAAGATTTGCTATCAGTCCATGTCCTTCCCAGTCCAACAATCAAAAATATGTAACTACGCAGTTATTAGGTTTGCATTATTGATGCCCTTATTCACAATATATATATATATATATATATATATAATGATAATAAGTTAATAACACGAAAGAAAATCTGTTGGGGGAATAACAGATAAATGAAAGAATGAGCAGCTTCCTGTCCATGGACAAGGGGGGAAAAAAGTCATTTGATTAGCTTGTTTTAGAGGGTCACCTGAAATTTCACATGCGCCGGAAACATGGGATAAAATATCAGCCAATACACTGATATATACCAATATGTATCCAATTTTCTGCCCACCGATATGTGACACAGAATTAAAAGTTACATGTATATCGACCGACATGATATGTTTCAGACATTTTATTGATATTTGCCAATATTTTATGAGATTTACCGCTTTTTATTCAAAATAATAACATTTTAATATGCTGTCTCAATTTAGAATTTAGAGGAAATGAGAAAGAAGCGGACCACACCCCATTGTAAATTTTGTCAATATTTTATGTATGAGCTAATGTTGGCTACAATTCTAATATTATTTACTGGTTCAAAAGAGAATCAATCGCAAACTAATCAAAATGACAACTTACATTACAGTGCACAAAACACACGAATCAAGATAGAATTTAAGGTACACTAACCATCAAATTATATGGTCAAATGATTTCCTCATTTCCTCCGTGACAAAAAAATTGGCCCTTCCCTCTGGCCTTGCTAACAAGGGGAAGGCATGGGGCCATGGGCACTAAACGCTTCAACTGAAGCCAAGCAGACACCATTAATATAAGATTATTTATCGCCTCAAAATTACTTGGATGCAAAATTTTAAAGTGAGAAAAAGCTCATAAGCACTGCATCTGCCTTTGCATATTTGATGATTTGTCACTATTTTTTGTTATCAAACAATTGGTGTTTTATATTGATGACCGCTTATTTCCTAGGTATTTTTAGTAATAACTGCATGTTTTTTAGAAAATTGTGCTAATGACTGGTTATTCTATAGACATTTATATTAATGAGTGCCTGCTTCTTGGTATTTATGTTAATAACGCAGAGTAAAAAAGAGTAACAGAGAGAGAAACGAAGAATAGTAAATAGATGAGAGGAAATTAGGAGTGGAACAATTTATTAACTAGTGTGTCCCATCCTAAAACGTCAGCTATAAGAACAGAGGGAGTATTAAGTGATAGTGCTCAATTGAACCATAAAAAAACTTTAAGTTATTACTTTGCATTTGTAATGTACCAATGACTGGTTGGTAGGGCATAATGAATGTGAATAAAACTTTAGTTAAAGTCGTTATTGTAGAAACACATAAAACATACATAGCATCAGGCAGAAAGGTGCCAAACAAGAAAATAATTACAAATCTGGACAAACAAATGAGCAATAATATAGGCACAACAACAGGAAAAAATGGGGATCTAATGCGGCTCTTAAGTTCAATAGTTTGATGAGCTCTGATGCAACACTTCAGTGCATTACATAGCAATGTGTCATTAAGCAGAATATCCATACCTTAGATAATACGGGAATTCATCAAATGAAACCTTAACTTCCTTTCCATCAAGAATGTCTGCATGAATATTTTCTTTGAATGCCGCACAATTTGTAGAAACACCAGAAGTTGATGCTGGCTGTGAATTCCTCAAGCATTCATTTCTTTCTTCCAGTGCCTGTAAGAGTATATTTTTGCTTAATCCCTAATGATCAAATGCTATAAGAGAAAATCCAACACAAGGCCTGTATAACATTGATGCAAAAGGTTTTACATTGTCAGCCTCGATAAAGGAAAGGTTCTTGCTAGTCAATCCCATTTCAGCAGCACCATCACTCTCCATGTTTGAAGTGGAATTCCCTTCCATGCCATCAGCATCAACCTCTGATCCATCATGTATAACAGCATGACTAGAAAGTTCACTCTCTGGGTTGCTTCTTGGAGTGCTCATGGAAGGTGGCTTCCACCGTGACAGATCTTTAAGAGATGAAAGAGATGCGAGAATAGAAGCACCTGCTACAGCTGAAGGATCTCCTGATCTCTTCTCAATGGGCAAATATTTTCCAACACTCTGGGCTTCTGCATTTCCAATTGATAAAGGTGCCTTTACAGTAACATCCGTAGAAAGTTGCTGGAAAATCTATACATAGGCTTGTCAAGAATAACTCCCTTCAAAAGCTAATAGAAACGAATGGATAAAAACTTATTCAAAACAATGGTGTTGCGATATATGTTTGCTGCAGCTACATATCATCTTTGGTTGGAGAGAAATCAACGTATTTTTCAAGGGAAAAGCAAAAACCCAAAGCAGATTGTCGGTAATATTGTAAGGAGTTGGTGAGTCGTACTGAGAGTAAGAACCATTCTAAAGCCTATAAAATGAATCGTGTATTGTGCCATGCTAGGCAATTTCACAGGAGATGTGAGATTGTGATGCAATGAGGTGAACTTTATTATTCTTTTGGTTAGTAATACTAATATTTACGTACCAAAAAAAAAAATATTCAAAACATTTGACCTATCTGACTACTTTATACAATCAATAGATGCAACAAAAGGATACATAAGCGTGACTTCCAACCCCGCTGAAGACCACTTCATCCCCAGAACGAAGAAAATGGCGCATATTCTTCTTAACCACCACCCCATTAACATGTACAGCTCCTTTGCTACCAGTGCTTTCAAGTACAGCTACACAGGCTCCTTCTCGCTGCCCATGTTGAGTACAAATAACAAGTAAGTGCTTATACTGCATGCACTTATTAAGACTTCATCTCCAATAATTTAACGACCAAACGAACAAAACAATAACACTTAAAGTAGCTGTGGCAATTATGCTAAGATACAAACATGCCTACCTGAAGTTGCTTTATCTTGCAGAGAACTCCACTCACTCCAGAGTTCAGTTGAAAATTACAATGTTTACTCGAGCCAATAGTATAGTTTACTGGGCAAATAGGAATATTATGATTCTGCAGTCACGTAAGCAATATCAGTTATATCGCAAAAGATAGCTAGAAATCTCTGAACATTCAATTTTTCTAAGCAAAAGAATAGATAAAAGAAAGGTCAGTTTACCTGTGCATACTGCGAAAGGAGTCTGCACCAAGGTGTTGAAGCCTCACAATTCAAGGTTTGCTTCTGATAATTTCTAGTACAAAAGGAATTCCTTGCTTGTTCTAAAAAACAAATTACAATATCACAAATCAACATAAATACCAAAAATTAAGAACCAGTTCACATCCAAAATTTTTTAAGATGCAATTAACAATACAACTAAAGTAAAGATTACCATCAGGTTCGGCTTGCAGTGCAGCCTCGCCTTTAACTGAATTGAGAGTGTCGCCACCGGCAACAGAGACTGGTGTTTCCATTGGAGCATCTCCGGGATCTGCAGGAGGTGGTGTGGACATCTCCTTCGAATTTTCTGAAATTCCCGGCGTCGGGGTCAGTTTTTCCGATGGCACACCATTATCGACCTGGAAATTCAGCAAATTTCACTAGTGAACCTCTATCGATTAGATCAAAATCAAAACCTTACCTCAGTCCAATTAAATTTCGCAAAATTGACAGAAAACAGTCTTCATTTCCGAACATTATTTCAGGTAAAAAAACAACCCAAAAAAAGGGGGGTAGGGAAACCTTTTGCCGTTTCGGCGACGAAGGTTTATCATCAGACAACGAGGATCTCTTGTTGCCGTTGTTACCGTTACTTGTGCAACTGGCAGCGTTGTTATTGTTGCTGCTGCTAGATAGAGATCCACTGCGCCTCGTTGAGACCATGGCTGGGTTTGGTTTGGTTGGTTTTTTCTCTCCTTCCCCTCTGCGTTTCAACTTTCAATGAAAACTGGGAGAGAGTAGATGAAGGAGAGAGAGCGTCAGGTTGAAAACTAGATATATGTAAGCTAATCACTAAAGTGTTTATTTATTTACCCAAAAAAATAAATAAATAAAAATCAACTATATAATCACAAATAAAAAAAACCATAATATTTAAATTATTCAATTTCAATGAATATTATGTACTTTTTTTAGCTTTTTAATTATTTTTTATTCCTAATATAGTATTTTGAATTGTGGAAAAATATTACTACATATTTCTTCAATTCAATCATATTCATATCAATTGAGAGTTAAAATTCAAATAACAAAATTTTGTTTTAGTACCTTTATATTTAGTCTAGTATTTGTCAAGGATCCTATATAATTTAGTCTAGTATGCTTTATATTTATTTAATAAATTAATGTATGCATCGTATTATAAAAGTACTGTTAGTGTATTTTATAGTTATATTGTTAGTGTTTTATTAACTCTAAATATGGTAAAGTAGACTCGGATGAAATTTAAATAAATATTGTATAAAAACTAAACAATATAATAATAAATAAAAAGTATTATTTAAAAAAATTATAGTCTCTAGAAAAAAAACCTAGCATAATCGTATTATTTATATATCTAGATAATAAAATATATAATAATAAATAAATAAAAAGCCACATTCTAGTTTCCTACCTAGAGTAGGATTACACATCAGCATCTTTCATTCTCTTTTTTTTTTTGATGAATACACCTACAGTATACTATTAGGAGAATTTTCAATATAAAATGTAGATTAAACTAAATTCATCATTTCACATCATTAATTGAGGTAAATCGACCATCAATGCCTCTAATAGATAGATTTGAAAAACTAAAGGATGATTATTAATCAATAGATCATTAATACGACAACCAAATATATTTTTTATTGTGCCAATTGTTTACTATGAACACGAGTTTTCTTGAATAGCTTTTTAATATATCTCATGTTTTTTGTGGCTTCTTCAGCTAGTAATAAGTATGAAAATCATAAATTAAACTAGACTAAATTATAATTATGTGGTTTGGTTTTGTTTATGACTTTAAAAAAAATATGGCATGGTTCATGTTTTATATTAATGGTTTGGTTATAATTTTACAAAGTAAAAAAACAAACTTATGATTTTTTAAAACATGCTTAGGATTATGTCTTATAATAATAGTTTGGCAATAGTTTTAGAAAAATAAATTATGGATTTATAATTTATTAAATGTGGTTTGATACATGTTTTATAATAACAAATTGATTAAAATTTTATTAAACAAACTACAGTATATAAGCCATGTGTACTATAACTCGCAAGATATAAGTAGTGACTTGTAACCATAATATTTTCTTCAAACTTTATAGAAGTTGGAAATTTATTCTTTTCATACCCAATGGCGTGGGGAGTGTTTATGTTTATATTAAATTAGTTTTAATCTCATACTACTTATAGGCTGTTTAAACAAAAAGAAAATAATTTAAAGTATCGGTTCTCTTATGTTTCTAAAATATAACCTTAAAAACTTTTTTTAATATATTCATACTTTCTCCAATAATGAATGATTTTTTTAATTAAAAATATTTCTTATTCCAGCAATGATTACCTTCTTTTAATGCGGCGGTTGAGTAAATGTATATAGTTCCTTAATATTAGTGCATCATTCTAAAACATACTATGTTTCTTATTAGTTAGAGAACTATATATTATAGTATCGCTTAGGCTGATTATAATTTATAGAAGCATGCCTTAAACATAATTTAATATGTAAGAATGTGATTTTTTTTTATATAAAATAAGTATAAAATGGATATTAAACCTTGAGATGTATAAACCGCAAAGTGAACATATTATACCAAAAAATTACAATGCAATTTGATAATAACAATTATATTGGTTTGAGTTAAAATATTTTCAAACTTTAATATTATAAATAAATTATCCCAAATCTGGATTAAACTATACTTGCATTTGTGTGCATGTTTGTAACCAAAATGAAAACGTATATCAAAATGGAATGGAAATATGAGTAATACTACTTATTATTCGATTTTATATGAGATTATGAAAGGGTCTGCTTTATATTTTTTTAATAAATTAATGTATGTATCATGTTTTAAAAATATTGTTAGTGTATTTTATAGTTATATTATCAATGTTTCATTAACTTTAATTATGGTAAAGTAAATTCGAATGAAATTTAAATAAATATTGTATAAAAACTAAACAATGTAATAATAAATAAAAATTATTATTTAGAAAAAATTAAAGTCTCTGGAAAGAAATTAGCATAATCATATTTTATACATACATATATATATATACATCCACACACACAAATAATAAAAAAACCAAGGCCACGTTTTAGTTTCTTACTTAAAGTAGTATTACACATCGACATCTCTTATTCTTTTTTTTTTATGAATACACTTACAGTACATTATTAAAAGAATATTCAATATAAATTATAAATTAGACTGAATTCATCATTTCAAGTCATTGATTGGGGTAACGCGGCCATCAATGCCTGTAATAGTTAGACATAAAAAATTAAAGGACAACTATTAATTAATAAATTATTAATATGACAACCAAATATATTTTCCATTGTGCCAATTATTCAGTACTAATACAAGTTTTATTCGATACCTCTTTAAATATATCTTATATCTTTTGCAGCTTTGTAAGCTAGTAATGAGTATAAAATCATAAATTAAACTAGGATAAACTATAATTATGTGGTTTGGTTTTGTTTATGATTTAAAAAACATATGGTATGGTTCATTTTTTATATTAGTGGTTTGGTTATAATTTTAGAAAGTAAATAACAAGCTTATGATTTTTAAAAACACAATTTGGATCCTATCTTATATTAATAGTTTGGTAATAGTTTAAGAAAAATAAATTATGGGCTTATAATTTTATAAAATGTGGTTTGATGCATGTTTTATAATAACAGTTTGGTTAAAATTTTATTAAACAAACTACGATGTATAAATCACGTGTATTGTAAGTAGTGATTTGTAATCGTAATATATTCTTCAAACTTTATAGAAGATTGAAGCTTCTTCTTTTTATAAGGAATGGTGTGAAGAGTGTTTATGTTTCAAGAGACTTAACATATTAATTCAACTTTAATCTCATACTCGTTATATGTTGTTTAAACAAAAAGAAAATGATTCAAAGCACTAGTTCTCTTATGTTTCTAAAACGTAACCTTAAAAAAAATTGAGATGTATAAAATTGATATTAAACATTGACATGTATAAACCGCAAAATGAACATATTATACGAGAAAATTACAACGTAATTTGATAATAATAATTATCTCGGTTTGAGTTAAGATTTTCAAACTTTAATGTCATGAATAAATTATGCTAGATCTAGATTAAACTATACTTGCATTTGTGTTCATGCTTCTAATCAAAATGAACACATATATTGAAATGGAAGGAAAATGCTGGTATTACTACTTATTATTCGGTTTTATAAGAGATTATAAAAGGGTCTGCTTTATATATTTTTTAATAAATTAATGTATGCAACGTATTTTAAAAATACTGTTAGTGTATTATATAGTTATATTGTTAGTGTTTCATTAACTCTAAATATGGTAAAGTAGACTTGGATGACAAGTATTGTATAAAAACTAAATAATGTAATAATAAATAAAAAGTATTATTTAGAAAAATTAAAGTATCTAGATATATATGTGTGTGTGTGTGTATAAACAAAGGCACATTTTAGTTTCCTACCTAAAGTAGTATTATATATAAGTGTCTCTCATTTTTTTAATGAATATGCCTGCAGTACACTCTTGGGAGAATATTCAATATAAAATGTAGATCAGACTGAATTCATCATTTCATGTCATTAACTAGGGTAACTCGACCATCAATACCTATAATAGTTAGATATTAAAAATTAAAGGACGATTATTGATCAACAAATCATTAATACGACAACCAAATATATTTTCTATTATGCTAATTATTCATCACTAACACGAGTTTTTTTTGATATCTCTTTGCCATAAAAGATCAAGGATTTAATTAACATTGAAAGGACAAATAAATAATTCAGTTATTGAATTTCACGACTTACAATTATTACTTAAATAAGGGTCACTCCGAAGCCTCTGTTGTTAGAACTTAGAAGCAACAACACAAATTCCTAAGAAAAATGAAGAGGATGACATTTTTATAGTAGAATCTTAGAAGAGGTAATGATTGTGGCATTACAATTTCTTATTCAGCTTGTGTGCTTCTAATAGTTCTTTGATCTCTCGTGCATGTGATATTTGAGTGGCTTCCATTCATTTTCTATTTACATATAGCATCTAATATAATTGTATGAATTCATTATGTAGAAACACTTTAAGATATCTCCATAAGTGACTGAGAACCTTGCGTTGGACATGGAAATTAGCAACCTTTAATTTTTCAAAGAAGATGAATAATCAAGAGGGTCGGCTCCTCTGATTGTTCTGAACTCATTTTCACTTCTACCTTGACCATTGGTATCCGTTTGCTTCATGAGGTTTTTGGGAAATTATCAGGAGATGAAAGAATTATAAAAGAAATGGTTTATAGGTGTTTGATCAATTGGAAAATTAAAGAGGAAAGAAAATATGAAGTAAAAAGGTGAAAAAAGTTGCGTTGGCATATCTTCCTTACCAAAGGTTATAAGAGAAAAAAAGGAAAAAAGGGTTGAGAAAAAATATCACACAACTCCTCATCGACTATTAACTTCTCATCATTCTCTTTCTTCGTTACTTGAATTTCATTCACAGCTCTCCATCTCATCCAATTCATTCCATCTTTTGCAACTCTCTATCTCATGGATCCTCAATTTTAGTATAAAATTCTCATTAGTTTTTTTATCAAGTTCAAATTCTAGGCTTCTCACAAACAAACTTTCATTAAATCAAGAAACTTGATACGCTATTCCACCAACTCAATGCAAACAAGTCTCTTAAACAGTTATTTATCGTTTGATTTGAAGTTTGTAACAAATGATTTTTGAAACCCTAATATTATTCTCAAGTTCAGGGTTTGTTAAGTTTTGTTTTGATTTAGACTTAGCAATTCTAGTTACGTGGTTTGGGATTTATTCTCAAGTTTTGTTTTGATATAAACTTAGCAATTTCCCATCAAGGGGGCCTACAAAGGATATTAAAAATGATAATGCGAGCATTTATGAGCCGAGAAAAGGTTTAATTGAATTCTTTTGGCCAAAGTATGACTAGGATTTGCTACAGCTTGTACGATATAGACATTAGGTCCTAATAAGTAGGTTGGCTATTTTATGGTTGTTGGTATTTTAAGTATTTGTTTTGATATAATTATTATGTCTTTAGTAATCAAAGCATAATGATAAGTAATTTTTTTTAAAGAGCCTCATGAAATACACTACAGTCTAAAGGATGAAATGCTACATGAATTAGATAGAAAATAATATAATACATTAGATGATAAATTCTTACAATGAAAAATGGCGCACAAAACTTGACAATAAAAATAATAATATGTAGACACCGGTTATTACCTAGACCAAATCATTGCTACATATACTTAATAAAATCAACTAACAATTGATGATGATAGCCATTGTCCTTAACTTTGATCATATTTAATGTTTTGAATATACTAAGCACACTGCACAATATATTTATAAAAATATGGCTCTTCCACACCAATGTAATCAAACTATGACATATCAACAATGAGCAAGTATGTGTTACGCTTATCTTCAACAATCACACTGTGTAATATGACGTAAGCATGCATATTGTTACTTAAAGTATTTAAATTCCAAAACAATGGCATGCTTGACATCCATCCTTACTGAATCATGATGTTACACAAATAGTTTATTCTTCTTACCTTATGGATATCATATGGATTGGATGAACATAACTCATGGTGGGTAGAACCCATCAATAAGATAGTAACTCAAATTATAGTTGTTATTATTAATTGTAAGTACGGATACACAAAAACTCTATTGAACCCATCGTCCTCATCCTAAATATACTTTTCTATTTTTGTTTTTGCGTCTCCTTCTACCCGAAATGTACAAAAATGTACCTCAAAGTTTTTAAAAGTATTGTGTTTTCATTCGTACTCTCGTACTTATGCAAACACTGATTGTAAATGCTACCAATGAAGCCCGACCTCTAGAGATACCATCAGATACATGAGAATTGTTGTTGAGGATATTATGGTCATTATATGTACTGGGAGTACCGTAATATGTATGATACATCCACATATCATATGAAGCAATCACTTCAAAAATAATGGTTATCTTCCTATATCTTATGTCATATTTACCTTGCCAGTCTACTAGATAATTCTTCCACTACCAACACATCTTATCGATAGCATCGATCATACTAGGTAAGCCATATTGTTCGTTACCATGAAACAACTATTAGAGGTCAGCCTAATTTAGCCTCACCAAGTATTTTTGTCTAAAAACTGTAACTACACTCTCAGTAAATTTGATAATGCATTGTCTTATCGTGGATTCCCAAATATGCACATATTCATCATGAGCATTGGATGACAATCTATATACTAATATTCACATGACATGTAATACCTTATAAAATACTACTGAAATTTTTTAATTTTTGTGAAATCTAAACATAAAATAATAGAGTATTACTGCTATAGTTAATACGAGTATGGCTTCCATATCATTCTCACATCAAGTACAAAGCAAAAATATTAACAAGTTAAAAAAAAGAATAAGAGGGAAGTTGTAAACATATATAAGAGTCTGGAAATAAAACTCTGAGTACTATACAAACCAAAATACAACAAAAGAAAACTATAAATCTAAGAGTCCATAAGATATCTGTACAACAACTCTAACTTTGTGATCACTAAGACTTTGCGCCTAAGAACCCAACAACAACAAATCACTTGTCCCTAAGAAGTGTATAAAACTCAGGGAAGTTATCAAGGCAGTCATTAAAAACCCGTACATTAACAATTGGGTCGTGTACTTGTGAGAATAAGAAGCGCATGTGAAAATGATGGTTAATAAATACAAATTTAGTAAGGAAATAATACATATCACAAGAGTAAGGCGTGTATAACACATAAAAGGTCATAGTGAGATGAGACTACACGTGGTACAAGATGATCTGAAAATGCAAATGGTTGAAACCCATACATTGAGACTAAGAAATTAATAATAACAATACTCTCTCCTTTCCCTCCACAAGTGGGAGAAATATAGTTAACCTTACTAATACTATCACATCTAGAGTAAAACGCAATTAGGCCACTAGTAAACCTCTAATCATTAAATATGTGTACCCCTATAGGCCAGTGTATTGAAATAATATAGAGTAGATTTGGATCATCTGGTGCTGATAGAACCAAACAACTATTATAATAAATTAAAATACCTAGTCCTAACTCACATGCTCATCTACTTAAAGTATTAATGTCATATTAGTACCTTGATCAACACTTGACACATAAAAAATGTAATACTTGATTTACTACATGTCATTGTACTTCCACTTTTATTATCATTGACTTTTTACGAGGAAAGATACTTATCAAATTATTACAAATATCTCCTATTGTCATAAATTCAGTTGAATAATTAATAATATATAGAATAGTTAGAATTTATTATGATTATACAAATTAGAAAGTTTATTATCACGTGGAGTAAAAATAAGACATAAGAGAATATATAAAGTACAAAAATGAAAATTTTACCGAGAAAAATACCATAACACCCTTATAAAATCTTAATTCACAATTACACCATAACTCCATCTATAAGGCTCTCCAATTCACCAAGTTTAACACCCTATCCCAAGATGTCAAAAATACCATATCCAAAAAACATAAGCTAACTACAACATTTCACATATAAAATAATATTACTTCTATCATTATTCCCAATTTAATTCATTTTCTCATAATATCACACCCGTAATGCTATTATTTGTCCCTAATGTTTCCTATGTTACATTTAACATTTTTATGGCCCAAAAATTCTTATACATCCTTAAATTTACATATTTAATCCAAAAAGATAAAAATGCCCATAATTCACATAAACCCCTCCAAAATTATTATTTTCTTAATTTAGGTCATACTTAGAAACCCTAACATCTTGTTTATCAATAGGGATGTAAATGGGGTAGGTTTTATTTGATACCCAACGGATAAAACCCGATGAATATATAAATGGATATGTGTACGGATACAGGTAACAGGTCTCCATATCCGTACCCGCATCCATATCCGTATCAGTACCCGTCGGATAAAATCCGATATAAAATTACCTTTTTACCCTTCATATATATAACATAATTAATATATTCATTGAGGTTAAAGGTAATTAAATTAAAATCCTAATACTCTATTAAATCTAAATTAGATAATTAGATTAAATTATTTTTGATAATATATTTTTAATTCTTGAAAAAGAGTTGTATAATTAAAATTTTCTACTAATACAGTAATCTACAACCCTTATCCACACAACCCATTCAATCATTCAGATTCATTCGAATGAATAATTCGACTTTGTCACTGACTCACTTGACCCTCTCCCTATCCCCCTTGCGGCCTCGCCCCTGCCCTGACTCTTAAGTGCCCTCACCCTCAAGTCCTTGACTGCCACCTTCGCTCGACCACTACCAGTCAACCTCAACTGCTCAACGTCTCATCCTCCTCCCAAACTCCCATCCCACTTCGCTCGAGGCTTGACCTACCACCTACGAGTCTGCAACTCAGGCACCACCGTTACCCCTCCTCGGTTGAGTTACCTGGAGTCCCCATCATTTGTTCTTTTTTCTTCTTCTATTGTAGATTGGCCCCATCACTGATTGTTTCAGTCTCTGTCTACTAATCTTGCTCCCAACGTTGGTGACTCCAACAATTGTAACTCGAACTCAATCGAAGCCTTGTAGGTTGTTATTTATAGTCCTTTCCTCGCCCTTCTCCGTTTCTCTGTCTGTTATAGTGTACTAGTGTTGTGTAACTTGTTTCTCTATCTGTTGTAACTTAATAAATAATAATAACATTAATAAGAATCAATACTAATAATAATCAAAATACTAATAACCCTAATAATAATAACGCATGATATTTATAATACTACTACTAAAATTCAAAATAATCACAATAGGGTTTCAACCCTATATAAAATAATAATATTAACACTTGAAAATAATAATAATGATAAACTTTCCAAGAAGAGGCTTTCCGAGAGTTGAAGAAGAGGTTGACTTCTGCACCGGTGTTGACCTTACCCGAGGGGACCGAGGAGTTCGAGGTTTACAGTGATGCATCCAAGTATGGGTTGGGATGCGTGTTGATGCAGAAGGGTAAAGTGGTAGCTTATGCCTCGAGGTAGCTGAAGAAGCATGAGCAAAATTATCCCACGCATGATCTGGAATTAGCGGCTGTTGTGTTCGCTTTGAAGATTTGGAGACATTATCTGTATGGGACAAAGTGTAAATTCTTTACAGATCACAAGAGTCTCAAGTACATCTTCACACAGAAAGAGCTCAACTTAAGGCAGATAAGATGGCCGGAGCTGGTAAAGGATTACGATATTGAGTTGACCTACCTCGAGGGTAAGGCTAACGTAGTCGCTGATGCTCTAAGTAGGAAGACTGCACATTCTACGCTATGTTGTGTGATTGTTTATCAGACAATAAAGGAGTTATCAAATCTAGAGATCGAGATGATTCAGTAGGGAGACCTCGAAGCCCGTATGAACGCCTTAACACTCACTTCGACTATTTTCGAAGAGATCCGAGCCGACCAGGTTGGAGATGTTAAGTTGGAGAGGATCCAATAGAAGATGTAGGAAGGCAAAGTAGAGGGTTTTAGAGTCCATGAGGATGGAATTATTTGATTCGGGGGTAATTGGTGTGTGCCCCAGAGTTGTCCGGATCTTAAGCGTTGTATTATGGAGGAAGGACATCAGACTCCTTATTCGATTCACCCAGGAGGATCAAAGTTATATAAGGACCTTAAGAAGGTGTATTGGTGGCCACGAATGAAGCGAGAAGTAGCTGAGTTTGTATCTCAGTGTCTGGTATGTCAAAAGGTTAAGATTGAACACCGGAGACCAACGAGGTGCTTCAGTCTTTGGAGATGTCGGGGTGGAAATGGGACTCCATTTATATGGACTTTGTGAGTGGGTTGCCGAGGACCCGAAGTGGTTGTAATACTATTTGGGTCGTTGTTGATAGATTGACCAAGTCATCCATGTTCATTTCTATGAAGTCCACATGGAGTATGGAGCAGTTGGTGAGAGCTTATATGAAGTACGTGATTAGCCGTCATGGGGTTCCGAAGGATATTGTTTCAGATCGAGATTCGAGGTTCCTTTATCACTTTTGGGGAAAGTTGTAGGAGGTTCTAGGAACCAAATTGAAGATGAGTACAGCTTTTTACCCTGCCACAGACGGACAGACAAAGCAGACCATTCAGACTCTGGAGGATATGTTAAGGGCCTGCGTACCAGATTTTCAGGGATGTTGGGAGGATCGTTTACATTTGGTAGAGTTTTCATATAATAACAATTATCATACCAGTATTGGGATGGCTCCCTTTGAGGCATTGTATGGACGGAAGTGTAGAACTCCTTTGTGTTGGAGTGATATCAGTGAGACGATCGTGTTGGGACCAAAAATGATCGAGGATATGACCCGTCAGGTCCGACAGATCCAGGATCAAATGAGAGCAGCTTAGAGCCAACAAAATATTTATGCCGATCAGAGGCGTAGGGACGGAGATTTTGAGCCTAGAGACAAGGTGTTGCTAAGGGTTTCGCCTACTAAAGGGGTGCAGAGGTTCGGAAGGAAAAGGAAAGCTGAGCCCCGTATATATTGGTCCATACGAGATATTAGAGCGAGTGGGCGAGGTTGCCTACAGATTGGCTCTTCCTCCAGAGTTAGCGAGAGTTCATAATGTATTCCACATTTCTCAGCTGCGGAAGTATGTTGCTGACCCGTCACATGTAATTTAGCCAGATGAAGTCGAGTTGGATGATTCACTGACTTACGAGGAGCGATTGGTGCAGATTCTCGACACTAAGCTGAGGAAGATCCGTACGAGTTAAGTGCCTCTTGTCAAGGTCTTATAGAGCCGACATGAGATCGAGAAAGCTACATGGGAGACAAAGAAAGATATGCGAGAAGCATATCCAGAGCTTTTCGCAGCAGGTTAGAATCCTTTTTCCTAGTTTGTCCCTAAGGGGGTAGTTGATTTAAGTATATTTAGTGATGTGTTATTGTAGCTGCTTATAATGCACTAACCCAGACCCTAGAGAGCTATAGGAGACTTCGGGGGCGAAGTCTGTTTTTAAGGGGGTAGTGTTGAAATGCCACAGAATTATTATTTTAGGAAATATAATTAAATGAGGTTTTATAAGGAAATTAGTTAATTTATTTATTTTATTTGGAATAGAAATGATTTAATTAGGGCAAATTAATAATATTTTGTAAATATTTTCATAAAGGAAAAATGGGCTTTTGCTAACTAAAAAGGGATTTAAGAGAAATATTTTTTTTAAAACCCTAAATTAAACCTAAAAAGAAAATTTAATATTATTTTTAATTAAATATTTTATTCTAAGTACCCAAAATATTCTAATTAACTTATTTAACCCCACACCACTTAAAATTCCTTTTTTTCTTTTTCCTTTTTCTTTTTCTTTCCTCCTTTTTCTTTCTTTTCCTTCTTTCTTCTTTTCCTCTTCCTTTTTCTCACCAGATTGGGCCTGGAGCACGGCCCAATCCCTTCTCTTTTCCTTCTTTTCTTCCACAGCCCAGTGTCGCTCCTCCTTTCTTCATTCTTCCAACACGACGCTTTGTTCCTTATTGCCCCGGGACACCGCGTTTCATTAAAGGCCTTACAACCACAACCAAACCGGCCAGGTTTCCCCTTTTTTCTTCTTTTCTTTATTTTTCCTCGACCGCCGGCTCACGTCCTTCTTCTTCCTCCCTTCTCCTCCATTGTCGAACCTGTAACCTCCACCCCTGAAAATGGAGCTGCTGGCCACACGTGTCGTGACCGGCTTTTCTCTAGCCCATTCTCTTCCCCTCAACGCACACTCCAATTTGAACTGCCCCACTTCCCTTTTCTTCCCCACGTTTACCCTATTTTCCCTTGCGAAGGTCAGGCATGATTTGAAATCGTGCTGACCGATCAACGCCATAACCACCCCATTTTCTCACCGACTTTGACCTCCTGCTAACCTCCATAACGCGATACTACCCTCTACCATTATAAATACCCCTTACATGGTCTGAATTTGAGCTTTCTTTTCCCCGAAACCCTAAGTGTAAGTTTGTGCGCCACCGCAACTTTAGACACACCGTTCTCCACCGTTAGCCAACCTCATCGCCTCTTCTTCCTCCCAAACTCTTCCCTACACCCTCTAATTAATTAAACCATTCGCAACCTTCGATTCTTCTCGTATGGGCCTCCATAATCGTGCAAAGTTTCATACTACCCTCGTAAAATTTTTACCTCCAAAACCTGTAAACCACATCCGCCACTTCTACCACCCTCTGAACCACCCGAAAACTCCTGCTGATTCTCCTCCACTAACCCATAAACTTCTTTTATTTTTCTCCTTCCCCCTTCCATCTTTTTCTTCATTTTTGCTCCTTTTAGATCACTTTTCCAGCCACCTCCGGGCACCACTGCCGTCTGCCGGTGCTACCCATCTCCGCCAACTCAAGGTGAAACCCTAGACCTTCTCAACTCTTTTCCCTATTTTTACAAGGCTTAAATTATTTTATTTCAATTATTCTAATATAAATTCTATTATTATTATTATTATTTCCATTTTTAATATGTATTATTATTGTTATTGTTATTAATATTAATGTTTTTATTATTATTCAGTTGAAGGCTGAATCCCTATTTTAATTTTTAATTCGATTTTAGCACTAGTACCCCTATTTTTTTATTATTACTATTATTAATATTAATATGTTATAAGTATAATTATTACTATTATTTCCTATTTCGAATTTCTATTATTCTTATTCCATTATTATCAATACAACTATTTTACCATTAGTGTTGTTAATAATATTATTGTTATTATTATTATTGTTGATGTTATTGTTATTATTATTATTATTATTATTATTATTATTATTATTATTATTATTACTATCATTATTATTATTTTCAAGTGTTAGTATTATTATTTTATATAGGGCTGAAACCCTATTATGCTTATTTTAAATTTTAGTAAGTATTATAAATATCATGACTTATTAATATTAGGATTATTAGTAGTATTTATTCTTATTAATGTTATTATTATTTATTAAGTTATTATTACTCAATGTAGGGTGGAAACCCTACTTCTTTTTATCTTCAAATATTATTATTACTATTATTACCATTACGATTATTATTATTATTACAATATTATTATGGTTTTTATCATCATTATTATTATTTCATCACTATTATTATTACTAAATTTTATTACTTATTTTACTAATAATATTATTAGTATTATTTTGGTTTATGGTTGCTATTATTACTATTCTTGTTAATATTAACTTTGATATTATTTTTATTATCTTTACTATTATTATTATTATTAAGGTAAAGTATTCAACTTATATTATCAACTTTTATAATATCTCTATTATTTATATATCTTTAGCAAAGTTAGTAATTAGTTAATGTTATTTTATAAATATAGTATTATTTTATTAAAAACCTAGTCTTATAATAAGTTAGTGATTAATAGTATTTTTGATAGGAGGGAGTCTAATTTTAGCTTTTTCCTCATAATAGGTCAAACCAATCAAAGCCCTAAGAAGGCGTAGGAGTGTGCTCCAAAACCGGTGTCGTTTTAGGTAAGGGTGTTACTAAGGCCTTTTGTGTGCTTATATGCATTATGTGCTTCATATGCTATGTATTTTATGTTTATCATTATTAATTATTTCGTATATGGTATGACGTGAAGTTGAAGTATGTTTTTGTATGGCATGTGTACTATATGTATGTGATGATATGTGTTGTGACCCTATAAGACATGCATATGAGGGTGTTGATGTGGCTTGTGTGGGAGAAAGGATGAAAAAGGAGGATGGGGAAAGGGGTTGACCAAGGGAGGTGAGTTGACCTAATTATTTAATTATTCATGAGTGGAAGAATAAAATGGAGAATTTTAGGGTTTCCTGTGGGAGAATTTGATTTATGATTTTTATGGTTTTGTGTGGGAGAATATAATTTATGGTTCTATTTGGGATAATCTAAATTATGTTTTTTTTTTTGTGGGAGGATATAATTTATGGTTCTATTTGGGAGAACCTAATTTATGGTTTTGTGTGGGAGAATATAACTTATGATTTTATATGGGAAAATCTAATTTATGGTTTTGTATGGAAGAATCTAATTGATGGTTTTATATGAGAGGATCTATTCTAGGGTTTGGTATAGATGAATCTTTGGTTTTGTGTGGATTGAATTTAGGGTTTTGTATGACGGAATCATGGGTTGTATGGTGGTATTAATGGTTGCATGGAGGTAATGTTGCATGGCGGTATTAGGATTTACATGGTGGTATTAGGGTTTGTATGATGGTATTAATGGTTGCATGGCGGTAGCATCCCTATAATTCACAGGTTTGAATTTAAGAGTTTCTATTTTAATTACTTCATCTTTAAAAAAAGTAGTGAATTTTGGGATGTTACGGTTGTAGCCTTGTAGATGGTAGTTACAGCGGTGTATCCCTTCTCTTGTTTGTCCTCTACCGGTCTACCTTGCTTTTGGTAACAGCCTATCAGGTATGCCCTATACTTGTTATAAGTGGGCTAGCATAACAATGAGAAAATGAGAAAATAAAGCAGCATGATTAGAGATCTCAAGCTTAATAGGTATTGGCATAAGTAACTTTCCTTACAATTTGTAAGAGATTAAGCTTAACGTGAATTTTCTTTTAAAAATTATGAACAAATGTGATCTTTTATTGGTTAAGTTGGTTATATGCAGTTTACTTAAGTTTGATACTTCACTTCTGTTGAGTTGTGGTGAAATTTAGTTACACTATAACTGCTGCTACTTGGTATAATGAATAATCTAAATGTTGGCTTCTAGGCATCAAAACCTTGCTAATACGTACTATGATATTCTAAATTTGGTAGCAAAATATTCTTGTGGTTATAGATGGTAGGAGATTTTATTGTTTCTCTACACATATGACATATATGATTGTGCTTTTAGCCTAAAAAATACACTTTGCATCTCAATTATAGAAATAACCATCCAATGTCCCATCACCGAGAAACGAAAATGATTATCCTGCTGGGAAATATTTATAAGGGGGGCTCACTTTCACCAGTGTCCGCCCTAGGCCAAGTTTCTAATTGCTGGGATTCTTAGGCTTTATGTAATCTATATCCTTGAGACGACTTGGCTATATTAATGGGAAATATATTATTAGGATGCAATAGCTGCTATTAATGGAGGATAGCAAACCATATATGTAATGATGGGGCTGGTAATTCTGCCTCTAGTGTTTTCATTCAAGTATCGGTTTTATGATATCGAGATTAGATTTGTATGGAGGAAGTTTATTTTCGTCTATTTCCTGGACTCTTGGTACAACTCCACCTTATTTTGTGTAGGGTTTTAATTTTCTTTAATAATATCTTTCTTTACATGGATGTTACTGTCCTCATGGTGTCACATCATCCACCTTATTTTTTTTAGAGGCATGTGTGGGTGTAGCCCTCAATCTTACATAATGGTAAGAGTGTTCTCTAATTCAAGACTATGATTTTGTGGTGCAGATGAAGTTATTGTTGCATTTTATCTTTTATTGGTTTGAGATTTAGATATTATTTGGTAGAGTTAGATATCTATTAGTTAATGTTTTATTAGATAATGACTTTTAGGCTACATATTATTTAGTTATAAGCAGGCTTGATTACAATAGAGCAAATTTTATATGTGTGCTACTTGTTATAAGTGCGTTTCTGGTTTATGATTCAACTTCCTATGCCAGTGGAATTCAATCTACAAGTGGTACATGGACGAATTGCACAAAATAATTGCTTCATTAGTTTATTATAGCTTTGTTTAAAACTTTTTCCATTTGAGATCTAGGTAATTAGGTTCTTTATTATAATACCTTTTACAATAACTAACTAAGATTAAGTAAATATAAATAAGTAAGAGTAAGTAAATATTATGTTTTCTTGTTGTGCAACGTTTGGGATTATTAATTAGTTTGATGGCATCAAGTAGTCAACCTAGTAGTGATTTACAAAGTCTACCACCATATTCTTCCGGCGCAGCTAGTAATCCTTCACCTAGTGAAGCATCAACCAATGATGAGGTAGAAGAAGTGAATCCATTTTCTTTAGTGAAAAAAAAGAAAGAAAACTCTAGTTGTTTGGGATCACTTTAACTCGGCATAAATTAATGGTTTGAAAAAAGCAATTTGTAAAGGTTGTAATAAGAGTTTGAGTGGTGATCCAAAAAATGGTACTTGTCATTTACATGATCACATGAAGAAATGCGTACATTAAGGCCTATACAAGTGGTAGGACAAACTAAGTTGAGTTTTGATCAGAAAGGGGAAGGAAAATGAAAGCTTATGGTTGTGGAATTTAATCAAGAAGTTGCAATGCGTGAGCTATGTAATATGATAGTTATGCATGAGTATCCACTTTGTATAGTGGAACATGAAGGCTTTAGAAGATATTCAGTAGCCCTTCAACCATCATTTAAAATGATTTCAAGGAACACTCTGTGAAGCGATATTTTCAAGTTGTTTAAATGTGAAAAAAGATAAAACAATATCGTTGTTGAGTAGTAACAAAAGTCGAGGTTCAATCACAACAGATATGTTGACATCTTAAAATCAAAAAAAGGGTTCATGGCTATCACGACTCATTGAATTGATAATCATTGGACCTTGCAAAGTTGAATAATCAGGTAATTCATATTCATCTATAGTTCTAAAATATTAACATTATGTAATTATATGTTATTCTTTGGTTTATTTGTTGTATCATTGTATTTTTTTTAAGGTTTGTCTATGTTCCAAGTTTACATACATCTGAGGTTCTATGTGATGTTTTGGTCAATTGTTTGATGGAATGGAATATTGATTCAAAACTTACTACATTAGCCGTCGATAATTTTACCATTAATAATGCTTTGATTTGAGATTTGAAAATAGATTTGAGTCAAAATGTTTTTTATTGCGTGGGAGATATTTTCATATGCGTTGTGTTGCTCATGTGCTTAATATTATTATTAGCTATGGTATGAGGATCATTTAAAAAGCTATTGAGAACATACATGAGAGTGTGATGTATTGGAAATCTATACCAAAAAGGCTGAAAAAGTTTATGGAGGTTTGTCATCAAAAAGAAATTCTGTATAGTAGAGCCTTAACACATGATTGTAGGACAAGATGGAATTCTACATTTTTTATGCTTGATGTTGCTCTAATGTATGAAGATGTGTTTGCTCGCTTGGCACGGTTGGAATCTAATTTTAATTATTGTACTACAAGTGGTGAATGGGATTTGGCTCGATCTGTTTGTGAAAGATTGTCATTATTTTGTGATGTCACTTTGATATTATCTAGGAGTAGATATCCTACTACCAATTTATACCTTCCCAAGGTTTGTGAAGTTCAAATGTCCTTGATTGAATGGTCTCTTGATCAAGATGAAATTATTATTGGTATGGCAACAAAAATGATAGAAAAATTTGAAAAATATTGGAGTGTGATTCATGAAATGATGGCTGTAGCAACTATTTTAGATCCAAGGTATAAAATGAAGTTGGTAGAGTGTTATTATTCTATCATTTATGGGAGCACCTATGAAGAAGAGGTAGATAATGTTCGTAAAATATGCTATGAATTATTTCATGAGTATGAGGAGAAGTATAAGCGTAGGGAGAGAAGTTCATCAATATCGCATGATTCTAGTGTTAGTAGTCAAAGTTGTGGTTCAAGTGTTAGTGATGTGACTTTGAATTCTAGAATCTCCCTTAAGCTTCATTATAATCAGTGGTTAGTGAACCAAGATATGACTAGTGCACCATAGAAGACCGAGTTAATATTGTTATTAGGAGGAGCCTGTGATGCCACAAATGGACGACTTTGATGTGTTATTATGTTGGAAGACAAATACCGAGTATCCGATTTTGCAACGAATGGCCAAGGACATACTTGCCATCCCTATTTATACAGTTGCTTATGAGTCGGCTTTTAGCATAAGTGGGAGATTTGTAAGTCCTCATCGCAACCCATTACACCCAAAGACTCTAAAAGTATTAATGTGTTATAGAGATTGGATTTGGGCTACTATAAGGAATGAAGGTAATATTTGCTTTTATACCTTTGATGTTTAAATAATTATAATATATCTATTGTTATATTTGTTTAATTCTAATATTCTAATTTTTTTAGATAATGATTGTACTGTGAACTCAACTTGTTGTATGTTTACCTTATAAAATGAGGAATCCGACTAAGATGTTAGTAAATGTGAGGTAAAACTTGTTATAAACATTATTAGTGATTAAAATATTTGATTATACTTAATTATTTAAACTATCTATGTTTTTTTATTTATTTTTTAGATGAATGCATAAGCATAAGATATGGAGGTTGAAGATAGAAAGACAAATAGGTGATATGGAATTTTTAGAGCTCAACATGAACAACTTCTTCTTGATGCTATTTTTAGCTAATCAAAGTTATATTATTATATTTTAGTAGTTATTGATTTTAATTTTATTTGTGGAAGAATTATATTTGTACAAACAAATATTATTGGCTATGGTGTTTTTGAACCTGGCTTGTATTATTGTTGATTGTTTCATTGTTTGATAGTTTGGTGAATGGTGATATTGATAATATGGATTTATTGGAGTAGGTTGAAAATTTGAACTTGTTGGAGCAGGTTGAAAATTTTAAGACAGGTTGTTTGATTGAAATTGTCGATTTTATATATAATAGGTTGAGTAAAAATCTAAACAGGTAATGGATTTATCTGTTGAATAATATCCATTGGATAATTTAAAAGAGAAATGGATATCCGACGGATACGGATATAGATATCCGTTCGGGTACGTATACAGATTTGGGTATAACATACTTATTGGGTATCAGCTACAAGTATGGGGGCACCCACCCCGTTTACATCCCTATTTATCAAGTTTAATGTAAAGGAACCATGGAATACAATGACATACTTATCTTCCACTAGAACTCACAATGAGGCTAGATTGACCCTTAAGGTTGTGATACACTTATAATTCATAAAATCCTATAAGCTTCTAAAATTCAAAAAAAAAATTACACACAACTACCCTCACATTATTAGCAACTCAAAAATGTAGTTAGATTTAATTAACATAGTCCACAAAAGCTAAAATGAACCTATGACCAAAACCATCACAAACCCAAATCTAGAATATTGCAACTTCGAAATACACACAATTAAATCTACTCATCCATGAACTTATTAACCTAATATATTACACCATTGTGGTTGAGATTTTATGGCAAAGCTTAGCAAGACATAAAATATAAAAATTTCATATACTATTATAAAATCATAAAATTAACAGTTAATAAATACATAGTTACGGATAAAAGTAAAACCTAAATGTGATTTATAACACAAAACATGATAAAATAACATTTCATAAAATTAACACATAGCAACGTAAGCCCTAAACTAGAGAAACATATTATTACCAAAAGCTACTCCGATATTTAAGCAATTATCACTCCTAAAACACTTGTTCAACATTGTACAATATTTGAAGATAAGCCACTTTTTGACATTATTGCTCTTATTTTGGTCACAACAACTTTTCATGTCAAGTATCTTCTCACACCAAACAATGACCTAAACCTTTTAAAATAGAATGGGTAGTGGTTAAATAAATAAGGAAGGTGGTTGTGGCTCAACCTCAAGGTCAGAAAGTTGGGGATTCATCTTCCTGGCCATTTTCTTCTCATTTTTCTCATGTCCTAAAGCAATCAATGCAATCGTAAGGTTCTATTGGTGATCCATCAACCTCAAACAATATTCTTTTAGCATAGCCTAATCCTTTTGAAGTGTTATAGTCTCTCTCTAATACATGTGTTGATCCTACCTCATTCCTAGAGTGTAGCATATAAGGTAACTTTATTTCTGATAATATTTTACCATGCGGAGCTCATGGAATATATGTGGAATAAATGATCCAATCATGAAAAATAAGGTTAAATGTTGGATAAAAAATGGTGGTTTTAAACTATTTGCTTTAACTAAAACTAGAGTTGAGGAAATGAATAAGGAGAAGGTTTTCAACAATATGGTTCCAGATTGCTAACTTAGCCACAACTACTGTAATACCCAAAATTAAGTGAAGTATTATAAGAATTGATATGGTTACTTATATCAATATAGTATACCATCATTTTGGCAATTCCATTCTAACAACTCCATAATTAAGTGTGCTAGCCATAGAGTAATTTTTAAGATGGGTGACCTTCTTGGAAAGTTTTTTTTTTGAAAATCTCTCAAGAAGAATGTGAGTGGAGAAAAAGCATGATGAAATGACTTTTTCTGATCAAATGGATTAGTCAATCAATCAAAAAGCACTCCAAGGTTGCTCTCCGTTTGTTTGTATTGACTCAAGTTGTTACAACTACTCCCATCATCACAATAGGTGCATTTGAGTACTTTGAGACCCTTGATTGTGGCATGTGCAATCTATCAAAACATGTGCCCAGGGTATACCATGTGATTCATATCATCTTTTGAAAATTTCATGGTATGATATTTTATTTATGGTTGCAATGAAGGTAGAAAATAGCTAGAGCTTTAGCATCGGATAATTTAACGACAACTATCATTCCTTGGTTGGTAGTGAGAGATTTCAATGTATTATTATCAGTTGAGGATAAGAGGGGGAGTCCCTATAAATCACTAAGATATGGATGAGTTCTAAGACTTTTGTCTCGGGTTTGGTTTACAAAACACAAAAGTGCTAGTTGTCCATATATGGACTGGCAGAAGAGAAGGTGCAGAGGACATCTTTTGTAAATTGTATTGTTCTAATATACAATGGTTAATCTTGTGGCCAGATTATCTTGCAAACTATATCCCTCCCATGTGCTTTGATCATTTTGCCATTTTTATCTATGATATGCAAAATACTCAACTGTAGGCTCGAGCCTTTTGATTTTTTACTTTTTGGACTGAGGATCCTGAGTTTTTGCCCTAAGAATTGAAAGTTGGTTTTAGTTTTAACATGCAAACTATTTGCTCAATATTTGGAAGTGTTTGATACTATTACAATAATATTTGAAACCCCTTGATTATCGTAAATTTGGTAGCTTGGAAGATAAGCTTCAACGAGCCAAATCTGACCTTCTCTCTATTCATAATTAATTGCCTAAACCACATATTAATGGTAATTTAATGTCTTATGAAGAAAAGGCATTTCACTCTTGCTCTGGTTCCCTTAGATGCCATGATCCTTTTTACAACAAAAATCTAAAAGTCATTGGCTAAACTTAAGTGATAGTAATTGCCACTTCTTTTATGCTTGACTTAAAGATAGGCAAAAGATAAATGAAGTATTCAAGTTGGTGTTGGATCATGATGAGGCCCTACCTAAACCCAATTCCATTCAAGATGCTTTATTAAGTTTTTATAACGGCATGCCATGCTCCACTAGTGATGCTTCTAGTTTTCCTAATACAAATATGTTTAGTAAGGGTTTGATTTTGAATGAGAAATAAAGGAAATAAATATCGGTACCCATTTCAAAAAATGAAGTCAATGAGGTTATATTTAGCTATAGTGACACAAAGGCACCAGGTAGGGATGGATTCTCGACATGCATTTTTAATAAAACTTGGGAGGACATAGAAAATGATCTTTTCAAAGGGATTGTTGATTTTTCTTTTACCATCGGTTTCCTCCCCCACAAAATTAACTCTACATCATCCCAAAACAAGCTAACGTAGAGAAGGTCATTAACTTTCACCCCATAGCCTATTATTCAATTTTATAAAAAATTATCTCTAAGATACTTATGACCAAATTAACACCAATCATGCCATCTATCATTGATGTATCTTAGTCAGCTTTTGTAAAGGTTGGCAAATTAGTGATAACATTCTTATAGCACATGATCTAGTAAGGAGGTAAATTTTGAAAAATATTTCCTAGCGCTGCATGATGAAGCTAGACATTCACAAAGCTTATGAATCATTTGACTAGACCTTCCTCTAACATTTCCTTCATGCTTTTGATTTTTTTGCTTCGGTTTGTTTGGGTTATTATGGCTTGTGTTACTGCTATAATATCCTAAAATTATAAAATCCAAAATTTAATTATCAACAAATTAATTTAACTTAATTTTGAGATTTTTATTTTAATTAATAAGTCCAAAATAATTTATAGGTAATTTATATTAATTTTATTTATTTATTTATATAATTGATTATCTATTTTATTATTAGCACTAAGCCAAATGTTATCCCAAAAATCTAACTTAAATCCCACAATTTTCTTTTTTCCAATTTTCCTTTTATTCCTTCTTCTTTTTTTTTCTCCTTCTTCTAGGTTGCACTGTGCCTCAACCTAATTTTTTTCCTTCTTTCTATCCTTTTTCCCTAGGTATCCCAGGTCGTTCTCGCTCTCTTTTTTTTTCTTTTTCCACCGAGTGACCAGGCAAGTTCCCCCTTTTCCTTTTCTCTCCTTTTTTTCTCGTTTCCCTTTTCTCCTCGTCCTCTTCCTCGTTCCCGTCCTCTTCACATCACCATCACCCTCCTTCCATTTTTTGTCACCTACATATATGCCCTACATGCCACTAGTCCTTCCCACATTTCCTTCTCAACCATGTAGGGCCATTCATGTTGGCATGCACCCCTGCACCTGACCACTTGCTCCCCTGCCATGCGACCTACAACTGTCCCCTCTCCTCTCTATAACCATGCATGTTGAGCCTCCTGTCGTCTCCCCGACTCCCCCAGCTCCCTTCCCCTCCTATAAATACCCCATTCGGCTTTCCTCTCTTCCTTTCCTCTCCACCAACCACTCTCCCCTATATCTACTCGTCCCTCCCTTCTATCCCACTCCAGTGTCGTGCTGCCACCATCGACGCCCATCTACCCTCTTGCACCACCCCTCTTCCTTATCTATGCCCCACATACACCTATAGAGCCCCTTTTTCCCTCTTTATTCCTTTCTCATCTTCTTTCGAGCCTACAACCGTTGCAAGATGTGCCACCCAATGCCACCACTGTCAACCACTCTTCCCCTCCTGCCATAACCGTGCCTCAGCCACCCTACGTAGGTGTTATAATGCCCCAAATTTTTAAAAGCCTATATTTTAATAAATAAATTTTATTTGAAATAAAGTAGCCTTTAAATCTATTAAATTTAATTATTTTATGGACTTGTGAGCATATAAAATTTCTTATAAATATTTAATGAATTAAAATAAATGTTTTGTTATTTTATTGTACTCTTATTATTTAAATAATTTTTAAACCCTTATTTTACAAAAAACTATCCTTTTTAACCATTATATTTTAATTATCTTAAATTAAAATATTAAATCAATTTATTACCCAAAATTATTCTATTTTATTATTTTATCAATTAAATTATTTATTCCATTTTCCCTTTTCTTTTTCCTTTTTCCCCTCTTCCTTCTTTTCTCCTTTTTCTCTTTCTTTTTCTTCTTTGGGCCGCCGACTTGCTTCGGCCTGCCCTTACCCCCTCCTGCGCCTTGGGCCGCTGGCCCACTTCTCTCCCCCTTCTCCCTCATTTCCTTTTTCCTTTCTCGGCCCGACTCCTTTTCTCCTCTCATTCACAAGAGCCGGCTACCCCCTCCTCCTTTCTTTTCTTTCTTCCTAGACCGGTCTGTTCGCACGCCCAGCACCCTCGATTCTACTTCTTCTTTCTTTCTTCTTCTTCTTCCCCACTCCCTGCCATCTCCACTCCCTGTAACTCCCTCTCTCCCATTGACCTCCCTAAATCTCTCTCTCTCTCTCCTACCATTCTCTTCCCATACCAGCCCCGCCATCCTCCTTCTCCACTCCCTGCCATTGCCATTCCTTTCTCCCTCTCCCTGCCATGGCCATTCCTCTACCACCCTAATGCCATCCCCGAGCTCCATATCAGCTCATGTCTCTCCTTATTCTTTTTCTTCTTCACTTCCTGATCCATTCGGGCATTTTTTTTAGCCTTATACCTTGCCCAAGCCCCTTCTTTTCTCCCTGTCTTCTCCTCCCCTCTTACTCTCCGTTTTTGCTTCGCCACCGCCACTCCGCCGCTTCCACCGCCTCAACCACCACCTGCACCACCTTCTTCCACCCTCTACCTCACCTCCGAACCGTCATAGTCCCCATCGAACCACCCGTAACCCCATTCTCCCTCCTCTCTTCTTTTTCTCTCCCTTCCATCCCTTCTCGGCAACCACCCTACATCACCATATTCCGCTGCCGTCCCGCTGCTTCTGCCGCCACCTAAGCCACCTAATTACTCCCTGCAACCCCCTCTACCATCCCCAATCATCCTTTGGTCGAAACCGTCACCTGAAAGCCTCCATTTTCCCTCCCCATTTTCCTTCCTCACCAACCTCCATCTTGACCCCTTCCCGGCAGCCCCTCTTCCCGGCCCCTCTGCCGCCGTTGCCGCCACCTTTAGTCGCCTCCAACGCATCCCCGACCACCACTTACACCCCCTCTCCACCTCTACATCCTTCCCTTACCTTAAATCCACCCCCACATGCCTCTTTTCCTAGCCTAAAAACCCTAACCCGAAATTGTCTTCCTATTACCCTCCTTCGAGCCCTCCTCCCCATTTATTTGCATGCAGCTCATGCTGCATTAGCAGCATGAGTTTTTGGATTTTTTGATCTATTTGTTTAATAATTTTAAGGTATAATTATATTTTAATTTAATCATTTGATTAATTAAGTGTTATAAAGATTTTTACTTTGATTTTATTACTTCTAATGTAATAAGTCTTGGTATTATTGTTAGGTATTGGTTTTGATAATCTAAGTTTGGACCTTTAACCGGGATACCAGTAAGGTTTGTTTTTGCGGGAATCGAGGTAACCATTAAATCCCACTTAAACGCATGGATTAATGTATGTTAGCACATTAGGACTTTTAATATATTATTATACTTGGTTTGTGTTGTTTAATATGAAATATGTGGTTCTTGTGTTGATTGATGAAAAGGAAACATGATAGATTGTTGCTATGTATGGAAATATTATTTAAGGTAATAATTTGGTTGTTAAGGAAAATGTTAAGTATTATCCATGTTGTTTTATGCTATCGTGATATTTAATACATGTCTAATATTTTGTGAGCCTTAGGGGATTTTACTAATGTATTTTGTACAAGAAAATTGCCTAATATATATATATAGGGGTTGATAATAATATTGTATTAACTATAAGAGTTGTGGATGAGGCCTTAAAGTTAATATTTTATGTAGTAATAATAATAATTTAATATAAGTGGTGTACTAAGGGCAAAAAGGTAATTCTTAATTAAAAAGGGTATTATGGTAATTTTGAAGGCAAGGGTAAAATAGTAAATTTATTAATAAAAGGATGAAATGGTAATTTCGGAAGTAAGGGGGATTAAAATGATGATTTTCGTAATTAAAAGGGCAATTTTGTAGTTTTGTAATAAAAAGGACAAGTTGGTAATTTTTAATAAAAGGGCAATTTGGTAATTTGTAATAAAAGGGCAAGTTGGTAATTTTTATAATAAAAGGGTAATTTGTAATTTTGTAATAAAAGGATAAAATTATATTTTTATAATTAAAGGTAAGGTAGTAATTTTGTGATTAACAGGTAGAATGATAATTTGGAAATTAAAAGAGGTAAGATAGTAATTTCATAATTAAGGATAAATGAAAATTTTATAAGTAAAAGGGCGATGTGGTAATTTTTGGGAGTTAAGGGTAAAATGGTAAATTTGAAGGTAAAGGGGTAAAATGATAATTTTGTAAATCAAAGAGATAAAAGTGAAAATTGGAAAGGATTAAATTGGTAATTATAATAATTGAGAAGGGAAAAATAATAATTTAAATAACTAAAGAGTGATTTGATAATTCAATAATGGAGAAGGGTAAAATGGTAAATATGATAAATATGAGGGGTAAATTGGTAATTTAACCGACTAGAGGGTATTTTCGTAAATTTGATAATGGAGAAGGGTAGTTTGGTAATTATGATAATATAAAAGGGTGATTTGGTAATCTAACCAACCAAAGGGTAATTTTGTAATTTTAACATTGAAGAAGGGTAGTTGGTAATTGATAATAGAGGACGGTAAGTTGCTAATTAACTAAATAAAGGGTTAATTTGGTAATTAACTAAATAAAGGATTAAGTTGGTAATTAGGATAAGGAGGAAGGGTAATTTGACCAACTCAGGATAATTTATTAATTATAATAAAGGAAAAAGGGTAAAGTGGTAATCTAACCAACTAAATGGAAAGTATATAAGTGTAATAATTATTAAGGGGGATTAGTGACCTAATAAGTACGAGCAATAACTTGGTAACCTAAATCGAGTAAGGGGTAACTTAGTAATTTTGTAACAAGGAGGGTATTATGGTAAATTGTCAAATAAGGAATGGATGACTTAGTGATTTTATAAGTAAGGGGTGAATGAGTAGTTTGTATCTAATATATCGTTGTGATTGTGGAATAATTATCTGATTGTTGTGCTTTTGTGATCACCATTAATTAAGACACTAATACTTAAAGTGAAAGACCTCAAGATCGGGAGTGGTGGCTCTTTAGGGGTCACTACCCTAAAGACGTGGTTTAGCCCATGATTATTTGGTATTTGCTAGTGTGCCTTTGTGCCCCAGCCAGGCCCTATATCTACTCTATCTAGCTCTATGGACCTAGTTAGGGGGTATGCATACTTAAGGATTAGGTGACCTTGTTGGTAGGGTACTGAGTTAGCTTTATGCACCAGTACGACCAGGGTACCTTTGCGTCCCTGGGTTGGCAGTTGAAGGGTACTGAGTAGCTTTTAGGCACCAGTGCGACCGATGTACCTTTGTGTCTCAGGTTCTTGATCTCCCTATCGAGGCAAATAAATGGAATTGATGTGCTGAATAAAAAGGAAAAATACTAATTGTTAAAGTGAAAGATTAATGTCGGGATAAGTTGAATTATTTGATGAGTACCGATCCGCCAGAAATAATAGTGGCTCGGGATGGTTTGCCTTGGATGATGTTCATGAGTATCGATCCACCAGATATAATGGTGGCCCAGGATGTTTTTACCCTGGATGATATATATATATATGTATTCCAATCCACCAGCCAGAATAGTAGGGGTCCTAAGCTCAATTAAATTTGATTTGGATGTGAATAAGTTATGGCAAAATATTAATCATTGAGATGATTAATTACTGATGGACCAATGGCCTTAAGGCTCAAAATATATCGATTACTCATTATTGCCTATTGATATTGGTTGACTTGTTAAGTAAGTGAATATATGAAAGTGAATGTTACATACGCTATTAATATCTGATTGAATTATTGGATGTGTGAATAAATGGATCTGAATATCATGTTTATACCTATGGTAATATATGAATGTAGTAGTATTTCATGTGTTACATTGTGTGCCTATTTTTAAGTGCGTTTTTAAAGGGTTACTCAGTACCGTAGTACTGAAGGGTTCCCTTTGTGGGGCCCCTGCCTATTCAATGGGCAGTACCCCTTACAGGTTGTATTCAGGTGCTATTCAAGTGGGCTTTCGGAAAAAGGTGTAAGGTATTGTACGAAAATTTTAGGGTTTTAATTTGTCTCTTTTAAATTCAATGTATTTGTTATTTTGTAACCACCGTTGTTGAATTTTTCTCTTGTAAAGTGTTTACTGCGCTTCTCTGATTTACATATGCTTAAGTTTCTCGTAAAATTGTATTTTACCTTTTTAGCCTTAGCACTTAGTACTGGAACGGTAGGAGTGAACCGGTCTGTTACTAAGTGTGGCGGTAATACCCCCAAAGTTCACGATTATTTAATTTGATTCTGCTAATTTTCTGTTAATTAACAAAATTTTTCAGTAGTGAATTTTGGGGGTGTTACAGGTGTCCCAACCCATGTAGCCACCCCTAGTAACCTCCTTTATCCTCCTTTATTTCCTCCTTTTCCTTATCCCTCTCGGATGTGTGCTACCCTGCACCACCATCGACTACCAGATCCACCACCACTAACCCCCTACACTAGCTTATCCTAGTGTCGCCACCACCCTTGATCCCACGCTACTAACCTTCACCTTTCTCCACTAAAAATCAGTCGTCGTCACACCATTTTTCTTCCCCTTTTTGGTCACCTTCACTTCCTTTCCTCTCCTTGAGTTTTCTTTAGCCTAGGTCCCTCTTTATTCCTTAAAAAAAGAAAAGAAAATATAAATTATATATATTCCCATTTTCTAGGTATTGTTCCGGTGATAGAGGAAGAGGAAGTGTAGGTCATATGTGCTTAGAGACCAGAGTTGCTCCGATAAGGATATAATCATAGCTAGGGCTTTGGTTTTGTTAAAATATGACTTTTTTATGTGTTAAGTAAAGACATGCATAAAATGTTAGATGACTCTAGGGTTTTATGTGTAGCTTGGCTTGAAAAAATTTAAAGGTAAGAAGATGTGTGGATATGACTATATTGCTTTTAATTGCCGATGTGCATCTTTATCATATGATGTTGCATGTTTGAAAAGTTTGGGGAGTCCTTGTATTGAATGCCTTATAACTTATTTAGGGTTTTGAGACCTTGGGGCATTTAGTCGATATTGGAAAAAGTAACAAGTAAGGAACTTTAGGGTGTACATTGGCCTAAAATAATTATGAGATTCTATATGAAATAAATGTGGTAAAAATAAAGAGATGTAGGGTAATCATAGTATGAGGATGAATAACCATGTATGGGGTGAGTAAAATCTAAGGGGAGCTATGACTATGGGTGATTAAAGTGGAGGTATGTTGCGAAGAAGTTGATATAGGGACTAATAATGAAATTTTTGGGTATCTTTGTACATTTAGGGAGTCCTTGGAGTACTAATGGATGAGATGTTACCAAAAAGTGAAACTAGGGTTTTAGGAGGCTAAAGCACAAAAACCTAAGGGTAGATTATTATCACATGTATGAAATGGGCGAGTTGGGTTTTAACCTTAGATTATTATGTTAACTATGCCATTTGGGGAATGTTTACCAATTTTTAATAGTCATGCAGAATAAGTGGAAGTAGTTATAACCCCAACAAGGAATTAGAGTTTTGAGAGGGGTCTGATTTGGAAGATTATTATCACATGTGCAAAATAGGGGAGTTAGCTATAAAAATAGAAGTGATAGCTAACCACAATAATATTTATGGGTTTGGAAAATCAGGGCTAAAAAAATAGTAGAGAAGGGGCTAGGATAATTAGGGAAAAATTAGAGCTTTGAGGAGTAGCCCTAGAGGCTAGTTACTATCAAATGTGAGAAACGAGGGTAATAAGCCATGACTCTTGATAAGGGGTTTTTAATGACATGTTTGGGTTTTTTGGGTATCAAAAGGGATACTAAGGGTAAGGATGTACCCGAGGTTATGAGATTAGGGTTTCCAAGGTAACAGGGTTGTCCCAAGATGGTAGTAGGGAAGGAGCCATGCATCGGGGTAGGTGTGAAATACCCCAAAACCTATTTTTAAGAGTTTTAGTTAAATAAGGATTTATTATAGAAATTAATTAAATAATTTATTTTTATTAAAATAAAAAGGAAATTAATTAGGGCAAATCAAGAAGAAAATAATAAATATTTTTATTAGAATAATTTGGTATTTTAGATAATTAAAGATTTTATTTTGGAAATTAATTAAATAAATTATTTTATTTAAAATAAGAAGGATAAAGTAGGTCCAAATTAATAGGAATTTTATAAATAATTTAATTGGAGAAAATTAGAGTGATTTGCTAATTAAAATGGAATTTATGAAAAACCTTTCAAAAACTCTAAATTAGCCTAAAAAGGGAATTAAATATTATTTTATTTAAATATCATTATTTTTAAGCATCCCAAATATCCTAATTAATTTAATTAAGCCAACCCACTATTTTTCCTTTTTTTCCCTTTTCTTTCTTCCTTTTTCTTTTCTTATTCTTATTTTCTCTTTCTTTCTTCTTCTTTTCATTTTCTTCCTCCTTCCCAATTGGGCCTGTTTGTGGCCCAATCCCTTTCTTCCTTTTTTCCTTCTCCAGCGGCCTCTTCTTCCGTTTTTTTCTTCTTCTTCTTTCGGCAGCCAGAGCGCTACGCTTTGCTTCTTTTTACCCTTAGAACACCGCGTTTCATTTAAATTTCCCCCTCACTTCGCCAACCGACCCAATTCCTTCCTTTTTCTTTCTTTTCTTTCTTCCCTAGACCGCCGGTCTAGCCCCTCCTTTCCTCCTCCTTCTTCTTTCTTCTCCCCCCACCGTTCGCACCTGCCATTTCCTCGACCTACAGCTCCGAGAATCACGCCGTCGATCTTGCCCGTTTGACGGGCATTTCTCCCTTCTTTTGCCCGTTATTCCGCCGGTCACGCTGACCCAAACCGTTCTCTCCCTCTTCTTGTGTAATTCCTCCTTTTCCTGCGCATTCCCTTGCCACAAATTTGACTACCACTGGCTAACCATCTCTGCCAGCGACCGAAACCTTACCTGCATTACCTCCTAGCCAACCCATAGAACCCTACCATCTCTTCTAAACTCTATAAATACCCCTTATTAGTTGGATCTCAAACCTTTTTCCGAATTCCTAAAACTCACCCCTTGTTACCGCCGCCTTCAGACACTAGCTCCGCCGTCGTCGGCCAACCACGCCACCCACTCGGCCCACCTAAGCCTTCCTTGCATCGTCCTCTACCCAACTAAACCTCCCTCATTCCTCGATTTTCCTTGCATAAGTTGCCCCGACTGTGCGAAGTTTCCTTTCCGATCAACCCTTTCTTCCATCTCCGCTGCCCTTCAAACCACCATTAGCCACCACTTCCACCGCTGCCGCCACTCCTTTCACCTCCCAACCTGTTCTGCAAACCACCCTCTACCTTCCCCTACCTTTCTTTTCCTCTTCCTCCCTCTCCTCCTCTCTTTCTCTTCTTCTTCCCCATTCGGCCACCACCGTCGTCGCCGTGCGCCGCCACCTTTGGCTACACCACCACCCTTATTCTGTTCCTCTCCTTCTAGACAACCATAATCACCCTTATTTCCACTCTCATTCTCCCCATCTTTTTCCTAGCCTTTAAATTTTCCTATTTTCTTCTCTTTTTTTGGCCACCGCCGTGCACCACTGTAACATTCCCAAAATTCACTACTGAAAAATTTCGTTTAATTAAAAGAAATTTGCGGAAACAAATTAATAAACCATGAACTTTGGGAGTATTACCGCTACATTTAGTACCAGACCGGTTCACTCATACCGTTCCAGTACCAAGTGCTAAGGCTAAAAGAGTAAAATACTATTTTACGAGAAACTTAAGCATTTAAAAATCAGAGAAGCGTAGTAAAGACTTTACAAGAGAAAAATTCAACAACGGTGGTTACAAAATAACAAATACATTGAATTTAAAAGAGACAAATTAAAACCCTAAAATTTCTGGACAGTACCTTACACTCTTTCCCAAAAGCCCACTTGAATAGTATCTGAATACAACCTGCAAGGGGTACTGCCCATTGAATAGGCAGGGGCCCCACGAAGGGAACCCTTCAGTACTACGGTACTGAGTAACCCTTTAAAAACATACTTAAAAAATAGTTACGTAAGGTAGCACATGAAATATTACTACATTCATATATAACCATAGGTATAAACATGATATTTGGATCCATTTATTCACACATCCAATAATTCAATCAGATATTAATAGCGTATACGTAACATTCACTTTCATATATTCGCTTACTTAACAAGTCAACCAATATCAATAGGCCATAATGAGTAATCGACATATTTCGAGCCTTAAGGCCATTGGTCCATCATTAATCAATCATCTCAATGATTAGTATTTTTCCATAACTTATTCACATCCAAATCAAATTTTATTAAGCTTGGGGCCTCCACTATTCTGGCCGGTGGATCGGAATACATACATATATATATATATATAATATATATATATCTCATCCAGGGTAAAAACATCCTAGGCCACCATTATATTTGGTGGATCGATACTCATGAGCATCATCCAGGGTGAAACATCCTGGGCCATTATTATTTCCGGTGGATCGGTACTCATCAAATAATTCAACTAGTCCCGGCTCATTAATCTTTCACTTTAACAATTAGTATTTTCCCTTTTTATTAAGCACAAAAATTCCATTTATTTGCCTCGATAGGGAGATCAAGAACCCGGAACACAAAGGTACACCGGTCGCACTGGTGCATAAAAGCTACTCAGTACCCTTCAACTGCCAACCCAGGGACGCAAAGGTACCCTGATCGTACTAGTGCATAAAGCTAACTCAATATCCTACCGACAAGGACACCTAATCCTTAAGTATGCATACCCCCTAACTAGGTCCGTAGAGCTAGATAGAGTAGATATAGGGCCTGACTGGGGTACAAAGGCACTCCAGCAAATACCAAATAATCATGGGCTAAACCACGTCTTTAGGGTAGCGACCCCTAAAGAGCCACCATTCCCGATCTCGAGGTCTTTCACTTTAAGTATTAGTGTCTTAATTAATGGTGATCACAGAAGCACAATAATCAGATAATTATTCACTTTTAATCGTTTAGATATCATCAGACATTTCTTATTCAGATGGTCGTCCAAGGTAACATAGAAGAATCATTAAGGCCATCCTAATCTCATCTAATTTCGAATTATAATTCGATCTCGTGGTACTTACTAATCATCAGATACTCCTACCTCGCTAATCAATGTCAGTTGAGACATATCACAAATTCCAAAATCACAATGACATATTAGATACAACTAATCATTTACCCCTTACTTATAAAATTATTAAGTCATCCCTTCCTTACTTGACAAATTACCAGATTACCCTCCTTGTTACAAAATTACCAAGTTACCTCTTATTCAATTTAGGTTACCAAGTTATTACTCATACTTATTAGGTCACTAATCCCCCTTAATAATTATTACACTTTTATCCCTTTGATTTACAAAATTACCGTTTTACCCCTTTACCTTCAAATTTACCATTTTACCCCTTAACTCCCAAAAATTACCACATCGCCCTTTTACTTATAAAATTTCCATTTATCCTTAATTATGAAATTACTATCCTACCTCTTTTAATTTCCAAATTACCATTATGCTCGTTAATCACAAAATTGCTATTTTACCCTTTAATTATAAAATTACAATTTTACCCTTTTATTACAAAATTACCAAATCGCCCTTTTATTACAAATTACCAAATTACCCCTTTTATTACAAAATTTGCCTTTTATTACAAAATTACTGGATTTCCCTTTTATTACAAATTACCAAATTGCCCCTTTTATTACAAAATTACCATTTTGTCCTTTTATTAACAAATTTACTATTTTTACCCTTACCTACAAAATTACCATTTTACCCTTTTTTACTAAAATTTACCATTATACCCATTAGCACACCACTTATATTAAATTAATATTATTACTACATAAAATATTAATGTTAATGCATCATCCACGACTTTTAAAGTTAATACAATACTCATTAACACCCATATATATATTAGGCCATATTCTTGTACAATGTACATTAATAAAATTCCCTAAGGCTCACAAAATATTAACATGTATTAAATATTACAGTAGCATAAAACAATATGGATAATACTTAACATTTTCCTTAACCACCAAATAATTACCTTAAATATTATTTCCATACATATCATATAGCCTATCATGCTTCCTTTTATCAACCAACACAATAACCACATATAATATACTAAACAACATATATCAAGCATAATACACACACATTAAAAATGCCTAATGTGCTAGCATGCGTTAATCCATGCATTTGAGCGGGATTTAACGATTACCTTGATTTCCGAAAAAACGAACCTTACCGGTATTCCGGTTAAAGGTTCAAGCTTGATTTATCAAAACCAATACCTAAAAACAATTCAAGACTTATTACATTAGAAATAATAAAATAAAAGTACAAAACTTTATAACACTTAATTAATTAAATAATTAAATAAAAATATGATTATACCTTAAAATTATTAAACAAATGGATTAAGAAATGTAGAAACTCATGCTGCTAATGTAGCATGAGCTGCATGCAAATAAATGGGGAGGAGGGGCTCGAAGGAGGGTAATAGGAAGAAAAATGGATAATTTCGGGTTAGTGGTTTGGGGCTAAGAAAAGGACATGGTGGGGAAGGATTTGGGGCAAGGTAATGGTGCATAAGTGTAGGGTGGGTGTAGGTGGTGTTCGGGGATAGGTTCAAGGTGGCTAAGGGCGGCGGAGGCGGCGGCAACAAGGCTATGAAGGTGGTGGCCGAGGAGGGAGGTCGAGATGGAGGCTGGTGAGGAAGGAAAATGGGGAGGGAAAACGAGGGCCTGTGGGTGGTGGTTTCGGCCAAATGAGGATTGAGGGTGGTAGAGGGGGTTGCAGGGATTATTTTGGTGGCTTAGGTGGCGACATAGGGGGCGAAACAATGGTGGATCGGGGATGCACAGGGTGGTTGCTGAGAAGGGATGGAATGGGAGAGAAAAAGAAGAGAGGAGGAAGAATGGGGCTTTGGGGTGGCTCGATGGGGGCTGTGATGGTTTGAGGGTGAGGTAGAGGGTGGAAGGGGTAGTGAAGGTGGTGGTTAAGGCGGCGGCAGCAGCGGATATTGGTGGTGAAACAAAAACAGGGGGAGAGAGGGAGGAGAAGAAAGGAAAGAAGAGAGGATCGGGGAAGGAATTTTGGGCTCGAAAAATGCCCAAATGGATCAGGAAAGGAAGAAGAAAAAGGATAAGGAGAGAGAGGAGGGGATAAGGAGCTCGGGGATGACATTAGGGTGGTAGGGGAATGGAGGTTGCAGGGAGAGGGAGACAGGGATGGTGGGACCGATATGGCGGGAAAACGATGAGAAGGAGAGGGAGGGAACAGGGGAGGTCAACGGCCGGGGAGAGGGAGCTGTAGGTTGGGCAGTGAAAATGGTGGAGGAAGGTCAGGATTATTGCCTGGGAAAGAGGAATAAGAAGAAGGGAAGAAGAAAGAAGGGTCGGGGGCTGGGCGCTGGGCGTGCGAGACGGGCGGACCGGCCGAAGGAAAGAAAAAAAAGAGTGAGTCGGTCGAGGAAGTAAGAAAAGAAAGGAGGAGGGGGTAGCCGGGCTATGCGGGAAAGGTAGTGGAGGAGGAAAAATGGGCCAGCGGCCCAAACGCAGGAGAAGGGCAGAAGTAGGTCGGTGGCGACCCAAAGAAAAGGAAAAGAAAAAGAAAGAAAAGAGAAAAAGAAGAAAAAGGAGAAGGAAAAGGGAAAAAGGAAAAAGAAAAGGAGAGATGGAATAAATAATTTAATTGATAAAATTATAAAATAGAATAATTTTGGGTAATAAATTGATTTAATAATTTAATTTAAGATAATTAAAATATAAGGGTTAAAAATGATATTTTTTATGTAAAATAAGGGTTTAAAATTTTATTTAAATAATAAGAGTATAATAAAATAACAAAATATTTATTTTAATTTATTAAATATTTATACCCAATTTTATTTACTCAAAAATCCATATTAAATTAAATGAATTTAAAGGTTAATTTATTCCAAATAAAATTTATTTATTAAAATATAAGCTTTTAAAATTTCGGGGGATTACAACCACCGCCTGTGCCGCCTGTCACCACCAGCCTATGGTTGAACCCTAAACCTTCTCAACCCTTTTTCCCTATTTAATTAATCTTATTTTATTTTATTTCAATTTTAACCTATTATTCGAATATTAGTATAATAATAATTATTATTACTATTAGGTTCAATATTATTAGTATTATTATTTCTGATTAGGGCTGACCCTATTTGGCTTTGTAGATTATTAGTATTAGTATTATTGATATTATTAGTATTGTTATGAGTTTTTTATTATATTTATTGTTGTTGCCATTATTATTATTATTATTACAACTATTTCACTATTAGTGTCACTATTATTATTGTTGTTGTTGTTGTTGTTATTAATATTTTTTTTCAATGTTAGAATTATTATTCTATATAGGGCTGAAACCCTATTGTGCCTATTTTGAATTGTAGTAGTATTATAAATATCAAGTCTTATTATTATTAATATTATTAACATTTTTATCATTAGCATTTATTATTATTATTATTATTTATTAAGTTTATTATTATTCAATGTAGGGTCGAAACCATACTTTATTTTATCTTCGATTATTATTATCATTATTATTATTACCATTATGACTATTATTATTTTTGCAATATTATTATGGTTTTTATCATTATGATTATTACTATATCATTATTATTATTATTATTGAATTTTATTATTAATTTTACTAATGTTGTTATTAGTATTATTTTGGTGAATGGTCAAAGCCCTTATTCCACCTTTTATTTCAAATCATATTATTATTGTTATTATTATTAGTATTAGTATTTTTAGTATTATTATTATCGTTGTTGTTGTTGTTATTATTATTATTATTACTACTACTACTACTACTACTACTACTACTACTACTACTACTACTACTATTATCATTATTATCATTATTATTATTTTAGTATCACTATTATTATTATTAGGATAAAGTTTTCAAACCTTATATTATCAATTTTTATAATATTACTATTATTTCCTATATCTTTAACAAAGTTAGTAATTGTTTAATTACATTTTTATTAATATGTTATTATTTTATCAAAAATCTAGTTTTAGAATAAATTAGGAATAATAGAATTTTTGGTAGGGGGGAATATAATTTTAGTTTTTCCCTCATATGGGTGAGACCGATCAAAGCTCTAAGGAGGTGTAGGAGCGTACTCCAAGACCGATGTCATTTTGGGTAAGGGTGTTACTAAGGCCTTATGTGTGTTTATGTGCATTATATGATTTGCATGCTATGTATTCTATGTTTATCATTATAATTATTTCTTATGTGGTATGACGAGGAGTTGAAGTATGTTTTTGTGTATTTATATGGCATGTGTACTATGTGAATGTGATGAAATATTGTGATATGTGATGTTATGTGTTGTGACCCTATAAGACATGCATGTGAGGATGTATAAAGTGGTGTTGTGTGGGAAAAAAGGTTGAAAATGGAAAATGGGAAATAAGTTGACTAAGGTGAGTAAGTTGACCAAAGGGGAATAAGTTGACTAAGGGATGTAAGTTGACCTGAATATTTTAATGATACATGAATGGAAGAATAAAAAGGTTTTTTATTATAAATAAAATAAAAGAGTGGGATAATCTATGGTTTTGCATGACAAAATCTAATTTATGGTGCTGCATGGGAGAATCTAAACTAGGGTTTTGTATGGATGGACTTGGGGTTTTGCATGACAGATTTTATGGTGTTGCATAGGAGAATCTACACTGGGGTTTGGTATGGGTGTACTTAGGGTTTTGTATGGCAGATTCTATGGTGTTGTATGGATTGAATCTAGGGTTTGGTGTGAATGAATCTAGGGTTTTGCATGGAGGAATCTAGGGTTTTGCATGAATGGATCTAGGGTTTGCATGGGTGAACCTAGAGTTTCTCGTGGGAGTTTAGGGTTTGCATGAAAAGTTTAAAAGGTTGCGTGGGATGAGTAAAGTCTACATGGGAGTGAAATTTACGTATGAAACGTTGATTTGGGTGTAATGAAGGTAATAGAAGGGTTGTTTGGGTGTTGGAATGCTTTGAATGAAAAATAGTACGTGGGTTACGTAGGAGACCGAGCTAGGGTTTAGGGTAAAAACCCTAATTTGAGGAGGTGGTAATAAGGAGAAATAAATGAGAGTGAGTGGAGTACAAGAGGGAGATGAAAATGATCAAGTAATGATGAGTATGATTGGCATGAAAAAATAATAAATGGAATGTGAGAAATGGAAGGGTGATATGTGGACACGAGGAACTAGGGTTTGTTATGACTAGTTAGGGTTTGGTGTGGCTACTCAAGGTTTCATGGTCACATGTGTATCTGGTGATTAAAAAGTGATGATGAGGGTGGAATCTATGGGTTGTGTTGTGTGAAGTGTTAAAAATGTTTTAGGTTGTGTGAGGTGGAGTAAGATGGGCCATTTAGGCCTAAATTAGGGTTTCTGGGGAAAAACCCTAGAGTAAGGAAATAAGTGGACTTTGAGGTGTGTAGTAGTGGGCCTTGACCCACATATTTTGGTGTTGGAGTTCTAGTGTGAGTTTGAGTATCGAGAAAAGGTTTTTGGGCAATATAGGAGGTGCAGGGTTCTCATGGTATGATGCAGGTCAATTGGAGGATAAGTGTAAAGGGAGTGATTCATGCATGTCTAAATTAAAGTTTATGAATAAGATACGGTAATACATTAAATCATTAAAAGTGGAAGATTGTTGAGCCGAGCCCAGACTGATCCACCGACGAACAATAGTGGTTAAGGCATGATGTCCTATATATGACCGGTCCACCGACGAATAATAGTGATTAGGCATTGTACCTATACGTTTTCGGTCCACCGGCTATAATAGTGGGGGATTCCGTGCTCAACAAAACCGAACATATTTGTGCTAAGATATGGGAAAGATACTAAGTACTTATAGTGAAACACCATGAGATTCAGGATCAGAACTATCCACCAGCAAATATCAGTGGTCAAAAGCTTTATACCCTGTGTGTTTTCGGTTCACCGACAATAATGGTGGTTAGGAGCTTTATGCCCTGTGCGTTTTCGGTCCACCGACAATAATAGTGGTTAGGAGCTATGTGCCTTGTATGTATCCGGTCCACCAGCTATAATAGTGAGGTTCCCGTATTCGCATGGATTTGATAAAAAGCATGGTGTGAATCTATTTTTGATAAGAGATTAATTAAGTAATTAATCCAGATTATAAATGGGCCTTTATGTACTTACCTGAATGATTGTATGATATTTTGTTATTATGATGGATTATGCTCTTTTATTTCTTTTGCATTATTTGTGTGATTTTGTGTGTTGGCCTTAGTGCACGATTATCTTGCTCAGTATGTAGCGTACCGATCACCCTTTTCATGAGTACTGCTCATTCCCACAAGTAGAAGGCCCTTCTGACTTTGTGCAGGTGGGCGAGACATCAGGCGGAGCTGTGTGTTGAGCATTTTTGGCTCCAAGTTCAAGAGTAGTGTGGCTGGATTCACTCTTCTTGTTAATTTATCTTCTTTTACTATTTATTTTGTATCAGATTTACCCTCTTATGATTTATTACTTGTATTGAGTATTTTAAATTAACCTTTTATCGGTTGTAAGCTTATTTCTCTTTTGGATATAAATTACAATTTTTTATGCGTACTCTAACCTTTGGTGTTATGATCTTTCTAGTTCTTTCACAAACTCTTGGTTTAAGGTTAATGTAATTTTTTCTTAACCTTAGCACTTGGTATTGAAACGGTCGGAGAGAACCAGTTTGGTACTAAGTGTGGCGGTAACATCCCTAGAATTCACAGATTTTCAATTTAAAATTCTTCCGCTTTTTTTATTTATAAAAAAAGTAGTGAATTTTGGGGTGTTACAAGGTGCTCATGTTGTGCGGTGAATCTAAAATAAATAATACACTAATGACTTAAATTAAAAGATCACTTGAGTTAAGCCTAATTGTATATGTCGATCAATCGGTGATAATAGTTACTAGGAGCGTCTTTCCTCAAAAGTTGTACCTTATCATTCCACCATGAGAATAGTGGGGTCCTAAACTCAAATAAATTAAACCATTGAATGATTTTACCCTTTGAGAAAGATACTAATTACTTATAGTGGAACACCACATGGGTCAGAACTGATTGTACTTTATTTATCGATCCCTCAGTGATAACAGTGGCTAGGAGTATTCTGCCATGAGGTTGTACTTTGATTACTAGTTCATCGATGAAAATAGTGGCCAAGAGAATTCTATCATGGAATTTGTACTTATTTACCGATCCACCAGTGAGGATAGTGGGGTCCCTGAACCTAAGTAGAATAAGTCATGATTTAGCTATTTATTACACTAATACCTTGAGTTTTGATAATAATGAATGAACCGATATGACCTACTTATGCACATGACATTCCTTATTGTGATGTTATTAATATCTTTAACTTGCTTGATTGTATTTTTACCTTACTTAGCACGTAGCATACTGATCATCCCTATTATGGACATTGCTCATTCCCGCGAGTAGAGACCCCTTCTGAGCCTGTGGAGGTGAATGAGGATTCGTTAGAAGACTTTGTTGCATATAATGCCATGGTTGAGGTAGAGTGATCCTATTGTGTCCATACCAAGGATAATGATATCCGACTATTATCTTTATCAGTTTCCTTTGCATTAATGTTTTTAGTTGAACATTTTTTTGTATTTCAATACTCCATTTGGAAACAAACACCTAACCTTATTTATGACATAAATTGCTACTTTGTTATGCTTATCATGGTTTGTGTACCATTTATATTTCCTTATAGTTGGTATAAGGATGGCCTAGGGCCTGACTTATATCAATGAAAATGGTAACACCCCCTTATGGTTGGATGATCTTATGTTAAAAACAAAAAAATTTAGTAGTAGATTTTGGAGGTGTTACAACTATATTATCAAATTCTAAAATTTTGAATTATAGTTAATCAATGCCTTTTGAGGGGAAACATGGACTTCATCAAGGGGATCCCTTATCCACATATCTCTTTCTTATGGTCATGGAATATTAAACTCTTTTGTTGAAGGATTTGTGTACTAATAAGCTCTTTCGAGGACATCCCATGTGTAAACCTCTAGGAATCATTAGTATATTGTTTTTAGATGATCTTTTAGTTTTTTTTAGGGTTGATAATATTTCAATTTAGAGACTCTTAAGTTGTTTATTTGATTTTTATACATGATCAGGATTGACCTTTAGTCCACGAGAATGTAGTGTGCATATGGGAGGAGTTATTCCATTAGTATGTACACAAGTCATAGCCATCACTAGCTTCCAAAAAGGCACTTATCCCAAAGCATTAGTCTTCCTCTGTTGATTTCTTAGATCATTGTGTTTTAGATGCAATCACTAATTGAGAAGATGACCTCAAGACAGAGGAACCGGTATACCAAGTTCCTTTCTTATAGAGAAAGATTATAACTCAAATGCTTTCTATTTAATATCCAGATGTACTGGTCCTATATCTTCTTGTTTCCAAATAAAGTTATCCATAAATTGCTAATTTTATGAGGTGCGATGCCCAAAATACGAAGGGAGTTTTAGGCGTGATTGATCTATAATTATTGAATAGGTGTGCTAGTGCTTGACTACTCTAAAATATTCATGATAAAAAGGATAACTTATGGGTCTGTTGGATGCACTCGATATATCTCAATTTGAACCTAGTGTGGAAGTACTCTCCCACTACTACTTGCTCTTGGTTGTTTTTAAAGGCCTTCTCTGTTCGCTTACAATTCATGGGTGTCCTACAAGTTAAAGTTGATTATACAACTATAGAGGGTGCTTATAACATTAAGAAAGTGTAAAATGTTATTCGGCCTAAAGTACCTATGGTATGGTGGAAGAAACTTATCTGGTACCCTTTGCCTATTCCTAAATACGAACTCGTATTTTGGTTGGCTATATAAAATCGTTTTTACACAAAGAATCATTTGATTAATTTTGGAATACAAGTGCCTAGCCGGAGGGGGGGTGTTACAACATTTCTGATGAAAGGGTGCCCCATATCTTTCATGAGTGCTTATTGACTCTTAGTATTTGAAACTCCTACGGATGACCCTAGGACATAATGAAAAAATTTCAGTCACGGGATTCTGAAATGAAGATGTTGGCAAATAATACGAGATAACTAGTGGCAAATAAGAACATGCTTCGTGCCTTGTATGGTACAATGTGCCTTGTATGGTACAATGGTGGATTATGTTTGGTATGAGCAAAATATAAGAGTTTTTTTAGGTGTGTCGGCCTTTCCATGCAATATTTAATAAGATTGTAATGTCAAATGTTTATCACTACATATATGGTCCTAATTACCCTAAGTATAGTCCCTAGATCCATATTTTGGACAATTCATTACAAATTAAGTTGTATTGATTGATTTTAAGTAATAAAATTTCCTTTTTTGACAAAAAAAATACACCTAAAAACCTCCTTCTACACTTTGATCATCTAAGAGAAAAATACAAGAATTATGTGAGAAAATCATAGTAAGGGTTAAAATAGAATAAAAAATAAATAAAAGAGAGAAGAATAACCATTAAGGCTTAACAATAGGGGCTTGGACAAGCCTGAATAAAACATTTACCAAACTATGAAATCAACTCTATTTTCCTTACAACAAGAGACAAATATTTAAATTATAAGGTGAAAAAAATTTAAGAATATAAAAGAATATAAAAGAAAAATGAAGATAAGAGGAGGAGAGGGCTTGGTCACAAGGAAAAAAATCAAGAGGAAACACAAATTAAGAACAAGAAGAGATGAGATAGCATATTAAAATATAGGTATATGGCTAATTTTAAAATGAATAACAAAAGGGCATAAACGTTGGTTGTGAGCAAGAGGAGTGATGTGAGTGATTGCCATAGGTGAAAGAATGTAAGAGAGTTGGTGGAAGGTGATTATGGGTAGAATTTTGGTTGAGTGAGCAACAGAAATGTATTATATGATACGTGGTGTAATAAGGTCTAAATTTTGAAATTCTCAAGCCCAAGAAAGTTAAAAAGTATTAAAAAATGGTTTATATAAGATAAAATGCCCAATAAATGGCTAAAAATTGAGAAAATAATTAAATAATTTCCAAAAGTCTTGAAAAATTAGGGAAAGGTGAGGAATTAATTTAGAAAGTTGAATATATAAAAATACCGTACATAGGAATTTATTTGAGGTAAAAAAATTTAAGAAAACCAATAATAGTGAAATTTCCCTCTCTCTAGTCAACCAGAAGAGGCCGCTGGTCAATCACCATGTACCTTAGATGAACAAGTTAGGAATGATGATGTTCAGTTGACCAAAGGTATGACCAGATCAACTAATTTTAAATTTATGGTTTGAAGGGTAAAAGTATAAAAATGAAGATTTGAGAAGTATAGGTAAGGTATATAAACAATATTTGAGGGTTTGATAAAGGATTATGAAACTAATCACCCAAAAATTAGGGTTAGGAAAGTTTGGGGTATTACATAGAGGTTGTGCACTTTTGTATAGGCAATAAACTATGCATCTCACAACTGTCAACTATTTGTGCAAATTATGAATTGTGGTTATCTATAGCTTTCATGATATGAAGAAAAACTTGTCTCCTAGTTAGAAAAATGTGATAAATTTGATCCTTTGTAGAAGAAGAATTCTCATAAAATTATTTAACAATGGAATACAAACATATGTGTTCAAATTCACAGTCCCTCTCTATCTAAGAATGTTTTTTCACTCTTCTTTGTGGTATAATTGAAGATGTCACTTATCTTATCAACTTTGAATATTTTGTATATAAAGTATCATTTGGATAAGTAATCATTAATCATTTTCTTTATTGTTTTTCATTAGTTAGTGGATTCATTTCTCAACTCTAAACCGATTCATCCAGCTTTACTTCTTATAGATGTATTTCATAATCATCTGATGAAGAAGAGGGTGTAGAGCTTGAAGACATACATTGTGGTATGTTTTTGCTTTTGATAGTTAATAAGAATAGATGGTAGTAGATAGTGTTATCTTATAAAAGATACAGAAGTATAAAAATATATAGAGTTTGAAATAATGTTGCTTTGAGTTAGTGCATTGGATGATGGGGTGTAGCCCATGTAACGACTATATTTATAACACCTCCAAATTTTGAAACTTAAAATTTTTTGTTTAAAATAGTTGATTGTTGAAGCTGAAATATGAAACTTAGAGGTGTATCATGTCGCTTCCAACATAGCAAAGGATACATGATACAAAATAGAGAGAAAGAATTAGTTGCAAGGAAAAAGTAACTGCTTACCTAGGAATTAGGTATGGTAAGCACTTGATTCTACTATGATATATCGTATAAAATAGATAGAAGAAAATATGTAAAGTGAAAATAGAGGATCAAGATTTCATAGAGAGATGGAGATATCTAAATAACCATATCCTATACCAATCCGATTAGCACTCACTAAATGCAAGTATATTTAAAGTAGTAATCAATAAGCATTTGCAAAATAAGGTGGATCTATTTGTGGAAATAAGAAATACCTATGAAAATAATGGTCAGTACACTACGTATTGAGTAAGCTAAACATACAACCAAAGTAAGGATACAAAAGAAAACAAGCATAATTGTGTGTTAACATAAAACTATGTAAAGTAAAAACTAAATCCATAACTCATCATTATATATAAACATAAATAATTATTTTATTTATGTTAAGTTCAGAAACCTTATTATTTTTAATTAGGTAGAATAGAATGAGGCATCTATAAGGAAAAAAAACCCGAGTCATTATTATCGTCTGGTGGAATAGACTAAAGCACCTCTAAGGGTAAAAAGACATCTGAGTCATTATTATTGTCCTATGGAATAGATCCCACATATATAAGCGAAACATGCTCCTGAGTACTATTCTTATACTGGTGGAATGGTATGAAACATCTCTCGAAGAAAAATACATCTAAGCCACTATTACCATCTAGTGGAATGGCCACAACACATCGGTTATGACTCACACAATCTTCCACTTTAAGTCATTAATGTCCTATTCATTTGTTACTTATCTCAAATAATATTTTCATTTATATTAATTTTAGGGCCCCAATATTATTAATCTAGTTGAATGAGTTGATGTACCTCTTAGGGAAGAACTATCATGAGCCACTATTATCATATGGTGGAACGAACACACAATACCTTAGGCTGACTCACGTGATTTTTCACTTTAAGTAATTAATATCTTATTCTTTAGTTGTTTCCATCAATATCATCACGAAAGACTCATGAATATATGCACAAAACATAATTAAAAATACTTAAAGCACAACTGCATAATTATGGGGGCATTCTCTAAGGAAAATGTCATAATTTCCCTAAGAGACCCTAATTTCATAATATATGCATAACCCCTTCCATATTACTCATTTATCCACCAATTTTATCATAACATCCTCAAATATTATTATTATCATCATACCTAAAAATCAAGGTCTAACTTCTGCATATTACACGTATGATTACAATTAAAATCCTTAAAATATTACTATTGGAAAAATATCCAAAATTAGGGTCTAACTCTAATGTTATATGCATGCGATAATAACCTACCTTTAGGGTTACTATTTATAAACGCTTATAAAATCAAAATTTAACAAATTAAGCATAAATTTTCTCATAAGATTCATACGACCCCCAAATTTATTATAAACTCCTAAAATGACAATATTAATAACTTATCTAAAAATTAGAGTCTAACTCTAATATCTCACGTATACGACAATAGCACTGCCTATGGAGTTAATATTCACAATTTAATCCATTTTTTCATTTTTATGTGACGTAGGCCATTCATATTTATTCCAAATCTTTCTCATAATAAATTTTGAATATTTTAATCAAAATATTAAAACATCCAATATTTTACATTTAACCAATATTCACAAAAATAACTTTAAAGATACCCAAACATCCTTATTTCACAAAACCTTATATATCTGATATCACTATTTTTCCAATCCTATATTTATTACATCACCATACATCTTAAGCATACTCATTTATCTCTTTTCATACTTTATCAAACCTACATTACAATATCATATACCGTACTATTTCATGTAGGGCTTACAATATAAGAAATATCGTTATAATATTGTATAATCTCGTGCTTTCTCATCTTACTCAATTTTCATCATATGATATCACATTATCATATAATAACGTAAAAAAATAGAATTATAAATAAAATAAAACCAAACAAGTTATTTCACACAAGGTATGCGTAACATGCTAAAAGTTCCTAACTACAACATGTATCATTACCGAAAAGGACATTGGTCTTTAAGCACATATATCCTAACCCACTTCTTATGAAACCTCTAGAAAATAACTTTATAATCAATAATAAAATACAATTAGATTTTAATATTAAAACCAATGAGGTTCTAGGGTAAAAAGGGGGGAATTTGAGAAAAACCAAATCCCCTAAGTGTCAAATGGTAATGGTAGAACTTTACGCAACAAAAGGGGCAGGGAACGACACTTAATGTCATTTCTTAGGAGGAAGCAATGGTGATATTGGCTTCAAACAAGGGTGGTAATGTCACTCCTTGAAATTGTTAAAGGGGGTGCAATGACACTTGGTGCCAAAGCTAAAGGAGGTGGAATAGAGGAAGGTGACGGTGGTCAGTTGTGTAATGCGAGATGAGGGTGTTTGGCGTGGGTTTGTGATGCAGACGAGGAGGGGTTTATGGGGTGGTTGTGGTGATTGGTTACTAGGGAAAATGTTGGTGTTTGGTGGTTGGTGGTGGTGAGGGTTAGGTGGTGTCTGTGTCAACAAATATGGAAGGAAGGAAGGAAGGAGAAGAAGAAGGTGTTACATCAGGTTGGGTGCTCGACAATAATGGAGGGATTGAGGAAGTTAGGTGAGGAAATTAAATGACGTAATGAGAGATAGTGGAGTGTATATATATATAATATATATATATATATATATATATATATATAGAGAGAGAGAGAGAGAGAGAGAGAGAGAGAGAAGAGAGAGAGAGAGAGAGAGAGAGAGAGAGAGAGAGAGAGAGAGAGAGAGAGAGAGAGAAGAGAGAGAGAGAGAGAGGGGATCAAGGGAAATTTTGGGGCAAGAATTTCAACGTTCTATACCTAGGATTTGGGGAGGTGATGATGAAGGTGGGATAGGTAGGTTTAGGGGGCAAGCATTGTAGAAGGAAAATGGTTAAGCGGGGAGAGAATTGCATAGGGAAAGAAGAAGAAGAATAAGAAGAAGAAAGAAGCTAGGAAGGAGAAATAGAAAAGGGAAAAGAAAAGGAGGAGAAGAAGGAGAAAAGGGAGAAAGGATAAATAAGTTTGGGCTTAGGATTAGAGTTAGGTTAAAATAATTTATATTAGAAAATTATGGTAAAATTAATTATCAACCATCCGAGTTTAGGCATAGGTTAAAAAATATTAATGACTCAAAATAAATATTTAGATTAGGTTGAGATTTAGGATTAATAAATTAGGGTAAGATAGAAATATTAATTTTCTAAGAATATGATTAAGTTAAAATATTACTTACTTAGGATTAAGGTCAGCTAAAATTTGGGGTATTATAATATTATTGTGTTAGATCTTTGTATTTGGTGCTAGAAAAAGTATAATTAGCCCTCATTTGAAGGCTTAATTATTATGGTGGGGTATCTTTTTTCAATAATGGTGGTTTGACTCAATGTAGTGGATGCTAGAATAGTAGACCTAGAGCCCTTGTGAAGAATTCATCATTATGTTGGGGTGTCTTTTTTAATAATGGCGGTATGTGCCAATGCATTAGAAGTTGGAAAAGAAGATAAACCTATAGATTCTTTTTCAATAATGCAGTATAAACATGATCAATAACAATAATGATAATTTATTTATGAATAAGTGCATTAGATGATGAAAAACAAAGCCCATGTGAACATCATAATAGTGTTAGATTCTTTTCTAGTAATGTAGTAGATATGGATAAACAAAACAGATGTAAAGATGATAATGATGTCACATTCCTTATAATATAACACAGTGAAACTCAATAGACTCATATTATATTAAAAGACATTTGGAGTATAAATGTAAGTAGTACATTGAAAAATAGTAAGTACAGTTAATCATTATAATTATACCAAACAATACAATTAAAATAAACACATTAATCTAAACAGATTTCTCATACACCACTTTGAGGATACAATTCATTGCATAATTTTTCATAATTACTCTATTGTAATGGTGGCTTGTTTGTTATAGCCATTATTTTTTTCCAAATAATTATTTATTATGCATAAGCTCTTCCTCTTTTACTTTTACCTCATAAGCCTCCATTTGAATTTTTTTGCTTGAATTTTTAGTCTTTATTCCTTAATATGCATTTCTTGATCAATTTTTTCTTTCTAATACAACATAATATTTCATAGAATAATATAAATTCATTATTACATGATTGTTTTATTACATGCTGTAACACTCCCAAAATTTACTATCGAAAAAGTTTGTTTCAAAAAGTCAAATGTAGAAGCTAAGATAGTAAATTATGGGGTAATACCGTCACACTTGATACCAGATCAAATTTTCCTACCTTTTTATTATAGAGTGCTAAGGTTAAAAATATTATTTTACTTAAATTAAGAACACAATTATAAATCAGAGTAGCAAAGAGTTAAAGAAAATAAATAACATTTCAAATAAAACTTGCCATCAGTGTTTACAAAAATGTAAGTGAAAGAAAATATAAAAGGTAGGGATGCCAATTTTTCTTGCTGGTTTGAGGCCCCATCAGGGATTTTTCGTTCAAGTTTAGGTTCGGGAAGAGAATTCGGGAATCAGGTTCGGGTTCGGGGATTCTTAATGGGGATCTTTTCGGGGATGGGGTAGGCATGAGTTTGGGGTCCCCATTCCCGAATCAGCCCTGAATAATTTTTTTTATATAATTATATATATAATTTTTTATAGAATATAAATTAAAAGTATAATATAAGAAAGGCTTGAGGATCGGGGATAAAGTCAAGTTTTGGGGATCGGGTCGGGTTTTAAGGTTAAGGAATAAATCGGGGATTGGGTCGGGGAATTCCCGATAAAAAAAAATGGGGATCAGGTTGGGTTTGGGGATTATTTTTCTTATCGGGTTCGGGGATGGGGTCCCCGTCCCCGACCCGCCCCATTACCATCCCTAATAAAAGGACTATAAGGAATACAGAAACTTGCGGTTCAACATCACTTAACATAATTGTAGATAACCCGTACACTCTCAACCCAAAAGGGTAGATTTGAATAGAGATTGTGAGCTAACCTACAAAAGCCACTGCCCATTAAATAAGTAGGGGCCTAGGAAATTAACCCTTCAGTACAATGGTGCCGAGTAACCCATTATACAAGACTAATATTCAAGGCCTATATGGAACACAAAAAAATGCATCACAACAATACATGAACATTTAATTATGTATATATTAATTGAAGTGCGATAACTATTCACATGACCACATAAAATTAAGACCATATACTACCAATGCTTATTCATCTAGAAATAACCGAAACTTACTAATGGAGCTTCTAAGCGATGCTCTTTGTAGTATAATTAGAAAGCCACATAGTCATCTAGTTACAACCATAGTCACAATTCTTTAATCAAACCCAAAACTACTCGATACACAAGTAGGCCCATCAATACAACTAGTGCATACACATCATCACATGTAGGCACAAAGGTTGCTACTAAACCATAAGTAGGTATTGAGGTTACTACTAACCACATGTAGGTACAAATGCTATTACCAAACCACATGTAAACACAAAGGCTACTACCAACCACGGGTAGATACAGATGCTGCTACCAAATCACTGGTAGGCATGAAGGTTGCTACCAAACTACTAGTAGGCACAAAGGCTGTTATTAAACCACTAGTGGGCAAAAGGCAACTACCAAACCAACCCAATAATCATTTCCATACAAATATCAAATATTTTCATTTTTATTTACTCGAGGGGAGATCAGATGAACACGGAAACATTAAGGTACTACAGTCATACTGACACACAAGGACAGTACAATATCCTATCATCTATTAACCCAATGACACAAAAGTACTATAGTCGCACTGGTACATGAAGGTACATAATACCTTATCAATAAGGACACTAAATCATAAGTATACATATTCCCTACTTAGATCCGTAGAAATAAATATAGTAAGATATAGGGCCTGAGTGGGACACTAAGGCACACCAGTAAAATTCACAACAATTGTGGGCTAAACTATGTCTTCAGGGTAGCAAATCCTAAAGAGCCACCATTTCTAATTTTGAGGTCTTTCACTTTAAATGTTAGTATTTTATAAGGATGACCACTAAAAATACACATTAATTATATATATCCAATCATTCATACTTAACCATTTTTATTCGTTCCCAAAAATTAAGAGATAACCAAAATCAATATCATTATCAATGTCAGCATTAGAAATCTACCAAGGCCATTCTAGGCTCAATTATTTACACTTAGGCACTTTAGGTTAAAAATGACCAAAATACTCCTAAGGCTAAAGTTATCTCTTTAAAATCCATTCCCATTACAAATTCCATTTTATTTTATCATCTTTCCATAAAAAAGATAACATATCATAGTTAAATTATTTATCATGTAATTAATTTACCCAACACACCAAATAACCATTTTGTCCTTATATACATTCTACACATAAAACCCTAACATGTGCTTTTAGAACATCAAAACACATGTTTGCATTGTAATACCCCAAAAATTTGCTTAGCCTAATCCCATGTCATTAATGCCCTAATTTGAATATAATATAAAGAAATATTATTTTAACCTTAATTTCTTAATCTCAAAACTTTAATCGAAATCGAAATCTTGACTCAGATAAATCATAATTCGTAAACCAAAATCAAAACCAGCTAAAATTTTCACTAATACTAATTACTTATGGCTAATCCAAAATCATCAAAACTAATTCCCAACCCTTCTCTTTTTTACTTTTCTTTTATTTCTTTCTTCTCCTCCTCCCATTAACCTTAAGCCGCAACAATTGAAATTGTTGCAACTTGCACCCCCACTTGCACCATCACCCATCACCTTTTTGCACCCTCATCCATCATCCATCACCTTTCTCCTTCTTTTTCTTCTTCTTCCATCTTTGTAGACCTGCATACCATACACACACCCTGCCACTCTTCTTCTTCCTATTCCTCTTATCCTTATGCAATATTCTCACACACAACCATCCCCATCACCTGCCATTGTTCCCAACACTCAACCATCTTTTCTTCTTCACCACCCTACACCACTTATCGCATTCCCCCCTATTTTGTCAATTTTCTTCCCCTCTATTCACTCCACACGCACACATGACCACACACACACACACTACACTCTCCTTTCTCCCCTTTATTTTGCCTCAATTATGCCCATTTTTGTGCCCAAAATACTGCCCGAGCTCCCATTTCCTTCTCCTTTCTTCTTCTTCTTCTTCTTCTTCTTCTTCTTCTTCTTCTTCTTCTTCTTCTTCTTCTTCTTCTTCTTCTTCTTCTTCTTCTTCTTCTTCTTCTTCTTCTTCTTCTTCTTCTTCTTCTTCTTCTTCTTCTTCTTCTTCTTCTTCTTCTTCTTCTTCTTCTTCTTCTTCTTCTTCTTCTTCTTCTTCTTCTTCTTCTTCTTCTTCTTCTTCTTCTTCTTCCTCCTCCTCCTCCTCCTCCTCCCCCTCATCCTCCTTCTTTCCCTTATTTTTAGCCTGTGCACCACCCGTTCCACCACCATGCACCACCTCGGCCACCGTTTGCTGTCTATTGCTGGTGGATTGACCACTAAGGTCACCCCAAACTTTCCCAACATCATTGTCGGTTATTGTTGCCGACCACCGCCTATTTTTCCTTCTTCTTTCTCTCATCCATTTCTTTTTTTCAGAGCACACAACTTGTGCACTGCCTCAAGCATGGCCGTGCAACACTAAAAATTATCTATCACACAACCGTTCCACTTTACACCCTCTAGTCGTGCATGATCTTTTCTCTTGACTTGGGTTACACCGCTTGCAGCGTAACTGTGTAACTTAGCACCACCTGGCCGTGCGTGATATTTTCTCTTGATTAGGGTTGCACCGCTTGCAGCACAACTATGTAACTTCCCATTTTCGGCCATGCACCATTATTTTCACCCCTAAACCTTGTCCAAATACCACCAAAATTTTACCATAGTTCCACCACACATTCCTATACACATCCACACATATCAAGCTCCCATTTGACTACCGTTATTTCTATTTTTACCCTCTTTACCTTGATTTCTCCCTCGATTTTACTCTTTGAGTCTAACCTTGAATTTTGTTATTTTTCGTAAGTGGTATTCCAGTAGTTTCGGAGGAGGAAGTCTACAATTTGAGTGCTTAGAGCCTAGTGTCCTAGTTGGTAAGGATACTATACAATGTTTAGGGTTTTGGTGTTATTTGCTTATATGGTTATATGTGTTTTTCTTGATATTGTTGATATATAATATAACATGTGTTGATCATAATGTTTCGTGATGATATGAATATTATGTTGAAAGGGAGTAAGAATGGGTGAGAGACACTGTTATGTTATGATTTTCTTATGATAATGCCATATTGGGGAAATATATCTTATGGTATGAAATAAGGGCTTAAGGATAGTATGTTATGAAAGAAAGTAAGAATGGGTTAGATGTACCATTATGTTATGATTTTGTTGTGATAATGTCATATTTGTGGAAGTATATCTTATGGTATGGAATATGGGCTTAAGGATATTATGTTATTGAAAGAAAGTAAGAATGGGTAAGACGTACCATTATTATTTTATTCTAATAATGTCATAATTGCGAAAGTATATCTTAAATATAGGCTAAATAAGCTTTGATAAGTGGACATAAGTATTATTTTTATGAAGTATGACGATAATTGGTGGACTTAAAAAATAATGTGTGTGGAAGGTCCAAGATTTTATTAAATAAAGGTTATTATTTGTGCTTAAGGGTAATTTGGTCATTAAGGGATAATAAGGCAAATTTGGTGTTTTATGTATAAGGTGGATTAAAATATTATAGTGATATCATGAAGAGTGCTTGGAAGTATTATTGTTGTTTGGGATCCTTAAATAAATTAATGGATAATTTGGGGTATAATATCTTATAATGACAATATCATTATTTGATGTATAAGATCTAGAGTTAGACGGATTACTGAATATGTTGTTAATGTTTGACCTTATGAGGTTATCTATTGGAATTGGTAATCATATAAATTTCATAGGAAGTGTTATGACTATCCATGGAATTTGGGTTTTGGATATTTCTGTGAGTAATATATCAGAATGAGATTATTAATGTATGTGTATGGGAATTAGATCATGCATTTTGGTTATAATAATAATGATGGGATTTGGAGATGATATAATATAAGTCGTATGGAATAATCATTATGGGAGAATGAATACTAAAGGGTGTGTAATTAGGGTTTGAAAGGATTCAAAGACTTAGGCCTATGCTATATGTATATCTGTTTTAATGTATTTTATGCCTGAGAATCAATCTTGAATAAGATAATAATCATTTAAAGTGAAAGAGCATGTGAGTAGGGCCAAGGTGATCTATTATATATATATATATGTGTGTGTGTGTGTGTGTGTTCCTGTTCCACCAAGGATAATAGTGGCCTAAAAGCATTTTACTCAGAGAAGATGTTTTTAATCTCTGTTCTACCAAAAAAATAGTGGCTCAGAAGCTTTTTGCCTTGAGAAGGTGCTTCATTTTGTTCCACTAGATTAAGAATAGTGGGGGCCCTACTCATCATGAAATGAAAATGTATCATTATAACCTATGGAAAAGATACTAATGATTTAAATAGAAGAATACCAATATTAAGAATAGTGAGGGCTCAAGTGTGTTGCCTTTGAGATGGAGTTTCACACTGTTTCATCGATTTAAGAATAGTGGGGTTCCTGAACTTAACGTATATAAAATAAGGAAAATGGATTATACTTAATAAAGGAATTTAGGTCATATTCTGTCTTATGAGATGTTTTATTTATTTGGTTATTCACTTGTTATATGCTGTGAAAGTATGTGTTATTCGTATCCCTGTTTTAATAGTATTATTCCCTTATTCACTACGTAGCGTACTGATTATCCATTTTATGGGTGCTACTTATTCACATGAGCAAAAGTCCCCAATTATTATGTGTAGGTCTTAGAATATCAGCTAGATGATTATGTTGCCTATGATGCCTTACGTGAGGATGAGTGACTTCATCTATCTTAGGGGGTGGGTGAAGAGTAATTGTTATTCGGTCGATGTATTTAACTGGATACCCTTTTTAAGCTCTTGATCCATGGTATACTTTCTTTTATATTTTGTATTGTTAACTTGGAATTAGACTCCAAACTCATTATTGTACTATAAATGTTCTTGTGTTTCTAATTTTTTTTATGTTACTTTAAATGTTTCAGCTTTGTGATTGATGTTAGGATAGTTGCATAAGGAAAAATTATGTTGATCATGGCGATAACCCATAATATTTTACTCAATTAATTCTACTGCAAAATAAAAAAAATTTAGTAGTAAAAATTAGGGTGTTATATGCATGCTTAACAACAAATATTGCACATCCTGCATGTTTATGAGAATAATCATCATGGCGTACCTTATATTATCAAAATACCCCCACACCATATAATAATAATCATGCTGAAATAGGTATATCTAATACAATAAAACCCCTATTTACATGCTTAATAACGAATAGAACATATCATGCATGTTTATTAAAAAGTCATCATGATACACTCTAAATTACGAAAATGCCCCTAGACCATATAATATTCATAGTCATGCTGAAACATGTGGTTCTAAAACAGTAAAATGCTTATTCTCATATTTAACACCAATTAATACTCATCATGCATGTTTATTTGAATAATCATCATGGTACTCAAAATTACCAAAATAACCCTAGAACATATAATATTGATAATCATGTCGAAACATGTGTTTCTAAGACAACAAACCCCCATTCCTCTACTTAACATCAAATAATACCTATCATACATACTTATTAGAATAATCATCATAATACATTTAGAATTATGAAAATAACCCCATACCATATAATACCAATAATCATGTCGAAACATGTGTTTTTAAGATAACAAACCCCTATTCTCCTACTTAACATCAAATAATACCTATCGTGTGTGTTTATTAGAATAATCTTCATGTCACACATAAAATTATCAACATACCCCTAGACCATATAATATAGGTAATCATGTTGAAACAAGTGTTTCTAGCACATCAAACCCTTACAACCATTCTTAGTAACATTTATAAAACATTAGGCATCTTGGTTAAGGTTAAATATCATTATATGGTTAAATGACCAAATTACCCCTAGGGCTCATGGTAGTAATACTTTTGCTACAAGTATATCTAGACATACTTAACCTAACTTTTTTACATGTGCATATCATACAACATCACTTCCCAACATTAGACCCATTTTAATCACACTTTTGCACACATGACATTTATATAAGATAATATGCCTTCTTTTTTTTTTTCTAAGATAACAATAATAATTACATAATTATTTGTAACAAATCATGTCTAATATGAATTGCATGTCAAAACCTTAATGTGTTATCATAAGATATCCAAAATTTTTAGTGGAGTACAAAGGTTACCTAATTTCTAGCAAAAGCAAACTTTATCGATAACCGTCTAAAAATGATTAGACTCCATTAATAAAAGTGTTGTACATAAAAATAATATCATAAATACCATATCACTAGTTGATCAATGAAATAATAATTTTTAAGAAAAATATTTATTAAATAAAAATTTACCAAACTACCATTATATATTAAAAATTACCAAAATTAATTAAAAAAAACTAAAACATAACTCATGTTCCATGTGCAGCATGAGCCATGCAAGCAAGAGGGGGAATAGCTCAATGCAAGTGGTTAGAGGTGGTGGATGGTTTGGTCGTTGGATATAGGAGGTCGGGGTAGAGATGGTAGTGGTGTAGGAGGGTTGAAGGTAGCGGTGCAGGCTGTAAGAAGGGGTGGTGCAGAGAAGGGAAAGCAAAAGAAGAAAAGGAGAAGGAGAAGAAGGAGAGAAGGTGGTGTTGGGTGATGATGCAGGAGTGGGTGGAAGCTGTGTTTGGAGGTAGGTAATTGAGAGAATCTACAGTGGTGGAGTAAGTGGAGGGGGATGAGGTGGTGGAGGTAGGGTGATGTGTTGAGGGAAGGAGATGGATGTAAGGTTGTAGGGAGGTGGTCAGTGGAGGTTTAGGTTGTGTAGGGGGTTGCAAGGTGGAGGTGGTGGATTTGAATGGAGGGGGTGTATGTCAACAACAAAAAATATCATTACCTTAGATGTGGTTGTAGGGGCTATGGTTGGTGTTAGGGTTAGGGATCGGTAGGAAGCATTACAAGGGAGGAAGAAAGGGAAAACAGGGATGTAGAGGAGGAGGAAGAATGAGGGAAAAGGGAGGTGGCCAATGGGAGAGGCTAGGTTGATGGTGGAGGTGATGGGTTTTGCTGTAGGTGGTGGTGGTAAGGAAAATTAGGGTTAAGGGAAGAAGAAGAAAAAAGGAAAGGAAGTTCGGGGGAGAGAATAGGCAGGGCATAGGGGAGAAGAGAAGAAGAAGAATATGATGATGAAAGTGAAGAGGAGGGGGACCTAAGGCATGCGAATGAATGGTGAGGGTTGTAGGCGATAAGTAGGTAGAATAAGGGTATAGAAGGGGTCAACAATTGGCATGCGGGAGTTTTAGGGTTGGCTGGTGTAGATAGGGAGAGGGTGATGTAGGGGTCAGAAAGGGAAGGAAGTGTGAGGAGGGGGTGGTGTGAGCGTGGTTTGGCCGGGAAAGGAAAGAAGACTACGTAGGTGTGTAGGGGTGCAGACATGCTGCGTGTAGGGGAAAAGAGGTAAGGGCACATTTGGGTAGGGTGCAAATGGGGAAGGAAGAGAAGAAGGGAGATTGGGTTGGGATACATAGGAAAGAAAAGATGAAGAGAAGGTTGGCTTGCTAGAGGAGAAGAAGAAGAAAGAAAGAAAGAAAGGGTTAGGGCGGCAATGGAAAAAAGAGAGGAGGGGAACAGGCTGGCCTGAGAAGAGAGAAAAAAAGGAAAAGAAAAAGAAAAGGGAAAAGGAAGAAATAGAAGAAAAAGGAAAAAGGGAAAGAAGAAGAAGAAAAAGAAGATAGATTTAGGGTTAGAATTAAAAATTAGATTAAATATAGGTTATAAGGATAATATTATATTAACTTATCCAATAATTAGGGTATCAAATTAAGAAAAATGATTTCAATAAAAAATATGGATTTGGGATTTATTTAAATAAAATAATTAAGATAAAATAATAATAATAATAATAATACTAATTTATTAAATAATTTATTGAGATTTGTAGGTCAAAGGTTGACGAAAATTATTAAATCAATAATTAAAGATTAAATTTTCCGTATAAAAGGTTAAACGTTCTAATTTAGGGTTATAAAAATTTAGGGTATTACACATCTATTCATCACCTCTTTAGAAATAATACATTTCTTGGAATTCCTTCACTTATTGGATAGATGAGAAATAACCTGAGTTGTTGGTGTAACATTACTTAGATTGCCAAGTTAGGGTTCTTTGGTAAGAAGAACACTTATTATCCAAAGTTTATTTATTTATGAGAAGGGGTTACTCTTTAAGCTCTCATTACAAAGAAACCATGGACTCTCTGTTTATCTTTGGGGAAATCCCACAAGTCAGATTCTTTTTGCCACATGTTGTTGTTTTATTAGAGCAATAATTTATTATAATAGGTAAGAGTATCATTTTGAAGGGTCTATTCGGATTATATTGAGATAAGTTTATCTTATTATACAGTTATTACTATAGAAATATTACAAATAAGTGGACATATTCCTACATCTATGAAAAACCTGGAACCTATTTGTTTCTCTTTAAGTTTGTATCACTTCTCATTTCGTCTTTTACTCTACACCATACATGGATCATACGAAACTGTCGGTAAAGCACAATTATTACTTATGACATCATTGCTTGTGGCATTGTTGACATTATGGGTGAAATCATCATTTGGGTTGGTTGAAACTATTTTTCCAACTTTGAAACATGGTTTAAACCATGAGGTTTAGGGTTTAGGCTTTGACTTCACAAACATAGGGTTTTGATCCACTGCACTTAGCTCATAACTATAATGAGTTGCAATTCCATCATGTGTTTTGATGTTGTGTCTAGTTGGTGAGAAGGTATCATAAAAGTATGTTGATCCTTTACCTCTGTAAGTGGGAAGTCTTTCTATGATGAATAAGTCCCCCTAGATATTTTTTTTTTCAAATCAAATCCTTCTACTCTATCTTCTAATGTCCCAATAGAAGAGGTTTCTAAGAGTTTATTGTCTAGATGTTGTTGTTGAATATTACTTCTGTTGTTGTGGAGCACGAGAATCCTGAGTCAAATTCCCATTTAGCAATAACATAGTACCTTTAGTTTTCCATTGTTTCTCTAAAGGGCGTGTTGTATTATACTTCTTTAATCTTGATCTTGAATTTTTCATATAAAGACCCTATGATTCATTGATATTATGCCATTTCCACCACATAGCATATGATTAGATTCTTACCATAAGTTCCACCCCATTGTTTGGTTCTAGTGAGCTCTAAGCATCCCTGAGTGCCATATCATTGGCTTTTTCCAGCCCAAATTAGTTAGATAAGCTTATTCTTATTTGACAGTGATGGCTTCTACAAACCCCTAGTCCATTAGCTTCTATGTTATTATGTCAATTCCTTTGAGTCTTATTGTCTCATATTTGGTTAGCTCAATTATAACCTCATATACTGTTCCCACCATTTGATAACTACATAAGCTATAATTGTAGATGTTTACCTTCTCCCAGAGTAGTCTAGGATCTTTTTTAACCATCAAGGCTATTTTAAATCCTTTTATAATTCTTCTTGTTACCCATAATTTTCTATAGAAGATTTGGAGTTGGTTAAATTCATTGAAGAAATTATCTCATGCTTTCTTATCATTAATTTCTCAAAATTCTTTAGGTAGTTTGTTGAGCTCCTTTGATAATTTCTTATTGCATTAGATATTACTATATTCCCAATTGGTTAGCAAGGTTTTCCCTTCCTTCATTGAGTTTATGATTCAGATTTTGAACCACATTTTCCATTTACTAGCAATGCCTACAAAATTTAAGGTCTTATGAGACATCCCTCTAAAGTGTTGTTGTATAGTTATGTCATTATCCCATATTTTGTTAAGAAATTAACTTTATCTTTTTTTAACCTTTCTTCTTTTAGTTATTTCTATATTTTTCTACTTAGGCATTAATAGAGCTCTTAACGTAGGTTAGGTTAGAATGTAATAAATCTAATTTTAATTGGACTAAATCCTTTAGATTATCAAAGGTTCTCACCTCTAATTTGTTATACCCACATTGGTGCCTTTATAATGGTTTCTAAGGAGGTATCACGTTATTGTAACGCAAGTATTCAAGGGTGGATGAAGATGTGTGTGATTGAAAATGAATATGGATCAATGGTTGTCCAATTTGGAAGAAGAAAGGAATATGTTCAAACAATAATTTAAACAGAATTCAAACAAGAACTAAAAGAAGTCAACAAGAACTCAACTTTGAATGTCTCCTATATAAGTTTACTCCAAGTAGTCTTAGAAAGAATTATTCAATCGCATAAAGAGAATTAACCAAGTGAATTACTTGTATTAGATTTCAATATACTTAACCATCAACATGTTACAAGATTTATCAACATCATGTATATATAGGTATAGAAAATTGCTAACTAGCACACTAAATTAGCCACATGACACATAAATAGCTAACTGCACATGAACTAGTCTTAATAATGTATTTATATCTTATATAATACATGATTCTCCAAATACTATTACAAAAAAAGTAAGCTAATTATTACATGAAAATAAATAATAAGAATCCTAGTCAAAACATTAATGTTGACTTTAAAGGTTGACTAGGCCTTATTGACTTGTAGAGGTAAATTTCATGCACAATAGTTTATTTTGTCATAGCCTGTAACACTTGAAAAATCTTAGGTATTTTGACTTCTTAAATGGATTGATATTCTTCCTATAAATATGTTACATACCTACAAGAATGACTTAAAGTAATATCATCAAGGTTAGTTATAGTATTATTATCAAAGACACATAATGTTATCGATTCCATAACTAAGTATGCTAAATTACTATTGCTTTGAGGGTTATCTATGGATGCTCCTGCATCATCTTGAGTCTTTCTTCTTATAATAAGGAGGTATTGCTTGTGTTTATTTCCAAAAAGAGAGACAAGACCATTGTTTTCTTTGAAGGATAAGGTATTTTGCCTAGTTTTCCTTGTCATATAAAGATTATTTAATATGTGTTAGAGTTTAATCTTGGCCACATAATTGAATTGATTTTTTAAAATTTTCCTTAGATCCAATATCTACATGGTCTGAAGTGATTTCTCTAACTTTGGCCTTTTTAGGTTCATTAAATGTAGTCTCCTCTTCAGGCTTATGCTCCTTTATTATGATTCTAGAATTTTTCCTAGGAATCATCAACTAGCTTTCCATTTTCTTGCTTTTTATAGGTTGCTTCCCATCCATTTTTGGAGGAGCATTTTCCTACAGTTATAATCTCATTATTTTTTATTCCATATATGAGATAGGTAATATTTAGTAACATTTATATACTCAAAGGTGATTCTATACTCTCCTCCTTGAATGACATTTAGGAATTTTATCCATCCATAAGTGTTCCTTGAGATATAGATTAAATTATTCTAATGAGAATTATTGCCTCAATTTTACATTCAATTATTGGAAATTTTTTATTTCTAAATACTTTGCTTTCATATCAAGCTATTTCCTCATCATTTTTAGAGCATATTTATTTGGTTTTACTATTAGAACTACATTCCATTCTACTTTAAAGGCATTTGTTTATACTATTTTGTAGTATTTTCTACTGGTAATTATAAGGGTTTCAAGTTTCTAACCCTTTCTTATATGGTTTGTACAATCTTAGTATCTTCCTTGTTAAAAAAAATTATATCCTCCTCATTTTTTTTTCTAAGTAAAGTGGGGTCGTTAACTTTTAAGGTCTTTGGCATACCTTTTAACATAGTTTATTAGGCCTAAGAATAGTTGAAGAATTTTTGTTTCTTCCAATTTATCTAGAAATTCCAAAACCATTGTAGCTATATGTGATTATAGATAAATGGTTCCAAAACCAAGAATATATATATATATATATATATATATTATTTGGACAACTACATTCTTTGTTTTAAAATTACCAAATCACTTTCTAGACATTTTCTTATAACTATCTTTATATGTCGGTAATATTATTCTTTTCCTGTTGAAAAGATCCGTATATCATCGATATATGTAACACCCCCAACATTCACTACTGAAAAATTTCATTTTATTAAAATAATTAGTGGAAGCGAAATAACAAAACCATGAATTATGGGGATATTACCGCCACACTTAGTACCAGACCGATTCACTCCTACCGTTCCAGTACCAAGTGCTAAGGCTAAAAGAGAAGAATACAACTTATGAGAAACTCAAACATATTTAAATCAGAGTAGCGTAGTAAAAAATTTACGAAAACAAAATCCACTAGTGGTGGTTACAAAACAACGAATACATCAAAACAATAATTTAAAAGAGAAAGAGGACAACCCTAGGACTTTACGGATAGTTCCTTACGCTCTTTCCCGGGAGCCGACTTGAATAGCACTTGAAAACGACCTGCAAGTAGAGCTGGAAATTGGGCGGGTTGGGTCACTATCGGATCGGGTAACATGATAATTGGGTCATATCGGTTTCGGATAATTTCGGATCATTTTGTCGGGTCGGGCTGGGTCGGGTTTGATTCGGATCAACTCAGTATCGGATAATCTCGGGTCATTCTAAGCTCTCGGGTCGGGTCTGGTTGAGATCGGATGGACTCGGATTTGGATAATTTTGGGTTGTTCTAATTTCGGTTCGAGTTCGGATCAGGCTTGGTTGAGTTTGAATTATTATATTTTCGGGTCGAATTTACATTGGATTTAGGTCATTTCATATTTGAGCCATGCTTGTGTCATTTCTTTCCTTCTTTTTATTTCAAGATATTATTAAAAGCTAATTATTTTGAGATCATTTATTTTAATTTATCTTATTCAATTAAAAGTGAATTATTATATTAATTGTTTTGGGGCCTTAGAATTTTTTTTCATTATTTTATCTTTGGAGATGTATCTGACGTTTCAAATTTAAAAGTTTTCAAATCGTATCACTTTTCTTTTTATGTTAAGGTATAACTTATAATTCAACTCTATTATTAGCTTGGTCATATTGAGTTCTAGTATTATTTTAAATTTATATTATATTTATATCTTATACGCTCCTTACATGATATTAACTTATAATAGTCAGTGATAATTGATAACAAATGAAGACTTCTAAGGTTGTACTTCTCATATTATTTTTAAAAGAGATTGATCACATCATATCAACATAATTTTAATTTTAATAATAATAATACTAATACAAAAATAATGATAACAATAATAATAGTAATCAATGAATATCAATTATGGCAAAAATAATAATAACAACATATTAGTTTTTTATATTATATATTTTGATTAGATCATATCAAGCTAAATAAGATAAAAATTAGATAAAGTAAGTAATAATGACTATTATTTACAAAAGACCAATTAATATTGACTTCTTACTATTTAACACTGTTGATGTAATAAAAAATATTAATATTCAATTTTTATAATAAATAACTAATATTCTCACTCTAGATTTTTCCTACTTTCCTATGATGTTGTAGGTGCTATATTGCAAGGTATGGCCGTATAGATACTAACATATAGTGTTCAAGGCTACACTGTTATTATCTTATGGTACTAGATGAAATAATGGAAGTAAACTAATATTTAAATGGCATAGTAGTGTTTTTCTTTTTTTTTTCTCTACTTTTATTTCTATTGGTATCAATGGATATTGTATTTGTATATACATAAGTGATATAAATTTTATGAAAGTATATTGTTTCTAGATTTTGATGTAAGTGCTAGTATGGATTAGTTGCACATCTATATTATTTCATGTTTTATGAAGTTTTAAAAATTTTGAGTTATGGGTTAATGTTAATTTTTGGGTAATACCAAGTTGAATGTATATAGATTTATAATTTTTCAGATAATATTAGATTTCGGATAAATAATGGATCGGGTCGGGTTATTTCAGATTTATAGTTTTTCGGGTTATATCGGGTTTCGGGTGAATAGCGGGTCGGGTCGGGTTTATTTCAAGCTTATGATTTCTCGGGTTATATCGGATATCGGATATGTATCGGATCGGGTCGGATAGGTTTCGGGCTTTAAATTACTCGGATAAAATCGGATCAGATTTCGAACGGATCGAATCGGTATTCGTCGGATTTTTCAGGTCGGGTCAACTTTTGCCGGCTCTACTTGCAAGGGACATTGCCCATTGAATAGGTAGGGACCCCACGAATGGAACCCTTCATTACTACAGTACTGAGTAACCCTTTAAAACACACACTTAAAAGTAGGCCCGCAATGTAACACACGATACACCACTATGTTAATACATGACGAAAGGTGTAAACATAATATTCACATCCATACATTCACATATTTAATAAGTCAATCAGATATTAATGGTGCATACATAATATTCACTTTCGTACATTCGCATACTTAATGAACAATCGATACTTTTAGGGCCTTAAGGCCATTGGTCCATCATTAATCAATCATCTCGGATATAAATATCCATGTGAGTGCGGAAATCCCACTATTATAGCCGGTGGACCAGAATACATATAGGGCAGAACACTCCTGACCACTATTATTTGCCGGGTGGACCGGTCTTTAGGGTAAAATGCTTCTGGCCACTATTATTCGCTGGTGGATCGGTCTGGCCCCGACTTACATGGTGTTCCATTGTAAGTGATTAGTGTATTTCCCATATCTCAGTTTCATTACATTTGGTTTGTTGAGCACGTAATCCCCCACTATAATAGCCGGTGAACCAAAAATCATGCAGGATAAAACGCTCCTGCCCACTATTATTTACCGGTGGACCGGTCTCCATGGTACCCCGGCTCCTGGCCACTATTATTCGCCGATGGACCAGTCTGGGTCCAGCTAAACAATCTTCCTCTTTAAGTGATTAGTGTCTTATTCGTATCTTATTCGAAAGTATTTTAACCTTGACATGCATGTCACCGACCTCTACTTCTATCCTTCCGAGAGGGCCCGTCCCATATATTGAAACTTCTGCGCCTCTTATCACACCCCGATACTCATTCCTCCTTACATCTACCCATAACAAAGACTCAACTCCTAAGGGTGTGGGTTGGGACCCATCACCTTATGATATTCAAATTCTCTTACTACCACTCTCTAGGGTTTTTCTTTGAAATCCTAATCGGACCTATGTGGCCCAACCTTTCTTTTATCGTCCCACACCTCATCTCATTTAGATTCGACCCAAATCCCATCACTCTACTCACCAATCATACATGTGACCGTAAAACCCTAGTTGGTCGCTCAAACCCTAACACCTTTCTTACATAAGGATCATCCCATGTAAACCCTAGAAATCTCCCATGCAAGAGTTGCATCACTCATTCATTTTATTTAAGTCCCTTTTTTTCATCCACTCATGGATCATGGGTCATTTAGGTCATTCCTACCTATGTTAGCCAACTTACTTCCCCTTAGTTATCTTACTTTCCCATTTTTCCTTTTTCATCCTTCCATCCCACATTACCACATTAAATATCCTAGTATGCATGTCCTAGAGGGTCACATCAGATAACATTGTACGCACAACAAATATAATCATCATCCACATGCCGTAAGGAAGTCACATAAGCATATATTCACTCCAAGTTGTGCTATAAATGATTAATCATTAAGCATAAAGTACACAATATGGCATAACTCATGTCACACAAGGCATGTAGCCCACATATAGTTGTTCTTCGCCACACCCTTATTCGGTTTAGGTTACCAAGCTATCTCTCACACTTATTAGGTCACTAATCGTCCTTCATCATTGTTACACTTATCATACTTTCTATTTGGTTGGTTAGATTACCGAATTGCCCTTCTCCTTTGTTATAATTGCTAAATTGCCCCTTCAGTTGAATAAACTACCAAATTACCCTTCTACATTAGCATAATTACCAATTTGCCCTTTAGTTGGTTAAATTACCAAATTGCCTTCTCCATCATCAAAATTACCAAATTACCCTTTAGCTGGTTAAATTACCAAATTACCCTTCTCTTCTAAGTTTACCATAATACCCCTTTTACTTACAAATTACCATTTTATCCATTTACTTATAAAATTACCGTTTTGCCATTTGCATACAAAATTACCATTTCACCCTTTTAACTTATAAATTACCATTTTACCCTTTAATTACAAAATTACCACTTGCCCTTTAATTACAAAATTACCATTTTACCCTTTCACCTCTAAAATTTCCATTTTACCCTTTACTTCCAAAATTACCAATTTACCCTTTTTACGTACAAATTACCATTTTGCCCTTACCTCCAAAATTATCATTTTACCCCTTACTTCCAAAATTATCATTTTACCCTTTACTTAAAAAATTACCAATTTACCCTTTTTACTTACAAATTACCATTTTGCCCTTGCCTCCAAAATTACCATTTTACCCCTTTACTTCCAAAATTACCAATTTACCCTTTTACTTACAATTTACCATTTTACCCTTGTCTCCAAAATTACCATTTTACCATTTATTACACCACTTATATTAAATTATTATCATTACATGAAATATTAATATTAATACCCCATTCTCATTATCCAACTCCACAACTATTATATTTAATATAATACTCATTAGCACCCACACAAATTAGGTCACATTCTTGTATAAGACATATTACTAAAATACCCCTAGGGCTCTCAATAATATTAACCATGCATTAAGGATCATAATAGCATAATACAACATGGATAAATACTTAACATTTTCATTAATAACCAAACTCTTACCTTAAGCAATAATTCCATACATAACATATAATCTAACACGCTTCCTTTTTATCAATCAACATAAGAAACTACATATATTATATTAAACAACATATATCAAGCATAATAACATATTAAAAAGCCTAATGTGCTAACATACGTTTATCCATGCGTTTAAGTGGGGTTTAACAATTACCTTAATTCCCATAAAAAAGAAACTTACTGGCATTCTGGTTAAAGATTCAAGCTTTGAGCAAAACCAATACCTAAAAATAATATAAATATTTATCACATTAGAAATAAGAAAAACCAAGCATAAGACTTTATAACACTTAATTAATCAAATACTTAACTTAAAATATTTTTATACCTTAAAATCATAAACCAAATAAATCAAGAAATGCAGCAACTCATGCTGCTCATGCAACATGAGCTGCATGCAAAGAAATGAGGGGGAAGGGCTTGAAATGGCAAGAAAGGGAGGAGGGAGTGGTGTTTTTGGTTTAGGGTTTTAGGGCTAGGAAAGAATGTGGATGGGGGAGGATTTAGAGTAAGGGAAGGGTGCAGAGGTGGAGAGGGGGTGTAGGTGGTGGTCAGGGATGGGTTGATGGCGGCTAAGGGTGGCGGCAGTGGCAGTGAGGCTGTGAAGGTGGTTGATGAGATGAGTCGAGATGGAGGGTACTGAGAAGGAAGGAAAAGGGAGGGAGAGAATGAAGGCATACAGGTGATTGTTTCGGCTAAAGGAGGTGTGGGGGTGGTAGAGGAGGTTGCAGGGGTTTATTTGGTGGCTTAGGTGGCATCATAGGCAGTGGAAAGAGGTGGTGTACGGTGGCTCGATAGGTGGTGTGATGGTTCAGGGGTGAGGTAGAATGTCATAAGGGGTGGTGCAGGTGGTTGGTGTGTTGGTGGCAGTAGCAGAACAGGGCGGTGGAGCAAAACAGGGAGGGAGATGGGAGGAGAAGAAAGGAAGGGAAAGAAGGTCGGGGAAGGGCATGGGAGGCTCGAAAATAGAGGTGGGGAGAAAGGAAGGGATAGGGGCTCGGTAGGGCGGCGACAGGGTGCTAGGAGCATGGGAGTTGCAGGGAGAGGGAAGGGAAAGGAGGGGGACTGGCAGGGCATGGGCAAGAAGAGAGAGAGAGTGGTGGGGCTGAGATAGGGTAGGAAAAACTATGAGGGAGGGAGAGAGAGAGAGAGAGATAGGGGGCACCGTAGGGGGAGGAGGGTTGCAGGTGAGGTGGCCGGAGATGGCGGAGGTGGTCGAGCGAGCGTCGAAGAAATGAAGAAGAAGAAAGAAAGGAGGGGTGCGTGTAGGCCGGGTAAAGGGGGAATATGAGTGGGCTGGCCTGATCGGGGGAGAAAGGAAAGAAAGGAAAGGAGGGAGGTAGGCTGGGTGATGCTTGCGGGAGGAGAAGGAAGGGAAGGAAAGGAAATGGGCCAGCGAACCAGGCGCGAGGGGGAGAGACAGGTCGGGGTACCGACGACCCAAGGGAAGAAAAAGGAAAAAGAAAGAAAGGAGAAAAATGACAAAAAGGAGAAGGAAAAGGAAAATGGAAAAAAGAAAGGGAAATAGGACAAAATAAAATAATTTAATTTATAAAATAATAAAATATAATATTTATGGGTAATAAATGTATTTAATAATTTAATTTAATATAATTAAATATATGGGTTTAAAAAGGGTAATTTTAGTAAATTAATGGTTTGAAAAATTATTTAAATAAAAAGAGTATGATAAAATAATAAAATATTTATTTTAATTTACTAAATATTTATATCCAATTTTATATACTTAAAAATCTATAAAATAATTAGAATAAATAGATTTAAAAGCTAATTTATCCTAAACAAAAGTTATTTATTAAATTATAGGCTTTTAAAATTTCAGGGGATTATAATATATGCTAGATAAAATTTTAGATCTCCAAATATCTTATCCATCATCATTCATTGAAATATTGCAGGGGCATTTTTTAATTCAAAGGCAATTATCATTCATTTGTAATGCCATCCTTTTGAGCTTGTAATGACTCTCTAATGTATGGATTGTTCTTCCATTCAAAATTTCCATTATCCTAATTTAAATTAAGCTTGATAAACCATGTTTATTTTGCATATTGTTTAGAAAATTGTCTTTATTAGGCATCTTATAAGCATCATCCAGTGTATTGTTATCGAGTCATTTATAGTTAATGATGATCCTAACTTTCCATCTTTTTTGCTTGGCACGATAAACCATGAAAGATGAAGACTTATGCGGGCTTGCTGAGTTTTTAATAAACCTTGATAATATAATTCTTTTATATGCTTATTGAATTCATCTTCATCCAAATGAGAGTAAGCAATATCTTTTCTTGTTAGTTTTAAACACATGTTTAAAATTTATAGTTTTGCTTTACTTGGAAGCTTTTCTAAGTGTGCCTTGGGGTTGCTTATTATTATTATTATTATTATTATTATTATTATTATTATTATTATTATTATTATTATTACTTTATAGCTATTTGGATTAACCTTTCTACCTTCTACTTTTTGTAATTTAAATTTTCATTGCTAAAGGTTTGTTTTTTTTAATGAACTTTTAGAAATTTTTATATTTAGTGACGTCCCTATTATACAACTTTTTATTAGTCTTGGAATCAACATCTTGGGTTAGTTTGCCTTTTATTTTAGGTAAAAAAGTGTATGACCCACCATGCTTAACCTGCATATACTCTGATTTGTCATTGACAAATATAACAGTTTTATTGAAGATGGACACCAAATTCTACTAATTTACATCAAACCATTGTATGGTGTTATAAAATTTAGTCCTAGAACAAAATATTTTGGATGTGTAGCACCATTAATTACTCGAACCATTGGGATATTATAGAAGTTTCCCTTTTCATTTGTTTTTTGAATTTGATGCTAGCATTGGAGATGTAATACTTATATTCACAAGTACTCCTATATGCTAACATTGATGTGGCTCACATTTGTGGAGTTTCTATACACTTGGATTATTTCTATAGGCTTTTCTGTATATAACTTTTTGGAATTCCATTATCTAGTACAACAAAGGTCTCTAGTTGTGTCCCATCATTAGGGGAGGATTATACACCTTAGATTTAAGAGTGAGCTTAATGAGTTCACAAAAGTTAATCAATATGCTTCTTGTACTTCATTAAATTCTTGTGTTATGTTAAAAAGGATATCCTCAATTTCTTCAATGGAATCTACCTTAACATACTTTCCTTTATCTTCCTTTAGTTCTTTACTTTTTATTCATGTAGTTGGCCTTGGTTTTGTATTCTATCTTTTATATTCTTAAATGATTATCCTTTTTTTTTAGTTTTTCTATTTCTATCTGTAGGCCTAAGTTTTCTTCTCTATCAAGGGTTTTTACAACATTTTTGATTTTTGTATTTACATCACAATATTATTTGTTTGATACAAATGCTTCAAATTTCATATTGACATATAAAACATCTATATCCATGCCCAATGTGAGGATAAATTCTACACTAACTACAATGTCTACCAGATATTCTTTTACTATACATTCATTGATGTTTATGTTCTCTCTACAAAAGACTCATAGTTTATAAATTTGAGCATGCTTTGAATTAGATCAATAGATTTTAAATCTTAATCCCCCTTTCCCATTCCTTATATAGAACATAAGGATGATTCATTTGAATCTATATCAACTAAATTTTCTTCTAATCTATCAATTAAGCTTTTCCTATAAGAATTTTTATTAGGGTATTAATTATTCAGATGATTATGGTGTCTACATATAAAGAATGTGTATTTCCTAAATCTATATGGTTTTTTAACATTCCTTCCTCATTGAGGTTGTTTCATTTTTTATTTGAAGATTTTCTTCTTCTTCTTCTTCTTCTTCTTCTTCTTCTTCTTCTTCTTCTTCTTCTTCTTCTTCTTCTTCTTCTTCTTCTTCGGTTTATCATACCATTAGGTTGTCATTCCATTTTTACAAAATGCCCAAATTTTTTTTTTGTTGTTGTGGAAATTCCACGCACTCATTTTGAAGATAGTTAAAGGTGAAAACTATATAAAGGCCTACTCTTAGTCCCCTTTTATAATTCTTACTATGACATATTGCTTTAATTTATTTTCATAACTTACCAAGTAATCTCATTACATATCTATTTGATACACCATTATTCATGAGGACTTCCGTTTACCTACTAAACTAAAGTAGTCATTAGTGAACTCAACTATATTAGCCCAATCCTTAATGGTCATTTGGTCCAATATTCTCATTACTTGATTTTGGAATCTTACATTTTTCTTACTATGATATACTCCTAGTATGAGTTATTTAGTTAATGAAATTATAAGGATTAACTCTTGAAACTCTTTGGCCTTCTACCCTTGCCGAATCTTTATTTTCTTACTATATTATAGGCATTCAAGGTAGAGTCACCTAATAATGTTTATAAGTAAATGAACATATCCATATATGGCCGATAGTCTATAACACCTCCATTTGTAACAACAACACAAATTCGTTTTGAGAAAATATTACAGAAGCTAAAAAAGGAGAGATGTTACCATCACATCTATCAGAAAAAATGTGTATGTGTTCCCTTGATTCATGGCAGATATAAAGTCAGGTATGAAACTAAACATCAAGAATAGAATCATTGTGCGAGGTAAAACTCTTTTAAGTACAAAAATGTCAAACAAAGGTTCCACGAGCTAAAGTAAACCGGCAAAGATCACAACTAGATATCCCAAATTAGGATTAACAATGAAATCCCTACTCTTTGAATCAACTTCAAGGCTATAGAAGTAATCCAAATACCTACATCAAAGGCATTGAGAAATAATTTGTTTAGTGTAAATTATTGAGAAAATACACCCAACTCAGAATACATAGCATGCTCACCAAACCATACCGACATGCAATAATAACATGGTAAAAACTAACATGATATGGCTGTAGGGAACACAACCATTATAATAGGTAATAAACCCATGACATGTTATTATGATATTCACTCTTTCAATGGCATATTAATATGCTTAAACCCTATAATGCTCAAAGCACACCGTGCTTGCACAACACAACACAACATGATCATGCATTAACTCAAGATAGTAAATGTATCAACATTTAATACTACCAATCATTTAAAACAATCCAAAACTACCTAAAGATAGTGTAGATGATGCAACCATTGACTAAAAACTTAATCAATAATAACTAAAGATAGTGCACATGATGCCTCCTACCAAAACAATAACTCACAACGCTATTGCATATAAAGTTTCCTACTGAAATAATAAAACACAATAGTAATGTACATAATGCCTCATACTAAAACCATAAATCACAAGGGTAATGCACATAATGTATGTTACCAAAATAATGACATATAAAGGTAGCACACATAATGCCTCATAACAAAACAATAACACACAATAGTTGTAACACCCTAAGATTTACTACTAAATTTCATTTTGCGGGACTTATAATATTATGATAATTGGGTATTGTCGCTATACTCAACATAAATCTAGCTTACTGTACCATTCTCATATTGAATATAAGGTAAAACATTTATATTTTTAAATAAGATAAACAATAGAACGAGAGAATTTTTCATAAATCTTAGGTAAGAGTTTAGTGACTGACTACAATACAATAAAAATGTAACAAAGATATCAAAGGGAACTAAGAGTCTACAAGGTATTCAAACAAAAATACTTACTACTAAATAACATCGACTCTACTCCCAATTCCTAATAGAAAAATCATTCCTCCATAGGAAGTGCATCATAACTAAGAAAATCATCAAGGTAGTATGTAGTGACCTACACACCAAAAGCTTGGTCATTTACTCATGGAAATGAGCACTACCCATGAAAAGAATGAAAAATAATTGCGTATTGAATAAGGTAACTATACAAACCATAATAAAATAACACACACCCCCCTATCACATAAGATCATATGGAGAAACTAACACGTACATTAATTATAACTTGAGGAGGCTCAAGAGAGGAAATAAAATAGATATCCATTTTAGGTATGTATATGTTCCATTTACTTAATTACGTTGAGTTCAGAGACTCACTATTTTTATCTAGTGAAACAAACATATACAACTACCAAGGCATAATACTCCGGATATTATTCTCACTCAGTGGAATAGACTAGTATAATTCCTATGGTAGAATGATTCTGACCATTATTCTCATTTGATGGAACATATAGATACAACTCCGAGGGTAAAATGCTTTCGACCACTATTTTTGTTTGATGGAACAAATAAGTATAGTTTGATCCGGACTCACGTGGTTATTCACTTTAAATATTAATGTCATATTAGATGGGTTGATTATCACATTAATGTCATGCATACTTAGCATTAGTAAACAAGATACATAAATTAAAACTATAATAAATTAGACTATTTATCAAATGAGAAGACCATAACACCCCTATAAAACCCTAATCTCGCAAGACACGCGTAACTCTCTCTATAAGACCTAGCACACCACCAAACTTACCGCAATATCCTAAATCATTATTAACAACACATCTAAAATCAAGGATTAACTCTGATGTTTCGTACATGCGATAATGATCATGCCCTAGGCTTACTATCTAAGATAGGTCCTTTTCTCATTTTAGCAGGCCCATGCTACTCATAATTAACCCAATTATTTCACATAACATACTTAGAATATTTTGACCTAATAACACTAAACTTTTTTTACATAGCTTGTGTCATACTCAACCTACCTTTTATCATGTTACATATGAAATTAATTATAAAACCCTCAACGATTACTGTGACATATTTATTTTCCTCACACAAATCATGAAAAGACCCAAATAACCTGAAGATAGCAAACCGTCCAAACATTTCACCAAAACCTATGAGTCCTGATGTTATTAACTTCCAAGCCACAACAAAATTATCATGACAATACTTAACCATATTTACAACACACTTTTCATAACTTAATATAATATAGCATGCCAGCATGCTAGGGTTACAAGACAAGACTTGACCAAAGATAACACATATGCTCATACTTTCGTATAATGATCATAATTCCACCATGTGATACAATAAAATTATGATATAACATTAATAACATGATTTTCCACAAATAGACTATACCAATAATATTTTAAGAAAATAAAGCATATTAAATAGTATTACATATAATAAACACATAAGATTCAAACCTTTTAATTCATGACACATATCCTTACAATAACACAACATTGATCTCTAAGCAAAATAATCTTAATCACTCACATCCAAAATCACCATATGATCCCCTAAAAGTCAATAAAATCCACATTTAGAAATTTAGTAAAAGAAGTAAGGAAATGCAAGGTAAGGGATGAAGGAAATAAGGGAGTAACAGAAGGAAAAAGGGTTTGCTTGTGAGGGTTAGTTAGTGTTCGGGTTACTTGCATGGGTATTTCATGCAGTAGTGAGAGGAGTAATGAGAGGAGCTCAAATTGGGAAGGGTGGAATGTAGGTTTAGTAGTGTAAGATGAAAGCTCAGAAATAATCAATACAAGCTTGATATGATAACACAAACTCAACAAAGACAACACAAGCTCCAAAAGGGAAACATAAGTTGGGTAACGGCAACCGCAAGCTTAGTAAGGAAACATAAGCTTTGCAAAGGAAACCATTAGCTCACCAAGGACACCACAATATTAGTAAAGATAACAGGCACAATGGGAGCTTAACAATGTGGATAATGGAGGTTAAGGAGGATTATTTGCATGATGAATTCACACTAGAGCCTAGGAGTGAGCATGAAAAATGGGGGATTAAGGGGTGTAAAGTATGTGAATGGTGGTTCCAGTTGGGGTGGTGTTTGGCTGGGTAAGTTGTTGCCAAAAGTGGCGGTGATGAGGTTGTGTGAGAAGCTCACAATGTTAAATGACTACGACATGGGGTAAAAAAACAAAAGAAAAATGGGAGAGAGAGATGATGGATGGATGGTGGGGAAGTCTATAGAAAGGAAAACATTAGAGCACAAAGGAGAAGGAGGGGTTTGGTTGGGTTGGAATAAATGGTCGGGAGGTGAGAAGGAGAAGCCTTAAATCACTAGTGGTTTCATAAGACAATAATGTAGTGAGGGAGTTGGGGAGTGAGGTCAAGTGGTAGGGCTAGGATGTATAAAATATAGGCAAAAGAATGGGAATGGGATTATGGTGTGTATATGTGAAATTAGGGAGATTGAGTGTGGGTTTGGGGAATGGTTGGGTGGTTGGGTGGTTTGGTTACAGTAACCAAAACATAAGGTTAGTTAAGCAAGGAGAAAACCATACGGGGGAAGGAGTAGCCAAGGGACAAAAAAAAGAGAAAAGGAAAGAGATAGATAAATGCTTAGAGTTATAATTGGGATTAAAATATTAGAAAAAGGTTATGATACTAATCACCTAGAATTAGGGTCAATGCAATGGTAATGCACATAATGCCTCATATTGAAATAACAACACATAATGGTAGTGTATATAATGTCTCCTACCAAAACAACATATGTGAATTGATATATAAATTAAAATTGAGAGGGATGATATGTGGTACAAATGCTAAGGCTACATAAATTGGACTTCCGGTATATCTATTAAGGAAGCCATTGCAATAGACAAAATGTTCACCAAAATAAAAGTAAAATTACTTAAATATGTATATCCCTTGTAGGTTTTGTGATTTTATTTATGAAGGTATAAAATTGACTCAAAGGTATTTTATACTCAGAGGCCTAACCGATGCACAAGATGCCTATCTTAAATCATCTTTCACTTTACATAATTAGTATTTGAATTCAACCAAGGATTCCAAGATCCAACAATAATACTTACTTCCAAGCTCTCTTGACAGTGAAAAAGAAGTCACAACAATCAACTAGCCATGAAACGATAGGGTTAGGCAAAAAGTTATTGCCCCTACAACACATAATTGATTTATTTTCAACTTTGTCCTTTAGATCTAATTATTCAAGGTCATCATTTAGTCAACTAAAAGTTTTATAAGTTTATAATAAACACACCTTACTCCATAATTAACTAAATTTAATTAAAAAAACATTATAAAGCTTACATACTCCAAAATCACCACTTTAAGTTAAAATACCTTATAAGGGCCAATGAATGCAAATATGATATATAAGAAAGTTAACCACCATAAAATAAGGTTGCACACCAAAACCAAACCAGGTCTTTAACTTAGATCTAAAACCAAGACATTAACAAAGGTTTACAAGCTAAAATAATAAACCAAAAACATATAAGCCAAACTAGAATAAAATAATACTTAATCAAGTAAAACTGCTTCAATAAAAAATCATAAAAAGTGTTCAAAATATAAATAGTCATATTTGAAGCTATTAAAAACCAAACCAATGGCTTGAAATAACTTATAACACCAAATGGAATGAAAGAGGAGTGTTTTCATAAAACACTATTCACAAAGAAAAACTAAAAGTTAAACTTTGGTTAATATTTTCCACCATAATTGCTTTTAATCCCAAAATACCATGTATAAGCTAAAATATCAAACATGTTTGGGTTAAAAATCATAAAATAATACCATATTCCATTAAAAAAATAATAATATTTATGGTCAATGGTCAAAGTTAGATCAATGGTCAATGGTCAACCCTTTACTCATAAGATCAGTAGGTGAAGACTTGGACCATTAAGGGCTAATATAGTCCATTTAGATCTTAAACTATGATTATTACTTATTAATCCTCTTTATATCATTAAGGTTTAATTAACACATTGATAGTGACGAAGAAGTTGATGATCTCAAAACCACACATGAACATCCATGAATGAATAGTGAAGAACATGTTGAATATGTTTATGAATACATAAACATATTCAACAAATTTCCATTAATCATAACATATGTTATACTAATTTAACGAAAACATATTATATATCAAATATAAAATAAAAAGGCCAATAACCATTATGAAATTAGTGGATTAACCAAAAAAGAATCTACCATTAAGGATGAGCTCAAACTTGGGGCTAAGTTGATAGATTTATGCACTTGCAACATTTTGGACATAATTTTTTATATACTTAATAGAATCACAAACTATAAAATGTAAATTAAAGTAGACATCTTAATATTTAATTAGAAATATTGAAATTACACAAACTAGAACCATACACAACCAGATCTGCCACAAAAATAGAGATGAAATTACTTTACTTTAAACTAGCATGATAATCTATTTCCAATAAGTTTAGAAGGTTTAAAAATTGAGAATAAAATATTAAGAAAGAATAAAAACTTAATTAATAACCTTATTAATCCTAAAAACAAGATATAATATTAGTATAATCACACTTCATATCAATCTCAAAATTCCTTAAGATTAACTAACCTAAATACGTATTTCTTTTGCCATATAATATGACAAAGGGTTTTTGCTCTTATGTTAGGTCTATGAAGCCCTTTGATGGCTACCATCACTACTCCTAGGTACATGTATTATAACACCACAAATTTTTACAACTAAATTTTTTCATTCTTAACAACATATCAAAAAATTAGAGTTTAGCTCTAACATTTTACATATGCGATAATGAACTTGCATCTAGAGTTACTATTTATAATTTAACTTATTTTCTCATTTTATTATAATCGGTCCATTTGTAATTACTCTAAATATTTCACATAATATATTTAGCATAATTTGAATTAATTAAAAAATTTAAAAACCAAATATTACATATTTAACCTAAATTAACTAAATTTCCCTTAAAATAGCCAAATACCCATATTTTCACAAAAACCTTACGAGTCCCAATATGAATGAATTCTAACTTCCAATATGTATCATTATGACACTACCTAACCATATTCATTAACTAATATCCATAACTATTCAAAATACATTAAAAATACCATAGGTCATTCTTCCCACTTAGGGTTACAAAACGAGATTTACGACAACAACATATAAGCTCTTACCCTTCACATATTCACACCTTCCATAGATTCGATACCACATCATCATAACACAAATTATCATACAAAAAAAATCATCATAATGATATCATCCATATGATAATACCGAACATGAGATTTTATACAATTATACATGTTGTACATAAAATCCTAGTTATGACGTGTATCATTACCCAAAACGTCTTCAATATCTAAGCATATATAACCTAAGAACCCTCCTCCTATACTACCAAAAAATAACCTAAAAATCAAGGATAATAAATCACTATAACTCAATAAAACAACTAAGGCAAATGAGGGTGGAAAATGGAGCAAAACCGAAGCAAACCAAGGCGTACAAGGTTGGATTTGACCACAGTAGAATTTAGTGCAGCAGGAGGGTTGTAGTGTAGTGAAGTATAAAGCTAGTGCCAATACATGAGATCCTCACGTTGAGGGGGTGGAGGAAACGTGAATGGTGAACGTTGGTGGGGTGGAGTGGAGTGATGTAGTGGTGTGTTTGAGGGAGTTGTAGTGTGAGGTTATGGTAAAATCATGGGATGGTTTGCATGAGTTATTCACACAGCTAGGGGTATTGAGCGTGAGTTTGTTATATAGAAAGGCTTGAGCATCATGGGTAGTTCACGTTGTGGCTGGTAAGTAGTGTGAGGTGATGGAAATTTGTGGAGTTTTGCAGAAGGAAAAATAGTGGCACTTGAAAAGGATGTTGCTGAGACTAGAATGGGGATTTGGGGAGAGTATTGTGGGATTTGAAAAGAATGAAGTAATAATGGAGAGTGGATATCTATAGGATGAATGAGGGTATGGTGCGTGCCGAATGTTGTAAGGTCAGGGGGAGTTTTTGGCAAGGGTTTGTTTTAATAAAAGTTTGAGGAAGGGTGGTAACTGGGAGTATAATTGTAGGGAAGGTGAGGCAAATGAGGTGTAGGGGAAGTGTTGAGAAGTGTAGTGCAAGGATAGAAAAGGAAAGAGGAAGCCATGCGAGGGGAGGTTTTACATGGCTAGAAGGGGAAGGGGGAAGAAAGGGTTGTTTACGAAAGGGAAGAAGGGAAAGGAAAAAGAAAAGGGAAAGAAAAAGGAAAAATAAATTTTACCATTAGGATTAAGATTATGTTTAAATTTAATATTAAAAATTAGGGTAAAATTAATTTATCAACCATTCAATGTTAGGGTTAGGTTAAAATGTTAATGACTTAAAATTAAGATTAGATTTAGGATTAAGGAATTAGGGTAAAATAAAATATCAATTACCTGATATTATGATCATGTTAAAATATTAATAACATGGAATTAGGGTTAGATAAAACTTGAGGTATTACATGTATTGATATCCTTTTCCAAAAATCTTTTTCTATAAGGCTAATCAAGATCTATTGAATTTTTTAATCCAAAACTCTTTTATCTCGTACTGATGCCTATAGATCCTTTCTCTACTAAAGAGTGATGCTTTAGTACAAAGTTGCACTTGTTATACCATGTTACGACCGTATTTATAAATTTCTAAAATTATTGGTCAATATCTACTAAATCTTTTATTTGTTCATCAATATTTTTTTTATTTCTCTAAAAGCCTAAGAGAGTTTAGAATTACTTCGCTTAGCTCCAAACTCATGTTAGGTATTCTTAATTACTTCACTTAAGGGTATCCTTACCTTTGTCTAAACTCAAATTTTTTTTTTTCTGAATTTATCCTATCAAGTCATCAATTGACTTGTATTTTTTTTATTCTTTCTTCTAGATTTTATAGTCTTCTTGATATACTTTTTTCTGCTTAGAGTCTCTAGATTTTCCAATATTTTACTAATATTTCATAACATATTTGTTTGAAATTTTCAGATTTTTGGGTAGGTTCCATTAGATTCCAACACATCTACATATTTTGTCAAGCCCATTGGTTGATTATGATACCTTTACCTTTCTTTAATTGTTTTTTTCATAAATTTTCCAAACTTCATAATTTTGACTACTTATGATAGAACTAAGGATCTTATTTCGGTTAAACTATCCTCCAATTTTCGTTGGATAGTTTCCAATTCTTCATATATTTTTTTTTAATTCTTTAGATTTAATTAAGGTAGCCTTAATTAGTTGTTCTTTAAAATTTAAGAAGATGTTTTTTTTATATAAATTCTCTTAATAACTCAGGAACCTTTTCTTTTATCTTGTTACCTTGATTTTTTAGAAATTCTAATATTTTTTTTTCTAGATCCTTTACCACTCTTATATTGGTAATAATGATCTCAAAAGTTAATTTATATGATTTTTCATTGTATAAAATTGCCTTTGTCAATTTAGACCAAGATTAATTAAAAGATCCACTAACAAATTCATTTGTTTTTCTTCTGTATGTAACATATGGCTAAAATTTGGCACATAAAATTACACCTTTTAATTGTGTTCTTGGTTTCCCTTTGGTGAGAGAAATTTTCCCCATATAAATAATTTATCTTATTCGTATTAACTGACTTAATTAATATAGTAACTATAAAAATAATTCTACAAACATGATGTGTTGGTAATCCATTAAGGCTACCATATTTTGGTTAAAGGTTGATAACCTAAGGATAATGTCCTTTTCCCGATTGAATTCACAAGATGATACATCCCACATTAAAATTAGTAGAGTTTTTCCTAAAATAAGAGGCTTTAAAGAAAAATATAAAATTCTTCAATATACACGATTTAAAGATTTCCCATGTTGTTCAATACCCAGAAGGATTACGTGAAAGAGTGCGGCCATACCTCATATATTACCTTTACTTTCTCAATTTTGGAGTCATAGGACACCATCCTAAGTTTTTGGTCATAATAGTCCTTTAAAGCTTCAATCTTGGGCAATAGATACCTTTTAAACCATGAAACACAACATCTACTCTTCACTCCTATATCCTCCCTTAATAAGCCAAACATAACTTAAAAAGGTATGTCTCATAGTTTTGGTATTTGACACTATCATTTCCCTATTATCATTTTCCCCTTAGACTAAGGGAAGAACACCTAATTTTATTCCATGGCTAAGGGCATAGCTCTCGTATAGAAAATAGTCACCGAGGAAGAGAAAAAATATTTTAAAACAATAACTTAAGTTTTTTGATCACTCGTTATGATGCATAAAGGGGAGAGGGTGTTTTGATAAGAATAATGATTATTGTTCACAATTTATTTATTTAAAACAGAGGTTTAATCTACAAGTAATTTTTATAAATGAACCATAGGCTCTCTATTTATATACAAGAAAATCCCATAAGTTGGATTTTCTACTATGTATTATTGTCCTATTAGAACAACAATTGATTACAATAAATAAGAATCTCATTTTGATATGTCTATTCATATTACATTGAGATAAGTTTATCCTATCTTTCAATTATTAAAATATATATATATTACAACTAACGTCAAAAGATTCATACTTTTATGAAAAGTCTAGAATTAATTTTTCAATATTAAGTCTGCACCACTTCTGTCTCTATCTTTTACTGTGCACCATACACATGTTGTACAGAATTGTTGACATAGTACATATGTTACTTGTGATGACATTGCTTGCCTCATTGCTAACATCATAATTTGGTTTGGCCTAAACTATTTTACTAACCTTGAAACATGGTTTAAAAACTAAGACTTAGGGTTTTGGTTTTGATTTTAAAAAGCTTCATGGTAAAAGTCCATTCATATCCAACTATTTTGACTCATTCTTCTAAATTTTGCAATATTGCATCTACATGTTTTTATGCTTTCATTTCTTAACTCATAAAAATTGTGTGTTTTGATAATGATGTCATCTTCTGATTATCCACTTTATTTAACTCTTGTAGCTTGGTTTTTGCAACAAATAATTCTTTTGAAATTAGTTAAATCTTTATTGTAGTTGCTCTTGCACTACTGCAGACCACGTGGACAAAAGTTGATGTGATATATGTTGTAGCAGTTGGTCACTTTAGTCTATAGCATGACTAAAGTTTGATTTTTTCTAGCAAAGGTATTATTTGTGGCATTAAGAAAAATTTCTATCAATATTCAACTTTCATCACAAGATCAAGAAAACTTTGAAGCCTCTTTTCTTCTTTGTGGAATTTGAACAACTGGCTCAATACCACCACCACCACCATCATCAAGTTTTGGTTGAGAGGAGAATGGTGGATACATTGATGTTGACACATGAGAGATTCTCTTAGAATTAGGGGTCGCAATTTGTCGATTCATAGTAGGTTCAATTGAAAAATGTCCCACAAATCCCCTTGGATACTTTGTGTTTAAGGGGATGGACACATCAAATTAGTTAACTAATCTTGGTTTGGGATTATGGAAACATAAGTTGTTTGGGGGAAAATATGGCATGTTAGAATGCAACCTAAATTGAAACTAACGTTGATCTTGTTGTTGGGTGGATGGATACTATAGAAAAATAGAAGTCCACATTTGAGGAGTTGATAATTTAGGAGTAATTGAGCTGATTTGAGAACTATCATAAAATTTTATATTAAATGATACTATAGAATTTTGTTGTTCTTTGAGTTTTTATATATGAATTAGGGGTTGAAGTTGCATTGGGCTTGTTTAACCTTTATCTTTTCTATTGTTTGACTTCATTCTAGAAGTGCTGGCAGCAATTTAAACAACAAAAAAATAGTAGTAAAAACAAATTGGAATAATTTAGCAAGTAATGGTAGTAATAATAATATTATGACAATAATAACAATTTGAGTAACAAAAATATCAACAATAATAATAAAAAGTAATAATTAATTAATAATTTTAATAGTAGTAACAACAACAACAATAATAGTTATAGTACTAGTAATTAATAATGTTATTAGTAGAAATAATAATTATGAAGAAGCGAGAGAAAGAGGGAAGATAATGGTAGTTTAAGAGGGAGATATGTAGAAAGAATCGTAAAAAAAAATGGTGAGATACGCAAATATAACAAGCACACTTTCTATTTATGGAGAAAATTGTGTAATAACAAAATAAGAATAGTTTTATGTGGCAATTTTTTTCCTACAAAAATATAAAAATCCCATTCTCCAATCAAACAGTGACATGTCCCTCCATTCCCTTCTTTCCATGCTCGCACCTTCTTTTCCCATTTTATGCCATTCCTTTTTATTTTTTCCTCTTTCCTTCCTCTTACCCGTTTACTCCTCTATCAACAAGAACCTTAACAAAAGTTTGTGACAAAATTTTTTGCCTTTTACCACTTTTGTCATTGAGGATGTAAATGTCTATCAATGGCAAAATTGGACTTGCCCCTCCATTTTTTTAAGCGACATTGGTGGTCTTAGGTAAGATATACAGTAATTAAACACTTGAAAAACATTGACGAAGAAGAAGGGGAAAATGTTTTCAGCAACTTGTTTGTTTAAAGTTTTGTTTGATTTCTAATTTCAATTCTCATCACTATTCCCCAACCTTTACTTTCAATCAAAGAGCACTTAAGAAGGGAGGATTTGAGCTAGTTTAATGCATCAAAACAATTGCTAGAAACATTGGTACTAAGAGATCTATCGACAAATTAGTTTTCAGCGTCACGTTACTTGCTAGGCCAATGGAAAAGTTAGGTAAAAATAGTTCCTCAGGCCAACTTTGTTAACTAAAATAATCATGCTAAAGAAGGCCGTTAAGATATTTAAGTATGTATAACTAGATAAGGCCATTAGAAAAAATAAAATTAAGATAAATATAATATGAATGATTATATTTAATTTGTAAACACTCTTAACTTCAAATACGATAATGTTGATTCTTAATTAAATCCTCAAAGTAAATTAATTTAAATCAAATGATCTTATGAAATTCCAGTAACACCTTAGAAACATTTACTCAAAATAATGATCAAGATGCATGTACAATTCAAGTAGCACACCAGGGGTTTTAAACCTTCAAAAATGAAATATTTTATGCTTCATTTTAAATCATCCACATATATAAATTATAAATATTGCACCATATATTTCCATATTTTGATAAAAATATGCAAAATATCATTTTTCATTTTGTTAGAACACTAAATGCAAATATTTATAAATATAAGACAAGGATGTAATAAAACAATAAGACTGATGTATTATATAATTTTATCAAAATAAAAGAACATATAGAAAGATATTTCTATAATTCAACAAATCGCATTTCCTCGTATAAAATAGTGAGGTATAGAGTATCTCGCATGTACTTTCCGTTGAATTTATCATTATGCAGTTACAACTACAACTCGAACGGGGATTGCAAACTTTTTGAAAGCACACTTGACCCATTTTGCTAATCATGATTTGAAACATCAGTTCTTTAAACTTTGAAACAACCGATTTCCAAATATCTGCTTAATACCCTCCATCGTAGACCCCTTCATGTCTTCCATGTCATCTTATTTCCCCAATGACAACCACCAGCATTCTTAAAGGTAACGCATACCAGAAAACACGAAAATATCAATGGTATTCGACATCCAGAAATCTCCATAAGGAGTGTCATTTCTTCCGCTTAAAACAAAAGAGGGTAAACAAGAAACAATCTTTTGGACGTTACAGTTCATAATTAATAAAAACAAAATTCACATCAATAATGAAATTCCCTGCCCCAAAAACTAAACAAAAATTCAACAGACACCTCTCAAGGCTTCTTTGATTTGCTAGTGGTGAGCTAGGTCTCAGTCTCTTTCTTAACAGGTTCTTCCTTCTCCGATAATATCAATTCAATGTGGCATGGATGCGACATGTAGGGGTTGATTCTACCATGAGCACGGTACGTGCGACGCCTTTGCTTCTAATCTTGATTAACTTGAATGTGGGATACGTAGAGGGAATCGATGTCCAAACCCTTCATCTGTGAACAAAGGGACAAGTGTGCAGATCCACCCATTAATAAAATGTGTACCGAAGAAAATATGAAAAGCTAGTAATCAAATGAAAAGCACATGTAACATTAGGTTTCAAGGAGGGGCATGCATACTTCAGCATTGCTTTCAGCGTTCTTGAGTAAATCCAGGATAAATTTTGTAGACTTGTGAGGCCAACATCCTTGTCCATTGGAGTGGCGGTTCTTTGCTTGGGCAGTACGTCAAACTCCTCTGCAGAAGCGTCGGAATGGGATTGCTTGCTTGTGGGCTAGAACGTCCTCCAAGTACCTTTTAGCCTTGGCTAAATGCATCTTCCTAAGTGCAAACGTAGTCTCTCTTGTGTTCTAAAAAACCCATAAAGCAGGTCAGACTTGGATGACAGGCAATCACACCAAGAAAAGAGGTATTGGAAACACTCAGCACCAACAAACCCACTGTACTAAAAATAAACTGACAAATCATATGCAACGCAACAGTTATGGTCTTACTAAACCAATGTCAATATGCACAAATCTTGCCAATTCCAACATCTAAATTGACTAATCAATAGGTGATAATAAACTGGTCGCCATCCAGAAAAAAAAGAGACAAAGGCAGTACAAGCAGATAATTAAGCATACGGATGGAGCAACAAAGGCAGCCGATGTGATAAAAAACAACAGAGGATACAAAAGGCTCTCTCTAGGTCACAGAGCTTGATTTCAAGTCTTTGAACATTATAAATCAAAAAATATGTAGAGGGATCTTTTTCGAAGAGAGATAGGGGTGGGATATTTTGATGTTCCATCATTTACTAAGCCTTTAGCTAGCACAACAGCAGAGGTTCACCCAATAACGATGAGATTTTTTTTCCTCACATCAACAAGAGACCCGTTCATGTGTCAACACGTCCCTGCTTTTTTTTCCATCAGGTTCTGCAATGAAGTATTACTGAAGAAAGACATTGATGAAGCCATTCATTTTGTTGCATTGACTTATTGACCAACCACAAACTTATGCTAATTGCACTTCACACAGATTTTCTGACCGACAAAATGGAATTAACAACAGTTAAATTCAAGTATCAAAATGGCATTATGCACTCATCCTCATGAACGATCACTAACTATTCTCAAATCAAGAAAGGTAAACACAAAGGGGTGCCTGCACTTGGCACCCATCTTGCCTTTGCTTTTATATTTAGCATTTCTGTCAGGGCAAGATTAGTGGAAGAGAACATGAAACAAAACCAAGCTACCGAAAAAGTTACTTCATATTCAAAACACCTGGAAAGATGATAACAGTGATAATTTATACATGCCTAGGCCGAAAACAATAATCTTGGGAAATAACCAACAACAGCCTTTCCCCCAGCAATCCAAAGCAAACACATTGACCCATTAAGATAAATAGACAGAGATGGCGAAATTACACTTGGTAGGATTGTCTAGTTCCCTTGAATACTTCACCTGAAACAATTAAATAATTCGAGATACACATTTCAGATACATAAGACAGGAAGGGGAAAGGAAATTGTAGAGTGATGATGGGATAAAGTTTAACCATTGTTGTTGCTGCTTGCGTGCTTGGTGCTGGGAAGACCAATTCCTCGTTACCATCCCAACCTAGAGCTCGAACGAGGTAGGGTTTTGGACATTTATGGGAGACGGGAGAGAGAGACGCCCGTATAATTTCTAGGGTTTACCTTTTTCAAACTGGGCTTATGACTGGAATTAGGCCGAAGGCGGAATTTTATTTTTATGGGCCTTCGTTATTATGGTTTGCGGGCCGTGAATATTTGTCTTGAGCCCAGTTATTATCTGACTAATGCGGTAATGACTGGGCGGATAGCGATGGGCAAATTAAGCATTGGATGACATCCAAAACTCGATAGGCGAAGGAAACAGACCCTGACGTGAACGAAGCTTCGATAACACTGGCGAGAAGGGGCAATGACCAGTCTCGCTGAGTAAAGAAGCAATATTCAAAGTTTCTCAGGTTCTTTTCTTACCCGCAAGTCTTTGATTTCTCTGAGTTGTAGCTATATTTCTCTCTATTTTTTGTTTATTCCCTCTTACGATTATCTGCTTAATCTGGGAATGAAGGTTTGAAGCTTAGAAATGCCTTGCTATACTGTTAAATAGATTTGCGTTTGTGTTTCTCTTTTATCTCCATATTTAGAGGCCTTTTTTCTCCAAAAATTTAATAGTAGAGAACGTCCTAGCTGGAATTTGATCTTGTTGACTTGTTATGGGAATTGCCTCCTTATCGTAATTCGTGGAGAGTAAGAAATTTTAGAATTCATGTGGATAAAATGCATTTTCTTTGTGAAGACTTTGTGGGTTTTGTCTGGGTTTGTGTTTTCTGATGCTAGTTTCGGATTATGGTTTCGTGTAGTGTTGAAGGAATGAACAATATGAATCCGACGAAGCACATGAGGGCACCTACCCCATAGCCAATTCTTTTACTGTCTCGCACCCAATAGTGATGAATAACCGAGCCCACCTTGTGTCACAGTCTCAAAATCAAGCCCAAGGCGCCTCCCAACTCCGGGTACATGTTCAGGGGTCTGAGCCACATGGACAAGCTCAAGGGTTAGGGCAACTGCATTATGCTCAAGCACAAGCACAATCTCAACAACAAGCTGCCTATGCCCAGTTTCGAGCTCACTTGCAGTCTCAAGGGCAGGTCCATGGCCCAGTTCAGAACCAAGGAGGGACTGCGACTGCATCAGCTTCTGTTGCTACACCTGCCTCAAGTGTTTCTAAACTTTATGGTCACAAGCCTTCTAACAAGGCCCAAGCTTCCTCTAGTTCTAATGTAGGTTCACCATTTAAGATGATAGAGGTGGGCCCAGCTGCTCGGAGAAAGAAAAGGAAGCGGTCAGAGAAGCAAATACCTGATAATGTTGCAGCTCTGTTGCCTGAGTCTGCGCTTTATAGTGAGTTACTTGTGCTTGAGAACAGGGTGGATGCTACAATTGCAAGGAAAAAGGTGGACATTCAGGAATCTCTTAAGAACCCACCGCATTTTCAGAAGACGATTCGTGTTTATGTTTTTAATACTTCCACATGTCAGGCACAAGGTGATAATGAAGACAAGGACATGGAAGCCCCATCTTGGACTCTTAAGATAATTGGGAAGATCTTGGAAGAGGGAACAGATTCCAATTCCGTCCATACTATTCATGGAAGAAGTCAATATCCAAAATTTTCTTCATTTGTTAAGAAAATTACAATTTACTTGGATAGTACACTTTATCCAGGTAACCATGTAATTGTGTGGGAAAGTTCTCGCTCTCCTTCCCTGCGTGAAGGGTTTGAAGTGACAAGAAAGGGGGATAAAGAATTCACTGCCATCATAAGGTTGGAAACGAATTATGTGCATGAGAAGCTGAAACTGTCCTCTGCACTTGCTAAGGCTCTTGAGATCGAGGCAGAAACTCAAGCAAGAGTTAGAACTGCCTTGTGGCACTATGGGAAGTTTCATAAATTACAAGATCCAGCTGACCCTTCTTTCTTCGTGTGTGATCCACCTCTTAAGAATGTATTTGGAGAGGACAAGATTAAGTTTGCTGCAGCTTCCCTAAAGCTGTTACAGCATTTGTCTCCCTTGCAGCCAATACATTTGGAGCACCATGTTAAGTTGTCTGGGGACAATCCAAGTGGAAATACTTTTTATGACATACAGGTTGATGTTCCTTTTCCTTTACAGAAGGATATGTCTGCTTTCATGGAAAATTTGGAGAACTGCAGGGAAATAGATGCTTATGATGAAGTTATAGCGACGGCCATAAAGAAGATGCAGGAGCATTGCCAAAGACGAACCTTCTTTCTTGGGATTAGTGAGTCTCCAGTTGAGTTTATCAATACTTTGATTGCTTCTCAGGACAGAGATTTGAAAACTATTGCTGGTGACGCTCATCGTAATGTTGAGAAAGAGCATCATTCAGACTTCTTCAACCAACCATGGTAAGAACCTCCATATTGTATTGCCCACACTGCATTCTATCTTGATTAACATCTTTTTCTCTTTGCGGCTACTGATGCGGGGACAAAGTTTTGGATGTGATAAATTTCAGCTTTGAACTTAGCAACATTCATTACATTTAACATTGCTACTCGCTTTTACTTTAAATTGATATTCTATGTATCTGTCTGCATTCATGTGTGTGTTTCAAATTCTTCAGTGTTCTTTACAGATGTTTGGAGTAGTTGTCTTTAACTCTCTTGCTCAACATGGCCTAGACACTAACTAGGAAAGGGCATGCCTTTCGGTCTTCCATCTGCAAGCCACTAACCAAATTGTTTAATTTTCTTTTTCTTCTTCTGTTTGTATGATTTCCGACTGCATACATTAATGCTTTGAGTTATTATTTTTCCCATTTGCATTCAAAATATAAACTCTTTTTGCTTCTAAAAGAAATTCCCTCTAATATTACAGTCTTCATTAGAAAACAACATAACAATTATTAATGCATAGAAGAAGAAAGGGACAAAGTAGGGGTAAAAATGAAAAATATGCAATAAACATTTCTACCTTAAAAATCTTCCTTGTATATATTTTTTATTTTCTCTTTACATTTCTTTTTTTTTCCTTATCTTTTTTGACATTTTTTTCTCTCTCTAATGTTATAGCGTTGAAGATGCTATTGTGCAATACCTGAACCGCAAGCCTATTGTTGCGAGTGATATAGGTAAAGCTAAATGAATGATCCTTAAATTTGGGTACGGAGCTAGGAACATGATCTTTTTCAACTATTAGTTGGCTCATGATTATTTGTTGTGTCATTAGTTGTGTTTTAGACATTGAAGTTAAAACTGCGCATGCTTTATGATTAGAACATAAATGTGCTATGTATGTTGTGGCACAACTGTAGTAAAACTGACCAGGACTCCATGATGCAGAACGGTTCAGTGAAAGTGGAAAATATATCATGGTGCCATAATCCATATTCTTCCCCTCGATCTGCCAAGGTAATATGGGTGGAAGTGCCCATTCACGAGATCCTATCCCCTTAAACATGTCTCTTTTTTCCTTTTTTCCTTCTAAGATTAAGAAAGATTGAAAAACAACTAGCAAAAATTGATCTACGTGACCCAAGAAGATGCTACTGGTATAGGCTATGTTGTTTTCCGGAAACCTCTACTCAAAAAGATCAGCATTGTTGTACTCATTTGCGGATGGTAAGGGGACCCATCCTTAAACTCAATAAGTAAAATATTTTTCGAACACACTTATGTCCTGATTTTCCTTAATAGGAAATTCTGACTCAATCGCTGTGGGGATCTAAACCTTATACTTGTGTAGATCTGAATCCATTCTTCGTCCCTAAAATCTGCCTAGATATCAGATACTATCTAAATCCATAAATCCATTTCCACCTGATTAACTATCCCATCCACAATTCCACTGCCATATCACCGTGCCTCGAATTAAGATTTTGATGAACCACCAACTGGTCTAGAGGCTCTAACTTTCTTGTTCTATGGTTTACATTTGTAGCATCAGTGAAAGATAGTAAGGTGTAGTAAAGCTAATTGCGTGAACTTTAAGACCTTACAATTTACAATTTACAAATCAAAATAGCCTTATAAGCAAAATCAACAATTGATATAATTGAGAGGAAAAAAGACAACAAAAAATATAACAATTTCAAAGATATAGTTATTAAAATTTCAATTTGGTTCTACCATCTAAAAGTTATAAAATGGTCTATGATTTTAGGTAGAATTTTAAAGTAGTCGAATAGATATAGAATTTTACGATCCTTGATAAAATCTAATAATTTTAAATTAAAAGATTTATCTCCAAATCTATTTCTTATTTGATTCCAATTATATTTCATCATGAATCCTACTATTCTCCACCTTATATATTTTTGTAACATGTCTTGAAAATAAGCTGATGCAAAGAAAATATAATTGAGATATAATGAAGTTGATTGTTGACGAAAATAATTTACAAAAGAATATGATTTCTATCTAAATAATAAAATGAATATGTGAAATTTTGTAATATTGTTAATTGTTAAACTATATTCACTTCAAAATCAATATTTTTATTTCTTTTCTTATAAACATGTTAGCTTCATAATAAAAATAAGTTTCAGTTTATGGGCTTAACATGTGTAAATGTAACAAAAGCTTTTTATTTATCTATCTTGATTCATACAAATTTCATAAGGCAACTTAAATTTTTTTTGGGTCTTATTCTATTAAATGACAGAAAATATTATTTTCTCATTATTGTCTTTATTATCACATGTTTTCTTCATTCTTTGTGTATTTTTTTAAGACTACGAATATTATATATTTTGAACATTATTTGTTATATGTTTTCTATACCCATAATCTCATTGTAATTTTTACTTTTAATTTGAACAATTTATCTATGATATTATTGACTTAATATAGTTCCTAATATGTAAAAACAACATAAAAATTTTATGTTACTTGTAAGTTTTTAGAATTATGTGTAAGCTTAAAAGTGTAATTTTGTGTTCTTTTTGCTAAAAATATATTATTTTATAGTATATAAGTATAATATTTTGGTATGATCTTACCATCTTACGATTCAATTCTACGATCAAATCCTAAAGCTTTCAAATCAATTATAGATAGAATTTTGATTCTAATAATTTTAATCAACGACCACAAATTCAGAATAAAACTCAAGCAAACTAAATTCCTGATATTTAATCAAGAAAGCAAAGCAAGTAGTTGTAGAATTTTACTTCAATCTATCTGGTTGGGAAAATAAAATGGGGGCGACCAGAGACAAGCAAAGAGTGGTGATATGGGCGGTAGAGCGAGTAAAGGACAGAGGAGGAGGAGGAGGAGGAGCAGGTGTAGTTTGACTAACTTACTTGAGTGACTTTGAGTTTTGACCGACTAGAATGGAGGAAGGGGAAATGAAAAGTTAGGTTGGAAGTATTGAAGAGTTACCGAATTAAAAATCAAGATTTGCTATATGTGGAATATGAATCAAGAACATGAGAAGAAGTTGACAAAGAAGAACAGGTGAAAGAGTGGAGGAAATGAAGGATTTTTTTTTGACAAGGATATAAAACTTATTTTCATAAATTATAACACCCTAAAAAATTATAGTTGAAAATTTTCGTTTAATTAAAATAAACACAAATACGGGGGTGCTAATGCAGTGATCAATATAAGTTTGGTCCCCCGGCTAGTCTTGTACCAGCCACAAAGTTAAGGATAATTTTATAAGAATATTAAGCAAGATAAAACTGAAATAATCATAACACGAAAATTAGAGTGTGCATTAAAAGTTATACAGCCTAATAAAGTACTTAATCAAGTTCCCACGAAGGGTAAAAGGTATAGTACGATAAAATAAAAATCAAATGGTATATAAGTAAACTGGAGTAAAAGAGAGAGTCCGGCTAAGGTCGCTCCTGGGTCTCCATGCCTAGTCTGAGGCTTAACTCTCAGCCCCGCCCGATGCTTCATAAGTATTATATGCATCGAAGCACATACTCAAGAGGGCCCTCTGTTCGTGGGAATGAACAACACCCATGAAACGGGTGGTCAGTACGCTACGTACTAAGTAAGGTAATCATGCATCTAAGGCCAAACATAGAAAGACATAATACAAGCAGGATCATATATACAGTATACAAGCAATACAGATAATAGAGGTTGTGTTATAGTCCGATTAAACTTAATCATTAGATCTCTAGTCAATATGCTCATTTCACACCATGCTCTTTATAAGTCCATCCGAATATGGGAACCCCATTATTATAGCTAGTGGATCAAAAAGGTATAGGGAAGAACGCTCCTGACCACTATTATTGTCGGTGGATCGGTCTCCAGGGCAAAGTGCTCCTAGCTACTATTATGTCGATGGATTGGTACGGCCTCGACTCTCATGGTGTTTCACTATAATTACTTAGTGTCTTTCCTATGTCTTATCATGTCTTAGAGTTTTGGTTTATAAAGCTCAGGATCCCCTATTATTATAGCTGGTGGATCGAAAATGTACAGGGCATAACGCATTTAACCACTATTATATGCCGGTGGATCGGTCTCTAGGGCACCCTGACACATAACCATTATTATGCCCGTGGATGGGTCTGGGCCTAACTCAATAATTTTTCGCTTTAAATAATTAGTATCTTAACTGTGTCTTATTCAATATATGTTTTCACTCTAGACATGCATGTTCTTTGGACTACCCGCTCACACAATTCATCTACTCCTATTCTCCCAAGAGGGCTTGTCCCATATCTTGGAACTTCTGCACCTCCTAACACAAACTGACATCTTTTTCCTCTTCTACGTACTCACCATGAATACCCAACTCTTAAGTGTGTGGACTAAGACCCACTTCCTTATGCCATCTAAGGTTAACTTCACTATCGCCCCCTAGGGTTTTCCCCAAAAACCCTAATTGGGCATATATGGTTCATCCTTCCTTTATCTCACACAACAAAAGCTCCTTTACCACCCAACACATCACCTCACTTAAATTCAACCCCAAGCATTTCACTTTACTTCCCATTTGCACATGCAACTATGAAACTCTAGTTGGCCACCCAAACACTAACACCTTTCTTTTCCCATATAACACCTCTCCATTACTCACCTACCATCATCTCTTCCACATGACATCCACACTCACCCTCCATGTGATATTCTCCACTCTTGCCCCACATTCCACTCCCCTCCATTATTTTTCACTTCCACACTCTCCTCCATTTAGGGTTTTCCTCCCAAACCCTAGCCAAGTTCCCTATGTATCCTTACACCAACCTACTTACTATTTTTCACCCAATAACTCTAATCACCCTAACAACTCTTCCCTTACCTTACTTACACCTCAAGAAAACTTTTTCCACGTGAGGATCATCCCCATGAAAACTCCATCCATCCCATGCAAACCTTAGTCTCCCCCATACAAGATTCACTCTACTATCTTACTTTGTCCATATTCTCCTTTTATTGGTCCCGTTATGGATCATAAGATAATTAGGTCATTCTCATATCCCTTTAGTCAACTCACTTCCCATTTTTTTCTTTCCATCCTTTCACCCCATATCATATTATTAAAACACCCTAGCATGCATGTCCTAGAGGGTCACATCATATAATACCACATATCATTTTACACATGCCATAAGGAGGTCACATGAACATACCTCAACTCTGAGTTGCGCTATAAGTAAGCGGTCAATAATAACATAAGGTACATAAATATAACATAACACATGGCATACAAGGCACATATACACATAGTTGGTCTTAGCTACATCCTTACCTAAAACGACGTCGGACTTAAAGTATGCTCCTACACCTCTTTAGGGTTTTGAGTAGATTAACATATAAGAGAAAAATACTAAGAGTTAACTTCTCTCCCACCAAAATTATCATTATTTCCTACCTACCCTTGTTATAGCCTAATATTTGGACTAACCATAATAATATTAGTTTTATAAGTAAAATTAGGGGTATTATTCTTAAAGTAGCTAATAACACTATTACTAGCCAAAATAGGTCTCGGTAGTTATATTGGTCGATGTTAAAGTATTATTAGTAATATTTATATTACTAAAGATAATAACTTTAATATTAACAACAATAATAACAAGAACAACAACAACAACAACAACAACAACAATAATAATAATAATAATAATGATGATGATGATGATGATGATGATGAAGATGATGATGATGATGGGTGTTTTGGAGGGTGGAGGAGGTGCTGGTAGTGGCGGGATTGGCGGTGCAAGGGACGGCGAGGGGCTGGAGTGGGCTGCTCGGGTTGGCGATTTTGCACGGCCGGGGCGGCACGTGCAGGGCGAGATAGGGGATGATGGTGGTTCAGTTTTGTAAAGGGAGGTTCGGGGAAGGTTTTAGTGGGCGGCGTTTTTGGCGGAGATCGCCGAAGGTGGCGGAACAAGGGGATGTTTGGGCGGCGACGGAAAGTTGGAATTCTGGGCTTGCGAAAAAGGGAGCTCGATTATGGCTTCCCTAGGAGTGTATTTATAGGCTAATTGAGGGGGAAAACGATGAAGGGAAGAAGATGACAAGCGGGGCAGGTGTGGTAGGACCACCAGCCGTCGGTGGCAGGCAGTGCAGTCCTGCCAATTGTAGGGTATGTTGGCTCGGGGTAGAGAAAATGAAAAGGAAGGGGCACGCGTGAGGGAGCTGTGAGGTTTGTTGGGGTCAAAAAAGGGAAAGAAAACGATAGGGAGAGCAGGGGAGGACGGTCGGGCGTTGGGTTGGTGGCGGACGGCGAAAATCAAGGTTACAGGTCGCGTTACAGGTCGGGGCTAGGGGAAGAAGAAGACAGGGTGGGGTGGACCGGTCGATCCAGGGGAAAGAAAGAAAAGAAAAAGGACGGTTATACCCAAAATTTAATATCTAAGTCCCATGTCTTACACATGAGATAATAGTCCTATCTCACAAGTTACTATTCACAAGGCTCCCAAAACCCTAATTTTACAAGTAAGCCATAACTTTTCCCATAAGGCCCATAAAATCACCAAATTTAATATAAATCCATTAAATACCAATATTAACAACATATATAAAAATTTTGTTCTAAATCTATCATTTTACACATTTGATAATAACCCTATTTCACAAGTTATTATTCATTAGGCTCCTAAAACCCTAATTTTACATGTAAGCCATAAATTTTCACAAAAGCCTCATAAAATCACCGAATTCAATTTAAATCCCTAAAATACCAATATTAACGACATATCTAAAATTTGTGGTCTAACTTGATCATTTTGCACATAAGATAATAAGATTACCATTTAAGGTTATTATTCCCAATTATGCCTTTTTCTCATTTTGGAAAACTTGTGACATTCATAATCACTCCAATTATTCTACATGATATTATTGGCATATTTTAATACTTCAAACACAATAAAATACTAAATTTTTGTATTTACCCATATTGACCAAAATACCCTTATAGATAACCGAAAGCCCTTATTTTATGAAAATCTTATATCCTCAAAATCATTATTCCCAAACCCTCCATTTATCAGCATACATATTAAACATACTTATTTTCACTTATCATACTCTGTTAGTCCCATAATACTCTTCCACAAGTTATATTCATCCACAAAGGCATCCTAGTGTAGCGATATGACATCAACACATCTTGCATTATTCATACAATCTTTCTATCACATAAACCATGTTATCATATTATATCATTAACAACATACATTTAACCATGTAATAATAATATCATGATAATACACATAGACATGCAATCATTTAATACAAAAATCCTACAACATCGATTAGTATCTTTACTAATATGACTCTAGTTTCTAAGCACACACTCACTCTTAATCCGCTTCTTCCAGGACCATGGAGAAATCACCTAAGAAAAAAATTAACAAAACATAATTAGAATGAATGATATAATTAATGAGGGGTTAAATTAATGAAAGGGTTAAAGAGTGGAAAATCAAATTGAGGTTTGAAAGAGTCTCATCTAAGATTGGCACAACAAGGGGGAATCGATTGTATTAGCCAAAGGAGGGGTGTTGGGTTCGATGGTTACTATAAGAAAAGGGGGAATAGCTTCGGTATAAAAAAGGCCAAAGGTGGTAGAATGGTTTTGGTGGAATAATGGCTAAAGAATAGAGGGAATCGTTGGGGTTCATAGAGATCGAAAATAGAGGGGGAGGATTCAATTGTTGCTACAGAAATAGAGGAGGAGGGGCTTCGGCTAAGGCTGTCGAAGAGGTGGTGTTGGTTGAGGTGGGAGAAGATGAAAATGGAAGGGATGCACCGGTGGAAGTTGTAGTAGCCAAGGAAGAAAATAAATGGGGAGTTGTGATGAGTGTTGTTGTAGGTGATGGGTTGGGTTTTTGGTATAAATGGTCGAAAGTGAAGGGGGGTTGTTCGTTGCGGGCTACTGAAGAGAGGTGGTAACTAGAAAGGTGTGGTCGTGGTTGCCGAAGGATGGAGGTGTAGCGCAATGAAGGTGGTTGCAGCAAGGAAAGGGAAAAGGGAAGAAGGTGGTTGTGGTGTAGAATGTCGAAGGGGAGGGGATAGAAATGGTGGGTTTTGCCGGTGCTTGACGTGAGGTAATGGAAAGGGTTTTCGGGTGTGGTGAGGTTGTATCGGTTTGGCCCACTTGTGGGAATGATATTGGGTTGCTTTTATGACGCAAGGAGATAGTGAAGGAGAGGCAATGGTTGGTAGAAAAAAAAGGGAAGAGAAGAGAGGTGTTAAGAGCATTTAATGCCAAATTATATATACACAGACCTGCTCGTAGGAAAAGGGAGAGGGGAGATGGTGATTGGGTAAGAATTTCAATCCCGACCTTGGAACTGAGGAGGGGCAATTTGATAGGAGTAGAGGGATAAGCTTGAAAGGGAAGACGTGCACGCAAGAAGAAAAGAAGAGGAAGGTGAGGATCGATAGAGGTGGAATAAAATAAAATAAATAAGGAAATGAGGAGAAAAGAAAAAGTATGTATGTTTAGATTTAGGTTTAGATTAAAATAAATTAGGTTAGGGTATTAGGATAATTAAGTTAAATAATTATTTGGGATTAGGTTTAGGTTAGAAAAGATATTAATAACCTAAAATAAAAATTAATGTTAGGTTAGGATTTAGGATTAGGGTGTTAGGATAAGATAGATATATTAATTTTTTGATATTAGAATTAGGTTACGATGTTAATTACTCAATATCAGAATGTTAGTTTATGATATTATTTACTTGGGATTAGAATCATCTAAAATTCGAGATATTACATGCAAGATCTCAAGGACGACCAGCGAGTGGTCTTCCCTCTAATTGTGGTATTTGGTAGGGTTACTTAAGTGAAGATATTTCTACAGTGCTCCCTTTTGTTGGTCCTTTGGTGATTGGAATTCTTTGTCATGTGATTATTATTTTTTGGACGTTGGTTTCTTTGCTTCTATATTTACGTACTAGTTTTTTTGAGTTTTGTATGACCTTGGTTTGTAAAACTCAAACATTTCTATTCCTTTTGCCAATTGTTTTACATGCTCTTTTGCTTCTATATTTCTTTGCCAATTGTCTAGTATGAGATGAATGATGGGATGTCTATTTTATTCTAGGTATGGTGGTAACGCTTCCTTTTTTATAGGACATTTTTATGTAAATTTTTTTATAGTGGAAAATATGGGTGATACAATTTTTCTCTACCAAGATTTTTCTTGGAAAACTTTAAAAAAAATTATCAATGCACTTTATAAAATATAAAGGTATAGACATTGTCTCTAACTTGTAAGTATCTAAATGTTGTATCTTATATATATATCCACTAATTGTCTCTTTGATTTTAGGTTTTTTTTCTCCATTATTTGCTCTCATTTAACTGAGTTTATTGTGGTTTCCATTTATTTAATATTGTAAAAGACAAAAGTTACTATCATAGTTAATATGATAATGTATATAATTCATTACCTATGTGCTTAAAAATATGCTAATTTTCTTTTGATTTTAGTTTTCGTTTCACTATTATTTACACTCATTCCATTAAATTTATTATTGTATTCATTTATTTAATAGTGTAACTGTCAATGATTAATATAATAATGAATAAAATTTATTACCATTGTGCCATTGAGTTATTAGAACTTATTTGAAAGAAAAAAGGAAAGCTAAAAGAATTCTAGGAAAATTAGTTATGAAAAAGATTTAAAAAAAAGAACACTAAATTCTATTCTCGGCTATTATTATAAAGTAATATATATAGCAGTGCAAATATTTGAGATTCAAAAATTATATTCGGTATCCAAAAAAATTAATTTGACATTATATATATGACCCGAATTTTATTCAAAAAATTTATCCGACTTTTTGTATATTTGATTTTTAATCAGATTATCATATTAGAGACAATCTCCAATATTTTATCCATTATTTCAGTAATATATCATAATATAATAATTTTTTAGTATTGACTTTTAATTTTTTATAATTTAAACATTAATAAGAATATTTAATACTTTTTTTAAAAAATAATAAAATAAGACACTCATACTAATATAAATGTAAATGTTAACTAATACACAATAGTTCTTTTCAAAAAATTCTTGTAAAAGTTATTAAAATTGTTTAAATAGTTTTTTCATTTGATCCATATTTTTAGATATTTGATATAAGGGATGCGAAATGGATATCCGTTTAAGTGGATACAAATATACAATTATGAACACACACAAACGTGTTGGCATGTTTTATTTATAGGAAAGGGGGCAAATAAGAAAAATCTAGATATTAAAATGAATGGTTTATTAATTGTAGACTTTAAATGCTTATATATATATATATATATATATATATATATATATATTTGTATTTTGTGATGTAAAAAATGTAAAAATTATGGAAAAAAATTGTATGAGAAAAGTAAAATTTTGAAAAATTCCATTCAACTATATTATTACAAAGATAAGATTTCCTACTAAATGACCCGTAATATAGTCAAAATATATAATTTTCTGAGCGGGAGAGAATGTGACATGATGGAAAACTATGTAGAATCTAATTACCTTACTTGGGCAACACTTATATCTTTGACTTGTGATACATGACCAGCTATATACATTAGACATAATGACAAAATTAGTGGTGACAAATGATCGAGAGTGTGTTTTTGCCACGCCGAAGATGAAAGCTTGCACCATTCACATTTTAAGTGTGTTTCTGTGCATAGCATTTGGACGAAGCTCATAGAAGCTGGTGGTCGTAGCTATCAACCAACTACCTTTTGAGCATGTGATTATTTGGATGGCTTAAAGAGGCTGTGGATCACAGTGTCAAGATTTCTTCCTTAGGTAAATAATGCGCTGTTACATATCACACGTAAAATGAGACGAACCAAAAGATATTTTGTCGCACAAACAGATCGTCGACATAGTGATAGACATGATTAATTGAGTAGAAAGTCTCTCCACTTTTAATTCTTACACCAAACTTCTTATGCATATAAAATTAGGTAGACAGTGATGGGGTGAAGATTTTTTTTTTACATGGATGGTCGTTCATGCGCACTTTGGCAGTAATAAAAAAACATACTACTTACCAAAAATAAAAATAAAAACGTTCACCAGTATACAGCATCCAGAAATCTCCACAGGAGCACCATTTCTTCCGCTTGTGAAACAAAAGGAAAACAAGAAACAACCTCTTCGACGCTACAGTTCATAATTCGTGAAGACAAGTTGAAATTGCTAACGAAATTTCAATATCATAAAACAAATATCCAACCCCTCAAACTAAACAAAATTTCAATTTGGACAACACTTAGGCTTCTTTGATTTGCTTCAATTTGGACAACACTTAAGGCTTCTTTGATTTGCTAGTGGCGAGCTGGCTCTCAGGCTCTTTCTTAACAGGCTCTTCCTTCTCAGACAATATCAATTCAATGTGGCATGGATGCGACATGTAGGGGTTGATTCTACCATGAGCACGGTATGTGCGACGCCTCTGCTTCTGAGCTTGATTAACCTGAATATTAGGGCTGTGCAAAAAAACCGGGATCCGAAAAACCGATCCGGTATCCGAAAAAACCGATCCGAAATTTTGGATATCCGATCCGGTTTTTGAAAAGCGGAGCGGATATCCGATCCGGTCAAATATAAGTTTGACCGGAGCGGATATCCGATCCGATTTTTTAGTGGATAATCCGATCCGTAAAAAATATCCGGTTTTAAGAATAAGTGAGTTATATTTAGGCATAATTTAATTTATAATCTGATTTTTTTCTTTCAATCTTCAAGTTTGGATCATTTTTTTACTATAATACATGAGTCCAAATATAATTTACTAAACTAAAGTATAAAATAAACATCCATACTCTACAAATAGTCAAATAGGTCACGACCTACGCACACGCAAGCACCCAAACCAGAAAAAAAAACTCCTAAATTTTTTGAACCTCTTAACTTAGGTCGTTCCACAGTTCTAGAGTGTCATTGTTCACAAATCTTGATCGCTAATTTTTTTTGGATATGATTAATCATGTATTTTATCTTTTTGTATGCAACCTAAATATTTAAACAAGTGTTTATGCTGAAATTTTTTTTTAGTTATAGATTATATATGTAAATTTAATAATCGAATATTTTTTTTTCAATAATCCGATATATCCGATATCCGACCGGATATCCGATCCGATATTTCGGATATCCGATGTTTCGGATATCCGGTGTTTCGGATACGGATTCGGATATGGGATATCGAATATCCGGTCGGATCGGATATCCGAAAAAAATATCCGATCGGATACGGATATCCGACATTGCACACCCCTACTGAATATGGGATACATAGAGGGAATCGACATCCAAACCCTTCATCTGTTTACAAAAAGAAAACGTACAGTACCACCCATCAGCAAAAATAATCAATCAAAAAGCATATGCAACATCAGGTTTCAAGCAGGAGGGCGTGCATGCATACTTCAGCATTGCTTTCAGCGTTCTTGAGTAAATCCAGAATAAATTTCGCAGATTTTTGAGGCCAACGTCCTTGACCGTTTGAGTGGCGGTTCTTTGCTTGGGCAGTACGTCCAACTCCTCGGCAGAAGCGCCGAAATGGGATTGCTTGCTTGTGGGCTAGAACGTCCTCCAAGTACCTTTTAGCCTTGGCTAAATGCATCTTCCTAAGTGCAAACGCAGTCTCTCTTGTGTTCTACAGGAACCAAAACGCAGGTCACACATGGGAGGTAGGTAACCGTACCAACAAAAGAAGATACTGGAAACACGCAGAACCAGAAAACCAGTGTATCAAAAATAAACTCATAGGTCATGTGGAACAAAACAGTATGATCTTACAAATCCAATGTCAATATGTCGCATAACTTGCAGATTCCAACATCCAAATCAACTAATTAAGAGATGTTAATACACGGAGATAATTAAGGATACCTAAGCATCAACAAACATAGCCCATGTGATCAAAACAGCACAGGATACACGGGGCTCTGGCTAGACCACTTTGCACAATTTTCAAGTTTTTCAACAAATATGCAGAGGGATATCCTCGCACTAATAGTTTAATCCCAACCTAGCCACAAGAATATGAGAAGGCATAATAGTAGCACTAAAATCAAACATGCATGCCCACAGGGGAACCTATTGATGTTCCCTCATTTACCCAACCTTGAGCTAACACAGCATAGGCTCACCCAATCACAATGAGATTTATTTCCCTGGCATCAACGAGAGACCGGTACATAAATGTCAATGTGCCCCTGCTTTTTTTATTAGAATCATCAATGAAGTATGGCTACAGTGATTGAGCCCATAATTTGCAGTCACAATGAGGAAAAACACTGAAGAAGCCATGCATTTTGCAGCATTGACTGATTGACCAACTTCATACTACTTGCACTTCACACACAAATTTTACTCCGGTGATCAAAGAAAATCATAAGAAGCTCAATTCAGGTACTCAACATTGATGCACTTATCATCATGAATGATGACATTTCTAACTATTCTCAAATGAACACGGGCAACCAAAAAGGTGACACCGAAGAAGCCATGCATTTTGCAGCATTGACTGATTGACCAACTTCATACTACTTGCACTTTACACACAAATTTTACTCCAGTGATCAAATAAAATCATAAGAAGCTCAATTCAGGTACTCAACAATATTGATGCACTCATCCTCATGAATGATGACATTTCTGACTATTCTCAAATGAACACGGGCAACCACAAAGGGATGCCTCCACCCCATCCCCTACCTGTCCCGGATTTACGTTTATTATTATTCCTCTCAGGGCAGATTAGTAATGACTAGTGGAAAAGAACATAGGAAGTCTACTACATATTGGGAAATACTGGAACAATGGGTACATCAATAATTTACACATGCCTAGAATGCAAAAAATTATTTTGTGAAACAACCAACACCATTCTATTTTATTTTTTTTCCATAGTTATCAAATGTAGCTTTTCAAAACTTAGCATATATGCAATACAAACAAGAGGAGGACATGCGGTCTCTAACTGCATTATCCGGCATCAACCGACAAGAAAGGATTAGTATTAGGAAAATATAAATATTTTAATGTTCCACCATTTACTGAACCTTCTGCTACATGAGAAAAACAGAGGTTCACCCAATAACAATGAGATTTATATCCCTGACATTTACGAGAGACTGGCCCATAGAGGAAAACAAGTCCCTGCTTTTTTCATCAGGTTCAGTATTCAGTAAAGATCTCATGGATTGCGTACAAGGGTTAACATCTGTTACAGAACTGCAAGTGAATGTTATCTACCAGTTACATCTTACTTGGCTGTAAAGACATCTACCTTCATCTTTACTAACCACCCAAAATAACACACCACTGCCTCCCAAACTTTGATCTGCCTATTGAGTTTGTTGAACATCAGTGGACCAAATAACATATCTTATTTTTTAGCATATCAATCATGATTGTTTACAAGGTGCATCTCAACACCCACCAAGATAATAAAAATCATATGAAAAATCAACTGCCTAAACTGAACCATTGTCACACCAGCAATGTTACATTACTCGACACAAAATTCCAAGACCAACAGCAGACAGCAGAGAGCCAGGAGGGCAGCGTCTGACTCATCAGTCTTCGTCTTCAATATTTTGGTCCTCAAAATTTTGAAAATTCAAGTCAATATTCTCATGACCCCCTGACCAACCATTTGCCCAATTTTTTTAACTTCCTACACAGATTATGCATGGAAAACTCGACAACGAACAGAGATAACAAATTGAAGAAAAAAATGGAATGATGTGATTTCATCAGTGTTTGACAAACCTATCTCCAGGTACAAGAAATTATCCCCTTCTCTCCTCTTACTTTTTTTCTCTGTACGACCATGTCTACGTGTAACTTGTAATGAATATTTTTCCTATCAGTGAAATATCTGCAATATTTGGGCTGATTTCCCTTTTTTTTGCCAATATATCAGTGAAACACAGAGTATTGGCCGATATTTTATTGTATGCCCAAATATTCATAAATGGATGAGCTACATACCACCTAAAATGGTAAAACCAACCTCACCATTACTAGATGTTTTGTACCAACTCCAACACCGAGAATGAATTATACACATTACACAAAAAACGGTAATTAGGGAAAAAATGGAGAAATAGTACGGATTAACAGCATACATAAGCAATTCCAAGTAAAAGTTATGTGCATTCATTATCACTACTCACAAACTACAAGTAACCAGACATGATGTTCTAGAGACAAGTAACTGTACCAACAAACCCACTGTGCTAAAATTTTAAACTGATATATGCAACGGAACTGTGTTATGGTCCAATGTCAATATATCCCAAATTTTACAAAAACTCCAACATCTAAATCAACTAATCAAGAGATGATAATACAACGTTCGCTGCCCAAATAACAAAAAAAAAAGAGACAAAGGCCGTACAAGCAGATAATTAAGCGCACATATGGAGCAACAAAAGCAGCCAATGAGATAAAAAAAACAACACAGACGGTACTAAAGGCTCTCCCTAGGCCACAGGGCTTGATTTTCAAGTTTTTGAACATTTGAAATCAAATAATCCCTCCGTTTCTGAGAAATTCCTTAAGCAATTTAAAAATGTCTTAGAAGGTAATAAATATGTCTCTTACATTATAATTACACTATTCACCAAAAAATAATATAACCATTAATGCATAAAAGAATAAGGGTAAAAATAAAAATAACTATTAACTTCTCTAAAATGAATTTCTTTTTAAAATAAAATTTTCTACCTAAAAAGAGTTTTTTTAAAAACGGAAAGCAATATATAGAATAATCACGCTGAGAGTTTTATCCCAACCTGCCTGTAAGAAGTTGCAAAGGCATAAGAGTCGCACTGCAACCAAAGCACACATCTTTTTTATTGAGTGGGGGAGGGGGGAATCTTTTGACGCTCCATCATATACTGAACCCCCAGCTATCACAACATTACAGGTCCACCCCAATAACAATGAGAATTTTTTCCTTAACATCAACGATAGACCCGTTTATAACTGTCAATGCATCCCTGCTTTTTTTTTTCATCAGGTTCTGCAATGAAGTATGACTAAAGTGATTGACTACAGTTTAGTATGAGGCAAAATATCAATTAAGTCGTTCATTTTACTAAATTGATTGGTTGACCAAGAACAAACTTCATGCTACTTGCACTTCACATAGATTTTACGACCGATAAAATGGAATCAACAGCTCAATTTAGGTATTAAAATGAAATTATGCACTCATCCTCACGAATGATGACATTTCTCACTAATCTAGAAGGGCAAACACAGAGGGGTGGCTGCACCCAGCACCCGGGATGTCTTTGCCTTTATGTTTAGCATTTTTGTCAAGGCAAGATTAGTGTAAAAGAACATGAAACAGAACCAAACTACAAAAAAACTACCATTTCTTAATTTGAACTACTGGAAAGATGAGCAAAGTCACATTTTAAGCATGCCGTGGCTGCAAACAGTAATTTTGGGAAAAAAACCAACAGCAGACTTTTTCCCAGTAATTGAAACTTGCATTTGATAATTTAACATATACTCAACAGAAGCAAGAAGAGGTAATGAGATATCTAGCCTCATTACTCTACATCAACCAACAAGAAAAGAATACATTTTACGCAAATATGAATATTTTGATGTTCCATCATTTACTGAACCTTCAGCCACGTGTGAGAAAAAAAGAGGTTCACCCAATAACAATGAGATCTTTTTCCCTGACATCAACGAGAGACCAGGTCATGAATGTGAACGAGTCCCTGCTTTTTTCATCAGGTTGTGCAACGAAATAGTTATATTTTCAGCGAATGGGCTATCACTGTTCATCTGGTACATCTTAACAGCCTACCGAGAATTAGAGATAGTAAATAACATATGCAAAATCATGTGACTTCGTGAATGCTCGTCAAAGTGACATCAGCTTCAGAGTCCTGGGCCCATGCGCACACAAATGGTTGAGCTGCGCACCATCTAAACTAATCTCAACCTTACTTGGAGTTATGCAACTACTCTACTCAACACAGAACAATAATGAAATACAAACATTACACCAGAAAAATTGATCGGAAAAAAATAAAATAAAATAAAAACGAAACACAATCGTCGATGATTAGCCATCCGTAAATAATTCCAAAGCAAAATTTGAGCGCATTTATTATCACTACTCGCAGACTAAAAGTAATCAAGAGAATATAGTCTTAATCCACATCATATAACGTAAAACTCGCCTCTTGATTGCAAGAGATCACCCACACCAAAAGACATCGAACAACAAACATCAACACAACCAAGCTAATAGCTCATCCCTGGACTTCGCATTAGCTGAAGACTTACATTTTACCTTGAAATGAACTCTAAGATCTGAGCCTCTAGCCTTGCAAGCTGAAAGTAAACATCCAATCAATATCAATAAAAATCCACAACAAACATACATTATGATAGGAAAATAGAGATGACGAACTTACATTTGGTGGGGTTATCAGGTTCCCTTGAATACTTCACCTGAAACAATTAAATAATTCAAGATCTACATTAAGAAACATAAGACATGAATGAGAAAGGAAATTATAGAGTGATGAAGGAGAAAGTTAAACCATTGTTGCTGCTGCTAGGAGCTGGTTCGACGAACTCTTCGTTACTATCCCAACCCAGAGTTCAAACGAGGTAGGGTTGGCGATATATGGGACAGGGAGACGACCGTGTGATTTCTAGGGTTTACCTTTTTCAAAATGGGCTCATTATTGAAGTTGGGCCTAACGGCTTGCATTTTCTATTTATGGGCCACAATAATAAACAGATTTTGTGGCCCAATAATATTAGTCCTCTGCCCTGTTATTTTATTGTTATCTGATTCATGTGATAACTGATAAGGCCGCAGGCGGCGGGCGTATGGTATGGCTGGACGAATAGCGATGGGCAAATTAGGCATCAGAAATAGAACCGTGAGTGAAGCTTCGATGACACGGAAGAACTGGCGCGATGAGCGGTCACAACGAATAAAGAAGCAATATTCAAAGTTGTCTAGTTTCTTTTCTTAATTGTAAGTCTCTGATTTCTCTAAGTTTTCTTTTTGGCAATAGTTGTCTCTGTTTTTCCTTTATGCCCTCTTTCGATTGAGTACTCTGCTTGCTTAATCTGCGAATGAAACTTCGGAGCTTAGAATTGGTGTGTTCTTCTGTTAATTTGGGTTGCGTTTGTCTTTAATTTATTATCGAGTATTAAAGCATTTTTGCTGCCCAAAAAAATTTATGGACGAAAACTTCTTAGATGGAAGTTGAGCTTGTTGAGTTATATTATAGGAGCCGACACCTTCTAGCAAATTCTCCGGAGAGCGTAATATTTTAGTATTCGCGTGGACAGAAGTAGGGTTTTACCAAAAATTTTGTGGTTTCTGACGCTAGTGTCGGGTTTTGGTTTTGAGTTGCAGTGTTGAAGGAACGAACAATACGGTGAATCATATAGGAGGAACCCCTTAGCCAAATCCGCAACAGTCACTTAGCCAAGGATGATGAATAACCAAGCCCACTCTGTGCCGCAGTTTCATCATCAAGCTCAAGACGGCTCCCAATTCCGGTTACATATTTAAGGGTCTGAGTAGGGATGGTAAAGGAGAAAAGGGTATCAGGCCCGATTCATATTTGCTAGACCTACTTTATTTTTAGCGGATTTGGTTTATAATTTTAAACTCGATGGATCCGGGTCGAATCTAGATCTATATATACTTTAATAGGTTTGGATTTGAATCCAGTAGTTTTAAACTCAAATCTGTTTAGTATATATATATGGGTGTGTATATATATACATATATAAATATATACTAATATTATATTTGTCGTTATTGTCGTAATCTTATTTGACCTCCTTAAATTTTTTTTTTGTATATGTATTTTATAAGCAGTAAGTACAATATTGTATTCTAAAATTATTAAAATACTATTTGAAAAATTAACGTAACAATTTTAATAGTAGTAACAACAACAACAATAATAGTTATAGTACTAGTAATTAATAATGTTATTAGAAGTAATAATAATTATGAAGAAGCGAGAGAAAGAGGGAAGATAATGGTTGTTTAATAGGGAGATATGTAGAAAGAATCATAAAAAAAATGGTGAGATACGCAAATATAACAAGCACACTTTCTATTTATGGAGAAAATTGTGTAATAACAAAATAAGAATAGTTTTATGTGGCAATTTTTTTTCCTACAAAAATATAAAAAATCCCATTCTCCAATCAAACAGTGACATGTCCCTCCATTCCCTTCTTTCCATGCTGGCACCTTCTTTTCCCTTTTGATGCCATTCCTTTTTATTTTTTCCTCTTTCCTTCCTCTTGCCTGTTTACTCCTCTATCAACAAGAACCTTAACAAAAGTTTGTGACAAAATTTATTGCCTTTTACCGCTTTTGTCATTGAGGATGTAAATGTCTATCAATGGCAAATTTGGACTTGCCCCTCCATTTTTTTAAGCGACATTGGTGGTCTTAGGTAAGATATACAGTAATTAAACACTTGAAAAACGTTGACGAAGAAGAAGGGAAAAATGTTTTCAGCAACTTGTTTGTTTAAAGTTTTGTTTGATTTCTAATTTCAATTCTTATCACTATTCCCCAACCTTTACTTTCAATCAAAGAGCACTTAAGAAGGGAGGATTTGAGCTAGTTTAATGCATCAAAACAATTGCTAGAAACATTGGTACTAAGAGATCTATCGACAAATTAGTTTTCAGCGTCACGTTACTTGCTAGGCCAATGGAAAAGTTAGGTAAAAATAGTTCCTCAGGCCAACTTTGTTAACTAAAATAATCATGTTAAAGAAGGCCGTTAAGATATTTAAGTATGTATAACTAGATAAGGCCATTAGAAAAAATAAAATTAAGATAAATATAATATGAGTGATTATATTTAATTTGTAAACACTCTTAACTTCAAATACGATAATGTTGATTCTTAATTAAATCCTCAAAGTAAATTAATTTAAATCAAATGATCTTATGAAATTCCAGTAACACCTTAGAAACATTTACTCAAAATAATGATCAAGATGCATGTACAATTCAAGTAGCACACTAGGGGGTTTTAAACCTTATAAAATGAAATATTGTATGCTTCATTTTAAATCATCCACATATATAAATTATAAATATTGCACCATATATTTCCATATTTTGATAAAAATATGCAAAATATCGTTGTTCATTTTGTTAGAACACTAAATGCAAATATTTATAAATATAAGACAGGGTTGTAATAAAACAATAAGACTGATGTATTATATAATTTTATCAAAATAAAAGAACATATAGAACGATATTTCTATAATTCAACAAATCGCATTTCCTCGTATAAAATAGTGAGGTATAGAGTATCTCGCATGTACTTTCCGTTGAATTTATCATTATGCAGTTACAACTACAACTCGAACGGGGATTGCAAACTTTTTGAAAGCACACTTGACCCATTTTGCTAATCATGATTTGAAACATCAGTTCTTTAAACTTTGAAACAACTGATTTCCAAATATCTGCTTAATACCCTCCATCGTAGACCCCTTCATGTCTTCCATGTCATCTTATTTCCCCAATGACAACCACCAGCATTCTTAAAGGTAACGCATACCAGAAAACACGAAAATATCAATGGTATTCGACATCCAGAAATCTCCATAAGGAGTGTCATTTCTTCCGCTTAAAACAAAAGAGGGTAAATAAGAAACAATCTTTTGGACGTTACAGTTCATAATTAATAAAAACAAAATTCACATCAATAATGGAATTCCCTACCCCAAAAACTAAACAAAAATTCAACAGACACCTCTCAAGGCTTATTTGATTTGCTAGTGGTGAGCTAGGTCTCAGTCTCTTTCTTAACAGGTTCTTCCTTCTCCGATAATATCAATTCAATGTGGCATGGATGCGACATGTAGGGGTTGATTCTACCATGAGCACGGTACGTGCGACGCATCTGCTTCTGAGCTTGATTAACTTGAATGTGGGATACGTAGAGGGAATCGATGTCCAAACCCTTCACCTGTGAACAAAGGGACAAGTGTGCAGATCCACCCCATTAATAAAATGTGTACCGAAGAAAATATGAAAAGCTAGTAGTCAAATGAAAAGCACATGTAACATTAGGTTTCAAGGAGGGGTATGCATACTTCAGCATTGCTTTCAGCGTTCTTGAGTAAATCCAGGATAAATTTTGTAGACTTGTGAGGCCACGTCCTTGTCCATTGGAGTGGCGGTTCTTTGCTCGGGTAGTACGTCAAACTCCTCTGCAGAAGCGTCGGAATGGGATTGCTTGCTTGTGGGCTAGAACGTCCTCCAAGTACCTTTTAGCCTTGGCTAAATGCATCTTCCTAAGTGCAAACGCAGTCTCTCTTGTGTTCTAAAAAACCCATAAAGTAGGTCAGACTTGGATGACAGGCAACCACACCAAGAAAAGAGGTATTGGAAACACTCAGCACCAACAAACCCACTGTACTAAAACTAAACTGACAAATCATATGCAACGCAACAGTTATGGTCTTACTAAACCAATGTCAATATGCACAAATCTTGCCAATTCCAACATCTAAATTGACTAATCAATATGTGATAATACACTGGTCTCCATCCAGATAAAAAAGAGACAAAGGCAGTACAAGCAGATAATTAAGCATACGGATGGAGCAACAAAGGCAGCCGATGTGATAAAAAACAACAGAGGATACAAAAGGCTCTCTCTAGGTCACAAAGCTTGATTTCAAGTCTTTGAACATTATAAATCAAAAATATGTAGAGGGATCTTTTTCGAAGAGAGATGGGGGTGGGATCTTTTGATGTTCCATCATTTACTGAGCCTTCAGCTAGCACAACAGCAGAGGTTCACCCAATAACGATGAGATTTTTTTTCCTGACATCAACAAGAGATCCGTTCATGTGTCAACACGTCCCTGCTTTTTTCCCATCAGGTTCTGCAATGAAGTATTACTGAAGAAAGACATTGATGAAGCTATTCATTTTGCTGCATTGACTTATTGACCAACCACAAACTTATGCTAATTGCACTTCACACAGATTTTCTGACCGACAAAATGGAATTAACAACAGTTAAATTCAGGTATCAAAATGGCATTATGCACTCATCCTCATGAACGATCACTAACTATTCTCAAATCAAGAAAGGTAAACACAAAGGGGTGCCTGCACTTGGCACCCATCTTGCCTTTGCTTTTATATTTAGCATTTCTGTCAGGGCAAGATTAGTGGAAGAGAACATGAAACAAAACCAAGCTACCGAAAAAGTTACTTCATATTCAGAACACCTGGAAAGATGATAATAGTGATAATTTAGACATGCCTAGGCCGAAAACAATAATCTTGGGAAATAACCAACAACAGCCTTTCCCCTAGCAATCAAAGCTTGCTTTTCATAATTTAACATATACTAAATAGAAGAAATAAGAGGTAATGAGATCTCTAACTGCATTATCCTACACCAATCAACAAGAAAGGATTCATATTAGGCACCTATGAATATTCTAATGTTCCATCGTTTACTGAACCCTCAGCCACATGTGAGAAAAAACAGAGGTTCACCCAATAACAATAAGATTGTTTTCCCTGACATCAACGAGAGACCCGTTCATAAATGTCAACGCATCCCTGCTTTTTTCATCAGGTTCTGCAATGAAGTATGACTCAAGTGATTGAGCACAGTTAAATTTGCAGTTCAATATGAGAAATGACATTGATGAAGTCATTCATTTTGCTGCATTTTGTTGCATTGAATGACTAATCAACCACACACTTCATACTACTATCACTTCACACATATATTACAATTTAGATCAAATGGAATCAAGAGAAACTCAATTCTGGTATTACAATGATATTGATGCACTCATCCTCATGAACGATAACATTTCTCATTAATTATTCTCAAATCTAGAAGGATGACAACAAAGGATGCCTGGCTTCCATCACCCCTCCTGTCTGAGCTTTATATTTATAATCTCAGTTAGGGCAGGCAGATTAGCGATAAATAGTGGAAAAGAACATGTGGCAGAACCAAACTACACAAAACAATTACTTCATATAGGGAACTGCTGTAAAGATGAGCAGTGGCAATTTAGACATGCCTTGGTTGCAAACAATAATTTTGGGAAAAAACCAACAGCAGATTTTTTACAGTAATCAAAGCTTGCTTTTCATAATTTAACATACACTCAACAGAAGCAAGGAGAGGACATGAGATCCCTAGCCTCATTACCCTGTATCAAGCAACAAGAAAGAATACATATTAGGCAGATATGAACATTTTGATGTTCCATCGTTTACTGAACCTTCAACCACATGTGAGAGAAAAAAAATAGGTTCACCCAATAACAATGAAATCTCTTTTCCTGACATCAACGAGAGACCCGTTCATGAATGTCAACGAGTCCCTGCTTTTTTCATCAGGTTTTGCAACGAACTAGTTCTACCAAATCGACTATCAATCTATCATTGTTCATGTGGTACATCTCGACAGCCCACCGGAATCAGAGATAGTAAAAACCATACGCAAAATCATGTGACTTGGCGAATGCTCATCACAGTGACAGCAGCTTCACAGAAGCTTGAGCTGCGTACCATCTAAACTAATCTCAGCATTACTCGGAGATATGTGACTACTCTACTCAACACAGAACAAGAATGAAATACACACATTACATAGAAAATATAACTAGGACAAAGAAAATAATATAAAATGAAACACTAGGGTCGATTAACAGCCACCCGTAAACAATTCAAGCAAATGTTGTGTACATTGATTACACTACTCGCACAAGTAATTAGGACAAGATATAGTCTTAATCCACATCATACAACGTAAAAATTGCATCTTGACTGCAAGAGATCACCCACACCAAAAGACATCGAACAACAAGCATCTACACATCCAAGCTAATAGTTCATCCCAAAACATTTTACCTTGAAATGAACTCTAAGATCTGAGCCTCTAGCCTTGCAAGCTGAAAATAAACACCCAATCAATAGTTAGATCAATAGAAATCCAAAGCAAACACACTGACCCATTAAGATAAATAGACAGAGATGGCAAAATTACACTTGGTAGGGTTGTCTGGTTCCCTTAAATACTTCACCTGAAACAATTAAATAATTCGAGATACACATTTCAAATACATAAGATAGGAAGGGGAAAGGAAATTGCAGAGCGATGATGGGATAAAGTTTAACCATTGTTGCTGCTGCTTGCGTGCTTGGTGCTGGGAAGACCAATTCCTCGTTACTATCCCAACCTAGAGCTCGAACGAGGTAGGGTTTTGGACATTTATGGGTGACGGGAGAGAGAGACGCTCGTGTAATTTCTAGGGTTTACCTTTTTCAAACTGGGCTTATGACTGGAATTGGGCCGAAGGCAAAATTTTCTTTTTATGGGCCTTCGTTATTATGGTTTGCGGGCCGTGAATATTTGTCTTGAGCCCAGTTATTATCTGACTAATGCGGTAATGACTGGGCGGATAGCGATGGGCAAATTAAGCATTGGATGACATCCAAAACTCGACAGGCGAGGGAAACTGACCCTGATGTGAACGAAGCTTCGGTAACACTGGAGAGAAGGGGCGATGACCAGTCTCGCTGAGTAAAGAAGCAGTATTCAAAGTTGCTCAGGTTCTTTTCTTACCTGCAAGTCTCTGATTTCTCTGAGTTGTAGCTATATTTCTCTCTGTTTTTTGTTTATGCCCTCTTACGATTATCTGCTTAATCTGCGAATGAAGGTTTGGAGCTTAGAAATGTCTTTCAATTCTGTTAAATAGATTTGTGTTTGTGTTTCTCTTTTATCTCCATAATTAGAGGCCTTTTTTCTCCAAAAATTTAATAGTAGAGAACTTCCTAGCTGGAATTTGAGCTTGTTGAGTTGTTATGGGAATTGCCTCCTTATCGTAATTCGTGGAGAGTAAGAAATTTTAGAATTCATGTGGACAAAATGCGTTTTCTTTGTGAAGATTTTGTGGGTTTTGTCTGGGTTTGTGTTTTTTGATGCTAGTTTCGGATTATGGTTTCGTGTAGTGTTGAAGGAATGAACAATATGAATTCGACGAAGCACATGAGGGCACCTGCCCCTTAGCCAATTCTTTTACTGTCTCGCACCCAATAGTGATGAATAACCGAGCCCACCCTGTGTCACAGTCTCAAAATCAAGCCCAAGGCGCCTCCCAACTCCGGGTACATGTTCAGGGGTTTGAGCCACATGGACAAGCTCAAAGGTTAGGGCAACCGCATTATGCTCAAGCACAGGCACAATCTCAACAACAAGCTGCCTATGCTCAGTTTCAAGCTCACTTGCAGTCTCAAGGGCAGGTTCGTGGCCCAGTTCAGAACCAATGAGGGACTACGACTGCATCAGCTTCTGTTGCTACACCTGCCTCAAAAGGTTCTAAACGTTCTGGTCTCAATCCTTCTAACAAGGCCCAAGCTTCCTCTAGTTCTAATTTAGGTTCACCATTTAAGATGATAGAGGTGGGCCCAGCTGCTCGGAGAAAGAAAGGGAAGCGGCCGGAGAAGCAAATACCTGATAATGTTGCTGCTCTGTTGCCTGAGTCTGCGCTTTATAGTCAGTTACTTGTGCTTGAGAACAGGGTGGATGCTACAATTGCAAGGAAAAAGGTGGACATTCAGGAATCTCTTAAGAACCCACCGCATTTTTAGAAGACGATTCGTGTTTATGTTTTTAATACTTCCACAGGTCAGGCACAAGGTGATAATGAAGACAAGGGCATGGAAGCCCCATCTTGGACTCTTAAGATAATTGGGAAGATCTTGGAAGAGGGAACTGATTCCAATTCCATCCATACTGTTCATGGAAGAAGTCAATATCCAAAATTTTCTTCGTTTGTTTAGAAAATTACAATTTACTTGGATAGTACACTTTATCCTGGTAACCATGTAATTGTGTGGGAAAGTTCTCGCTCTCCTTCCCTTCATGAAGGGTTTGAAGTGACAAGAAAGGGGGATAAAGAATTCACTGCCATCATAAGGTTGGAAATGAATTATGTGCATGAGAGCTGAAACTGTCCTCTACACTTGCTAAGGCTCTTGGGATCGAGGCAGAAACTCAAGCAAGAGTCAGAACTGCCTTGTGGCACTATGTGAAGTTTCATAAATTACAAGATCCAACTGAACCTTCTTTCTTCGTGTGTGATCCACATCTTATTAAAAAGGTGTTTGGAGAGTTCAAGATTAAGTTTGCTACAGCTTCCCTAAAGCTGTTACAACATTTGTCTCCCTTGCCACCAATACATTTGGAGCACCATGTTAAGTTGTCTGGGGACAATCCAAGTGGAAATACTTGTTATGACTTACAGGTTGATGTTCCTTTTCCTTTACAGAAGGATATGTTTGCTTTCATGGAAATTTTGGAGAACTGTAGGGAAATAGATGCTTATGATGAAGTTATAGCGACGACCATAAAGAAGATGCAGGAGCATTACCAAAGACGAACCTTCTTTCTTGGGATTAGTGAGTCTCCAGTTGAGTTTATCAATACTTTGATTGCTTCTCAGGACAGAGATTTGAAAACTATTGCCGGTGACGCTCATCGTAATGCTGAGAAAGAGCATCATTCAGACTTCTTCAACCAACCATGGTAAGAACCTCCATATTGTATTGCCCACGCTGCATTCTATCTTGATTAACATCTTTTTCTCTTTGTGGCTACTGATGCGGGGACGAAGTTTTGGAAGTGATAAATTTCAGTTGTGAACTTAGCAACATTCATTACATTTAACGTTGCTACTCGCTTTTGCTTTAAATTGATATTCTATGTATCTGTCTTCATTCATGTGTGTGTTTCAAATTCTTTAGTGTTCTTTACAGATGTTTGGAGTAGTTGTCTTTAACTCTCTTGCTCAACATGGCCTAGACACTAACTAGGAAAGGTCATGCCTTTCGGTCTTCCATCTGCAAGCCACTAACCAAATTGTTTAATTTTCTTTTTCTTCTTTTGTTTGTATGATTTTCGGCGGCATACATTAATGCTTTGAGTTATTATTTTTCCCACTTGCATTCAAAATATAAACTCTTTTTTCTTCTAAAAGAAAGTCCCTCTAATATTACAGTCTTCATTAGAAAACAACATAACAATTATTAATGCATAGAAGAAGAAAGTGACAAAGTAGGGGTAAAAATGAAAAATATGCAAGAAACATTTCTATCTTAAAAATCTTCATTGTATATTTTTTTTATTTTCTCTTTACATTTATTTTTTTTTCCTTATCTTTTTTGACATTTTTTTCTCTCTCTAATGTTATAGGGTTGAAGATGCTATTGTGCAATACCTGAACCGCAAGCCTGTTGTTGCGAGTGATATAGGTAAAGCTAAATGAATGATCCTTAAATTTGGGTACAGAGCTAGCAACATGATCTTTTTCAACTATTAGTTGGCTAATGATTTTTTGTTGTGTCATTAGTTGTGTTTTAGACGTTGAAGTTAAAACTGCGCATGCTTTATGATTAGAACATAAATGTGCTATGTATGTTGTGGCACAACTGTAGTAAAACTGATCAGGACTCCATGATGCAGAACGATTCAGTGAAAGTGGAAAATATATCATGGTGCCATAATCCTTATTCTTCCCCTCGATTTGCCAAGGTAATATGGGTGGAAGTGCCCATTCACGAGATCCTATCCCCTTAAAGATGTCTCTTTTTTCCTTTTTTCCTTCTAAGATTAAGAGATATTGAAAAACAACTAGCAATAATTGATCTACGTGACCCAAGAAGACACTACTGGTATAGGTTATGTTGTTTGCCAGAAACCTCTACTCAAAAAGATCAGCATTGTTGTACTCATTTGCGGATGGTAAGGGGACCCATCCTGAAACTCAATAAGTAAAATATTTTTCGAACACACTTATGTCCTGATTTTCCTTAATAGGAAATTCTGACTCAATCGCTGTGGGGATCTAAACCTTATACTTGTGTAGATCTGAATCCATTCTTCGTCCCTAAAATCTGCCTAGATATCCGATACTATCTAAATCCATAAAGCCATTTCCACCTGATTAACTATCCCATCCACAATGCCACCGCCATATCATCGTGCCTCGAATTAAGATTTTTATGAACCACCAACTGGTCTAGAGGCTCTAAGTTTCTTGTTCTATGGTTTACATTTGTAGCATCAGTGAAAGATAGTAAGGTGTAGTAAAGCTAATTGCGTGAACTTTAAGGCCTTACAATTTACAATTTACAAATCAAAATAGCCTTGTAAGCAAAATCAACAATTGATATAATTGAGAGGAAAAAGACAACAAAAAATATAACAACTTCAAAGATATAGTTATTAAAATTTCAATTTGGTTCTACCATCTAAAAGTTATAAATCGGTCTATGATTTTAGGTAGAATTTTAAAGTAGTCGAATAGATATAGAATTTTTCGATCCTTGATAAAATCTAACAATTTTAAATTATAAGATTTATCTCCAAATCTATTTCTTATTTGATTCCAATTATATTTCATCATGAATCCTACTATTCTCCGCCTTATATATTTTTGTAACATGTATTGAAAATAACCTGATGCAAAGAAAATATAATTGAGATATAATGAAGTTGATTGTTGACGAAAAATATTTACAAAAGAATATGATTTCTATCTAAATAATAAAATGAATATGTGAAATTTTGTAATATTGTTAATTGTTAAACTATATTCACTTCAAAATCAATATTTTTATTTCTTTTCTTATAAACATGTTAGCTTCATAATAAAAATAAGTTTTAGTTTATGGGCTTAACATGTGTAAATGTAACAAAAGCTTTTTATTTATCTATCTTGATTCATACAAATTTCATAAGGCAACTTAAATTTTTTTTGGGTCTTATTCTATTAAATGACAGAAAATATTATTTTCTCATTGTTGTCTTTATTATCACATGTTTTCTTCATTCTTTGTGTATTTTTTTTAAGACTACGAATATTATATATTTAATAAAGAAAGCAAAGCAAGTAGTTGTAGAATTTTACTTCAATCTATCTGGTTGGGAAAATAAAATGGGGGTGACTAGAGACAAGCAAAGAGTGGTGATATGGGCGGTAGAGCGAGTAAAGGACAGAGGAGGAGGAGGAGGAGAGCAGGTATAGTTTGACTAACTTACTTGAGTGACTTTGAGTTTCGACCGTCTAGAATGGAGGAAGGGGAAATGAAAAGTTAGGTTGGAAGTATTGAAGAGTTACCAAATTAAAAATCAATATTTGCTATATGTGGAATATGAATCAAGAACATGAGAAGAAGTTGACAAAGAAGAATAGGTGAAAGAGAGGAGGAAATGAAGGATTTTTTTTATGAGGATATAAAACTTATTTTCATAAATTATAACACCCTAAAAAATTATAGTTGAAAATTTTCATTTAATTAAAACAAACACAAATACGGGGGTGCTATTGCAGTGATCAGTATAAGTTTGGTCCCCCGGCTAGTCTTGTACCAGCCACAATTAAGGATAATTTTATAAGAATATTAAGAAAGATAAAACTAAAATAATCATAACACGAGAATTAGAGTGCGCATTAAAAGTTATACAACCTAATAAAGTACTTAATCAAGTTCCCATGAAGGGTAAAAGGTACAGTACGATAAAATAAAAATCAAATGGTACATAAGTAAACTGGAGTAAAAGAGAGAGTCCGACTAAGGTCGTTGCCGGGTCTCCATGCCCAGTCCAAGGCTTAACTCTCAGCCCCGCCCGATGCTTCATAAGTATTATGGACATCGAAGCACATACTCAACAGGGACCTCTACTCGTGGGAATGAACAACACCCATGAAACGGGTGGTCAGTACGCTACGTACTGAGTAAGGTAATCGTGCATCTAAGGCCAAACATAGAAAGACATAATACAAGTAGGATCATATATACAATATACAAGAATACAGATAATAGAGGTTGTGTTATAGTCTGATTAAACTTAATCATTAGATCTCTAGTCAATATGTTCATTTCACACCATGCTCTTTATAAGTCCATCCGAATATGGGAACCCCATTATTATAGCTAGTGGATTGAAAACGTATAGGGAAGAACGCACCTGACCACTATTATTGTCGGTGGATCGGTCTCCAGGGTAAAGTGCTCCTAGCTACTATTATGTCGATGGATTGGCCCAGCCTCGACTCTCATGGTGTTTCACTATAATTACTTAGTGTCTTTCCTATGTCTTATCATGTCTTAGAGTTTGGTTTATAAAGCTCAGGATCCCCTATTATTATAGCTGGTGGATCGAAAATGTACAGGGCATAACGCATTTAACCACTATTATATGTCGGTGGATCGGTCTCTAGGGCACCCTGACACATAACCATTATTATGCCCGTGGATGGGTCTGGGCCTAACTCAATAATTTTTCGCTTTAAATAATTAGTATCTTAACTGTGTCTTATTCAATATATGTTTTCACTCTAGACATGCATGTTCTTTGGACTACCCGCTCACACAATTCATCTACTCCCATTCTCCCAAGAGGGTTTCTCCCATATCTTGGAACTTCTGCACCTCCTAACACAAACTGACATCTTTTTCCTCTTCTACGTACTCACCATGAATACCCAACTCTTAAGTGTGTGGACTAAGACCCACTTCCTTATGCCATCTAAGGTTAACTTCACTATCACCCCGTAGGGTTTTCCCCAAAAACCCTAATTGGGCATATATGGTTCATCCTCCCTTTATCTCACACAACAAAAGCTCCTTTACCACCCAACACATCACCTCACTTAAATTCAACCCCAAGCATTTCACTTTACTTCCCATTTGCACATGCAACTATGAAACTCTAGTTGGCCACCCAAACCCTCACACCTTTCTTTTCCCATATAACACTCTCCATTACTCACCTACCATCATCTCTTCCACATGACATCCACACTCACCCTCCATGTGATATTCTCCACTCTTGCCCCACATTCCACTCCCCTCCATTATTTTTCACTTCCACACTCTCCTCCATTTAGGGTTTTCCTCCCAAACCCTAGCCAAGTTCCCTATGTATCCTTATACCAACCTTTTTACTATTTTTCACCCAATGACTCTAATCACCCTAACAACTCTTCCCTTACCTTACTTACACCTCAAGAAAACTTTTTCCACGTAAGGATCATCCCCATGCAAACTCCATCCATCCCATGCAAACATTAGACTCCCCATACAAGATTCACTCTACTATCTTACTTTGTTCATATTCTCCTTTTATTGGTCCCGTTATGGATCATGAGATAATTAGGTCATTCTCATATCCCTTTAGTCAACTCACTTCCCATTTTTTTTCTTTCCATCCTTTCACCCCCATATCATATTATTAAAACAGCCTAGCATACATGTCCTAGAGGGTCACATCATATAACACCACAAACACAACATACATATCATTTTACACATGCCATAAGGAGGTCACATGAACGTACCTCAACTCTGAGTTGCGCTATAAGTAAGCGGTCAATAATAACATAAGGTACACAAATATAACATAACACATGGCATACAAGGCACATATACACATAGTTGGTCTTAGCTACATCCTTACCTAAAACGACGTCAGACTTCAAGTATTCTCCTACACCTCTTTAGGGTTTTGAGTAGATTAACATATAAGAGGAAAATACTAAGAGTTAACTTCTCTCCCACCAAAATTATCATTATTTCCTACCTACCCTTGTTATAGCCTAATATTAGGGCTAACCATAATAATATTAGTTTTATAAGTAAAAGTAGGGGTATTATTCTTAAAGTAGCTAATCAGACTATTACTAGCCAAAATAGGTCTCGGTAGTTATATTAGTCGATGTTAAAGTATTCTTAGTAATATTTATATTACTAAAGATAATAACTTTAATATTAACAACAATAATAACAAGAACAAAATAATAATAATAATAATAATGATGATGATGATGATGATGATGATGATGATGGGTGTTTTGGAGGGTGGAGGAGGTGCTGGTAGTGGCGGGATTGGCGGTGCAAGGGACGGCGAGGGGCTGGAGTGGGCTGCCCGGGTTGGCGATTTTGCACGGCCGGGGCGGCACGTGCAGGGCGAGATAGGGGATGATCGTGGTTCCGTTTTGTAAAGGGAGGTTCGGGGAAGGTTTTATTGGGCGGCGTTTTTGGCGGAGATCGCCGAAGCTGGCAGAACAAGGGGTTGTTTGGGCGGCGGCGGAAAGTTGGAATTCTGGGCTTGCGAAAAAAGGAGCTCGATTATGGATGCCGTGGGAGTGTATTTATAGGCTAATTGAGGGGGAAAACGACGAAGGGAAGAAGAAGACAAGCGGGGCAGGTGTGGTAGGACCACCAGCCGTCGGTGGCAGGCGGTGCAGTCCTGCCAATTGTAGGGTATGTTGGCTCGGGGTAGAGAAAATGAAAAGGAAGGGGCACGCGTGAGGGAGCTGTGAGGTTTGTTGGGGGTCAAAAAAGGGAAAGAAAACGATAGGGAGAGCAGGGGAGGACGGTCGGGCATTGGGTTGGTGGCGGACGGCGAAAATCAAGGTTACAGGTCACGTTACAGGTCGGGGCTAGGGGAAGAAGAAGATAGGGCGGGGTGGACTGGTCGGTCCAGGGGAAAGAAAGAAAAGAAAAAGGACGGTTATACCCAAAATTTAATATCTAAGTCCCATGTCTTACACATGAGATAATAGTCCTATCTCACAAGTTACTATTCACAAGGCTCCCAAAACCCTAATTTTACAAGTAAGCCATAACTTTTCCCATAAGGCCCATAAAATCACCAAATTTAATATAAATCCATTAAATACCAATATTAACAACATATATAAAAATTTTGTTCTAAATCTATCATTTTACACATTTGATAATAACCCTATTTCACAAGTTATTATTCATTAGGCTCCTAAAACCCTAATTTTACATGTAAGCCATAACTTTTCACAAAAGCCTCATAAAATTACCGAATTCAATTTAAATCCCTAAAATACCAATATTAACGACATATCTAAAATTTGTGGTCTAACTTGATCATTTTGCACATACGATAATAAGATTACCATTTAAGGTTATTATTCCCAATTATGCCTTTTTCTCATTTTGGAAAACTTGTGACATTCATAATCACTCCAATTATTCTACATGATATTATTGGCACATTTTAATACTTCAAACACAATAAAATACTAAATTTTTGCATTTACCCATATTGACCAAAATACCCTTATAGATAACCGAAAGCCCTTATTTTATGAAAATCTTATATCCTCAAAATCATTATTCCCAAACCCTCCATTTATCAGCATACATATTAAACAAACTTATTTTCACTTATCATACTCTGTTAGTCCCATAATACTCTTCCACAAGTTATTTTCATCCACAAAGACATCCTAGTGTAGCGATATGACATCAACACATCTTGCATTATTCATACAATCTTTCTATCACATAAACCATGTTATCATATTATATCATTAACAACATATATTTAACCATGTAATAATAATATCATGATAATACACATAGACATGCAATCATTTAATACAAAAATCCTACAACATCTATTAGTATCTTTACTAATATGACTCCAGTTTCTAAGCACACACTCACTCTTAATCCGCTTCTTCCAGGACCATGGAGAAATCACCTAAGAAAAAAATTAACAAAACATAATCAGAATGAATGATATAATTAATGAGGGGTTAAATTAATGGAATGGTTAAAGAGTGGAAAATCAAATTGAGGTTTGAAAGAGTCTCATCTAAGATTGGCACAACAAGGGGGAATCGATTGTATTAGCCAAAGGAGGGGTGTTGGGTTCGATGGTTGCTATAAGAAAACGGGGAATAGCTTCGGTGTAAAAAAGGCCAAAGGTGGTAGAATGGTTTTGGTGGAATAATGGCTAAAGAATAGAGGGAATTGTTGGGGTTCATAGAGATCGAAAATAGAGGGGGAGGATTCAATTGTTGCTACAGAAATAGAGGAGGAGGGGCTTCGGCTAAGGCTGTCGAAGAGGTGGTGTTGGTTGAGGTGGGAGACGATGAAAATGGAAGGGATGCACCGGTGGAAGTTGTAGTAGCCAAGGAAGAAAATAAAGGGGGAGTTGCGATGAGTGTTGTTGTAGGTGATGGGTTGGGTTTTTGGTATAAATGGTCGAAAGTGAAGGGGGGTTGTTCGTTGCGGGCTACTAAAGAGAGGTGGTAACTAGAAAGGTGTGGTCGTGGTTGCCGAAGGATGGAGGTGTAGCGCAGTGAAGGTGGTTGCAGCAAGGAAAGGGAAAAGGGAAGAAGGTGGTTGTGGTGCAGAATGTCGAAGGGGAGGGGATAGAAATGGTGGGTTTTGCCGGTGCTTGACGTGAGGTAATGGAAAGGGTTTTCGGGTGTGGTGAGGTTGTATCGGTTTGGCCCACTTGTGGGAATGATATTGGGTTGCTTTTGTGACGCAAGGAGATAGTGAAGGAGAGGCAATGGTTGGTAGAAAAAAAGGGGAAGAGAAGAGAGGTGTTAAGAGCATTTAATGCCAAATTATATATACACAGACCTGCTCGTAGGAAAAGGGAGAGGGGAGATGGTGATTGGGTAAGAATTTCAATCCCGACCTTGGAACTGAGGAGGGGCAATTTGATAGGAGTAGAGGGATAAGCTTGAAAGGGAAGACGTGCATGCAAGAAGAAAAGAAGAGGAAGGTGAGGATCGATAGAGGTGGAATAAAATAAAATAAATAAGGAAATGAGGAGAAAAGAAAAAGTATGTATGTTTAGATTTAGGTTTAGATTAAAATAAATTAGGTTAGGGTATTAGGATAATTAAGTTAAATAATTATTTGGGATTAGTTTTAGGTTAGAAAAGATATTAATAACCTAAAATAAAAATTAATGTTAGGTTAGGATTTAGGATTAGGGTGTTAGGATAAGATAGATATATTAATTTTTTGATATTAGAAGTAGGTTACGATGTTAATTACTCAATATTAGAATGTTAGTTTATGATATTATTTACTTGGGATTAGAATCATCTAAAATTCGAGATATTACATGCAAGATCTCAAGGACGACCAGCGAGTGGTCTTCCCTCTAATTGTGGTATTTGGTAGGGTTACTTAAGTGAAGACATTTCTATAGTGCTCCCTTTTGTTGGTCCTTTGGTGATTGGAACTCTTTGTCATGTGATTATTATTTTTTGGACGTTGGTTTCTTTGCTTCTATATTTACGTACTAGTTTTTTGAGTTTTGTATGACCTTGGTTTGTAAAACTCAAACATTTCTATTCCTTTTGCCAATTGTTTTACATGCTCTTTTGCTTCTATATTTCTTTGCCAATTGTCTAGTATGAGATGAATGATGGGATGTCTATTTTATTCTAGGTATGGTGGTAACGCTTCCTTTTTTACAGGACATTTTTATGTAAATTTTTTTATAGTGGAAAATATGGGTGATACAATTTTTCTCTACCAAGATTTTTCTTGGAAAACTTTAAAAAAAATTATCAATGCACTTTATAAAATATAAAGGTATAGACATTGTCTCTAACTTGTAAGTATCTAAATGTTGTATCTTATATATATATCCACTAATTGTCTCTTTGATTTTAGGTTTTTTTTCTCCATTATTTGCTCTCATTTAACTGAGTTTATTGTGGTTTCCATTTATTTAATATTGTAAAAGACAAAAGTTACTATCATAGTTAATATGATAATGTATATAATTCATTACCTATGTGCTTAAAAATATGCTAATTTTCTTTTGATTTTAGTTTTTGTTTCACTATTATTTACACTCATTCCATTAAATTTATTATTGTATTCATTTATTTAATAGTGTAACTGTCAATGATTAATATAATAATGAATAAAATTTATTACCATTGTGCCATTGAGTTATTAGAACTTATTTGAAAGAAAAAAGGAAAGCTAAAAGAATTCTAGGAAAATTAGTTATGAAAAATATTTAAAAAAAAAAGAACACTAAATTCTATTCTCGGCTATTATTATAAAGTATATTATATAGCAGTGCAAATATTTGAGATTCAAAAATTATATTCGGTATCCAAAAAAATTAATTTGACATTATATATATGACCCGAATTTATTCAAAAAATTTATCCGACTTTTTGTATATTTGATTTTTAATCAGATTATCATATTAGAGACAATCTCCAATATTTTATCCATTATTTCAGTAATATATCATAATATAATAATTTTTTAGTATTGACTTTTAATTTTTTATAATTTAAACATTAATAAGAATATTTAATACTTTTTTAAAAAAAATAAAATAAGACACTCATACTAATATAAATGTAAATGTTAACTAATACACAATAGTTCTTTTCAAAAAATTCTTGTAAAAGTTATTAAAATTGTTTAAATAGATTTTTCATTTGATCCATATTTTTAGATATTTGATATAAGGGATGCGAAATGGATATCCGTTTAAGTGGATACGAATATACAATTATGAACACACACAAACGTGTTGGCATGTTTTATTTATAGGAAAGGGGGCAAATAAGAGAAATCTAGATATTAAAATGAATGGTTTATTAATTGTAGACTTTAAATGCTTATATATATATATATTTGAATTTTGAGATGTAAAAAATGTAAAAATTATGGAAAAAAATTGTATGAAAAAAGTAAAATTTTGAAAAATTCCATTCAACTATATTATTACAAAGATAAGAATTCCTACTAAATGACTCGTAATATAGTCAAAATATATAATCTTCTGAGGGGGAGAAAAGGTGACATGATGGAAAACTATGTGGAATCTAATTACCTTACCTGGGCAACACTTATATCTTTGATTTGTGATACATGACCAGCTATATACATTAGACATAATGACAAAATTAGTGGTGACAAATGATCGAGAGTGTGTTTTTACCACGCCGAAGATGAAAGCTTGCACCATTCACATTTTAAGTGTGTTTATGTACATAGCATTTGGACGAAGCTCATAGAAGCTGGTGGTCGTAGCTATCAACCAACTACCTTTTGAGCATGTGATTATTTGGATGGCTTAAAGAGGCTGTGGATCACAGTGTCAAGATTTCTTCCTTAGGTAAATAATGCGCTGTTACATATCACACGTAAAATGAGACGAACCAAAAGATATTTTGTCGCACAAACAGATCGTCGACATAGTGATAGACATGATTAATTGAGTAGAAAGTCTCTCCACTTTTAATTCTTACACCAAACTTCTTATGCATATAAAATTAGGTAGACAGTGATGGGGTGAAGATTTTTTTTTTACATGGATGGTCGTTCATGCGCACTTTGGCAGTAATAAAAAAACATACTACTTACCAAAAATAAAAATAAAAACGTTCACCAGTATACAGCATCCAGAAATCTCCACAGGAGCACCATTTCTTCCGCTTGTGAAACAAAAGGAAAACAAGAAACAACCTCTTCGACGCTACAGTTCATAATTCGTGAAGACAAGTTGAAATTGCTAACGAAATTTCAATATCATAAAACAAATATCCAACCCCTCAAACTAAACAAAATTTCAATTTGGACAACACTTAGGCTTCTTTGATTTGCTTCAATTTGGACAACACTTAAGGCTTCTTTGATTTGCTAGTGGCGAGCTGGCTCTCAGGCTCTTTCTTAACAGGCTCTTCCTTCTCAGACAATATCAATTCAATGTGGCATGGATGCGACATGTAGGGGTTGATTCTACCATGAGCACGGTATGTGCGACGCCTCTGCTTCTGAGCTTGATTAACCTGAATATGGGATACATAGAGGGAATCGACATCCAAACCCTTCATCTGTTTACAAAAGAAAACGTACAGTACCACCCATCAGCAAAAATAATCAATCAAAAAGCATATGCAACATCAGGTTTCAAGCAGGAGGGCGTGCATGCATACTTCAGCATTGCTTTCAGCGTTCTTGAGTAAATCCAGAATAAATTTCGCAGATTTTTGAGGCCAACGTCCTTGACCGTTTGAGTGGCGGTTCTTTGCTTGGGCAGTACGTCCAACTCCTCGGCAGAAGCGCCGAAATGGGATTGCTTGCTTGTGGGCTAGAACGTCCTCCAAGTACCTTTTAGCCTTGGCTAAATGCATCTTCCTAAGTGCAAACGCAGTCTCTCTTGTGTTCTACAGGAACCAAAACGCAGGTCACACATGGGAGGTAGGTAACCGTACCAACAAAAGAAGATACTGGAAACACGCAGAACCAGAAAACCAGTGTATCAAAAATAAACTCATAGGTCATGTGGAACAAAACAGTATGATCTTACAAATCCAATGTCAATATGTCGCATAACTTGCAGATTCCAACATCCAAATCAACTAATTAAGAGATGTTAATACACGGAGATAATTAAGGATACCTAAGCATCAACAAACATAGCCCATGTGATCAAAACAGCACAGGATACACGGGGCTCTGGCTAGACCACTTTGCACAATTTTCAAGTTTTTCAACAAATATGCAGAGGGATATCCTCGCACTAATAGTTTAATCCCAACCTAGCCACAAGAATATGAGAAGGCATAATAGTAGCACTAAAATCAAACATGCATGCCCACAGGGGAACCTATTGATGTTCCCTCATTTACCCAACCTTGAGCTAACACAGCATAGGCTCACCCAATCACAATGAGATTTATTTCCCTGGCATCAACGAGAGACCGGTACATAAATGTCAATGTGCCCCTGCTTTTTTTATTAGAATCATCAATGAAGTATGGCTACAGTGATTGAGCCCATAATTTGCAGTCACAATGAGGAAAAACACTGAAGAAGCCATGCATTTTGCAGCATTGACTGATTGACCAACTTCATACTACTTGCACTTCACACACAAATTTTACTCCGGTGATCAAAGAAAATCATAAGAAGCTCAATTCAGGTACTCAACATTGATGCACTTATCATCATGAATGATGACATTTCTAACTATTCTCAAATGAACACGGGCAACCAAAAAGGTGACACCGAAGAAGCCATGCATTTTGCAGCATTGACTGATTGACCAACTTCATACTACTTGCACTTTACACACAAATTTTACTCCAGTGATCAAATAAAATCATAAGAAGCTCAATTCAGGTACTCAACAATATTGATGCACTCATCCTCATGAATGATGACATTTCTGACTATTCTCAAATGAACACGGGCAACCACAAAGGGATGCCTCCACCCCATCCCCTACCTGTCCCGGATTTACGTTTATTATTATTCCTCTCAGGGCAGATTAGTAATGACTAGTGGAAAAGAACATAGGAAGTCTACTACATATTGGGAAATACTGGAACAATGGGTACATCAATAATTTACACATGCCTAGAATGCAAAAAATTATTTTGTGAAACAACCAACACCATTCTATTTTATTTTTTTTCATAGTTATCAAATGTAGCTTTTCAAAACTTAGCATATATGCAATACAAACAAGAGGAGGACATGCGGTCTCTAACTGCATTATCCGGCATCAACCGACAAGAAAGGATTAGTATTAGGAAAATATAAATATTTTAATGTTCCACCATTTACTGAACCTTCTGCTACATGAGAAAAACAGAGGTTCACCCAATAACAATGAGATTTATATCCCTGACATTTACGAGAGACTGGCCCATAGAGGAAAACAAGTCCCTGCTTTTTTCATCAGGTTCAGTATTCAGTAAAGATCTCATGGATTGCGTACAAGGGTTAACATCTGTTACAGAACTGCAAGTGAATGTTATCTACCAGTTACATCTTACTTGGCTGTAATGACATATACCTTCATCTTTATTAACCACCCAAAATAACACACCACTGCCTCCCAAACTTTGATCTGCCTATTGAGTTTGTTGAACATCAGTGGACCAAATAACATGTCTTATTTTTTCGCATATCAATCATGATTGTTTACAAGGTGCATCTCAACACCCACCAAGATAATAAAAATCATATGAAAAATCAACTGCCTAAACTGAACCATTGTCACAGCCAGCAATGTTACATTACTCGACACAAAATTCCAAGACCAACAGCAGACAGCAGAGAGCCAGGAGGGCAGCGTCTGACTCATCAGTCTTCGTCTTCAATATTTTGGTTCTCAAAATTTTGAAAATTCAAGTCAATTTTCTCATGACCCCCTGACCAACCATTTGCCCAATTTTTTTAACTTCCTACACAGATTATGCATGGAAAACTCGACAACGAACAGAGATAACAAATTGAAGAAAAAAATGGAATGATGTGATTTCATCAGTGTTTGAAACCTATCTCCAGGTACAAGAAATTATCCCTTCTTCTCTCTTCTTACTTTTTTTCTCTGTACGACCATGTCTACGTGTAACTTGTAATGAATATTTTTCCTATCAGTGAAATATCTGCAATATTTGGGCTGATTTCCCTTTTTTTTGCCAATATATCAGTGAAACACAGAGTATTGGCCGATATTTTATTGTATGCCCAAATATTCATAAATGGATGAGCTACATACCACCTAAAATGGTAAAACCAACCTCACCATTACTAGATGTTTTGTACCAACTCCAACACCGAGAATGAATTATACACATTACACAAAAAACGGTAATTAGGGGAAAAATGGAGAAATAGTACGGATTAACAGCATACATAAGCAATTCCAAGTAAAAGTTATGTGCATTCATTGTCACTACTCACAAACTACAAGTAACCAGACATGATGTTCTAGAGACAAGTAACTGTACCAACAAACCCACTGTGCTAAAATTTTAAACTGATATATGCAACGGAACTGTGTTATGGTCCAATGTCAATATATCCCAAATTTTACAAAAACTCCAACATCTAAATCAACTAATCAAGAGGTGATAATACAACGTTCGCTGCCCAAATAACAAAAAAAAAGAGACAAAGGCCGTACAAGCAGATAATTAAGCGCACATATGGAGCAACAAAAGCAGCCAATGTGATAAAAAAAACAACACAGACGGTACTAAAGGCTCTCCCTAGGCCACAGGGCTTGATTTTCAAGTTTTTGAACATTTGAAATCAAATAATCCCTCCGTTTCTGAGAAATTCCTTAAGCAATTTAAAAATGTCTTAGAAGGTAATAAATATGTCTCTTACATTATAATTACACTATTCATCAAAAAATAATATAACCATTAATGCATAAAAGAATAAGGGTAAAAATAAAAATAACTATTAACTTCTCTAAAATGAATTTCTTTTTAAAATAAAATTTTCTACCTAAAAAGAGTTTTTTTAAAAACGGAAAGCAATATATAGAATAATCACGCTGAGAGTTTTATCCCAACCTGCCTGTAAGAAGTTGCAAAGGCATAAGAGTCGCACTGCAACCAAAGCACACATCTTTTTTATTGAGTGGGGGAGGGGGGAATCTTTTGACGCTCCATCATATACTGAACCCCCAGCTATCACAACATTACAGGTCCACCCCAATAACAATGAGAATTTTTTCCTTGACATCAACGATAGACCCGTTTATAACTGTCAATGCATCCCTGCTTTTTTTTTCATCAGGTTCTGCAATGAAGTATGACTAAAGTGATTGACTACAGTTTAGTACGAGGCAAAAAATCAATTAAGTCGTTCATTTTACTAAATTGATTGGTTGACCAAGAACAAACTTCATGCTACTTGCACTTCACATAGATTTTACGACCGATAAAATGGAATCAACAGCTCAATTTAGGTATTAAAATGAAATTATGCACTCATCCTCACGAATGATGACATTTCTCACTAATCTAGAAGGGCAAACACAGAGGGGTGGCTGCACCCAGCACCCGGGATGTCTTTGCCTTTATGTTTAGCATTTCTGTCAAGGCAAGATTAGTGTAAAAGAACATGAAACAGAACCAAACTACAAAAAAACTACCATTTCTTAATTTGAACTACTGGAAAGATGAGCAAAGTCACATTTTAAGCATGCCGTGGCTGCAAACGGTAATTTTGGGAAAAAAACCAACAGCAGACTTTTTCCCAGTAATCGAAACTTGCATTTGATAATTTAACATATACTCAACAGAAGCAAGAAGAGGTAATGAGATACTCTAATCAACACAAGAAAAGAATACATTTTACGCAAATATGAATATTTTGATGTTCCATCATTTACTGAACCTTCAGCCACGTGTGAGAAAAAAAGAGGTTCACCCAATAACAATGAGATCTTTTTTCCTGACATCAACGAGAGACCAGGTCATGAATGTGAACGAGTCCCTGCTTTTTTCATCAGGTTGTGCAACGAAATAGTTATATTTTCAGCGAATGGGCTATCACTGTTCATCTGGTACATCTTAATAGCCTACCGAGAATTAGAGATAGTAAATAACATATGCAAAATCATGTGACTTCGTGAATGCTCGTCAAAGTGACATCAGCTTCAGAGTCCTGGGCCCATGCGCACACAAATGGTTGAGCTGCGCACCATCTAAACTAATCTCAACCTTACTTGGAGTTATGCAACTACTCTACTCAACACAGAACAAGAATGAAATACAAACATTACACCAGAAAAATTACTCGGAAAAAAAATAAAATAAAATAAAAACGAAACACAATCGTCGATGATAAGCCATCCGTAAATAATTCCAAAGCAAAATTTGAGCGCATTTATTATCACTACTCGCAGACTAAAAGTAATCAAGAAAATATAGTCTTAATCCACATCATATAACGTAAAACTCGCCTCTTGATTGCAAGAGATCACCCACACCAAAAGACATCGAACAACAAACATCAACACAACCAAGCTAATAGCTCATCCCTAGACTTCGCATTAGCTGAAGGCTAACATTGTACCTTGAAATGAACTCTAAGATCTGAGCCTCTAGCCTTGCAAGCTGAAAGTAAAAATCCAATCAATATCAATAAAAATCCATAACAAACATACATTATGATAGGAAAATAGAAATGACGAACTTACATTTGGTGGGGTTATCAGGTTCCCTTGAATACTTCACCTGAAACAATTAAATAATTCAAGATCTACATTAAGAAACATAAGACATGAATGAGAAAGGAAATTATAGAGTGATGAAGGAGAAAGTTAAACCATTGTTGCTGCTGCTAGGAGCTGGTTCGACGAACTCTTCGTTACTATCCCAACCCAGAGTTCAAACGAGGTAGGGTTGGCGATATATGGGACAGGGAGACGACCGTGTGATTTCTAGGGTTTACCTTTTTCAAAATGGGCTCATTATTGAAGTTGGGCCTAACGGCTAGCATTTTCTATTTATGGGCCACAATAATAAACAGATTTTGTGGCCCAATAATATTAGTCCTCTGCCCTGTTATTTTATTGTTATCTGATTCATGTGGTAACTAATAAGGCCGCAGGGGGCGGGCGTATGGTATGGCTGGGCGAATAACGATGGCCAAATTAGGCATCAAAAATAGAACCGTGAGTGAAGCTTCGATGACACGGAAGAACTAGCGCGATGAGCGGTCACAACGAATAAAGAAGCAATATTCAAAGTTGTCCAGTTTCTTTTCTTAATTGCAAGTCTCTGATTTCTCTAAGTTTTCTTTTTTGCAATAGTTGTCTCTTATTTTCTAGACCTACTTTATTTTTAACGGATTTGGGTTTATAATTTTAAACTCGATGGATCTGGGTCGAATCTATATCTATATATACTTTAATAGGTTTGTATTTGAATCCAGTAGTTTTAAATTCAAATCTATTTAGTATATATATATGGGTGTGTATATATATACATATATAAATATATACTAATATTATATTTGTCGTTATTGTCGTAATCTTATTTGACCTCCTTAATTTTCTTTTGTATATGTATTTTATAAGCAGTACGTACAATATTGTATTCTAAAATTATTAAAATACTATTTGAAAAATTAACGTAACAATTTTAATAGTAGTAACAACAACAACAATAATAGTTATAGTACTAGTAATTAATAATGTTATTAGTAGTAATAATATTTATGAAGAAGCGAGAGAAAGAGGGAAGATAATGGTAGTTTAAGAGGGAGATATGCAGAAAGAATCATAAAAAAAAATGGTGAGATATGCAAATATAACAAACACACTTTCTATTTATGGAGAAAATTGTGTAATTACAAAATAAGAATAGTTTTATGTGGCAATTTTTTTTCCTACAAAAATATAAAAAATCTAATGTCCAATCAAACAGTGACATGTCCCTCCATTCCCTTCTTTCCATGCTCGCACCTTCTTTTCCCTTTTGATGCCATTCCTTTTTATTTTTTCCTCTTTCCTCCCTCTTGCCTGTTTACTCCTCTATCAACAAGAACCTTAACAAAAGTTTGTGACAAATTTTATTGCCTTTTACCACTTTTGTCATTAAGGATGTAAATGTCTATCAATAGACAAATTGGACTTGCCCCTCCATTTTTTAAGCGACATTGGTGGTCTTAGGTAAGATATACAGTAATTAAACACTTGAAAAACGTTGACGAAGAAGAAGGGGAAAATGTTTTCTGCAACTTGTTTGTTTAAAGTTTTGTTTGATTTCTAATTTCAATTCTCATCACTATTCCCAAACCTTTACTTTCAATCAAAGAGCACTTAAGAAGGGAGGATTTGAGCTAGTTTAATGCATCAAAACAATTGCTAGAAACATTGGTACTAAGAGATCTATCGACAAATTAGTTTTCAGCGTCACGTTACTTGCTAGGCCAATGGAAAAGTTAGGTAAAAATAATTCCTCAAGCCAACTTTGTTAACTAAAATAATCATGTTAAAGAAGGCCGTTAAGATATTTAAGTATGTATAACTAGATAAGGCCATTAGAAAAAATAAAATTAAGATAAATATAATATGAGTGATTATATTTAATTTGTAAACACTCTTAACTTCAAATACGATAATGTTGATTCTTAATTAAATCCTCAAAGTAACTTAATTTAAATCAAATGATCTTATGAAATTCCAGTAACACCTTAGAAACATTTACTCAAAATAATGATCAAGATGCATGTACAATTCAAGTAGCACACTAGGGGTTTTAAACCTTAAAAAATGAAATATTGTATGCTTCATTTTAAATCATCCACATATATAATTTATAAATATTGCACCATATATTTCCATATTTTGATAAAAATATGCAAAATATCGTTGTTCATTTTGTTAGAATAGTAAATGCAAATATTTATAAATATAAGACAGGGCTGTAATAAAACAATAAGACTGATGTATTATATAATTTTATCAAAATAAAAGAACATATAGAACGATATTTCTATAATTCAACAAATCGCATTTCCTCGTACAAAATAGTGAGGTATAGAGTATCTCGCATGTACTTTCCGTTGAATTTATCATTATGCAGTTACAACTACAACTCGAACGGGGATTGCAAACTTTTTGAAAGCACACTTGACCCATTTTGCTAATCATGATTTGAAACATCAGTTCTTTAAACTTTGAAACAACCGATTTCCAAATATCTGCTTAATACCCTCCATCGTAGACCCCTTCATGTCTTCCATGTCATCTTATTACCCCAATGACAAACACCAACATTCTTAAAGGTAACGCATACGAGAAAACACGAAAATATCAATGGTATTCGGCATCCAGAAATATGAATAAGGAGTGTCATTTCTTCCGCTTAAAACAAAAGAGGGTAAACAAGAAACAATCTTTTGGACGTTACAGTTCATAATTAATAAAAACAAAATTCACATCAATAATGGAATTCCCTGCCCCAAAAACAAAAAAAAAATTCAACAGACACCTCTTAAGGCTTCTTTGATTTGCTAGTGGTGAACTAGGTCTTAGTCTCTTTCTTAACAGGTTCTTCCTTCTCCGATAATATCAATTCAATGTGGCATGGATGCGACATGTAGGGGTTGATTCTACCATGAGCACGGTACGTGCGACGCCTCTGCTTTTGAGCTTGATTAACTTGAATGTGGGATACGTAGAGGGAATCAACGTCCAAACCCTTCATCTGTGAACAAAGGGACAAGTGTGCAGATCCGCCCATTAATAAATTGTGTACGGAAGAAAATATGAAAAGCTAGTAATCAAATGAAAATCATATGTAACATTAGGTTTAAAGGAGGGGCATGCATACTTCAGCATTGCTTTCAGCGTTCTTGAGTAAATCCAGGATAAATTTTGTAGACTTGTGAGGCCAACGTCCTTGTCCATTGATGTGGCGGTTATTTGCTTAGGTAGTACGTCAAACTCCTCTGCAGAAGCGTCGGAATGGGATTGCTTGCTTGTGGGCTAGAACGTCCTCCAAGTACCTTTTAGCCTTGGCTAAATGCATCTTCCTAAGTGCAAACGCCGTCTCTCTTGTGTTCTAAAAACCCATAAAGCAGGTCAGACTTGGATGACAGGCAACCACACCAAGAAAAGAGGTATTGGAAACACTCAGCACCAACAAACCCACTGTACTAAAACTAAACTGACAAATCATATGCAACGCAACAGTTATGGTCTTACTAAACCAATGTCAATATGCATAAATCTTGCCAATTCCAACATCTAAATTGATTAATCAGTAGGTGATAATACACTGGTCTCCATCCAGATAAAAAAGAGACAAAGGCAGTACAAGCAGATAATTAAGCATACGGATGGAGCAACAAAGGTAGCCGATGTGATAAAAAACAACAGAGGATACAAAAGGCTCTCTCTAGGTCACAGAGCTTGATTTCAAGTCTTTGAACATTATAAATCAAAAAATATGTAGAGGGATCTTTTTCGAAGAGAGATGGGGGTGGGATCTTTTGATGTTCCATCATTTACTGAGCCTTCAGCTAGCACAACAGCAGAGGTTCACCCAATAACGATGAGATTTTTTTTCCTGACATCAACAAGAGACCCGTTCATGTGTCAACACGTCCCTGCTTTTTTTCCCATCAGGTTCTGCAATGAATTATTACTGAAGAAAGACATTGATGAAGCCATTCATTTTGCTGCATTGACTTATTGACCAACCACAAACTTATGCTAATTGCACTTCACACAGATTTTCTGACCGACAAAATGGAATTAACAACAGTTAAATTCAGGTATCAAAATGGCATTATGCACTCATCCTCATGAACGATCACTAACTATTCTCAAATCAAGAAAGGTAAACACAAAGGGGTGCCTGCACTTGGCACCCATCTTGCCTTTGCTTTTATATTTAGCATTTCTGTCAGGGCAATATTAGTGGAAGAGAACATGAAACAAAACCAAGCTACCAAAAAAGTTACTTCATATTCAGAACACCTGGAAAGATGATAACAACGATAACTTAGACATGCCTAGGCCGAAATGAATAATCTTGGGAAATAACCAACAACAGCCTTTCCCCTAGCAATCAAAGCTTGCTTTTCATAATTTAACATATACTAAATAGAAGAAATAAGAGGTAATGAGATCTATAACTACATTATCCTACACCAATCAACAAGAAAGGATTCATATTAGGCACCTATGAATATTCTAATGTTCCATCGTTTACTGAACCCTCAGCCACATGTGAGAAAAAACAGAGGTTCACCCAATAACAATAAGATTGTTTTCCCTGACATCAACGAGAGACCCGTTCATAAATGTCAACGCATCCCTGCTTTTTTCATCAGGTTCTGCAATGAAGTATGACTCAAGTGATTGAGCACAGTTAAATTTGCAGTTCAATATAAGAAATGACATTGATGAAGTCATTCATTTTGCTGCATTTTGTTGCATTGAATGACTAATCAACCACACACTTCATACTACTATCACTTCACACATATATTACAATTTAGATCAAATGGAATCAAGAGAAACTCAATTCTGGTATTACAATGATATTGATGCACTCATCCTCATGAACGATAAAATTTCTCATTAATTATTCTCAAATCTAGAAGGATGACAACAAAGGATGCCTGGCTTCCATCACCCCTCCTGTCTGAGCTTTATATTTATAATCTCAGTTAGGGCAGGCAGATTAGCGATAAATAGTGGAAAAGAACATGTGGCAGAACCAAACTACACAAAACAATTACTCCATATAGGGAACTGCTGTAAAGATGAGCAGTGGCAATTTAGACATGCCTTGGTTGCAAACAATAATTTTGGGAAAAAACCAACAGCAGATTTTTTACAGTAATCAAAGCTTGCTTTTCATAATTTAACATACACTCAACAGAAGCAAGGAGAGGACATGAGATCCCTAGCCTCATTACCCTGTATCAAGCAACAAGAAAGAATACATATTAGGCAGATATAAACATTTTGATGTTCCATCATTTACTGAACCTTCAACCACATGTGAGAGAAAAAAAAGAGGTTCACCCAATAACAATGAAATATCTTTTCCTGACATCAACGAGAGACCCGTTTATGAATGTCAACGAGTCCCTGCTTTTTTCATCAGGTTTTGCAACGAACTAGTTCTACCAAATCGACTATCAATCTATCATTGTTCATGTGGTACATCTCGACAGCCCACCGGAATCAGAGATAGTAAAAACCATACACAAAATCATGTGACTTGGCGGATGCTCATCACAGTGACAGCAGCTTCACAGAAGCTTGAGCTGCGTACCATCTAAACTAATCTCAGCATTACTCGGAGATATGTGACTACTCTACTCAACACAGAACAAGAATGAAATACACACATTACATAGAAAATGTAACTAGGACAAAGAAAATAATATAAAATGAAACACTAGGGTCGATTAACAGCCACCCGTAAACAATTTCAAGCAAATTTTGTGTACATTGATTACACTACTCGCACAAGTAATTAGGACAAGATATAGTCTTAATCCACATCATACAACGTAAAAATTGCATCTTGACTGCAAGAGATCACCCACACCAAAAGACATCGAACAACAAGCATCTACACATCCAAGCTAATAGTTCATCCCAAAACATTTTACCTTGAAATGAACTCTAAGATCTGAGCCTCTAGCCTTGCAAGCTGAAAATAAACACCCAATCAATAGTTAGATCAATAGAAATCCAAAGCAAACACACTGACCCATTAAGATAAATAGACAGAGATGGCAAAATTACACTTGGTAGGGTTGTCTGGTTCCCTTAAATACTTCACCTGAAACAATTAAATAATTCGAGATACACATTTCAGATATATAAGACAGGAAGGGGAAAGGAAATTGCAGAGTGATGATGGGATAAAGTTTAACCATTGTTGCCGCTGCTTGCGTGCTTGGTGCTGGGAAGACCAATTCCTCGTTACTATCCCAACCTAGAGCTCGAACGAGGTAGGGTTTTGGACATTTATGGGTGACGGGAGAGAGAGACGCTCGTGTAATTTCTAGGGTTTACCTTTTTCAAACTGGGCTTATGACTGGAATTGGGCCGAAGGCAAAATTTTCTTTTTATGGGCCTTCGTTATTATGGTTTGCGGGCCGTGAATATTTGTCTTGAGCCCAGTTATTATCTGACTAATGCGGTAATGACTGGGCGGATAGCGATGGGCAAATTAAGCATTGGATGACATCCAAAACTCGACAGGCGAGGGAAACTGACCCTGATGTGAACGAAGCTTCGGTAACACTGGAGAGAAGGGGCGATGACTAGTCTCGCTGAGTAAAGAATCAGTATTCAAAGTTGCTCAGGTTCTTTTCTTACCTGCAAGTCTCTGATTTCTCTGAGTTGTAGCTATATTTCTCTCTGTTTTTTGTTTATGCCCTCTTACGATTATCTGCTTAATCTACGAATGAAGGTTTGGAGCTTAGAAATGTCTTTCAATTCTGTTAAATAGATTTGTGTTTGTGTTTCTCTTTTATCTCCATAATTAGAGGCTTTTTTCTCCAAAAATTTAATAGTAGAGAACTTCCTAGCTGGAATTTGAGCTTGTTGAGTTGTTATGGGAATTGCCTCCTTATCGTAATACGTGGAGAGTAAGAAATTTTAGAATTCATGTGGACAAAATGCGTTTTCTTTGTGAAGATTTTGTGGGTTTTGTCTGGGTTTGTGTTTTCTAATGCTAGTTTCGGATTATGGTTTCGTGTAGTGTTGAAGGAATGAACAATATGAATTCGACGAAGCACATGAGGGCACCTGCCCCTTAGCCAATTCTTTTACTGTCTCACACCAATAGTGATGAATAACAGAGCCCACCCTGTGTCACAGTCTCAAAATCAAGCCAAGGCGCCTCCCAACTCCGGGTACATGTTCAAGGGTCTGAGCCACATGGACAAGCTCAAAGGTTAGGGCAACCGCATTATGCTCAAGCACAGGCACAATCTCAACAACAAGCTGCCTATGCTCAGTTTTCAGCTCACTTGCAGTCTCAAGGGCAGGTTCGTGGCCCAGTTCAGAACCAAGGAGGGACTGCGACTGCATCAGCTTCTGTTGCTACACCTACCTCAAAAGGTTCTAAACGTTCTGGTCACAATCCTTCTAACAAGGCCCAAGCTTCCTCTAGTTCTAATTTAGGTTCACCATTTAAGATGATAGAGGTGGGCCCAGCTGCTCGGAGAAAGAAAGGGAAGCGGCCGGAGAAGCAAATACCTGATAATGTTGCTGCTCTGTTGCCTGAGTCTGCGCTTTATAGTCAGTTACTTGTGCTTGAGAACAGGGTGGATGCTACAATTGCAAGGAAAAAGGTGGACATTCAGGAATCTCTTAAGAACCCACCGCATTTTTAGAAGACGATTCGTGTTTATGTTTTTAATACTTCCACAGGTCAGGCACAAGGTGATAATGAAGACAAGGGCATGGAAGCCCCATCTTGGACTCTTAAGATAATTGGGAAGATCTTGGAAGAGGGAACCGATTCCAATTCCATCCATACTGTTCATGGAAGAAGTCAATATCCAAAATTTTCTTCGTTTGTTTAGAAAATTACAATTTACTTGGATAGTACACTTTATCCTGGTAACCATGTAATTGTGTCGGAAAGTTCTCGCTCTCCTTCCCTTCATGAAGGGTTTGAAGTGACAATAAAGGGGGATAAAGAATTCACTGCCATCATAAGGTTGGAAATGAATTATGTGCATGAGAAGCTGAAACTGTCCTCTGCACTTGCTAAGGCTCTTGGGATCGAGGCAGAACTCAAGCAAGAGTCAGAAGTGCCTTGTGGCACTATGTGAAGTTTCATAAATTACAAGATCCAACTGAACCTTCTTTCTTCGTGTGTGATCCACCTCTTAAGAAGGTGTTTGGAGAGGACAAATTAAGTTTGCTACAGCTTCCCTAAAGCTGTTACAGCATTTGTCTCCCTTGCCACCAATACATTTGGAGCACCATGTTAAGTTGTCTGGGGACAATCCAAGTGGAAATACTTGTTATGACTTACAGGTTGATGTTCCTTTTCCTTTACAGAAGGATATGTTTGCTTTCATGGAAATTTTGGAGAACTGCAGGGAAATAGATGCTTATGATGAAGTTATAGCGACGGCCATAAAGAAGATGCAGGAGCATTACCAAAGACGAACCTTCTTTCTTGGGATTAGTGAGTCTCCAGTTGAGTTTATCAATACTTTGATTGCTTATCAGGACAGAGATTTGAAAACTATTGCTGGTGACGCTTATCGTAATGCTGAGAAAGAGCATCATTCAGACTTCTTCAACCAACCATGGTAAGAACCTCCATATTGTATTGCCCACACTGCATTCTATCTTGATTAACATCTTTTTCTCTTTGTGGCTACTGATGCGGGGACGAAGTTTTGGAAGTGATAAATTTCAGCTGTGAACTTAGCAACATTCATTACATTTAACGTTGCTACTCGCTTTTGCTTTAAATTGATATTCTATGTATCTGTCTTCATTCATGTGTGTGTTTCAAATTCTTCAGTGTTCTTTACAGATGTTTGGAGTAGTTGTCTTTAACTCTCTTGCTCAACATGGCCTAGACACTAACTAGGAAAGGTCATGCCTTTCGGTCTTCCATCTGCAAGCCACTAACCAAATTGTTTAATTTTCTTTTTCTTCTTCTATTTGTATGATTTTCGGCGGCATACATTAATGCTTTGAGTTATTATTTTTCCCACTTGCATTCAAAATATAAACTCTTTTTGCTTCTAAAAGAAAGTCCCTCTAATATTACAGTCTTCATTAGAAAACAACATAACAATTATTAATGCATAGAAGAAGAAAGTGACAAAGTAGGGGTAAAAATGAAAAATATGCAAGAAACATTTCTACCTTAAAAATCTTCATTGTATATTTTTTTTATTTTCTCTTTACATTTCTTTTTTTTTCCTTATCTTTTTTGACATTTTTTTCTCTCTCTAATGTTATAGGGTTGAAGATGCTATTGTGCAATACCTGAACCGCAAGCCTGTTGTTGCGAGTGATATAGGTAAAGCTAAATGAATGATCCTTAAATTTGGGTACAGAGCTAGCAACATGATCTTTTTCAACTATTAGTTGGCTAATGATTTTTTGTTGTGTCATTAGTTGTGTTTTAGACGTTGAAGTTAAAACTGCGCATGCTTTATGATTAGAACATAAATGTGCTATGTATGTTGTGGCACAACTGTAGTAAAACTGATCAGGACTCCATGATGCAGAACGATTCAGTGAAAGTGGAAAATATATCATGGTGCCATAATCCTTATTCTTCCCCTCGATCTGCCAAGGTAATATGGGTGGAAGTGCCCATTCACGAGATCCTATCCCTTAAAGATGTCTCTTTTTTCCTTTTTTCCTTCTAAGATTAAGAGATATTGAAAAACAACTAGCAATAATTGATCTACGTGACCCAAGAAGACACTACTGGTATAGGTTATGTTGTTTGCCAGAAACCTCTACTCAAAAAGATCAGCATTGTTGTACTCATTTGCGGATGGTAAGGGGACCCATCCTGAAACTCAATAAGTAAAATATTTTTCGAACACACTTATGTCCTGATTTTCCTTAATAGGAAATTCTGACTCAATCGCTGTGGGGATCTAAACCTTATACTTGTGTAGATCTGAATCCATTCTTCGTCCCTAAAATCTGCCTAGATATCCGATACTATCTAAATCCATAAAGCCATTTCCACCTGATTAACTATCCCATCCACAATGCCACCGCCATATCACCGTGCCTCGAATTAAGATTTTTATGAACCACCAACTGGTCTAGAGGCTCTAACTTTCTTGTTCTATGGTTTACATTCGTAGCATCAGTGAAAGATAGTAAGGTGTAGTAAAGCTAATTTTGTGAACTTTAAGGCCTTACAATTTACAATTTACAAATCAAAATAGCCTTGTAAGCAAAATCAACAATTGATATAATTGAGAGGAAAAAAGACAACAAAAAATATAACAATTTCAAAGATATAGTTATTAAAATTTCAATTTGGTTCTACCATCTAAAAGTTGTAAAATGGTCTATGATTTTAGGTAGAATTTTAAAGTAGTCGAATAGATATAGAATTTTTCGATCCTTGATAAAATCTAACAATTTTAAATTATAAGATTTATCTCCAAATCTATTTCTTATTTGATTCCAATTATATTTCATCATGAATCCTACTAATCTCCCCCTTATATATTTTTGTAACATGTCTTGAAAATAAGCTGATGCAAAGAAAATATAATTGGGATATAATGAAGTTGATTGTTGATGAAAAATATTTACAAAAGAATATGATTTCTATCTAAATAATAAAATGAATATGTGAAATTTTGTAATATTGTTAATTTTTAAACTATATTCACTTTAAAATCAATATTTTTATTTCTTTTCTTATAAGCATGTTAGCTTCATAATAAAAATAAGTTTCAGTTTATGGGCTTAACATGTGTAAATGTAACAAAAGCTTTTTATTTATCTATCTTGATTCATACAAATTTCATAAGGCAACTTAAAATTTTTTTTGGGTCTTATTCTATTAAATGATAGAAAATATTATTTTCTCATTGTTGTCTTTATTATCACATGTTTTCTTCATTCTTTGTGTATTTTTTTTAAGACTACGAATATTATATATTTTGAATATTATTTGTTATATGTTTTCTATACCCGTAATCTCATTGTAATTTTTATTTTAATTTGAACAATTTATCTATGATATTATTGACTTAATATAGTTCCTAATATGTAAAACAACATAAAAATTTTATGTTACTTGTAAGTTGTTAGAATTATGTGTAAGCTTAAAAGTGTAATTTTGTGTTCTTTTTGCTAAAAATATATTATTTTATAGTATATAAGTATAATATTTTGGTATGATCTTACCATCTTACGATTCAATTCTATGATCAAATCCTAAAGCTTTCAAATCGATTATAGATAGAATATTGATTCTAATAATTTCAAGCAACGACCACAAATTCAGAATAAAACTCAAGCAAACTAAATTCTTGATATTTAATCAAGAAAGCAAAGCAAGTAGTTGTAGAATTTTACTTCAATCTATCTGGTTGGGAAAATAAAATAGGGGCGACCAGAGACAAGCAAAGAGTGGTGATATAGGCGGTAGAGCGAGTAAAGGACAGAGGAGGAGGAGAGCAGGTGTAGTTTGACTAACTTACTTGAGTGACTTTGAGTTTCGACCAACTAGAATGGAGGAAGCGGAAATGAAAAGTTAGGTTGGAAGTATTGAAGAGTTACCAAATTAAAAATCAAGATTTGCTATATGTGGAATATGAATCAAGAACATGAGAAGAAGTTGACAAAGAAGAATAGGTGAAAGAGAGGAGGAAATGAAGGATTTTTTTTGACAAGGATATAAAACTTATTTTCATAAATTATAACACCCTAAAAAATTATAGTTGAAAATTTTCGTTTAATTAAAACAAACACAAATACGGGAGTACTATTGCAGTGATCAGTACAAGTTTGGTCCCCCGGCTAGTCTTGTACCAGCCACAAGGTTAAGGATAATTTTATAAGAATATTAAGCAAGATAAAACTGAAATAATCATAACACGAAAATTAGAGTGCGCATTAAAAGTTATACAGCCTAATAAAGTACTTAATCAAGTTCCCACGAAGGGTAAAAGGTATAGTACGATAAAATAAAAATCAAATGGTACATAAGTAAACTAGAGTAAAGAGAGAGTCCGGCTAAGGTCGCTCCCGGGTCTCCATGCCCAGTCCAAGGCTTAACTCTCAGCCCCGCCCGATGCTTCATAAGTATTATAGGCATCGAAGCACATACTCAACAGGGCCCTCTGCTCGTGGGAATGAACAACACCTATGAAACGGGTGGTCAGTACGCTACGTACTGAGTAAGGTAATCATGCATCTAAGGCCAAACATAGAAAGACATAATACAAGCAGGATCATATATACAGTATACAAGCAATACAGATAATAGAGGTTGTGTTATAGTCCGATTAAACTTAATCATTAGATCTCTAGTTAATATGCTCATTTCACACCATGCTCTTTATAAGTCCATCCGAATATGGGAACCCCATTATTATAGCTAGTGGATCGAAAACGTATAGGGAAGAACGCTCCTGACCACTATTATTGTCGGTGGATCGGTCTCCAGGGCAAAGTGCTCCTAGCTACTATTATGTCGATGGATTGGTCCGGCCTTGACTCTCATGGTGTTTCACTATAATTACTTAGTGTCTTTCCTATGTCTTATCATGTCTTAGAGTTTGGTTTATAAAGCTCAGGATCCCCTTCTATTATAGCTGGTGGATCAAAAATGTACAGGGCATAACGCATTTAACCACTATTATATGCCGGTGGATCGGTCTCTAGGGCACCCTGACACCTTACCATTATTATACCCGTGGATCGGTCTGGGCCTAACTCAATAATTTTTCGCTTTAAATAATTAGTATCTTAACTGTGTCTTATTCAATATATGTTTTCACTCTAGACATGCATGTTCTTTGGACTACCCGCTCACACAATTCATCTACTCCCATTCTCCCAAGAGGGCTTGTCCCATATCTTGGAACTTCTGCACCTCCTAACACAAACTGACATCTTTTTCCTCTTCTACGTACTCACCATGAATACCCAACTCTTAAGTGTGTGGACTAAGACCCAATTCCGTATGCCATCTAAGGTTAACTTCACTATCGCCCCCTAGGGTTTTCCCCAAAAACCCTAATTGGACATATATGGTTCATCCTTCCTTTATCTCACACAACAAAAGCTCCTTTACCACCCAACACATCACCTCACTTAAATTCAACCCCAAGCATTTCACTTTACTTCCCATTTGCACATGCAACTATGAAACTCTAGTTGGCCACCCAAACCCTAACACCTTTCTTTTCCCATATAACACCTCTCCATTACTCACCTACCGTCATCTCTTCCACATGACATCCACACTCACCCTCCATGTGATATTCCCCACTCTTGCCCCACATTCCACTCCCCTCCATTATTTTTCACTTCCACACTCTCCTCCATTTAGGGTTTTCCTCCCAAACCCTAGCCAAGTTCCCTATGTATCCTTACACCAACCTACTTACTATTTTTCACCCAATGAATCTAATCACCATAACAACTCTTCCCTTACCTTACTTACACCTCAAGAAAACTTTTTCCTTGCGAAGGTGGCGGAACAAGGGGCTGTTTGGGCGGCAGCGGAAAGTTGGAATTCTGGGCTTACGAAAAAGGGAGCTCGATTATGGCTGCCCTAGGAGTGTATTTATAGGCTAATTGAGGGGGAAAACGACGAAGGGAAGAAGAAGACAAGCGGGGCAGGTGTGGTAGGACCACCAGCCGTCGGTGGCAGGCGGTGCAGTCCTGCCAATTGTAGGGTATGTTGGCTCGGGGTAGAGAAAATGAAAAGGAAGGGGCACACGTGAGGGAGCTGTGAGGTTTGTTGGGGTCAAAAAAGGGAAAGAAAACGACAGGGAGAGCAGGGGAGGACGGTCGGGCGTTGGGCTGGTGCGGCCGGCGAAAATCAAGGTTACAGGTCGCGTTATAGGTCGGGGCTAGGGGAAGAAGAAGACAGGGCGGGGTGGACCGGTCGGTCCAGGGGAAAGAAAGAAAAGAAAAAGGACGGTTCAGCCGGCTGGGGGGAACGGGTGAAGAAGGAGGCTGGGGCGGTGGGCTGCACGAGACGTTGAAGGGAAAGTGATGTGGGCCGACGAGCTGGCCCAAACCGGGGGGAAGATGGAAAAATAAGTAAAGTAGGAAGAAAGAAAAAGGAAAATAAAGGAGAAAAGGGAAAAGGAAAATGGAAAAATGATAAAATGGTTGGGTTGGGGTATTTGGTCCTTATTTATTTTTATATTTATGTTGGATATTTAATTTTAATAATAATTATTTTAAGTATAATAATTAAATTCATTTTTAGATTAATTGGGCTATTTTGGATAAATTTTCCTTAACTTCTATTTTAATTAGTAAAATGTCCAAAATTTTCTAAATAATTTATTTATTATTTTCTCTTTACTTTCCTCAATTAATTTCCTCTTTATTTAATAAAGTAATTTATTTTCTTAATTTTCCTAATAAATCATTATTTTGTCATAATTTTTAAATTAGAATTTTTGGTGTATTTCAGTTATGTTCTAAGTGATAAGGGTAGATTCGTTTACTTAGTATGCATTTATACTTATAGGATTACTTTTGCAATTCCCTCCTCCATCCTATAAGTAGGAGGTCTTGTGCAATGTAACACCTCAAATTTTACTATTAAAAATTTTTGTTTTACAGCGGAAGCATATAAGCAAAATGTTGGGAGTTACCGTTATAATTGACATAAGCCTCGTTTACCAAATCATATTTACATCAGTCACAAGGCTAAAATTGTTCATAATAGTACAAGGTAATTAGAAATGAAAGAAAGTTTTATAAATACAAATACAAGTTTGAAGATTAACTTTGGGCTATAATAATATAATACAAACTGTGAGATACCATAGATCAAATTGTCCAAAAAGGTATCTAGGTAAAAACATCATTCTGATAACATAACACTTTGCCCGATCACCCAGTACATATAAGAGGTCAGTTATCCCCACATAGTGAATCAAAAGAAGAAAAGTCATCTAATTGGTCCTCAAAGACCTACATAAAAGCATCAGGGTCTTCTACTCATAAGAATGATGAGCACCTATGAAACGAATGGTCAGTACACTACGTATTGAGCTAAGTAACAATACTATAAAATTAAGGATACAAATATATATATTTATTCATAACATATGGTAAGTACACATACAATTTACAAAAAGTATCATAAGGTAAATACCGATCCAGGCCTCTTTATTAGATATAACCATTTCCAATATTTTATTTATGTTAAATTAAGGGACCCCGCTATTCTTAAACAAGTATAATAGTCTAAAGCACATTTTCAGAGACAACACACCTGAGCCACTTTTATCATCCGGTGGAATGGATCTGAAAACTTCACCTCCTCATGAAAAAACACTCCCTGATCGCTATTATCATCCTGTGGAAAGGATATGAAAACATCATCTTGATCCTGACTCACGTACTCTTCCATTTTAAATCATTATCGGCTTATCCATTAGTTTATTCAATTTATATTCTTATTCACGATGAACATAAGCCCTACTATACTTAATCCAATGGAATTGACTGAATCACCTTTTTAAGGACAACACACCTGAACCAATGTTATCATCTGGTGAAATGGATCTAAAAACATCACCAACTCAGGGCAAAACGCTTCTAAGCCACTATTATCATCCGGTGGAACAGATATGAAAACATCAACGTGACCTAACTTATGTAATCTTTCACTTTAAATTATTAATGTCTTATACATGATTGATTTATGGGTACGTAACACGTTAAGGAATATAATCACATCATACAGATTATAAGGCCGTTCTCTAGAGTTAAGATCCTTATTTTCCTCAAAACTTTAATTTTACACTTTTGGCATAACTTCTCCCCTATTGATCATTCAACCACCAAATGTAGTATATCATGCTCAAATGTTATTATTATTATCATACCAAAATTTAATATCTAAGTCCCATGTCTTACACATGAGATAATAGTCCTATCTCACAAGTTACTATTCACAAGGCTCCCAAAACCCTAATTTTATAAGTAAGCCATAACTTTTCCCATAAGGCCCATAAAATCACCAAATTTAATATAAATCCATTAAATACCAATATTAACAACATATATAAAATTTTTGTTCTAAATCTATCATTTTACACATGTGATAATAACCCTATTTCACAAGTTATTATTCATTAGGCTTCTAAAACCCTAATTTTACATGTAAGCCATAACTTTTCACAAAAGCCTCATAAAATCACCGAATTCAATTTAAATCCCTAAAATACCAATATTAACGACATATCTAAAATTTGTGGTCTAACTTGATCATTTTGCACATACGATAATAAGATTACCATTTAAGGTTATTATTCCCAATTATGCCTTTTTCTCATTTTGGAAAACTTGTGACATTCATAATCACTCCAATTATTCTACATGATATTATTGGCATATTTTAATACTTCAAACACAATAAAATACTAAATTTTTGTATTTACCCATATTGACCAAAATACCCTTATAGATAACCGAAAGCCCTTATTTTATGAAAATCTTATATCCTCAATATCATTATTCCCAAACCCTCTATTTATCAACATACATATTAAACATACTTATTTTCACTTATCATACTCTATTAGTCCCATAATACTCTTCCACAAGTTATATTCATCCACAAAGACATCCTAGTGTAGTGATATGACATCAACACATCTTGCATTATTCATACAATCTTTCTATCACATAAACCATGTTATCATATTATATCATTAACAACATACATTTAACCATGTAATAATAATATCATGATAATACACATAGACATGCAATCATTTAATATAAAATCCTACAACATCGATTAGTATCTTTACTAATATGACTCCAGTTTCTAAGCACACACTCACTCTTAATCCGCTTCTTCCAGGACCATGGAGAAATCACCTAAGAAAAAAATTAACAAAACATAATTAGAATGAATGATATAATTAATGGAAGGGTTAAAGAGTGGAAAATCAAATTGAGGTTTGAAAGAGTCTCATCTAAGATTGGCACAACAAGGGGAAATCGATTGTATTAGCCAAAGGAGGGGTGTTGGGTTCGATGGTTGCTATAAGAAAAGGGGGAATAGCTTCGGTGTAAAAAAGGCCAAAGGTGGTAGAATGGTTTTGGTGGAATAATGGCTAAAGAATGGAGGGAATCGTTGGGGTTCATATAGATCAAAAATAGAGGGGGAGGATTCAATTGTTGCTACAGAAATAGAGGAGGAGGGGCTTCGGCTAAGGCTGTCGAAGAGGTGGTGTTGGTTGAGGTGGGAGACGATGAAAATGGAAGGGATGCACCGGTGGAAGTTGTAGTAGCCAAGGAAGAAAATAAAGGGGGAGTTGCGATGAGTGTTGTTGTAGGTGATGGGTTGGGTTTTTGGTATAAATGGTCGAAAGTGAAGGGGGGTTGTTCGTTGCGGGCTACTGAAGAGAGGTGGTAACTAGTAAGGTGTGGTCGTGGTTGCCGAAGGATGGAGGTGTAGCGCAGTGAAGGTGGTTGTAGCAAGGAAAGGGAAAAGGGAAGAAGGTGGTTGTGGTGCAGAATGTCGAAGGGGAGGGGATAGAAATGGTGGGTTTTGCCGGTGCTTGACGTGAGGTAATGGAAAGGGTTTTCGGGTGTGGTGAGGTTGTATCGGTTTGGCTCACTTGTGGGAATGATATTGGGTTGCTTTTGTGACGCAAGGAGATAGTGAAGGAGAGGCAATGGTTGGTAGAAAAAAAAAAAGGTGTTAAGAGTATTTAATGCCAGATTATATATACACAGACCTGCTCGTAGGAAAAGGGAGAGGGGAGATGGTGATTGGGTAAGAATTTCAATCCCGACCTTGGAACTGAGGAGGGGCAAGTTGATAGGAGTAGAGGGATAAGCTTGAAAGGGAAGGCGTGCACGCAAGAAGAAAAGAAGAAAAAGTTGAGGATCGATAGAGGTGGAATAAATTAAAATAAATAAGGAAATGAGGAGAAAAGAAAAAGGAAAAGAAAAATTATGTATGTTTAGATTTAGGTTTAGATTAAAATAAATTAGGTTAGGGTATTAGGATAATTAAGTTAAATAATTATTCGGGATTAGGTTTAGGTTAGAAAAGATATTAATAACCTAAAATAAAAATTAATGTTAGGTTAGGATTTAGGATTAGGGTGTTAGGATAAGATAGATATATTAATTTTTTGATATTAGAATTAGGTTATGATATTAATTACTCAATATTAGAATGTTAGTTTTTGATATTATTTACTTGGGATTAGAATCATCTAAAATTTGAGATATTACATGCAAGATCTCAAGGACGACCAGCGAGTGGTCTTCCCTCTAATTGTGGTATTTGGTAGGGTTACTTAAGTGAACACATTTTCTATAGTGCTCCTTTTGTTGGTCCTTTGGTGATTGGAATTCTTTGTCATGTGATTATTATTTTTTGGACGTTGGTTTCTTTGCTTCGATATTTACGTACTAGTTTTTTTGGGTTTTGTATGACCTTGGTTTGTAAAACTCAAACATTTCTATTCCTTTTGCCAATTGTTTTATATGCTCTTTTGCTTCTATATTTCTTTGTCAATTGTCTAGTATGAGATGAATGATGGGATGTCTATTTTATTCTAGGTATGGTGGTAACGCTTCCTTTTTTATAGGACATTTTTATGTAATTTTTTTATGGTGGAAAATATGGGTGATACAATTTTTCTCTACCAAGATTTTTCTTGGAAAAATTTAAAAAAAATTATCAATGCATTTTATAAAATATAAAGGTATAGACATTGTCTCCAACGTGTAAGTATCTAAATGTTGTATCTTATATATATATATCCACTAATTGTCTCTTTGATTTTAGTTATTTTTTCTCCATTATTTGCTCTCATTTAACTGAGTTTATTGTGGTTTCCATTTATTTAATATTGTGAAAGACAAAATTTACTATCATAGTTAATATGATAATGTATATAATTCATTACATATGTGCTTAAAAATATGCTAATTTTCTTTTGATTTTAGTTTTCGTTTCACTATTATTTACACTCATTCCATTAAATTTATTATTGTATTCATTTATTTAATAGTGTAACCGTCAATGATTAATATAATAATGAATAAAATTTATTACCATTGTGCCATTGAGTTATTAGAACTTATTTGAAAGAAAAAAGGAAAGCTAAAAGAATTCTAGGAAAATTAGTTATGAAAAAGATTTAAAAAAAAAACACTAAATTCTATTCTCGGCTATTATTATAAAGTAATATATATAGCAGTGCAAATATTTGAGATTCAAAAATCATATTCGGTATCCAAAAAAATTAATCTGACATTATATATATGACCCGAATTTTATTCAAAAAATTTATCTGACTTTTTGTATATTTGATTTTTAATCAGATTATCATATTAGAGAAAATCTCCAATATTTTATCCATTATTTCAGTAATATATCATAATATAATAATTTTTTAGTATTGACTTTTAATTTTTTATAATTTAAACATTAATAAGAATATTTAGTACTTATTAAAAAATAAAAATAAAATAAGACACTCATACTAATATAAATGTAAATGTTAACTAATACACAATAGTTCTTTTCAAAAAATTCTTGTAAAAGTTATTAAAATTGTTTAAATAGATTTTTCATTTGATCCATATTTTTAGATATTTGATATAAGGGATGCGAAATGGATATCCGTTTAAGTGGATACGAATATACAATTATGAACACACACAAACGTGTTGGCATGTTTTATTTATAGGAAAGGGGGCAAATAAGAGAAATCTAGATATTAAAATGAATGGTTTATTAATTGTAGACTTTAAATGCTTATATATATATATATATTTGAATTTTGAGATGTAAAAAATGTAAAAATTATGGAAAAAAATTGTATGTAAAAAGTAAAATTTTGAAAAATTCCATTCAACTATATTATTACAAAGATAAGATTTCCTACTAAATGACTCGTAATATAGTCAAAATATATAATCTTCTGAGGGGGAGAGAAGGTGACATGATGGAAAACTATGTGGAATCTAATTACCTTACCTGGGCAACACTTATATCTTTGATTTGTGATACATGACCAGCTATATACATTAGACATAATGACAAAATTAGTGGTGACAAATGATCGAGAGTGTGTTTTTGCCACGCCGAAGATGAAAGCTTGCACCATTCACATTTTAAGTGTGTTTATGTACATAGCATTTGGACGAAGCTCATAGAAGCTGGTGGTCGTAGCTATCAACCAACTACCTTTTGAGCATGTGATTATTTGGATGGCTTAAAGAGGTTGTGGACCTCAGTGTCAAGATTTCTTCCTTAGGTAAATAATGCGCTGTTACATATCACACGTAAAATGAGACGAACCAAAAGATATTTTGTCGCACAAACAGATCGTCGACATAGTGATAGACATGATTAATTGAGTAGAAAGTCTCTCCACTTTTAATTCTTACACCAAACTTCTCATGCATATAAAATTAGGTAGATAGTGATGGGGTGAAGATTTTTTTTTACATGGCTGGTCGTTCATGCGCACTTTGGCAGTAATAAAAAAAACATACTACTTACCAAAAATAAAAATAAAAACGTTCACCAGTATACAGCATCCAGAAATCTCCACAGGAGCACCATTTCTTCCGCATGTGAAACAAAAGGAAAACAAGAAACAACCTCTTCGACGCTACAGTTCATAATTCGTGAAGACAAGTTGAAATTGCTAACGAAATTTCAATATCATAAAACAAATATCCAACCCCTCAAACTAAACAAAATTTCAATTTGGACAACACTTAGGCTTCTTTGATTTGCTTCAATTTGGACAACACTTAAGGCTTCTTTGATTTGCTAGTGGCGAGCTGGCTCTCAGGCTCTTTCTTAACAGGCTCTTCCTTCTCAGACAATATCAATTCAATGTGGCATGGATGAGACATGTAGGGGTTGATTCTACCATGAGCACGGTATGTGCGACGCCTCTGCTTCTGAGCTTGATTAACCTGAATATGGGATACATAGAGGGAATCGACATCCAAACCCTTCATCTGTTTACAAAAAGAAAACGTACAGTACCACCCATCAGCAAAAATAATCAATCAAAAAGCATATGCAACATCAGGTTTCAAGCAGGAGGGCGTGCATGCATACTTCAGCATTGCTTTCAGCGTTCTTGAGTAAATCCAGAATAAATTTCGCAGATTTTTGAGGCCAACGTCCTTGACCGTTTGAGTGGCGGTTCTTTGCTTGGGCAGTACGTCCAACTCCTCGGCAGAAGCGCCGAAATGGGATTGCTTGCTTGTGGGCTAGAACGTCCTCCAAGTACCTTTTAGCCTTGGCTAAATGCATCTTCCTAAGTGCAAACGCAGTCTCTCTTGTGTTCTACAGGAACCAAAACGCAGGTCACACATGGGAGGTAGGTAACCGTACCAACAAAAGAAGATACTGGAAACACGCAGAACCAGAAAACCAGTGTATCAAAAATAAACTCATAGGTCATGTGGAACAAAACAGTATGATCTTACAAATCCAATGTCAATATGTCGCATAACTTGCAGATTCCAACATCCAAATCAACTAATTAAGAGATGTTAATACACGGAGATAATTAAGGATACCTAAGCATCAACAAACATAGCCCATGTGATCAAAACAGCACAGGATACACGGGGCTCTGGCTAGACCACTTTGCACAATTTTCAAGTTTTTCAACAAATATGCAGAGGGATATCCTCGCACTAATAGTTTAATCCCAACCTAGCCACAAGAATATGAGAAGGCATAATAGTAGCACTAAAATCAAACATGCATGCCCACAGGGGAACCTATTGATGTTCCCTCATTTACCCAACCTTGAGCTAACACAGCATAGGCTCACCCAATCACAATGAGATTTATTTCCCTGGCATCAACGAGAGACCGGTACATAAATGTCAATGTGCCCCTGCTTTTTTTATTAGAATCATCAATGAAGTATGGCTACAGTGATTGAGCCCATAATTTGCAGTCACAATGAGGAAAAAACACTGAAGAAGCCATGCATTTTGCAGCATTGACTGATTGACCAACTTCATACTACTTGCACTTCACACACAAATTTTACTCCGGTGATCAAAGAAAATCATAAGAAGCTCAATTCAGGTACTCAACATTGATGCACTTATCATCATGAATGATGACATTTCTAACTATTCTCAAATGAACACGGGCAACCAAAAAGGTGACACCGAAGAAGCCATGCATTTTGCAGCATTCACTGATTGACCAACTTCATACTACTTGCACTTTACACACAAATTTTACTCCAGTGATCAAATAAAATCATAAGAAGCTCAATTCAGGTACTCAACAATATTGATGCACTCATCCTCATGAATGATGACATTTCTGACTATTCTCAAATGAACACGGGCAACCACAAAGGGATGCCTCCACCCCATCCCCTACCTGTCCCGGCTTTACGTTTATTATTATTCCTCTCAGGGCAGATTAGTAATGACTAGTGGAAAAGAACATAGGAAGTCTACTACATATTGGGAAATACTGGAACAATGGGTACATCAATAATTTACACATGCCTAGAATGCAAAAAATTATTTTGTGAAACAACCAACACCATTCTATTTTATTTTTTTTCCATAGTTATCAAATGTAGCTTTTCAAAACTTAGCATATATGCAATACAAACAAGAGGAGGACATGCGGTCTCTAACTGCATTATCCGGCATCAACCGACAAGAAAGGATTAGTATTAGGAAAATATAAATATTTTAATGTTCCACCATTTACTGAACCTTCTGCTACATGAGAAAAACAGAGGTTCACCCAATAACAATGAGATTTATATCCCTGACATTTACGAGAGACTGGCCCATAGAGGAAAACAAGTCCCTGCTTTTTTCATCAGGTTCAGTATTCAGTAAAGATCTCATGGATTGCGTACAAGGGTTAACATCTGTTACAGAACTGCAAGTGAATGTTATCTACCAGTTACATCTTACTTGGCTGTAATGACATATACCTTCATCTTTATTAACCACCCAAAATAACACACCACTGCCTCCCAAACTTTGATCTGCCTATTGAGTTTGTTGAACATCAGTGGACCAAATAACATGTCTTATTTTTTCGCATATCAATCATGATTGTTTACAAGGTGCATCTCAACACCCACCAAGATAATAAAAATCATATGAAAAATCAACTGCCTAAACTGAACCATTGTCACACCCAGCAATGTTACATTACTCGACACAAAATTCCAAGACCAACAGCAGACAGCAGAGAGCCAGGAGGGCAGCGTCTGACTCATCAGTCTTCGTCTTCAATATTTTGGTTCTCAAAATTTTGAAAATTCAAGTCAATTTTCTCATGACCCCCTGACCAACCATTTGCCCAATTTTTTTAACTTCCTACACAGATTATGCATGGAAAACTCGACAACGAACAGAGATAACAAATTGAAGAAAAAAATGGAATGATGTGATTTCATCAGTGTTTGACAAACCTATCTCCAGGTACAAGAAATTATCCCCTTCTCTCCTCTTACTTTTTTTCTCTGTACGACCATGTCTACGTGTAACTTGTAATGAATATTTTTCCTATCAGTGAAATATCTGCAATATTTGGGCTGATTTCCCTTTTTTTTGCCAATATATCAGTGAAACACAGAGTATTGGCCGATATTTTATTGTATGCCCAAATATTCATAAATGGATGAGCTACATACCACCTAAAATGGTAAAACCAACCTCACCATTACTAGATGTTTTGTACCAACTCCAACACCGAGAATGAATTATACACATTACACAAAAAACGGTAATTAGGGAAAAAATGGAGAAATAGTACGGATTAACAGCATACATAAGCAATTCCAAGTAAAAGTTATGTGCATTCATTGTCACTACTCACAAACTACAAGTAACCAGACATGATGTTCTAGAGACAAGTAACTGTACCAACAAACCCACTGTGCTAAAATTTTAAACTGATATATGCAACGGAACTGTGTTATGGTCCAATGTCAATATATCCCAAATTTTACAAAAACTCCAACATCTAAATCAACTAATCAAGAGGTGATAATACAACGTTCGCTGCCCAAATAACAAAAAAAAAAAGAGACAAAGGCCGTACAAGCAGATAATTAAGCGCACATATGGAGCAACAAAAGCAGCCAATGTGATAAAAAAAACAACACAGACGGTACTAAAGGCTCTCCCTAGGCCACAGGGCTTGATTTTCAAGTTTTTGAACATTTGAAATCAAATAATCCCTCCGTTTCTGAGAAATTCCTTAAGCAATTTAAAAATGTCTTAGAAGGTAATAAATATGTCTCTTACATTATAATTACACTATTCATCAAAAAATAATATAACCATTAATGCATAAAAGAATAAGGGTAAAAATAAAATAACTATTAACTTCTCTAAAATGAATTTCTTTTTAAAATAAAATTTTCTACCTAAAAAGAGTTTTTTTAAAAACGGAAAGCAATATATAGAATAATCACGCTGAGAGTTTTATCCCAACCTGCCTGTAAGAAGTTGCAAAGGCATAAGAGTCGCACTGCAACCAAAGCACACATCTTTTTATTGATTTTTTATTGAGGGGGGGGGGGGAATCTTTTGACGCTCCATCATATACTGAACCCCCAGCTATCACAACATTACAGGTCCACCCCAATAACAATGAGAATTTTTTCCTTGACATCAACGATAGACCCGTTTATAACTGTCAATGCATCCCTGCTTTTTTTTTCATCAGGTTCTGCAATGAAGTATGACTAAAGTGATTGACTACAGTTTAGTACGAGGCAAAAAATCAATTAAGTCGTTCATTTTACTAAATTGATTGGTTGACCAAGAACAAACTTCATGCTACTTGCACTTCACATAGATTTTACGACCGATAAAATGGAATCAACAGCTCAATTTAGGTATTAAAATGAAATTATGCACTCATCCTCACGAATGATGACATTTCTCACTAATCTAGAAGGGCAAACACAGAGGGGTGGCTGCACCCAGCACCCGGGATGTCTTTGCCTTTATGTTTAGCATTTCTGTCAAGGCAAGATTAGTGTAAAAGAACATGAAACAGAACCAAACTACAAAAAAACTACCATTTCTTAATTTGAACTACTGGAAAGATGAGCAAAGTCACATTTTAAGCATGCCGTGGCTGCAAACGGTAATTTTGGGAAAAAAACCAACAGCAGACTTTTTCCCAGTAATCGAAACTTGCATTTGATAATTTAACATATACTCAACAGAAGCAAGAAGAGGTAATGAGATACTCTACATCAACCAACAAGAAAAGAATACATTTTACGCAAATATGAATATTTTGATGTTCCATCATTTACTGAACCTTCAGCCACGTGTGAGAAAAAAAGAGGTTCACCCAATAACAATGAGATCTTTTTCCCTGACATCAACGAGAGACCAGGTCATGAATGTGAACGAGTCCCTGCTTTTTTCATCAGGTTGTGCAACGAAATAGTTATATTTTCAGCGAATGGGCTATCACTGTTCATCTGGTACATCTTAATAGCCTACCGAGAATTAGAGATAGTAAATAACATATGCAAAATCATGTGACTTCGTGAATGCTCGTCAAAGTGACATCAGCTTCAGAGTCCTGGGCCCATGCGCACACAAATGGTTGAGCTGCGCACCATCTAAACTAATCTCAACCTTACTTGGAGTTATGCAACTACTCTACTCAACACAGAACAAGAATGAAATACAAACATTACACCAGAAAAATTACTCGGAAAAAAAATAAAATAAAATAAAAACGAAACACAATCGTCGATGATAAGCCATCCGTAAATAATTCCAAAGCAAAATTTGAGCGCATTTATTATCACTACTCGCAGACTAAAAGTAATCAAGAAAATATAGTCTTAATCCACATCATATAACGTAAAACTCGCCTCTTGATTGCAAGAGATCACCACACCAAAAGACATCGAACAACAAACATCAACACAACCAAGCTAATAGCTCATCCCTAGACTTCGCATTAGCTGAAGGCTAACATTGTACCTTGAAATGAACTCTAAGATCTGAGCCTCTAGCCTTGCAAGCTGAAAGTAAAAATCCAATCAATATCAATAAAAATCCATAACAAACATACATTATGATAGGAAAATAGAAATGACGAACTTACATTTGGTGGGGTTATCAGGTTCCCTTGAATACTTCACCTGAAACAATTAAATAATTCAAGATCTACATTAAGAAACATAAGACATGAATGAGAAAGGAAATTATAGAGTGATGAAGGAGAAAGTTAAACCATTGTTGCTGCTGCTAGGAGCTGGTTCGACGAACTCTTCGTTACTATCCCAACCCAGAGTTCAAACGAGGTAGGGTTGGCGATATATGGGACAGGGAGACGACCGTGTGATTTCTAGGGTTTACCTTTTTTAAAATGGGCTCATTATTGAAGTTGGGCCTAACGGCTAGCATTTTCTATTTATGGGCCACAATAATAAACAGATTTTGTGGCCCAATAATATTAGTCCTCTGCCCTGTTATTTTATTGTTATCTGATTCATGTGGTAACTAATAAGGCCGCAGGGGGCGGGCGTATGGTATGGCTGGGCGAATAACGATGGCCAAATTAGGCATAAAAAATAGAACCGTGAGTGAAGCTTCGATGATACGGAAGAACTGGCGCGATGAGCGGTCACAACGAATAAAGAAGCAATATTCAAAGTTGTCCAGTTTCTTTTCTTAATTGCAAGTCTCTGATTTCTCTAAGTTTTCTTTTTGGCAATAGTTGTCTCTATTTTTCCTTTATGCCCTCTTTCGATTGAGTGCTCTGCTTGCTTAATCTGTGAATGAAACTTCGGAGCTTAGAATTGGTGTGTTCTTCTGTTAATTTGGGATGCGTTTATCTTTAATTTATTATCAAGAATTAAAGCATTTTTTCTGCCCAAAAAAATTGATGGACGAAAACTTCTTAGATGGAAGTTGAGCTTGTTGAGTTATATTATAGGAGCCGACACCTTCTAGCAAATTCTCCGGAGAGCGTAATATTTTAGTATTCGCGTTGACAGAAGTAGGGTTTTACCAAAAATTTTGCGGTTTTTGACGCTAGCGTCGGATTTTGGTTTTGAGTTGCAGTGTTGAAGGAACGAACAATACGGTGAATCGTATAGGAGGAACCCCTTAGCCAAATCCGCAACAGTCTCGTAGCCAACGATGATGAATAACCGAGCCCACACTGTGCTGCAGTTTCATAATCAAGCTCAGGACGGCTCCCAATTCCGGTTACATATTTAAGGGTCTGAGTAGGGATGGTAAAGGAGAAAAGGGTATCAGGCCCGATTCATATTTGCTAGACCTACTTTATTTTTAGCGGATTTGGGTTTATAATTTTAAACTCGATGGATCTGGGTCGAATCTAGATCTATATATACTTTAATAGGTTTGGATTTGAATCCAGTAGTTTTAAACTCAAATCTGTTTAGTATATATATATGGGTGTGTATATATATACATATATAAATATATACTAATATTATATTTGTCGTTATTGTCGTAATCTTATTTGACCTCCTTAATTTTTTTTTGTATATGTATTTTATAAGCAGTACGTACAATATTGTATTCTAAAATTATTAAAATACTATTTGAAAATTTAACGTAACTATTTTAATATATTTATTTTTTCACTTAGTTAACAAAAAATACATATTAAATTATATAAAACATAAATGTATTTGTATTTATATAGATTTTTATTTATTATTTTTTCAAAAATAGTCGGACCCATTTAGGATTCGTTTATCTGCTAGACCTAGTAGATCTGAATCTGGATCTGAACTTTTGAGACCCGACGAGTCTAAGTCGGATTTGGGTCTAGGTAATATAAATGGGTCCAGATTTAGGTTTGGCTGGACCCGACCCAGATCCCACTCATTGGACCCAAGCACAAACACAGTCTCAATAACATGTTGGGTTTTTATCCAACATTTAGCTTATAAGTGAATAATATATATTATGAATTATCGTATAAATCAAGGTCGTATATAAGTAATTATATTTATGTATAATTTTTTTAGGTTTAATGTATATAAATATATGTGGATCCATATGTGTATAGACTTGAGAAATTTTAGATTATTGATAGTTTAAACTAGAATAACCTAATAAAGGCTTGGGTCGTGCTCCTTAAGTCATGCATAATTCCTCCTATTTAATTCCTATCGGTTCATAGAAATCGACGAATGCGTGCCTGATGCAAAAAAACTACGGTCCAGTTATCGTCTTGAATCCATTAAAATACACTTCCACATTGTTCTTATTTATGAATTTTGATGAATTGCCATGTGATCTTATCAAATCTACATATATATTATTCTATCAAGTGGTATCAGAACCCTAGTGCTTAATTTATCGAGATTAATAATTTGAATATGGAATTGAACAATGTTTTTGGCACTTTTTCGTGTTTTTTTTTCATTTATTTCGATTATACAATGTTCGATCCCCTTTCTTATAGCTAGTTGTGGATTTCTCTCTGGTTTCATTTCATTTGTCTTCTTCCTTTTCTTCAGCTGTGACTCCATCGATTTCTTCTTCCTCTTACTAATTGTTTGACCTTTTTCATATCTCTCTTTGATTTCAATTCAGGTATTGTTTGGTTGGTTGGTTTTCTCTCTAGTTTGTCTCTAATTGATCCTCTCTTTGGTTTTGCACTTCTCCAATTGTCTCTCTTGGGTCTATTAGTATCTATCATCGACCGTCATCGATCCTTTAGCTGGCTGGAGATTGGATGACTTCAGCTCTCAGTCGGCACTGCTCATTGCATTATTCGCTGGCCGATGCACTTGTGCTCACTAGTTGACAGTCCTAGTAGTTGCATTATTCGTTGGCTGATGTGCTTGTGCTCACTAGTTGACAATCCTAGTAGATGCTTTGGTTGATGATGGGAAGCATTGGTGGGTGGCTAGGCGTGAGGTAGGAGAAAGATTAAGGAGTGATTAGGGTTTAATTAATTAGGGATAATTTTCTTAATTTTCTGTAAATAAATATGTTAGGTCAATCATGGGTTTTGAACCTAGGACAAGATAGTTGATTTAAGTGTGCCCGACCAACTTTGCTAGTGAATTTTTCATTAACTTGTGTATAACCCATTTGTCTTATTCCTTCAAGCTATTATGGCTTGCGCCTTTCTTCAGCGTCGATTGAGCCAGTTTTTGTATTAAGCCCTTGGGTCATTTTTTGGTCTTTTGGTTGTATAGCCCGGCTTTCAATAATTTTGGTATTTTTGGACCATGCATTTGGTGTTCGTTTATTTTATATTATTTGAATAATAATATTATAATTAATTAATTAGTCTAATTAAGTTAATTATATGTGTATTTTATTCTAATCTAATAAATTATTATATGAGCATTTTATGTGTTATTTGACTTTAATTTTATGGTAATCCTAAAAAGGTTAGATCTAATATATATTTTTTTATAGATATTGAATCTAAATAAAATTGGTCCTAATATTATAGATCCATATTTATGAATAAAATTGGTGGATAAATTCATTTAAATAATTGGTTGTCTAAGTGGATACACTAATTGACACAATATATCACCAAAGTGACATCTTTTGTGAAAATTAGTTTATTAAAATTATTAAATATTTATGTATATATATTTATTCATATAGATAATTTGTCAGGCCAAAGGAAGGTAAATATCTGGCAGAATTTTACATATACATGAGGTAATAAATATGTGGTAATTATTTGGATGCCTTATGGATAATAAGTTAATCTAAAGATAATCTCATTATCCGACAAGCCTTATCACCAATATACTACAACAAGACACCGCTCAAAGTTGGTATTATTGTCTAAAGACTTCATATCAATTTTCATCAACTTCTTGTGATGTCATTGTCATTATTTAAATTTATTGATTGTTTATTATGCATATTTTTCATGGTAATGTATATTTAAGTTATTATTGTGTTTTCTATATAGCCGTATATGCTACTACTACATCTGTCAACTTAAGTTTCAGTCTCATGCTAAACGATAATAATTTTAAGGAATGTAATGACAACATTTCACTTGTGTCTTGGATGCATGGATCTAGACCATGTAAGTAGGTTAGCGAAACCCACTGATCCAATTGTTGAAAATTCATTTGATGAGAAAATGGACTTTGAGAAGTGGGATTACTCAAATCGCATGAGTCTCATAATCATTAAGTGTAGCATTTCATAAGCTTTTAGGAGTGGATTCTCTGATGAGATCACTAATGAAAAAGATTTTATTGCCGAAATTGAGAAATGTTTTGCAAAAAAAAAAATGATAAGGGTAAAACAAGCATTCTTTTGCAACGTTGGATTTCAATAAAGTATAAAAACAAAGGAAATATAAGGGATTACAACATGGAGATGTCTAACATTACTTCAAAACTTAAGGCATTAAAGCTTGAGTTATCAAATGACTTATTAATGGATTTAGTATTGGTTTCATTTCGTGCACATTCTAATCAATTTAAGGTTAGTTACAACTCGCAAAAGGAGAAATGGACTCTTAAATAGCTCATTTCATATTGTGTACAAAAGGAAGAATGATTGAAGTAAGATAAGACTAAGAATGCTTAACTAGCATTTTCCTCTAAAATTCAGAAAGAATGAAGATGCTCCTAAGAATCTAGTCCAAAAGAAATAGCAAAAGGAAAAAGACATCAGCTTCTTTTGCAAAAAGATTGAACATGTTAAGAACAATTGTCAAAAGTACCATACATGACACATGAAGAAAGGTACAATCCTTATTTTGGTCTATTATGAGTTTAATTTAGCTTCAGTACCTAAAAAAACTATATGGTTAGATTTTGATGTTACTACTCACATAAGTATTTCTATGCAGGGTTGCTTGAGCTGCTAAAAGTCAAATGATGGTGAAAGACACATCTATGTGGGAGATGACAATGCATCAATAGTTTAAGTGATTGATAATTTTAGGTTAGTGTTAGAAAGTGGTTATTGTTTGGATTTGAAAGTCACTCTTGTTTTACCATCTTTTAGACATAATTCGGTTCCTATTTTCCTATTGGACAAATATGGTCATTATTATTTATTCAGAAATAATAAATTTAGTATGTCAATAAATTCAAGTGTTATTGGTAATGGTTCATTATGTGCATACGATAACCTATATATGATTGATGTCATCACTTCATATCATAAAACATTGTACATGCAGTACTAAACGCAATTTAAGTAAACAAAATTGGAAATCATTATGGCATAAGCGTTTAGGCCATACATAAAAATGAAGAATTGGTAGGCTTATGTTTGATGGCATTTTAAATTCCATTGACTTTACATATTCGAACAATTATGTTGAATGCGTTAAAGGAAACCATACCAAAATAAATAGATCTTCAGTCATCTTAGAGTTGATTCACATGGATATCTATAGATTGTTCCCTACGACTTTATAAAATGGTCAATAGTATTTCATATCATTCAAAGATGATTACTTACATTATGGCTACCTGTGTCTCATTCATGAAAAGTCACGGTCATTGGGCGTGTTCAAATATTTTAAGCTCGAAGATGGGAATCGACTCAATAAAAGGATTAATTATGATAAATCTGTAACACCCCCCAAAATTCACTACTGAAAAATTTTGTTTTAACTAAAAGTTAAGCTGAAGCAAAACAGTAAATTTCGGAGATGCTACTGCCACACTTAATACCAAACTGGTTTCCTTCTACCATCCCAATACCAAGTGCTAAGGCTAAAAAGGAAAAAAAAAACACAATTTACACTAATTCAAACTTCCATTTAAATCAGAGTAGTGTGCTAAAGATGTTACAAAAGATAAAACCCACTATTAAAGGTTACAAGAGTAAAATCATTAAACAAATAAATAGTAAGGTTAAAAGAGAAACCTTGAAAAGCTTCCTGAACAATCCTTACACTCCCACCCGATGACAACTTGTGTAATACTCAAAAATTTTAAAACCTAAAATTTAATAATTAATCATCATTTGGGATAATTTAATTTTTAAAATTAATTAATTTAATTATTTTGTGGACTTTTGGGTTCATAAAAATGGCTACGATTATTTAATAAGTTAAAATAAATATTTTGTTATTTTATCATACTCATTTTATTTAAATAATTTTCTAAACCCATATTTTACTAATATTACCCTCTTAAATTAATATCTTAAATTTTAAATAAATTAATTTATTAAATTATCCATCTAAATAATTAAATACCCTTATTCCAAAAAATATTTTATTTTTATTTTCCCCCTTTTCCTTCCTTTTTCTTTTCCTCCTTTTTCCTTTTCTTCTTTTCTTCCTTTAGGCCATCGACGTGCCTCCTCGCCTGCTGGGTCATGGCCCATTCCCTCCCCTTCCTTCTCTTCTTTTCTCCTCGCCCGCATCCCTTCTTCTTCTTTTTTTCTTTCCTTTCCCCCCGGTTAGGCTAGCCCAACCCCTCATTTCCTTTCCTCAATCTCCATCGCGCTCACAAGCCCACTTACTTTTCCTTTCCCCACCCGACCGGCCTGCCAGCCCCCTTTCTCCTTCCTTTTTCCTTCTCTCTCCCTCTGCTCGAGCCCTGCCATCTCCTTGCACCTGGCTGCAACCCTCCCTCTCCTCTGCACCTTCCATGGCAGCCAGTCCACCCCTACTCTCTCCCCTATCCCTTTCCTTCAATTTTTTACCACACACGCCCCTACACCACTCCCCCACATGCCTTCCTTTCCCCCTCTTTTTTTTTCTCCTCCCTGCCACCACAAGCCATGCGCCTACAGCCCCTACACCCTCCACCTAACTCGACCAGGCATGCCTCCTCTCCCTCTCATCTTCTTCTTCTCCTCTACCCTGTAACACTCCAAAATTTACAATCGAAAAATTTCATTTACAGAGTCAAGTGCGGAAGCTAAAACAATAAAAACAAAGGGTGTTACCGCCACACTTGGTACAAGTCTGGTTTCCTCTACCATTCTCATATCAAGTGTTAAGGATAAAATCATTAATCCGCTTAAATTAATATCATGATTACAGAAATCATGATAGAGAGAACGTTAGATAACTACTGTTAATTAAAAATGACATTAGTAGTTTACGAAACTCGAGAGAGAAATTATAGGACACGAGGGTCCAAATACAACCGGAAATAAGACAACAAAAGAAATACTGGATAGTCCTACACTCTCAAATCTGAACTATTAGTATTTGACTGAGCTCAGAGGCTGACTTGCAAAGTCCATTGCCCATTGAATAAGCAAGGGCCCACGAAAATGAACCCTTCAGTACTACGGTACTGAGCAACCCTTTATACCGAACTAATATGATAAATCAGCATGGAACACGTGCAAGGCATACAATTAACATGGTATAAGATATATACATATAAATACGATGATTGAGATACAAAAATCACTCTGATGATCAATTTCCATCAAGGTCATGTACTACTCATTTTCATTCATCTGAAACAGCTGAACTTATTATTGAACATCCCAGAAATACTCTCTGAGTAATAATTAAAACCCAACTTCAGCATAATTCATGTCTCAGTATACATCCCAAACAATCACATACATCATAGGCATGTTCACAAGTATAATTTACTAAGATTCATATCATCCTAGGCATACTTACAGGTACATCATAATAAATCCATAACGTCACAGGTAAACTTACAGATACAGCATAATAAGATCCATAATATCACAGGTATGCTCAAAAACATAAAACCAACACAGGTAGGCACGAAGGCCGCTACCAAATCCATAGGTAGGCACAAAGGCTACTACCGAAACCATAGAATACCTCAGGTAGGCACGAAGGCTACTACCGAAACCATAGAAAACCTCAGGTAGGCACGAAGGCTACTACCGGACCACAAGTAGGCACGCAGGCTGCTACCGAAACCACAGGTAGGCATGAAGGCTGCTACCAAATAATCCAATAATCATTATTTCCATCAAATCATATCATTTCCATTTTATTTACTTTTTCGAGGGGAGATCAATCAACCTGGAGACACAAATGTACTCCAGTCATACCGGCACAACAAAGCAACACAACCGACTATCAACCTAAGGACGCAAAGGTACTCTGGTCGTACTAGTACACGAAGGTAACACAATACCCTACCAACAAGGATACCTAATCCATAAGTATCCATACCTGATAGATGAGATTTATAGATTATTTTCATGCTTAAAAATGTCGTTTATCCCTCATTAATTTTATAAGATTTAATCTTTTCGTCGAGTTTTCTTCCCTTGAATAGATTTTAGAGGAAAGAAAAAAATTTGAGGAAATTCAAGAAGAAATCAATGAAAAGAAGAAATCAAGTGAAGAACACATCAAGAAATGTTGAATCAAGGAGAGCAAAGTTGGAAAGGGAGAAAATACACCAAGAGAAGCTATGCTGAAATTTCAAAAGGAATATAGTGGAAGAACCGAAAACATGGCACCCCCGTGTTTATAAACACGGGTCGTGTTAATTATCTCGAGCATTGATTTTAAAATCTCTGTCGGCAGAATAGTTGGAATAAAACACGGAAGTCCCGTGTTTCCATTTAAAAAATTGTAACTGTCCGCGCGACTTGTTTTTGATATATTTCTATCTCAAAACAGGGTTCGGGATAGAGAGAGAGAGAGAGAATAGATATCGAAATAATTGGAATGTATTCTCTTCCTTTATTCTCTTAGAATATACATGTAATGCACAATTCCAACTTTTGATCTTCTTGAATTCTAGTGATCAATTGACAATCTGCACTTCAATTGATAAGTCTTCTCTATTCCTTTATGAATTTCAGTCTCTTCATTTTTGTTAAATATAAGTAGATTATCTGCAATTATTCTTGTGTTCGTTATATTGTCATTTTATTGTATCAATAGTGTATTTTGTGAATGTGTTGTAGTTATTAATTTTCGGTCTTCATATGTAATTGTGTGATTTTTAAATATGCAGATGTTTGAGTAAATTGAACAGGGTAGGATGATTTGAGGATGGAATTATATCCTAATTATAATAGCGTATTTTGAATGTTTGATTCTAGATGAAGTTTAATTGAATTAATGGATCGAATTGAATGATTTTGTATCATAGATTAAGATTTTTGAACTAATTAGATTGATCACCTATTTAGTTTAGAACTTAATCTTTGCTAAGGCAATGCAATTAAGCCGTACTTGTTAATTAATTTGTCTACAGTAGCAAGAAGATTAATTGTTAATCTTATCCATTAATTCGTGTAATTGCATAATCCGAGCTTATGTGATTATGATTGTAGTTGGATGCTTTCCATTCATAATGCTACCATTAATTGAATCTAGCATTCATAACCTAGGTTATTAAATGGTTAGAAAATAAATTGAGAGCATATTCAATTTATTAAGGTTGAGAGGAAGCAAAGGAATTTGTTATTATGAATTTCTTAACGTCAACATTAAATCGTTTAGAATCATTCTTCTTACTTGAATGTTTGATATTCTGATTCCATCATCAATTCATTCCTCCCCTAGTTGTCAATTAGTGATTAAGACTTAGTATAATTATATTTAGTATTAGAATCAATGAAATTTTATAAACGGGATTATAACATCAATAGCAAAATTAGTGATTAAAACATCATTCCTTGTGGGTTCGACTCCTTCTTACCATATACTATGTATTTGGAAGTTAGGATTTATTTAATAAATTTGTTGTATTTACGACAGTGCATCAATTTTTGGCGTCGTTGCAGAGGAATGGCAATTATATGACAATCCAAGTGTTTACCGAATCCACTGGTAAATCATATAACAATTCCTTAACAGCATCAGCTAAAGCAAAAGGAAAAGCGTTGAGTTTAAGTTGTTCTACACTTACTCCATTCGGTTTCATACCAGACCAAGCTATATGGAATATAATTGCCATTCCCCGGCAACAACGCCAAAAATTTGATGCACTGTCGTAAATACAACAAATTTATTAAATAAATCCTAACTTCCAAATACGTAGTATATGGCAAGAAGGAGTCGAACCCACAAGGAATGACGTTTTAATCACTAATTTTGCTATTCATGTTATAATCCCGTTTATAAAATTTCATTGATTATAATACTAAATCTAATTATAATAAGTCTTAATCACTAATTGACAAATAGGGGAGGAATGAATTGATGATGGAATCATAATATCAAACATTCAAGTAAGAATAATGATTCTAAACGATTTAATGTTGACTTTAGGAAATTTATAATAACAAATTTCTTTGCTTCCTCTCAACCTTAATAAATTGAATACGGTCTCAATTTATTTTCTAACCATTTAATAACCTAGGTTACGAATGCTAGATTCAATTAATGGTAGCATTATGAATGGAAAGCAGCCAACTACAATCATAATCACATAAGCTCGGATTATGCAGTTGCACGAATTAATGGATAAGATTAAAAATTAATCTTCTTGCTACTGTAGACAAATTAATTAACAAGTACGGCTTAATTGCATTGCCTTAGCAAAGATTAAGTTCTAAACTAAATAGGTGATCAATCTAATTAGTTCAAAAATCTTAATTTATGATACAGAATCATTCAATTTGATCCATTAATTCAATTAAACTTCATCTAGAATCAAACATTCAAAATACGCTATTGTAATTAGGATATAATTCCATCCTCAAATCATCCTACCTTGTTCAATTTACTCAAACATCTGCATATTTAAAAATCACACAATTACATATGAAGACCGAAAATTAATAACTACAACACATTCACAAAATACACTATTGATACAATAAAATGACAATATAATGAACACAAGTATAATTGCAGATAATCTACTTATATTTAACAAAAATGAAGAGACTGGAATTCATAAAGGAATAGAGAAGACTTATCAATTGAAGTGCAGATTGTCAATTGATCACTAGAATTCAAGAAGATCAAAAAGTTGGAATTGTGCATTACATGTATATTCTAAGAGAATAGAGGAAGAATACCCCCTATTAGTTTGCAGAACATAATAGAGTAAGATGTAGGGCCTGACTGGGGCATTAAGGTACACTAGCAAAAATCCATATCAACCATGGGCTAAACCACATCCTTAGGGTAGCGACCCCTAGGAGCCACCATTCCCAATCTTGAGGTCTTTCACTTTAAATATTAGTATTTTATTAAGGTGACCACGAAATCATATATAATACAGATAAATTCAATTATCATACTTAACCATTCTTACTTATTTCCAATCATCTGAGACAACAATAATCCAGGTCAAGTTTGAAGCCAACATTAAAATATACTAAGGTCATCCTAGGCTCAGTTATTCACATCTGGATACTTTAGGCCGAAAAAGACCAAAATACCCTCAAGACCAACTTTTCCATATTATCATCTATTTAAATACAAATTCCATTTTAATTTATTCATTTTCCATAAAAGGCTAAAATATCATAAACAAATTATTTCTTACGCGATTTAAATTCTCAAATATGTCAAATGACCATTTTACCCTTGTATATAATTTTACACATAAAATTCTTCTCCACACCTTTAATCCATAAAAAACACATACCCACATGCTCAACAACAACTAATGCATATGAGACACGATTTTCAAGAAAAATATCATAATACACAAAATTGACTAAATTGCCCCTAGGGCACGCATCCATAATAATTATTCCATAATTATATCTAAGCATGCTCAGCCTATTATTTTATTCATAATTATCATATAAATTATTTTTCGTCATTAGAATAATTTTAATCATACTTTCATACTCGACATAATTTACATAAGATAACATACTCGTTTTTATCCGCTTTCATGATAATAATAATCAACACATAATTATATCAAAATAAATCATGCTTAACATATTTCATACACCGAAAACCCTAATGTGCTATCACGCAATATTTATAATTTTAGTAGGGTATAACGGTTACCTGAATTCCAGCAAAAACACAAAAATAGCGGTATCCTACTAAATTTATCGGATCCCGCTAATCAACCTTTTGTACCTAAAAATAATACCAAAATTATCAAATTAATATCTATCAGATAAAATAATAATTATAATATAAAAATATTTATTATTCAAAATTACTAAAATACCCTTACATTTAAAATGGGTACCAATATATATATATATATATATATATATATATATATATATATATATATATATATATATATATATATATATTAAAATACACAGAACTCATGCTGTATGCGCAGCGTGAGCCATGCACGCGTGAAGAAAAACGAAGGATAGTGAGGGTTGGCCAGCACGGTTGGCTCGAGGAAGTGGAGGTGGTAGGGATCGGTGCTGGCTCGCTGGGTTACCCGATGGCTGGCAGTGGGCAAAAATGGAGGGGAGTAGGGGCTACGAACGGTGGTGGAAGGTTGGGAGGAGATAGAAGGGCTTGGGTGCTGCGTTTGGTCGAGCAAAGTGGTGCACAAGGGAGGGTGAAGGGCGGCTGGGTCGAGAGGAAGAATGGTGGTTGGTGCGATGTTGTGGCTGCTAGGTGAGAGAAAAATAGGGGCTGCGCGGAAGGCAGGGTTTGCTGGATGAAGAAAAGCAGAGAGAAGAGGACGCATACGTGCGTGTATATGCATGCAGAGAGGGGACTATTTGGGTGTTGGGTTCGCTGGATTGAGGGTGGTTGGGCTTGCGTAGTTGGTGTGGGCTGGTGCTACAGGCAGTGGAGATGGTTATGCAAGCTGGGCTGCGGTGGTCGAAAGGCGCAGGAGGAGAGGGAAGGATTGCGTGCGGCACTGCTCGGCTGAGGTGGTTAGTCGGGTGAGCTCGTCGGCTGTGCTGGTGGCATTGGTTGTTGTGGGTTGTGGTGGTGTTACGAGACGAGAGGGAGGTGCAGGGTCATGCGATGGGCATGCAGAGAGGGCTATTTGGGTATGTGCTGGACGGGAAGGCTAGGTGTCAGAAGGCGCAGGAGGAGAGGGAAGGGTGTGGTGGTGCTGGGATGGAGGAAGCTGGGTGACGGGCTGCGACGGGGATGCTGGACGAGAAAGGCAGGAAGAAAGGGAGAAGGGCTCGTTTGGTTGGTGGCTGTCGTGCGTATGTATATGCAATTGTTTGGGTTGATCGGGGCTGGGGTTTGTTGTACAAGGCAAGAAGGGAAGCATGTAGAGGGCTGGAATGAACAGGAATTGGGGCTGTTTGTGTTGGGTAGAGTGTGCATCGTGTGTGGCGTGTGTACATGTGTATAAGTATGGCGTGTGTTAGTGTGTATAAATGACAACAGAACGGGGAGGTGATGGTAGAGTGTATATGTGTGTATAAAATGTACGAAGGAGACCAGAAAAATATTTAAGAAAGATATTTGGGGTAACCGTAGAGGGGGATAGATTAATAATACAGGGTAGGAATTTATCTATTTAAATTTAGATTTAATAGACTAAAATCTCAGATATAAAAATAGTTCGGGAAAAATTATTGAAATTTGGGTAAGTTTAAAAATAGTTAGAAAGAGTAAAATAATCGAGAATAATTTTTAGGAAATTATTTTTAGGCTACAGATCAAAAGATTATTAATAACATAATTTAAAATAAGATTTACGGGTATAACTAGAATTAAATTAAATAATCTAATTTCTATTAAAATTTTAACTTAATTAAATTTATAATTAAACCGTCGAAATAATACAAAAAATAATAACATTTTTAAAATTAAACCTCCTAAAATAATAATTATAATTAATTATATGATTATAAATTTATAATTATAGTTTTAAAAAACGGGGTATTACAACCCATTTTCTTATCTACTCAAGCTCTTATTCTCCCTCTGCAGATCCCTTTTTTTCCCTTCTTCCCCTCTTCTTCTCCTCCCCTATTTTGCTCCGCCACCCTCAATCGCCGCTTCTACTACCCAATCGACCACCACACCAACCCTTTGGCATCCTCTACTACCTCTCTACACCACCCAACAAGCACCACTCGTCCCTACAGCCACCCTTCCCCTCCTTTCTCTTTTCTTTACCCTTCTCAACCTCCACCGTGTGCCACCTCTGTGCGCTATCTTCTCCCTTATTCTACCATTATCACAGCCACCCCTTGACCCTCTGACACCTCCCCTACCGCCACCCTACCTAACCTTGGCCGAAAATCCCCTGCAGCTGCCGTCTCTACTGCCCTAAGCCAACAACCTTTGACCCCCGACCATCACATACACCCTTACTCTCTCCCTACACCCAATCACCACCCTCACCTCCCTCCACAAGCCCTCAACTAAACCCCCAAACCCTCACCCAAACCAACCATTTCTTCTTCCTTCCATCCCTCTCTTCGACCCTTATCTCCCCTTCAACTTGTGCATGCAGCGTGAGTCATGTTGCTTATATTGAGCGACTATTGTTAATTTTTGGAGGTATAAATATAGTTAGAATTAGCGCATATATTTAATAAGCTTTTGATAAACATTTATTCTTTTAATTTTCTTCTTCTAATATGCTAATTTTTTATATTATTTTTAGTTATTAATTTTTACTAATCAAAGCGAACCATTAACTGGGGTACTGGTAAAGTTTATTTGTTGTTGGAAATAAGGTAACCGTTATACCCTACTAAAATGTGTGGATATACGTATACTATCACATTAGGGTTTTTAAATATGTTTATGTGCATGTTGTACGATGTTAAGTATATTATGATTTGTAGCATATGTTGGTGATTGAAATGAAACGTATGTTATATTATGTGCCATGTGTAGAAATTATAGTTGAGGAAGGATCCTTATTATCAATAATAATGTTTAGTGCATGTATATGACATGATGAGCTAATGTGGCCATTTGTGGTATAAATAATGTTAATATGAGTTATAGGGGCATTTCGGTAATTTTTCTTATAAAAAAGGTGTGGCCTAAATAAGTATGTATGGTACGTGATAATGAGTATTAATAATAAATAATAATAGCCGGTGGTGTTAGATGATGTATGTTAATGTTTATGTGATAAGGGTATTATAGTAAAATTGGCATAAAAAGGGGATAACTTGGTAATTTTGTGAGTAAAAGGAGTAAAATGGTAAATTAATAAGTAAGAAGAGTATTTTGGTAATTCGACATAAAAGAAGGATAACTTGGCAGTTTTATGAGTAAAAGGGGTAAAAAGGGTAAATTAATAAGTAAGAATGGTATTTTAGTAATTTAACATGAAAAGGGGAAACTTTGATGATTATAATAAGTATGAAGGGCAATTTGGTAATTTAACTAACCAAAAGGGCAATTTAGTAATTTTAATATGTATAAAGGGCAATTTGGTAAATTTACCAACGAAAATAGCACTTCGATAATTTTAATAAGTATGAAGGGTAACTTGGTAGTTTAATAAACCTGAAGGAAAATTTAGTAATTTTAATAAGTATGAAGGGTAATTTGGTAATTTAATAAGCCTGAAGGGTTATTTGGTAATTTTAACAGATATAAATGGTAATTTGGTAACTTAACAAGTGTAAGGGGTAAAAGTTGGTAGTTTAATAAGTATGGAGGGTAATTTGGTGGTTTAACAAATACAAAGGGTAATTTAGTAATTATATAAGTATGAAGGGCGATCTAGTAATTTGATAAGTAAAATGGGGTAACTTGGTAACTTTACAAACAAGAGGGGTATTTCAGTAATTTTTTAAGTATAGAAGGGTAAATTGGTAAATTGCATATAACATGACCAAGGATTAAATAAGCCTCCATAATAAGACATAAGGGATATTAAATAATAGAATAAGGGTTTATGACCTTAGTAACACTTGTTCAAGTATAACCATGTATATTATGAGGATAAGGGTATTTCAGTAAATAAATGAATATCATAAGGGTAATGTATGGTATAGGGTTGAATGGGAAATTAAAGGTATGATATGATGTTTACCTTGTAATCATATAAGAGGCACCTCAGTGGTTAATTATGCATGGAAGTGTGTGCTAAATGTGCTAGAAGTACATGTTAGGGTTCATGCGTTTAATAATCCTTGATATAGAATACTTGATTCTATGACTAGTATAGCAATTATGATATGCTAGCCTGTTATGGCATGTGAATAAATGGAAATAAATTATGTAATTTGAACAGATAATAAAAGGAATCATTAGCCTTAGGGGCATTTTGGTCATTTTGACCTAAGGTGACTAAGTATAAGATTTGGAACCTATGTTGGCCTGAGTGGACTATTTAAGTTAACATGGACAATAATGCGAATAAGGATTACTTAATAATAACAGAAACAAATTAAAATGATTAAGTATGTAATTGATGTGTTTCTCATGGTCACCTTAATTAAGACACTAATAATTATAATGGAAGACCTCACGATCGAGAATTGTGGCTCTTTAGGGGTCGCTACCCTAAAAAAGCAGTTTAGCCCACTATTGTGTTTGGATTTTTGCTCGTGTGTCTTAGTACCCCAGCCAGGCCCTACATCTTACTCTATCTAGCTCTACGGACCTATTTAGGTGGTACGCATACTCATGGTGTAACACCTCCAAAATTTACAGTTAAAAATTTTCGTCTAGCAACAAATACAAGTACGGGGGGTGCTACCACTGTGATTAGTACAAGCCCGGCCCCCCGGCCAGTCTTGTACTAATCACAAGGCTAATAAAAGTTATCATCAAACATTAGTCAAACTTAAAACAATGATTCATAGAAAAACTGAAATGTTCATAGTATGTAAATTAGAGTGCGCATAAAAAGCTATTACAATCTAAATGAGTGCATAATTAGAGTTCCTAAAAGGGATAAAAGATACAATACGTTAATATGAAACCAAAATAAAATGATACAAGGTAAACGAATAGAAAAAGAGAATCCGACCAACGTTGCTTGCGGCCCCCAGGCCAAGTCTAAGACTCAACTCTCAACCCCGTCTGATGCCTCATAAGTATCATAGACATCAAAGATGGCATCTCCTACCTGCATAAACTCAACAAGGCTCTCTACTCGTGGGAATGAGAAACACCCATAAAACGAGTAGTCATTACGCTATGTACTGAGTAAAGTAACCATGCATCTAAGGCTGAACATAAAAAAGCATATAACACAAGCAGGATCACATAGATAACATACCAGTAATACAAGTAATAAAGGTCGTACTATAGTCCGATTAAACTCAATCATGAGATCTCTGGTCAAAATGCTTATTTCACACCATGCTGTTTATAAGTCAATATGAGTACGGGAACCCCAATATTATAGTCGGTGGATCAGAAATGTACAGGGTAGAATTCTCCTAACCATTATTATTGCCGGTGGATCGGTCTCTAGGGCAAGGTGCTCTTGGACACTATTATGCCGGTGGATCGGTCTGGCCTCGACTCTCATGGCGTTTCACTATAATTACTTAGTATCTTTCACATGTCTTATCATAACTTAGAGTTTAGTTTATTAGGCTCGGGATCCCCCACTATTATAGCATGTGGATCAGAAATATACAGGACAGAACGTACCTGCCACTATTATATTCTAGTGGATCGGTCTCTAGGGCACCCCGACACCTGGCCACTATTATGCGGTGGATCGGTCTGGGCCCTACTCAATAATCTTTTTCTTTAAATGATTAGTATCTTAATATATCTTATTCAATATATTTTCACCCCAAATAGGCATGTTTCTTTAGGCTACACCATCCATCTACTCCCATTTTCCCAAGAGGGCTCATCCCATATCTTGGAACTCCTGCACCTCCTAACACATCCCAGCTTCCTTTTCCTCTTCTACTCACCATGAATACCCAACTCCTAAGTGTGTGGGTCAAGGCCCACCACTTTATGCCATCTAAGTCCACTCACTATTGTCCTCTAGGATTTTCCCCTAAAACCCTAATTGGGCCTATGTGGCCCATCCTTCCTCTGTCTCACACAACTAAAGCTCCATTACCACCCAACACATCATCTCACTTAGATTCAACCCTAATCATTCCACTTTAATTCTCAATTGCACATGTGACCATGAAACCCTTGTTGGTCACCCCAAACCCTAGTACCTTTCTTTTCACATATATCCCCTCTCCGTTACTCACCTACCATCCGCTCTTCCCAATGACACCCATACTTACCCTCCATATGATATTTTTCCACTCTTTCCCCATATTCCACTCACCCTCCATTATTTTCACTTTCACAACCTTCTCCATTTAGGGTCTTCCTCCCAAACCCTAGCCAAGTTCCCTATGCACCCTTATACCAATATACGTGCTATTTCACGCCCAATGACTCCAATCATCCCAATAAATCTTCCCTTACCTTAATTACACCCTAAGATAAATTTTCCCATGTAACAATCATCCCTATGCAAACTCCATCCATCCCATACAAACCTTAGAATTTCCCATGCAAAATTCACTCCACTATTTTATTTTGTCCATATTTTCCTTTTATTTGTCCCCTCATGGATCATTAGATAGTTAGGTCAATCTCATATCATTTTTCCCTTTTCATCTTTTCATCCCATATCATATTATTAAAGCATCCCAGCATGCATGTCCTAGAGTGTCATATCATATAACACCACAAGCACAACTTATATATCATTATACACATGCCATAAGGAGGTTACATGAACATATCTCAATTCCAAGCTGCACTACAAGTAAACAGTCATAGTAACATAAAGTATACAAACATAACATAACACATGGCATATAAGGCATATAACACACACATAGTTGGTCTTAGCTACATCCTTACCTAGTACGACACCGGGCTTGGAGTACGCTCCTACGCCTCCTTAGGGTTTTGACTTGATTCATCTATAAGAGGGAAATACTAAGGGTCAACTTCCCTTTTACCAAAATTACCATTATTTTCTACCTTACCCTTATCATAGCCTAATATTAGGGTTACTAATAATAATAGTAGTGTTATAAGTAAAAGTAGGGTTATAGTTCTTAAAGTAGCTAATCATGTTACTACTAGTCAAAATAGGTCTTAGTAGTTATATTGGTTCATGTTAAAGTATGAATAGCAATATTTATATTACTAAAGATAATAGCTTTAATGATAATAATAGTAGTAGTAGTGATAATACTAATAACAACCCAAATCTTAGTAATAATAATAGTAGCATTAGTAATACTAAAATAGTGATAATAATGATACTAATAATAATAATAGTGATAATAATAATGCTAGTAGTGATAGTAATATTAGTGATATAGGTAATATTAACAATAATGATAAAGTAGTAGTAGTAGTAATAATAATAATAATAGTAATATTAATAATAGTTTGAATCTTAAGAATGATAATAATAAGGGTCATAATAATAGTAACATAAGTAATAATAGGGTCAAGGTTAATAATAATAATAATAATAATAATACTTCAAATCTTAGTAATAGTAATATTAGGGTTTGAATAATGATGTTTATACTAATAAAATGATAACAATTACATTGATAATATTTAAGGGTTGTGGAGGTTAGGGTACAACCTAGAGGTGGTGGTGACTAGGTGGCGCATGACGACGGCGCCGATAGTGGTGGAGGAGGAAGAGAAGTTGAATAGGTGGGTTTCTAGGGTAGAATAGGGGTAGTGAGAGGGTGGTTGAGATGGTGGTGGTGGCGCATCCAAAGGGGTGATGCAAGTGGCGGTTAGTGTGGTGGTGGAAGGGGAGGAAGGGAGAAGGAGATGGAGGTAGGGGGAAAGGAAGGTAGGGAGGTAGGGAATACTTTGTTGTTTGTTTTGGGGGGTAGGGGAGTGGTGGTTGCGGCGGGAATGGCAGTGCACGGTGGCGCGAAGGGCGGCAGTGGGTGAGAATTGGCAGATTGAGGGGCCAATTTTGCACAGCTGTGGTGGCTCGTGTTGGAGGAATCAAGGGTGGTGAAAGGTGTGGTTCGATGGAGGGTGATGTAGGGAGTAGTTTGGTAGTGGTTCGGGCGGCGGCATTAAGCGACAGCGGCTGTGGGTCATCTGAACGGGCGGTAGCGTAAGGGAGGCAATTTTTCGAGGCAACAAAAGGGAGCTTGATTAAGGGTCAGGTATGGGGTATTTATAGGCAATTAAGGATGGAAGTGACAAAGGGGCAAGAGGACAAGAGGGGACAGGTGTGGCAAGTCACCGACCAGCGATGGCAGGCCGGTATAGGCCTACAAAGTTACAGGGCATGTTTGGTCGGGGGAGAAGAAAAGAAAGGAAGGAAGGGTACGCATAAGGAGGTACGAGGGTGGTTGGAGTCAAAAGAGGAAAGGAAAGCGATAGAGAGAGAGGGGAGGTGGTAGGCTGGCGTGCAGTGGTGGTTGGCCAGCGTGCGGGTTCTACAAAGTTGCAGGTTGTGTGGGAGAGGAGCGGGGAAGAAGAAGGAGAAGGGTTGGGTTGGCCGACAGTATGGAAGAAAAAAAGAAAAAAAAAGAAAGGGACTAGCAGGAGAGCGGTCCGAGGGGGGAAAAGGAATGGCGAGCTGGGCCGTGCCGAAGGAAAAGATAGTGGGGTTTTGGGTCACAAGGAGTTAGCCCAAATCGGGGGAAGAAGGAAAAAAAGAAAAGAAGGAAGGAGGAAAAGGAAAGAAAAAAGGAAAAAGTAAGAAAAAGAGAAAAAGGAAAAAAGGGGAAAATAGGTGGGTTGAAGTATTTAGAGTATTTTTGTATTTTTGGAATATTTAAAATAATAAAGTTTAGTAAAATAATAATTAAATTCCCTTTTTAGATTAATTTAGGATATTTTGAATGAGTTTTCCTAAATTCCGTTTTAATTAGCAAAACATCATAATTTTTCCAAATTAAATTCTTTATTATTTTCCTCTTGATTTTACCTTAAATGTTCCCCTTATTTTAATAAAATAATTTATTTAATTAATTTTCCTAATAAATTCCTATTTTGCCACAATTTCTTAAATTAGGGTTTTGGGGTATTTCATATGGATTAACTGTCTTTGTTGATAGGGTATTGTGCGTCCTCGTGTAGCATTGTGACCAGGGTACCTTTGTGTCTTTGGGTTGATGGTTGGAAGGTATTGTGTTACTTGTATGCACTAGTATGGTTGGTGTACTTTTGTGTCTCTAGGTTCGTGATCTCCCCCTCGAGTTAAATAAATGGACATGTGTTAATTAACTGGAAAACACTAATCGTGTAAAGTGAAAAATTATTGATTGGGGTTTAGATGGATTATATCACGTGTATCGGTCCACCAGTAATAATAGTGGTCAGGGGCATTTTGTCCTAGAATGTATTCCGATCCACTGGCTAAAATAGTGAGGGATCCCGAGCTTAATAAACCAAATCTTTAATGATAATGAATTATGGAAAAGATACTAATCACTTATAGTAGAACACCATGCGAGTCAGGGTTAGACTGATCCAATGGCGAGAATAGTAGCTGGGAGCCTTCTGCCCTGGAGATAGATCCACCGGTGAATAGTAGTGACTAGGTGCATTCTGCCTAGGGTGTTTCCGATCCAACGACTATAATAGTGGGGTTCCTGTAATCACATGGATATAATTTGAGAGATGATGTTGAATAGTATTTAATTAATAGCTTAAGACCAAAAGTATTGGTTTCAATTTTATGATCCATTGATATAGTATAAGTTTGGACTTGGTGCTTGTCTCTCTCTAGGTAAGTGATGGAATTGTGAAGTAAATGAACCTTGTGTTATGCATTTTCTATTGTATGTGGTGTTGCATTGTGTATTAGCTCTTATGTTGATTGTGATTATCTCTATGCTCGTGTATGTTATCGTTTTTACATTGTTTATGTATGATGTGTTGCATGCGGGCTCTACCTTTCAGTTTGGTATAAAGGGTTACACGGTATCATATTACTAAAGGGTTCTGTTTGTGGGCCCTGTCTATTCAACGGGTAGTGTCCCTTGCAGGTTAGTTGCAGGTGCTATTCAAGCTGTTATCAGGTAAAAATGTAAGTATTATCCGGGAAGCTTTTTAGAGTTTCTCTTTTAATCTTCTATTTCTTTGTTTGGTGATTTTACTATTGTAACTATAATGTCTCTAACATGCTACTTTGATTTAAATGAAAGTTTGAATTTGTGTAAAGTGTTTTATGTTTCTTTTAAATATTAGCACTTGGTACTGGAATTGTAGGAGGAAACCTATCTAGTACTAAGTGTGGCGGTAACATCCCCGAAAATTTATGGTTTTTACTTCTACTAATTTTTAATTTAAACAAAATTTTTCGCTAGTGAATTTTGGGGGTGTTACAGTTTGAATAACACATGCGACTAACCTGCAAATGACACTACTCATTGAATAGGCAGGGGCCTATAAATAGAACCCTTCAATACTATGGTACTGAGTAACCCCTTTATACTAGACTAAAAGGTAGGGCCTGCATGCAACACATCATACTTAAACAATGAAAAAACAATAACATATGCAAACATAGAGATAATCACAACAATGTAAGAGCCAATACACAATGCAATACAAAATACAATAAGAAATGCATATCAAAAGGTCCATCACTTATCAAGAGTGACAGGCACCAAGGCCGCATTTATACCATAATAATAGATCACAATGGTGAGGTTAATACTTATGGTCTTAAGCCATTAATCAAACATTATTCAACATCATCTCTCAAATTATATCCACATGAGTACGGAAACCCCACTATTATAACTGGTGGATTAAAAATACAGTCCATGGCAGAACGCTTCTGACCACTATTATTCGATGGTGGACCGATCTCCATGGCAAAAGGCTCCTAGACACTATTTTTACTGGTGGATCGGTCTGGCCCCGACTCACATGATGTTCCACTATAAGTGATTAGCATATTTCCCATGATTTATTAATACCCAAGGTTTGGTTTATTGAGTTAGGGATCTCCCACTATTATTGCCAGTGGATGGAAATACACTCTAGGACAACACGCACCTGACCACTATTATTCGCTGGTGGGTTGGTATAACACTCCCAAAAATCATAGTTGAAAATTTTTGTTTGACCAAAACCATACACAAAGATAGGGGTGCTACAGCTATGATAAGCACAAGCCTGGCCCCTGGCCAGTCTTGCACCAACCACAAGACTATAAAAATTCACAAGAAATTAAACCAATTAGGACATAAACCGTAATGCTCCAAAAGATTCATAATTAAAAGGAAATTAGAGTGCATGATTAAAGAGTCATTACATAATAGAAAATAGTTACAACGTCAAAGCCCCTAAAGGGAAGGAACAATACAAATAGTAAGATAGGATAAAAACTGGAAAAAGAAGAGTTCGGACAATGCTTGCTCTTAGGCTCCATGCCAAGTTCCACAGACTTCACTCAGCCCCGCCCAACGCATCAAATGTGTCATAGCCATCAAACACAACATCCTCTACCTACACCAACTCAGAAGGGGACACTGCTTGTGGGAATGAGCAGCACCCATGAAACTGATGATCAGTACGCTATGTACTGAGTAAAGTAACCATACGGCTAATGCCAAATATAAAAGACAAATAAAATAAGTAGTGAATCAGTCTGATTAAACATAATCATTAGATCTCTAGCCATTATTCTCATTTTCACAACATTCTCACTTTAAGTCCATGCGAGTACGGAAGCCCCACTATTATAACTGGTGGACCAAAAAACACCTAGGACAGAATGCACCTAGCCACTATTATTTTTCAGTGGAACGATCTCTACGGCACAAGGCACCTAGCCACTATTATATTCGGTAGACCGGTTTGGCCTCAACTCTCATGGTGTTTCACTATAAGTAATAAGTATTTTTCCCATGGCTTATTATCATTAGGTATGTTTTGTGAGGCTGGGAGCACCCACTATTATAGTTGGTGGACCAGAAAACACCTAGGGCAGAACGTACCTGACCACTATTATTCGTCAGTGGAATGGTCTCTAGGACACAAGGCACCTAGCCACTATTACGCCGGTGGACCAGTCTAAGCCTGACTCAATAATCTTTCACTTAAACTAATTAGTGTCTTATCCATATCTTATTCAATAAATACTTCCTTACTAGACATGCATGCCCATTGAACTTCCCGCTCACACCTCATGCACACCTGCTCTCCCAAAAAGCCTAGTCCCAACCTAGTCCCATATCTTGGGACCTTTATGCCCCCCTAGAACACCCAAACATCCTTTTCCCCATTTCCTTACTTACCATGAAGCCCAACTCCTTTGTATGTGGGTTGGGGCTCACTCTCCCATACCTCTGGTTTAACTTACCATCACCCTCTAGGGTTTTCCCTTGGAAACCCTAATTTGGCATATATGGTCTAACCTCTCCCTATTATACATGACCCATGTTGCCTTTGTTCCCAACTCTTCACCCCACTTTATCCACATCCAACATCCCAACCATACCTTCCATTCCATACGTGTGGCCATAAAACCCTAGTTGGCTATACCAAACCCTAGCACCTCTCTTTTCTCATATGTCGGCCCTTTATCATCCTCACCTACCATTTCCCTTTCCTCATGACACACATTTATCCTCCATGTGACACCCTTCCACTTTCACCCCACACTCCAACCTCTTACATTATTTCTCCCCTCCACAATTTTCCCCACTTAGGGTTTTCCTCCCAAACTCTAGCTAAGTCCCCCATGCACCTTCATACCAAGCTACGTACTATTTTTCATATATGAACTCCAATCACCCCCAACAACTCTTCCCTCACTATACTTAACCCTCAAGTAAACTTTTCCCACTTAAAGGTCATCCCCATGCAAAGACTAGCCATCCCATTCAAGCCTTACACTCCCAATGCAAGATTTAGCCCATCCTCTTAATTTGTTCATGTTATCCCTTAGTTGTCCACCCATAGGTTATGAGATACTTAGGTTATTCTCACTCTCCTCTAATCCACTCACTTTCTTTACTCCTTTTATCTCCTCACAACCACATCATACTATGCAAAGAAGCTTAACATGCATGTCAAATAGGGCAACCATACATAAGCACAACACAAGTACAAGTCATATTACCATATTACACATGCCATAACAACACATATAACTTACCTTAACTCCATGCTTAGCAAGCTGCACTACAAGTGCATAGTTCATAACCATATAAAGTACACTTATATAACCAACACACATTACATATAATATACATAACCGGTCTTAACTACATCCTTACCTACAATGAAATGGGACTTGGTTCACCTATAAGAGGGAAACACTAGGGTTAACTTCCCTCCTAATACTTTCATTATCCCCTAAGCTTACCTTTAGTGAGAAATAGTATTAGTGATGATCATAATTGTAGTCTTAATAGTATAAATAAGGGTATTATTATTAAAGCAGTTAACAACACTATTAGGGGTAATATTAGCCCAAAATAGGGTTAGGTAGTCATAATAATCATGGTAGAATAATAATAACAATAACAGTAATAATGATGATAATAATAATAATAATAATAAGGCTAAAATAATAATTACACTCAAGATAATTCATACTTAAGTAATATCATGGGTTAGGGCACAACCTAGGTGAAGGTGGCAGCGGCGACGACGATGGAAGTGATGGTGTTTTGGGGAAAGGTTGGTCTTTTGGGGATAGAAGAGAGAGAGGGAGGTGATGGTTGTGAGGTGATGGACTCTCTAAACTGAGAGGGTTGTAGTGGTGATGGTGGCGTAGTAGGGTGGTGACGCAAGTGGAGGCGGTTGTGGTGGCCAAAGGTGGCGGAGAAGGAGGGAGGAGGAAGGGGAAGGAGAAAAGGAAAAGGAAAGGTAGGGGAAGGTGGAAGATAGCCTGCTAGGTTGAGTGGGAGACAGGAGAGGTGGTGATTGTGGCGAAAGAGGTAGCGCACGATGGCGAGAAGGCCAATGATGGGGTACAAAGGACAGCTTGAGCTGTCAACTTTGCACGATTTGGGTGGCCTATGTAGGGGAGTCTAGGGTGGCGAGTTTGGTGGAGGGTGATGCAGGGAAGGGGTTGGGTGGTGGCGTTGCATTATGGCGGGTGGGGCGGTGTCTAAAGTTGCGACGACAACAATGGTCGAGCTTTTCTGGGCAGAGTAAAGGAGGGGAAATGGGGGACGGTAAGGTGGTATTTATAGGCTGAGAGAGGGAGAAGAGAACAAAGGGTGAAGAGGACAAGGGCGAGGGGTGGTAGCCAGTACGAGCCTGTGAAGGTGTGAGCTTCAGGGTTACAGAGGGGAAGAAAGGAAGGGAATGGGCATGTGAGGGAGGCAGGTGCAGAGTGGGTTTGACTCAAATTGGAAAGGAAAGGGGCGAGGGAGAGAGAAGGGAGTAGGTTGGGGCATACAATGGCAAGGGAAGGAGGACGGTGGCAGGTTGTAGGTGTGACCTACAACACGAGGAAGGGTGGAGGGAGAAGGAAGGCCAGTCGGGGGAAAAGAAAAGAAAGAAAAGAGAGAGGAGAACCGAGCGAGCGAAGGAGAGAAAAAGAAGAAGAAGAAAGGAACAACGAGTTGGGCTCCGCTCGGGGGAAAGAATAGAGGAAGGGGAGGTTGGGCCGCACAGGTGAGGCCCAACTGGGGGAGAGGAAGAGAAAAAGAAAGAAAGAAAAAGGAAAAAGGAAGGGAAAAGGGAAAAGGGAAAAAGGAAAAAAAGGAAAAAGGAAAATAGGGTAGTTGGGGTATTTAGGGTATTTTTGAATGTTTAAAAATAATAAAAATTAGTAAAATAATAATTAAATTCCTTTTTATATTAATTTAGAAAATTTTAGGTAAATCTTCCTAAATTCTATTTTAATTAGGAAATTACTCTAATCTTCCCTAATTAAATTATTTATTATTTCCCTCATTTTTTGTCTAAATTACTCCCGTTATTTTATTAAAAATATTATATTTAATTAATCTCATATAATAACCCCCATTTTATTATAAATTCCTAAATTAAAGTTTGGGGGTATTACAATCGGTCTTTGGAGTAAAAGGCTCCTAGCCAATATAATCACCGATGGATCGATCTAGACTCGACTCAATAATCTTTCACTTTACATGATTAATGTTTTTCATTTAATTAATACAACAAGTCCATTTATTTAACTTGAGGGGGAGATCACGAACCTGGAAATATGAAGGTACACGGGTCATGCTAGCGTATACAAGCAACACAATACTCTCCAACCATCAACCTAAAGACACAAAGGTATACTAGTCGCACTAGTGCATGAGGACACACAGTACCCTACGGACAAAGACACCTAATCCATAAGTATGCATACTCCCTAAATAGGTGCTTAGAGCTAGAAAGAGTAAGATTTAGGGCTGGCTGTGAAACTAAAGCACACCAGTAAAAATCCAGAATAATTGTGGGCTAAACCACGTCTTTAGGGTAGTGACCCCTAAAGAACCACCATTGATGATCTCAAGGTCTTCTACTTAAATTATTAGTGTCTTAATTAAGGTGACCACGGGAATCACATCAATCACAAACTTAATTATTTTCATTTTTTTCCGTTATTATTAAGTAATCCTTATTAGTATTATTGTCCATGTTAATTTAAATAATCCACTAAGATCATCCTAGGTTCCAATTCTTATACTTAGGCACCTTAGGTCAAAATGACCAAAATGCCCCTAAGGCTAAGGCTTCCTTTTATCATCTATTTCTATTACAAAATTACTTTCCATTTATTCACATACCATAATAGGTTAGCATATTATAATTATAATACTTGTCATAGAATCAAGTACTCTATACTAAGGGATCATTGAATGCATAAACTCTAACATGTACTTCTAGCACATCCATGATCCAACACACATTTCTATGCATAATTAACGACTAAGGCACCTCTTGCATGATTACAAATAACATCATATCATATCCTTAATTACCCATTCAACCATATACCATGCATTACCCTTATGATATTCACCGAATTACCGAAATACCCTTATCCTTATAATATACGTGGCTATACTTAAACAAGTGATACTAAGGCCATAAACCCTTATCCTATTATCCATTATCACTTACATCTTATTATGGAGGCTTATTAAATCCATTGCCATTTTATATACAATTTACTGATTTGCCCCTTCCTACTTACAAAATTACTGAAATACCCCTCTTGTTTGTAAAGTTACCAAGTTATCCCTTTTCACTTACCAAATTATTAAATTACCATTTATACTTATATAATTACCAAAATACCCTTCGTATTTGTTAAATTACCAAATTATACTTCATACTTATTAAATTATCAACTTTACCCCTCATACTTGTGAAATTGTCAAATTACCCCTCTTTCGTGCCAAATTGCCAAAATACCCCTCTTGCTTATTAATTGACCATATTACCCCTTATGTTTATAAAATTACCAAGTTACCCCTTTTAATGCCAAAATTACCAAAATACCCTTCTTACTTATTAATTTACCATATTACCCCTTATGTTTATAAAATTACCAAGTTACCCTTTTCCATATAAAGTTACTAAAATGCCCTTCGCATTTAATATTTTTACCAAATTACCCTTTTTACTCATAAAATTACCAAGTTATCCCTTTTTCCATGCAAAATTACCAAATTGCCCTTATTACTCATTAAATTATCATATTCCCCCTTTTATTCATATAAATTACCCATTTGCCCCTCTTATGCTAAATTTACTAAAATACCCTTACCACATAAAACATTAATACCCATGGTCTATATGCATCATCTAATACCACCAACTATTATTATTATTATTATTATTATTATTATTATTATTATTATTATTATTATTATCTATTATTAATACCCATTATCACCTACCACACATACTTATTTAAGCCACATGCTTTGTACAAGAAAATTACTAAAATGCCCCTACGGCTCATGTTAATATTACCTCTATTACAAACGACCATATTTGCTGATATAACAAGTACATGTATATAATATCAACATTAATAACAAGTCTCCTTTCTTAACCATCATTTTTATACATGAAACATCTCATAATATAACATGCTTTTTATTTCAGCTACCAACATATGCTACAAATCATAATATACTTAACATCACATAATATGCACATAAACATATTCAAAACCCTAATGTGCTAGCATACGTATATCCACACATTTTAGTAGGGTATAAAGGTTACCTTATTTTAAAAAATAATAAACCTTACCGGTAACCTTGTTAAAAGTTTAAGCTTTGATTAGTAAAAATTAATGCCTAGGAATAACACAAAAATTAACATATTAGTAGAAGAAAATTAAAAGAATGAACTTTTACCAAAAATTCTTATTGAATACACATTAATACTAACTATATCTATACCTCAAAAACTTGGTAAATTCAACTCATAAGGTGCAGCAAAACTCACACTGCATGGCATCGTGAGTTGCAGGCATAAAGGGAAGGGGGAATAAGGGGAGAAGGAAGTTGGAAGAAGGGGGAATGGTTGGTTAGGGTAAGGGTTTAGGGCTTTGGTTGAGGGCTTATGGAGGGGAGTGAGGGCGGTGGTTGGGTGCAGGGAGGGTGGCAGAATGTATGTGGTGGTTAGGGGTCGAAGATCAGAGATTCAAAGTTGCGGACATGACAATGGTAGAGCTGGAAAGGTGGTGTGAAGAAAGGGAGAAGAAGAAGAAGGAATGAAGGAAGGAAAAAGAAGAGAAGAAATGAGGGGACTACAGGGGGATTTTAGGCAAGGTGAGGTAGGGTGGTGCTAGGGGAGGTTCCAAGTAGTCGAGGGGTAGCTTTAGCGGCTGCAGAAGAGGGGGAATGTGTGACACAAGGTGGTGTGCAGGGAGGAAGGCAAGAGGAGAAGAAAAGAAAAGGGAAGAGGAATGTGACTGTAGGAGGCAAGTGGTGGTTGTTGGGTGGTGCATGGAGGGAGTCGGGGAGGCCAGGGGGTTGGTGTGGTGGTTAGTTGGGTGACAGAGGTAGCGGTTGAGGGCGGCGACACAAAAATAAGGGAGATAAGAGGAGAAGGAAGAAAGAAAAAGAGAGATTCTATAGGGGGAAGAAGGGACTCGAGGGGGAAGGAGATAGAGAAGATGAGAAGGAAATAAGGAAAAGAAAAGGAAGAGGGAAAGAAGGGCAGACATGGCTCGATTAGGGTGGCTGCAGGCTATAGGGGGTTGGGGAAAATGGCAGGGAGAAGGAGAGAAGGAAAATGATAGAAAAGAGGCACGTGAGGGGGTTGTACATGGTCAAAAATGGAAGGGAAAGGGATGGGGGAGAGAGGGTGAGGGCAAGCTACAATGGCACGTGTAGAGGGGAAGGTTGTGGTTGCAGGCAAGGTTCAAGGGGTTGTTTGGTTTGGTGAAGGAGCGAAGGAAGAAGGATGAGGAGGAGGAGGAGGAGGAGGAGGAGAAGAAGAAGAAGAAGAAGAAGAAGAAGAAGAAGAAGAAGAAGAAAGAAGAAGAAGAAGAAGAAGAAGAAGAAGAAGAAGAAGAAGAAGAAGAAGAAGAAGAAGAAGAAGAAGAAGAAGAAGAAGGGGAAGCAGTTCAGTCGGGTGGGGAGAAAAAAAAAAGGGAAGACGGGTCGGCCCGCATGCGAGGGAGAAGGAGGAAGCTAGGGGGCTATTAGGATGGCCCAAAGAGGGGAGGAAAGAAGAAGAAAAGAAGAAAGAGGGGGCATTAGGCCATGAGGAGAAGGAAAGAGGGACAACAACCCAATGGAGGGGAAAGGGAGAAGTAGGCTGGGCGACCCAAGGAGGAAGAAAAGAAGAAAAGGAAAAAGGAGGAAAAGAAAATGAAGGAAAAAGGAAAAGGGGGGAAATAAAAATAAAAATAATTTTAGAATTTGGGTATTTAATTATTCAAATGGATAAATTAATTTAATTAAAATTTAAGGAATTAATCTAAGAGGATAATTTTAGTAAAATATAGGGTTGAAAAATTATTTGAATAAAATGAGTATGATAAAATAATAATAAAAATTTATTAAATAATCATAAGTCCACGAAATAATTAAATTAATAATTTAAAATTAAATTATCCCAAATGAGGATTAATTATTAAATTTTAGGTTTTAAAATTTTGGGGTATTATAAAATCTAACCATAATGGTGAGTACTGTGTTAGATATGACTATTTAGGTAAACAGTGCCCAAAACCATTTGCTAGATTCCTAAAGGAGTATGGAATCGTCCTACAGGACACCATGTTAGGATCTCCTAGTATGAATGGTATAACTTAAAGAGTAAAGACAAAACAAAAATCTTAAGGGCATGGTAATGGGTAAGATTAGTCATTCTACCTTACTAGAGTCGATCTGGGAAGAAGCACTAAAGATATTGACTTAACTAAAGTAGCTACTAGAATACCTTAGGAGCTTTATATGCAAAAAGCCTAGTATGAAGTATTTTCATATTCGGGGAGGTCGAGGCTAGCCTATATAGGCCACATGAAAATTTATTGGAGTCTAAAATGATTAGTAGCTATTTTATTAGTCATTGTGGGGTGATTAAGGGGCAAGAAGTTCTATAATCCTACACGTAGATCAATTTTGGAGACAAGAATTTCCATGTTATTTGATGATATTGAACTTTGCGGGGGAAATAAGGTTAGACGCATTGTTTATGAGGATGAATCAATCAAAATTCATATCATTATCTCTGACGATGTGGAGTTCTATACACCTTTCATTGATTTGGAGGCAAATCAGAAGCCTTTATAAGAAAATGTTGAACAACCGCCTATTGAGAACGAATGATTGTTCCACAAGAACAAGTTCCATAACCTACATAGTTAAGGAGATCCACCAGAGAAAGGATACGTCTTATTCTTGATGATTACATTGTATTTCTCTTAGAACTTGTGGTAGGCATTAGGGTGATAGAAGATGATCCCATTAACTTAAATTACGCCATGGAGATTTTGAATTCTCAAAGGTGGAATGATTCCATGAATGAGGAAATAAATTCCATGATGGATAATGACGTTTGTGATCTTGTCCCATTGCTTGAAGGAAATAAACTTATTGGTTGCAAATAGATATTTAAGACCAAAATGGATTCAAAGGGCAATGTGGAGAGATATAAGTTACGTCTTGTCACCAAGGGATTTACACAGGAGGAAGGAGAGGATTAAAGAGACTTTTTCTATGATCTTTCTAAAGATTTCTGAGGGTGATCATAACATTAGTGGCACATTTTAATATCAAGTTACATTAGATGGATGTTAATACCACTTTTCTTAACGACGGCATTGATGAAACAATCTATATGGTGCAAAAAAAATTGTGTCAGGAGACCCAGAGAATATGGTTCATAAACTTAATTTAGGGACTCAAGTAAGCGTCTCGACAATGTCATTTAAAATTTCATCAAGTTGTCTTTTTTGGATTTGAGATGAATTTGGTGGATGATCGTGTATAACATAAGTTTTGTGGGATTAAATACATTTTTCTAGTTTTGTATATTGATGATATACTACTGGCATGTAATTATATAGGTGTAACACCCTAAAATTTACTACTAAAAAATTTCAATTAATTTAAGATTTAGCAGAAGAAATTAAATCAAAACTTATAAATTTCAAGGATGTTACCACCATAATCACTACAAGCTCGGCCCCCAGCCGTTCCCATACTAACGACAAGGCTAAAAGAAATTTAACAACCATCATACTTCAAACTCAAAGCAAGGCTTCAATAAAGCATTAAAATAGTCATAAGACATAAATAAGAGTGCGTGAAAAAGAGTTACAATCCAGAATACATAGTTAAAATTCCTTAAAAGGATTAAGGTCTACAAAACAATAAAAGTTAAGCCTGGAAAATCTAATACAAAATAGAAGAACATAAGGACGAAGTCCGGCCATGCCACTCCCGCCAAGTCCATGCTCAACACTCAGCCCCGCTCGATGCCTCGTAAGCATAAAAAAAAGTATAACCGACCTACATAAAGTCAGCGGAGTCTTCTGCTTGTGGGAATGAACAACACCCATGAAACGGGTGGTCAGTACACTATGTACTAAGTAAGGTAACCATGAACTAAGGCTAACACATAAGGGCACATAATACAAGCATGATAACATGACAACATACAATCTTTCATATAAATAAAGGCCAAGCTGTAGTTCGGATAAACTAATTATTTAATCTTTGATCAGTACTCATTTCACACCATACTTTTTATCGATCCATGCGAGTATAGGAACCCCGCTATTATAGTCATTGGATCGGTCACATACAGGGCAAAACGCACCTAACCACTATTATATGCTGGTGGATCGATCTCCAAGGCACGATGCTCCTAGCCACTATTATGCTGGTGGATCAGTTTGGCCCTAACTCTCATGGTGTTCTACTGTAAGTACCTAGTGCTTTTTATATGTCTTATCAAACTTAGAGTTTGGTTTATTGAGCTCGGGATCCCCCACTATTATAGCCGGTGGATCAGACTCCAAGGCAAGATTCTCCTGACCACTATTATACCGATGGATCGGTCTGGGCCCGGCTCAATAATCTTTCACTTTACATGATTAATGTTTTACCATATCTTATTCAACAAGTTTCACCTTAGACATGCATGGCCAAATCCATCTACGCTTATACTTCCAAGAGGGCCCGTCCTATATCTTGAGACTCCTACACCTCCTAACTGCCCCAACATACTTTCCTTATTCCACTACTCACACTGAAGGCCCAACTCCTAGGTGTGTGGGTCAAGGCCCACTACCTAACACCACTAATCCCATTCACAGTCTTCCCTAGTGTTTTCTCCAGAAAACCCCAATTTGGGCCTATGTGGCCCATCCTTCTCTGCCTCACATAGCCCAAATTGTTTTAACACCCCACACACCACAACCCTTAGATTCAACCCTCAACATCTCACGTTACTCCCCCAAATACATGTGTGACCACAAAACCCTAGGTGGCCACGCCAAACCCTCGCATCCTCCTTCCTACATGTCACCCCTCCGTTTCTCACCTTCCACTCTTGCTTTCCCATGATACTCATGCTCACCCCACACATGACAATCCTCCATCCTCATCTCATACTCCACTCACCCTTATTTATTTTTCCTTTTTCCACCTTCTCAAATTAGGGTTTCTTCCCAAATCCTAGCTCGGTCTCCTATATACCATTGTACTGTCCCACGTACTATTTTTCACCCAATGCCTCCAATCACCAAAGCAACTCTTCCATTACCTTTCTCACACCCCAAGGCAACTTTCCATAAGTAAAGTTCACCCATATGCAGACTCTATCCATCCCATGCAAACCCTTAAAGTTTTCATGCAAAACCCTAAAATTTCCATGCAAACCCTAGATTCTCCCATGCAAACCCTAGATTCTCCCCTACAAAGTTCACCCACTCTTTTATTTTATTTAAAGTCCCCTTTTATTCTTCCACTCATGGATCATGGGATATTTAGGTCAATCCTACCTATATTGGTTAACTTACTTCCCCTTGGTCAACTTAATTTCCCAATATTCTTTTTTATCTTTCCACCCCATATTACCACATTAAATATCCTAGCATGCATGTCCTAAAGGGTCACATCATATCACATCACAATTCACAACATATACATATTAAACACATGCCATAAGAAAGCACATGAGCATACCTTAACTCGAAGTTGCGCTACATATAAAACACTTATAACAATAGCACAAGATACACAACATATTATTATACATGGCATCTAAGGCATATAAGATACATAGCACACATAAGGCCTTAGCTACACCCTTACCTAGCATGTCACCAGTCTTGGAGCACACTCCTACACCTCCTTGGGGTTTTGACTGGTTTCACCTATAAGAGGGAAAAACTAAGGACTAGTTTCCCTTCTACCAAAAATACTATTATTTTCTATTTTATTCTAAGATTAGTGTTACTATTATTAAAGGAAACTTTACAAGTGAAAAATAGGGTTTTTATCCTTAAGTTAGCCTACTAGATTATCACTAGTCAAAGTAGGTTTATGTTAATATTTATAGCCATATTTATATTATTAAACCTAATAGCTTTATTTCTTCTAATAATACTACTAACACAAGTTACAACAAAAATAGTGATAATAATAATAATAGTAATAATAATAATAATAATAATAATAATAATAATACTCCTAGTAATAGAAACCCTACTATTTTGAAGGCTAAGGCTAATGATAGGGTTAGGGATAAAATAATAATATAATAATAGGGGGAGAGGGAGCAATATCAAGATCATTCGATTATTTTGTTATTCGTGATTATAAGGTCACACAAACAACCTAAGTGGGAGATTGTTGGATTTTCATCTAATGTTAAAATTAAATGTGAACGAAATAAATTATAGGTTATCGTATAAATTAAGCTTGTTTATAAGTTATCATATTTACGTATAATTTATTTGGGATTAATGTTTCTAATTAGATGTGGATTTATATGTGTAGAGACTTTAGGTATTCTAGATTGTTGATGGACTGAATTAGAGTAGCATGATAGGTAACATTCCAATTTTCTATATACAGGGTCGTGGCTTCTAAGTCACACATAATTCATACTATTCAATTCTCATTAGTCAATAGAAATTAATGAACGTATGCCTGATCCAGAAGACCATATAGTACCTCCAGTATAGTTATTATCTTGAATCTATCGGCATACGAAGATTCTTGTGTTATGGATTTAGGTGCACTTTTGCATTGTCCATATGAATGAATCTTGGTGAATTGGCATGTGATCCTATTAGATATACATATATATTAAACTATCACAAGCTGCCTATGCCCAGTTTCAAGATTACTTCCAAACTCAAGGGTAGATCCATGGCCTTGTTCAGAACCAACTTCACAAACCTTCCAATAAGCCCCAAGCTTCCTCTAGTTCTAACGTGGGTTCACCATTTAAGACAACAGAGGTAGGCTTAGCTACTATTGGGAAGAAAATGAAGTAGCTAAAGAAGCCAATGCGCAACAATGTTGATCCTCTATTAGTTGAGTCTGCACTTTATATTTGGTTACTTGAGCTTGATTCTAGGGTGGATGCAACAATTATGAGGGAACAAGTGGACTTTTTGGAATCTCTTAAGAATCCATAACATTTTCAAAAGGTACTTTAGGTGTATGTTTTTAATACATTTGCGAATCAGACACAAGGTGATAATGAAGACAAGGGCACATTAGCCTTATCTCAGACTCTTTAAGATACTTGGGAAGATCTTGGAAGATTGAACTAATTCTAAGCCTATTTATGCATATAATGGAAGAAATAAATATCCAAAATTTTATTTGTTCGTCAAGAAAGTTACAATTTACTTGGATAGTACACTTTATCCAGATAACCACGTAATTGTGTAGGAGAGTTCTTGCTCTCCTTCCCTGCATGAAGGGTTTGAGGTGATAAGAAAGGAGGATAAATAATTCACAACCATCATAAGGTTGGAAGTGAATTATGTGCTTGACTAGCTGAAATTGTCCTCTACACTTGCTCAAGATCTTGGGATTGAGGTAGAGACACAAGCAAAAGTTAGAACTACACAGCGACACTATGTGAAGTTTCATAAGTTACAAGATCTAGATGGCTCTTCTTTCTTCTGGTATGATCAAACTCTTAAGAAGGTGTTTGGAGAGGATAAGATTAAGTTTGCTACAACTTTTCTAAAGCTATTATAGCATTTGTATCCCTTGCTGCCCATACATTTAGAGCAACTTATTAAATTATATGGGGATAACCCAGTTGAAAATACTTGTTATGACATACAAGTTGCCATTCCTTTTCTTATACAAAAAGATATGGCCGATTTCATGGGAACTTTGGAGTATTGTAGGGAAATAGATGCTTATGGTGAAGTTATAGCGGAAAATATAAAGAAGATGCAGAAGCATCGCTAAAGACGGGCCTTCTTTCTTGGGATTATCAATTCTTTAGTTGAGTTTATCTATTTGATGTTTTAGGGTTGAAGATGCTATTTTTCAATATCTGGATTACAAGCCTATTGTCGGGAGCCTGGGAGTGATATAGCAAAAGGTACATAAATGATCCTTAAATGTGGGTATGGCACTAGAAACATGGCTCATATCAACTAATAGTTAGGTAATGCATTTTTGTTGTGTCATTAGTTGTGATTTAGACGGTAAAGGTTAAAACCATACACACTTTAGAATTAGAACAAGAATGTGCTAGGTATATATTTTTGTGGCGCTAATGTTGTAACATGTAGTAGGACCATGATGCAGAATGGTTCAAAGTGGAATGTATAACGTCTTATCATGGTGCCATAGTCCTTATTCTTCCTCCCCTATTTGCCGGGGCAATATGGATTGCAACTAATTGGTAGTGCCCATTTACTAGAAACATCCCACTTCTATTATACAAACAAAATCTCCATCAATAAATGACTAGATTGATTGTCATAAATGATTTCTTAAGTGCTTGTACACCGACAGTGTTACTATCTCACATCCATCGTGTTCATTCTTATTTACTTAGTATTTGTCGTATGCATTAGTCCCCTCCTCCAATAGAGCGTATAAATTAGTTCATCGTAAACATCAAATATATCACTAAAATACAAATTCTCTCCTTTTTATACATGGCATCAAAACAACTCTATCCTTCCAATGAAGCACCAATCCCTCGTCGCCATCACTTGTTCCTCTTCATCCTCCAGTTATCTACCCCTTTACGACACCGTTGTTTCACACTTCAAAAATACCTCACCTGACTTTGTCATGGCCTATGGCAATATCTCTGGCTCCTATTCGAACCCCCTGCTACCATCACAAGCTCAACCTCCATGACCCCACTTCTCCTGCCACCACTGTCCCTAACCTAGCATATGATATCTGGGTTTAGTAGGGCCAGTTAATAATGCCTCATATCACCTACATCTTTACTCAATAAATCTTAAATCTTTCTATTGGCTACGAGACGAGACATCCAGAGGAATTTAGGATGATCTCCAGATTCATTTTTGCTCAAAGATACCAAAGTATGACGCTTACCTCCTGGGCTTCTATCGGTGAACTGTTGAGCAATAAGGATTTGAATATGGTTGTTCTTTGAGGTATGGGTCTTGATTTTATGAAGCCGCTCACTGTCATTTTGAATACTCCTAGATTTCTCTAAACTTCGCTCTCACATATTGACCTCTGACTCATCCGCCCTTATTGCACCTTTCTTGGTGATACAAGTGCCTTCTTCACCACGTGCGGACGTGATTTTCGTCGCTCGCCCAACGCCGTTTATTTTGTTCCGGCGCTCCATCCCTTTTTTTATTATTATATATATCTATCTTTTTATAGATTAAAATAAATATTCTACCGAAAAAAGAAAATTCTACTTTTAATGCACGTATGAAACAGAAATTCCCCCTGCTACTATCGTCATACGTCATGTAAGGAATTGGACGAGGAATTACATCCTTTCCCTCAAATGCTAAAGGTCAACGGTAAGTTTGCAGCAAGGACAACTGTCGCATATCGCAACCATTCTTATGATTAAATTATATTCTAGATGAATGGCCGGGTGTAAAACTACCTGAATAAGGCTAGCCAATAGTGTTCTCGTGACGCCAGTCACGCCACTACAGGAGAGAGGAGATTACTGATTAAAAAAAAACAGTACTAAACCTCCTTACCAAACGATGCTAAACGTCAATGATGATGCTAAATCAAAAGAAAAGGGCAAAAAAAGGAAAAGTAATATGATTTCTAACAATTTTCTTAACTTTAGTAAATAACTGGATTCTAAATGTGTGGACGAAAAAAAAAAATAAAGGCCAGTTTGACTAAAATAATAAACTAAAACCTCACAAGCTTAGACACGTTGATTAAACTAAAAATATGGATGTACATGAAAGCCATCAATAAGTTTAAGCCGGATGATGTTTGGAAAAAAAACATAATTTTTAATAATAGAGGCATCAGGTGTGAATTTTCTTTTTCCTTTTCTCGGTATTATAATACTTTTATAGTGTAGTTACCTATTTAGTGATTTGTATTTGTATTTACGAGTTCCTATAAATTAAATAAAAAAAAGTTTGAGCTTGATTAATTGATAATCTATTAATCTTGTTTCATTAATAAATAGGTATAAAATAAAAGCTCATGCATAATAAAATTTTGAACAAGACATTTTACCCCACAAATTAAGTACAAATAGGAGACGTTGAACTAATTTCTTTATGAAATTACTCAATTAAAGTTCACGAGATGAATCATTAAGGAGTTATATCTTGTGAATTATTAAACCAAAATGCTGGAATATTTTATGAATAAGTTTTTTTTATTACAAATTTTTATATTTGAGCCTGACTTTTTATATGTTTTTTTTTTAAGTTCACTAGCTATGTGCCAAAAAATATTATTATTATTTTTTGGGCCACAATTCTTTCTATATTCAAGAAACATTTTACTTCGGTTGAGATATTGAAGCTCAATTAAGTTTGAATCGTGATATTTTTATTTAAGATGAATCGAGCCTGGCTCGAGTTAGTCCAATCAAATGTGACTTTCATAATAAACGTGTTAAAATAAATTTAAAACTGACTACTCTATTTATTTAACAGATAGGAAATGATTAGTGAACGAAGATTTGGATCAATACTACCAATCCACGATCCTCTTAGAAAGAATATCACGATTGAGTTATGAGTCTAGACTCGACAGCCATATAAAGGAAAATTTCGACTGGAGGATACTTTTCAAAATGAATGGTGACCGTTCATTTTTCTTGATAAAACAAAAAAAAAGCAGAAGTAAAAATGCTTTTCGCCATTAAGTGATGGTTTGATATTAAGATAATAGAGATAGCAAAAAATTGTCTATATATTATATATATATTGTATAATTTATTTGAAATTAAATATTTATTTTAGATATTAAATTAATCTAAAATAAATATTTTTAATTAATTTTTTTTATTTTTAAATATTTAATATAAAAAATATAAAATAATTTTATTTACCCTTATAACCCTCCTACCGAACAACTCCAATTACAACGACTCAGGAAAACGATCTAGTTGCCCGTGCGGGCATATCCCAGTTGGTTGGAGCATGGCTGTTGGAAAAGAGTGGTTCACGGTTCGATTCTTTCGGAGAACAAGTTACAGTGTGGGAATTCCAACTATCCATTTGTGGAGGTGGCTCCTTATAAGCATTCGAAATCTCGAACCACTATATACTCAACCACTGGACCACCGTAATTTACCTAATTCAATAAAACTGTCGTCTTGAAGGCGAGGAATTTCGCCTTTTGAAAAGGAGGAGAACGACCCAGTTCCAACAATAGAAACGTGCTTCGACCAAAGCTTCTTTCGCGTGGATTGAGCAAGAGCGTCCCGTCCTAGCTATCAAGGTCACAGGTGATGGGTGATGTGATAGGGTTAAATTAGTGGTGTCCATCGTGTGGCGCTGGGTTTTTCCGTTGGACCATTTGCACGTATATTTGGGTGAAGAGCTGTTACACGTTGAGCCAGAAATTGCCCCCTTTTATTAATTAAAAATGAATAAATTGTGAGGTAATTAAAGTTGGGTTTCAACCTAAAAGATGATCACATGCATTTTTTCCTATTTCATTGCCACCATCATTTGGATGAAAGGAAAATTTAGGGATCTACAGAGTGATCTTCATAATCCTTATTTGAAATATCCATTATTACAAAATCTATAGTAATTTTATAGTGCATGTGATCATTGTTTGTGTTATTATTATTATTATTATTTTTTTAATATTCCATCGGAAAACTTACAAGTTATATATATCATATGTCTTTAAAAATTATTGTAGACCTTTTAATAAACTTATCCAAATATATATAATTATTTATTTTATTTAATTTTTTAATAAAAAATACATACAGAATACATGAATAATAGTGTATCCTCATCGTTTCTTCTTTAAGACTAAAAAAAAGTTTGAATTATTGTTTATTTTCATGGTTTAGAATTCTAATGTAATCGATGTTTAATTCAGTTGAAATACACATGTTGGTAAACAACTAGCCTATAGCCGAAATTATCGACGATGGGCGGCATGAGTTATCATTTTTCTGTCGAAGTCTAAGGGCGAGGAGGATAGCACGAAAGAGATAAGAGGAATGCCAAAATTCATATGACAAATGAAAATGACGTAGGACGGTTGGCTACGATTGGTAATCGATCAATAAAATATAATATAACATAAATATATATATTATTAGTTTTTTTAGTTAATAATACTTTATTATAGATAAATCATGATAAAAAGTAAAAAGTATGCGACTATTGAAAAAAATGTATTTATTTATTTATTTATATAAATCACATTGATTAAAATAAAATAAGTGTACACAAATAATCTAGATATCGCTTTTCCATTGATAGTAATATAAAGCGTATTGATTAATGTCATAAAGTCGCACAAATAATGTACCATGTCGGAATATTTATATTATCGACATATCGGGATAAATTTTCAACTAAGTGGAAAGATGAAATTGTTCCATTATCAAGGATAGATCGACATAAATAAATAAGAAATAATCAACCGTACATAAAATTATTGTTTTTTTTTAGTTAAGGCATATTTTTTCCTATTTAGGATACTCATGAATGACATTTTTCTCTTAATATTAAGTATATTTTTTTGTTTCAGCTAAGTGATAGATGCTCCAACTAAGTGATAGATGCTCCTACGTAATCATCAACTATATAAATTACGTAATCACATACTATATGCTACATAAACATGGACTATAATATTTTAATATCTTGGCATAATCATCGGTAATCTATTGTTTATGATCATCAACTTACTTATGCTTCATAGCCATCCATTATATATATATAACAATAAAAATAATCATCTCAGTTTTAATTGATGATTTTTTAATCATCTATAGTCATTTAATTATTGTGATTAATGATTTTTTCATTTTTGATTGATAATTTTTTAGGTTCATTTGATGATTATTATTATTGTTAGAAGTGATGCACTACAAGAAATAGGGTAATTCACAACATGTTTAGCAATGATACAATATCACCCCTAATTAAATTATTTCGCAACAATTCAACCCTACTGAGCTTCTAGTGATGAAAATGAAGGGGGAGAGGGAAATATGATGTCACTAAATATACCTAGCACTAACAATGTCGTGACAAAAATATTGGTATTAAAGTAACCCCACTAAAAAATCATACTTATTTTTGTGAAAATACAATTACCATTGACATTGTTGTTTCTAATTAAAGTATTAAAGGCAAATTTTTTGGTGAAAAAAAGTGGCAAAATCCCACCTTATCTTTTTTTTTTCTTCAGCCAACACTACTTTATTTGGATTGACATGCCTTCCCTAATAGTCCAATATCATCACTAATTGTTCACATGACTTTCATGTGTGTATTTTTTCTCATACAAGTGGTTATCCCTAATAATGTAATTTGGGATAATATTTGTCATCTTTAATATTTTATTGCAAAAAACTCTTACGTGGATGATCTTCTTCCCCATGCAGTTTTTTTTTTTTTTTTTCTCCACTCTTCTAACCACACTTTATTTGAGTTTGAGTGGTTTTAGCCTTACACTTGGCATGTGATAGGTGTAGGTCAACGTTTTCCCATATTAGATATGGCGATAACACCCTATATTTTATGTATTTGATTTTACTAAAATAAGATTATTAAGTAATAAATTTTGAGGTGTTATAGTTGTAACTAATATCTATAATAGGCATCATTGTGGTACAGGGAACATGATTTTCCTCTAGAACCTCACAAATTACCTTCGAGGTAGGGTAGTTGAGGTTGTTATTGGTCATCGTTCATGCTTCATGAAGGTAATTTGTGAGGTCAGACTCTTCATCTTCATCATCCATTGGCAGCCATGCTCTATTGAGATAATTAACATCTACTTCTGCTTCCACTACCATGCCTACGAATTCTACATTAGGTGATGTTGTGGGGATGCTCCAAAAACATCAAACTAGGATAAATTTATGACGCAAAGATATACATCTATCCCTCTTTTTCCACTATTTTACCCTCAATCCTGGGATCAATCGACCTTAGGATTAATCCCATGATCAACCTTATCCCCATTATTAGTCTCAACATTAGTCCCAATTGGATTTTAATTGTTTAGAGTACAATATATTTGGACATATTCTCTTAGTTGTGTAAACATTTGAGACATTTGCACTTAATTTACATATATACCTTGAATCTTTAATGTTTATAAATGTTTTTGGTTTGATATTTAATTGTATATTTACATACATTTGTTTTCTAGCTGGATATAATATATTAATAGTAAAATAATGAAACTTAATATACACACACTACTAGCGGTGACAAGTTATCCATAATAATTTACATGTTTTTGCTAATTATCCCCTAAAATTCAAAATTTTAAATGAATATTGTTGTTACTAATAATATTTTCTCTAATATCATGTTGTGGCAAAATAATTACAAAAATAAAACTCATTTTAAAAATTTGTCACTCTTAATAGTACATTTAGCAACGGCATTTGCTATTGCTAAAATACCAACTACAACAACCATTCCTTTTATTAATTTTTATTTTTGTGACTGAGAATTAATGTCAAATATTTATCCATGGCAAGTTGTCGCTAAAGAGTTTTAGCGATGAGAAGTGGACTTATATTGACGACAAATATGGCTGCCAAAATACCTTTTACTTATAGTCATCATTTTGGTAGTTTTAATTGATTATTCTTGTAGTTATAGTATATAAGATTCTTCTTCTTTTACTCGATGAGGATTCTTGTAGTTTACATTGATAATTTTTATTGTTTTAATTGATGATGTTGTTAAGTGCTTGTTTGGTATTGGGGTAATAGGGATGAAAAAATTACCCTTATCTTTTTTTATATATATTATATATGTTGTATAATCTATTTGAGATTAATTTTTTTTTTTCCAAACGAATACCCATTTTAGATCTTAATTTGATCTAAAATGGGTATTTTATTAAAAATATTATTATTATTCTTAACTACTTCATATAAAAGGCACAAAATAGGGGGGAACCTTCCACCCCTATTTCCCCCATATCAAACAAGCCCTAAAAGTTATAATTCTTATAGTATTCATTGATGATTAAGATACATAAAAATATAATATGTGTTGTTCTAATGGGAATCAAACCCAAATCTTCTAAGTTCTAAGGCCAGTGTGTTATCCAATGAAGTGCAGAGTTATTTTTACTTATTTTCTTTATCGCATTATAACATATTCTATGTATCAACATTTTCTCCCCTTTTTCTTTACATGTCATCACCATATTGCACATCACTACTACGAAAACGGAAAATAATAACGGGACATTAATAACGGTGGTTCAAAAACCATTGTCAAACACGTGAAAATTAATGCGTGGGACAATTTTGATAACGGTTATAGTTTAAAACCGTTATTAAAAGGGCAACGTTAAAATTTACACGGATGTTTTAATAACAGTTCATATAAGAACCGTTGTCAAAAGTTCGAAGGTTTTAATAACGGTTCCTGAGAAAACCGTTATTAAAACTCTAAAATCAAACTTTTATTTCGCTTAGTTCTGTTTCGTGCCAAAAGTTTCAGACTCTCTACACCTTCATTCTCTTACTCTCATTCTCCTTGCAAACCCTCGCACCACTACACCGTGCACCACCACTCCGACTCCTCTCAAGTAAGAGAAACCCTCGCACCACCAACCCTCTGCCATTGTTGGCTTTGCATGTGCGTGCTGTCATTGTTCCAAAGCTAGCTAGCCAGCACTTATACCTTCATCCTCCGTCGTGTTTGAAGCCCTTGCCTCTCTCAACTTACTCGCCATCGTGTTTGTAGCTAGCTCACTTTTATGTATGTGTTTGTTCTTCCTCTCGTAACTTTTATCTACTTATATATATATATATAAGTGCATGCATGTTGCTACAAGGTTTCATTTGTTTGTTATTGAAAGATTGCAGTTTGTTGTTCAAAAATGTGTTGTTGAATGTGTTGGTTGAAAATGTTGTTGTTCGTTGTTGAATTTATTGCGTTATTGTTATATATTAACAAATGTATGTGTTGGCCGAGACCTTTTCATATATATATAATATGAATGTGAGTGTAGAATTATATACATTTTCACTCATAAAAACTATACACGCACACACACACATTTTCATTAATAAGTATAGGACACTAGCAATAAGATATAGGAAATGTCATATAATGAAATGAAAATATATTTTACATATGCACATCATTAAATGAAAATTTCAATTAGAGATGCATATGTTAATGATTGCTATTTGATGAGGATTAAATAGATATAGAAAATAAGGAATATATAAAAGTGAATAATTAAATAGAGAGAAATAATTGTGTATGATAATAATAATAATAATAATAATAATATGATTTATATATTATGGTTTAATTACAGTTAGCTAGGCTTAGGGATTAGGGTTTTATGAAGTTTAGGGTTAGGTTTTATTATAATAAATTATGGTTAATTAGCTAGGGTTAGGGTTTATCGTTTATTATGGTTAATTAGGGTTAGGGTTAGTATTAATATCTTTTTGGAAACGTGTTAGCATGATTCGTATATATATATATATAATAGCATGATACATTTGAGATTAATTCTTTTTAAGCATGATTCGTATCGATAATATAATGGTACATTATGCTCAATACATAATATTCGCTCAATACATAACATTCTAACATAATTTATTTATTTATTTTTTGTAGAGGCCAACAAAAACATTGATAGGGACAACAGTGATGAAGAAGGGAAAAGAGGACCTACGATTATGAGAATCATCACAGACATGAGAAATAGAGGCCAAAAAAATAAGACATGAGAAATACTTACAATCTTCCCATTGGCTCTTACGCAGATATGTTCTTGACTTACATCTCACTTGTGACCCGTAACAGTGTTCCTATCTCCTACAATAATTGGAAGCAGGTTCCAAAGGGTCATAATAAGTATATTTGGCAGGAAATCACGGTAAATATGCTATTTTATATAATCATTTTTGTATGTCAAATGTTATTAATTTTATTACATTAACATCGGTATACATCTACATGTCTTATTTTGCAGAGAGTGTTCAATGTCCCAGAGAGTATGAAGAAATGGCTTCTTAGACATTGTGGGGAGCATCTAAGAACATTTAGGTCATATTTAGCTTGTAGGAAAATGTATAAAAAGAGGGATGATTTTCCACGGCATAACCCACCCAAACGATACGGTTTCATCGATCAAGAAAGTTGGAACCAATTTATTGCATATCGTCTTACGGGGGATTTTAAGGTACTTGTTAGATAACAATTAAACTTTTTGTATCGATCCCAGTATTATGCTTAATATTGAAATAAATATGTCACTATGTTTTGGCTTGTCACATAGGAAAAAAGTACCCAAAATAAAGAGATTGCGAAGCAAAATAAATACTGGCATAATATGGCTCACAAAGGCTATGCGGGCCTTGAAGAGGAGTTGGTATGCATTTTGTGATTTATCTATTTACATGTAAATGTCAAATTTTATAATAATAATCTTAATTAAGAATATTTTTTTATTTGTAGCTCCTAGCCAAGACTTGGACCCATGTACCTCGTCCATTAATATTGGTACATTATGGAAGAAGGCTAGAGCAATACGAGATGGATATACTAATGAATATGTTGATGTTGCAGCCAAAAAAATTATAAGTTTGTAGATACCTAGAACCCTACTTAGTTTTCTTTTAGAAAACTATTATATTATGCTTATTCCTATAAGTTAAATTTACATATATTATATACATTACAGGACGAACTTGAAATGTCAGATGGTGAGGAGGGGGTGGACCAATATAGCATTGTGTCCCAGGCTACAGGAATTGTAGAACACTCTGGAAGACACAGGGGCCTTGGATTAGGTGTTACGAGAATGAGCATATGTGGTCGATCTCGTGGTTCTCGTAGCACTAATGAGCAAGTCGCCATCCTCACCCAAAAATTGAACGTGGCATTTGAACGGATGGCAACAATGGAGCAAGAGTTGTCATTTATTAAATCTCAAGGGTATAAGCCATCCGATTCAGTAGACCATGATCAGCTTCACATACCTAATGTGAATAGCGTCAGAGATAGTTGTGAAGCTGATGCACGTCTTTCTACTCTTCCCGAGGTAAGCATTACAAACTATGAATTGTTATTAAATGTATTCGGTGTAATAAATAATTAATAATGTGTAATATTTTTGTTTAAGGTTTACATAAATGTGACTTATTAGCGAATGACCTTTCAACACTTTTGGCGAAAGGAAGGGTCCGTATCAGTTACAGTACCCAAACACAAATAATCCACAGGTACAATTTAGCCCTAAATATAAGGCCGATGAATATTGACACTCTAATCATTGGCAGTGCGCACTTACCTTGTTATAAAGAGGGCGATGAGGCAACCACAGTACTAGAAGCTCATGGAAGTTTCGTGGCTTGGCCTGCGGATCAAATACGTCTCACTACTGAAGATGTATTGACATTCGACATCTTCATTAGACCTTTTTTAGTAGTTACACTATTCATACATTTTTCATATATTTATTTATATGCTCAATACATATTTTGTTTAATATTATCAATTAAGGAATCAAAAAAGGAATAAAAAAAGAAGATTGCTCCTGCTAGTAAAATCAAGAGAGGTACTAGTAGAACGAGCAATACAAAAGAGAGCGTTGCTAAAGGAAAGAGAGATAAATCTAAAAAATCAGTTGCCCCACAAAAGATTCCTTCTTCAGATCAGAAAAGCCAACCTCCACCAGCCATAGCTTTATTGTATTTTTATGCCCAAAACTACCTCAGGGACAATTATATTTTCATTGATTATCGTCCTAAGTATGTTGGGAGGGACGATGCTACTTACATGGTATCGACGGTTGACATAAGCGCTATTTATAATCAGGAATGGATGTCAACCATAAGTGTCGCCGTCTATGTCACGTAAGTATTATTTCATTTTGAGATTTTAGTACTCTTAACTGGTACAATTGGAATTTTTATGACCTCTTATATGAGTTATTAGTTATTAACAAATATGCATTATTTTTGTCGTCCATAGGTTGGTAGCTAATCACGCTGCGGTGGAGGGAATGCTGTCCTCTATTGTGTTTGTGTGCCCATACTACATAGCTGACAGTAGTACAATAAGAGAGGGTAGGCACATAAACTATTTAGCGGATCACATTTTGATTGAGGGAAACACGACAAGCTCTATCTCATTCCTCACCTTGCAACTGAACATTGGGTTTTGTACGACGTCCGACCTGATCTTAATAAAGTTTATGTGTTTGATTCCCTTCGAACCTATGACGTGCCTTTTGAAGTCGCTCGTCGTGGTGGGAAGGAATTTATCGACATGTTAGTATACTTTTCACTTCTTACTTCATTAGCTTATTTATACATATATTCTACTAGCTTTCATTATTTGAGGTATATATACGTACTTACAATATTATGTATCCAACTCTATTTATTAGGGCACTACGGACAACATATCAAAGGAGAGGTGGGAATGGTGTCCCAGACCCAAAGAATGTTCAATACGAGCCTGTCATAGTAAGTAGGAAGACAACTATTTTGTATTTTATTTTAATTCAAATTAATATCTAATAGTTAGAGAGTTAACTAAATTCATTTGATAGTGTCCAAAACAGCAAAACAACAATGATTGTGGATATTATGTATGTAGAGCAATGGATCTGATAGTCCAAAACAGATCGGTCAACATAGATCCAAGCCATGTATGTTTTGTTTTCGATATTTTTCCATTAATGAATTATGACATATATGTTTGGTACTTGACGTAAGTGCTAACTGTATATTAATCAAAACTCGGGCATTGTAGTTTTTCACCGATGACTATGCACAAGGCCAGCAATACAATGTTGATGAAATTGATGAAGTTAGAGACCAATGGGCCAAGCACGTGCACTCATTCATTCGGTATTAGGTAGAGATCTATATATTCTACATGCATATATGTTCATGTTTGCATTTTGTCTATGTCTTTCAGTCTTCTAGGCTAGATTTATGAACTTTTTACTTTGGTGTGTAGAGCTACCAAGTTGTGGTATGCCTACTAATTTCGATTCTTGAGTATATATGTCTGGTGTATTAAGATATGCATATTAACTAGAGATTGATTGAAATTATGGTGTGATTGCAGATTTGTTATGAATTGATGTTGTTTTATAATGCAGATTTGGTAATTATTTGAACATACAACTGTGTATGTGAGTAGGAACAAAACTGCAAAAACGTTAAAAAAAATGTAGTTTTAATAACGATTCTAATGAAAACCGTTATTAAAACCAAGTTTTAATAATGATTCTTATGCAAACCGTTATTAAAAATGTACATTTAATCTCAAATTTATGCTCATTTAATACGTATTAGGGTTTAATAAATGCGTAATCAATGTCTGAAACCCTAATTCAATGATGTTTTAACAACGGTTTTTGTAGTAACCGTTATTAAAACCCTCTTTTTAACAACGGTTGTTTCTTAAAAATCGTTATTAAATATACAATTTATGTTCATATTGGCGGTTTTTTTTATATTTTTGATAACGGTTAGGAACCGTTATTAAAGATTTAATAACGGGCGGTTTAATAATAGTTTAAAACCGTTATTAAAACGCCTTTTCGGGGTAGTGCATGTTACATAATACATCCATATGCACAAACAAGACTACAAATGAGGCAAATTGAAACAACTCATTTATTAAAAAAAAAACTAATATTGATGTACAAGTTCAGTCTATTTAATAAATGAGTCGAGTTGAATTGACTCGTGCATAGGAATGTTGATAAGCCAAATTGAGTCAAAACCTCTCAACTCAAGCTCTGCTCGTTTAATTTTCTTTTAAGGCTCAAGCTTGACCCAAATATGAAACGAGCCATATAATCCTTGCTCGAGCTTGGCTTGCACAAGCTATTCGCCTGGACTTGTTTAACGTAAATGAACGAAATTGACTCGTTTATTATGATTCAAGTAGTGATTCAAGCCGCTTGTTTAACTATTCAACTCGTTTGAAAGTTAAAAAAAAAACTAAATCAACTCGCATAAAAGTTAAAAAAAAAACTAAATCAACTCGCATAAGTATTTATCTTGATTAATTATTCATTTAAGTATTTGTCTTGTTTGTTAAATAAATTTTATACAAACAAGCTCATCTTATAAATAAGTTAAATTCGAGCCAACTCGTGAGAAAATGAATCAAGCCTATTATGGCTCTAGCACAACTCATTTAATAATTGAGTCTAAGAATAAAGCTCGAGCCTAATCTATTTATCTAAACAAATGAGCTTAGTTGGCTCGCGAACCGACTTGATTCATCAATAGTCATACTAATGAGCTAGGTTATTTATAAAATTTATTTGTACTAAATATTTTAATAGGACCTAATACTATAATATGATTCACCTTTTGATTGATGATATCATAGCCTAATAGTTGAGACAGAGGTCTAGCAAATAAGAGGTTTCAATATCGAATTTTCTTTCTCTCGATGTTGAATATGTTTATAGTGATTGTAATGTTCATATGATAATTTATACCCGCTCTTATAGATTCCATATAATTTAAAAAAATTAAAAGTAAGACTTGTCCTCTAATTATTTGATTGTACTATGATACTTAGCTAAAATTGTGTAAATAAGTGCATACATATTAGTTATAATTGAGTGTTTCAAATGAATAAATAATTATTAATCATATATATAATGAGATACTCATAATAAGCCTTACATGCATACATCGGTTCGATTAGCCCAAAAAATTACAAAATAAGGCTTTAGGTTAGCTTATTTAAATAAACGAGGCCAAACCTTACAAGGATGAATCGAGTCGGCTACAGGCAAACTTGCTCATCTCATCTTAGCGGTACAATCTGCTTTCGGTGAGTGAAGAGAGAAAATTAACAAAGTCAAACAAACAAGCTACGTACAAGTTTGACCATTTTCGGTGATCACTAGTATAACCCGGCTGCTCTGCCCCAACTAACCTCTGTACCCTCGCCTCGACACTCCGGAAGGACCAGAACCACTCGAAATCAAACTAAAAGTATAATATAACCCCTTCCCTCAAATCCGACCCTCTCCTTCTATAAATTATCATATTGTCAACTATTTCTTCCACTTCCACGTCTCGGTAATTACTAAAGAAGAAGAACGATCACCGGATCTCACAACACAAATGATGATGACCGTCTATGACATCCTCTGCATCATCGCCCCCCTCCTCCTCCTCCTCCTCACCACCACCACCCTCTTCTCCACCATCCTCAGTCTCCTCCGCCGTCCACACCGTACCTATGGGCCACCGACTTACCCTTTCATAGGGTGCCTCCCGTCCTTCTACAAAAACCGGCGCCGTCTCCTCGAATGGTACACCGATCTCCTCTCTTCTTCCCCAACTCAAACCATCTCGATCAAACGCCTTGGCGTGGGACCCATCACGGTGACGGCCAACCCGTCCAACGTCGAGTACATATTGAAAACGAATTTCGACAACTATCCGAAGGGAAAACCGTTTAGTGAATTGGTGAAGGATTTGTTGGGGATTGGGATATTTAACGTGGATGGGGAGTTGTGGAGCAGCCAGAGGAAGCTGGCATCGCATGAGTTCAGTACCAGGAGCTTGAAAGAGTTTGTTGTGAATGCGTTAGAGGAGGAAGTAAATCAGAGGCTGATTCCTCTGTTGGAGAAAGCTTGCGGTGGCGTCGATGGCCGTGGCGGTTCGGAGCTTGATTTGCAGGTAAGTGGTATCATTCCGTTATTATTGTACTACTGAATTAGCATGAACCGTCTGCCGTTGAAGTAGAGTATGGTGATTAATAATTATAATGGAATTAATCGGATTATATATAATAAAAATTAACTATTCAAGTCTGTTAATATGAGATCAGGGTGGTTTCGTTCCTGTCTGTCGCGTAATTATTTTGACATATATTAACACTCCGGCGATGCTTTATGCAATATTAGTTTTAGTTTTAGATTATTATTTTTGGTTTGTGTGTGTGTTTTCTCTTTGTATAAGTCTTAATTATATGACAGGGAGTATTTGGAATGATTAGCTAAAATATCATCTCAATTAATATTTTTAGTTATTTCGATCTTACAATTTTAATATCGCTAACGATTTCTACCTTGTTTGAATTTAATTATTAAAAATAATTATATAAAATAACTACTTATTTTTAAAAATATTTAGACTAACTTTTTTTTTAAAATAAATAGTTATCTTATATAATTACTTTTTATAATTAAAACCTTGAATACCTTGGTATGATAGGCAATTTGTGAACAAGCACCATGGACCGATTTGTCATGTTAGATGACTTATATTCACCTTTGCTTTCTAATTTTACCATATTCTCTCCAATAATTTTAGATGGAAAGAAGAAAAATTAACATAAATTATACCAACTATAGAATTTAATAAGTTTTTTTTATATAAAAAACAAGATATTATTATTATTATTATTATTATTATTATTATTTGATGAGTATGGGGGGAGATGAGCCTTCTTCGTCTTCCAGCATGGAGCAAGGAACAACGGCCACTAGGCCGTTTTCAAAATATAAACAAGCAGTTACCAGTCGTCCCAGCTTATTTTATTTGTTGCGCACGGTAACCACTCCAGCACGGACTTCCCCTCGAACCAACCCACTTGATGTCACCGGAATATTATAATAACACCATGCCGGTTTAACCTTAAAAAACTCAAGATCATTCTTTCTACCCAGTTCTTCCTTCAAGAGCCGGGGCATAGTTGCAGTGAGTTCGAGGTCTTTGTTCTTCCCCACCCCTTTTCCATCTTCCTCTTCTTCAAATGAAAGGATGCGTGCTTTGAATGCTGGGCTGCTCTGTCTAAATTAGACTCTAGAAATGTCGTCGGATGTGACGCGTTGTTCTCCTAAAGATAGAAAATATATATAGCCCCCGCCCCCCCTGTTTTCCTCTTTCAACACATTTCTCCTGTCGGTTGTTTTTCCTAAATCAGCAAGCGCGTTTTTTTTTCCCTTTTTGAGAAATAGGTTTGATTTTATATCATCAAAAGGAAGGATTACATCTATGCACTATTGCAGTCCATAACTTAAAATTCATCTATGTACCCCAAAAGACCGCCAAACTTAATTTTTCAGAGAAATTACAATAAATATTAGTGAAATATGGAAACAATTATAATAAAATATGAGATTAATAGCGTTTAAATATGTAGACATCTATAGTGAAAGATGAATGCAACAATCATAAAACATATGTATAACAATGCTAAAACATAACAAAAAAGTAGTAAAATATAAAAACATTCATTGTGAAGCATAATAATTAAGTGTTTCTAGGAACATTGGTTAAATATTGAGACAACTACCGCGAAACATAAAGACAAAGGTAATGAAATATAAATGTAACTATGATTAAATATGAAGATAATAATGGTAAAATATAAGAATAACAGCAGTAAAATATAATACAATAATGATGAAATATAGTAACGATTATGGTAAAATATGACAATTTAGTTATTGCAAAAAAAAAAAAAATTCATAACTAACATTAGTGAAATATGACAACAATTGTAGTAAAATATGGAAGTATCTACGATAAAACACAAGCATAAAATTCGTGAAATATAAATACATTAATGATAAAATAATATAAATGTAAGAATGGTGCAATCAATCAATCAATTCGGCTATTAAATATTATAATAAAAGTGGTGAATCATAGCTATAATTATGGTAAATCATATGCCTATATTTTACATAATAATTTTTTTTAAGTTAAAAGTATATCAATATTAATCTCTATTCGTAGAGAATTTTTATAAATATAATGGTATATAAATGTTTTTATATATTTTTTTAATAATTCTAATTAAAAATAAACTAAATTTTGAAAAAATTGCCTAACAATACCCACCAGGTACGACTTACTTTGTTCGCTTTTTAGGTCAATGGAATTAAATAAGTATACATGTGCGTGCAGCCAAAAGGGTATCACTCTTGAATTGAGAGGTGCAACCGTGCAACACTGTATAGAAGATATCATAAAGTCCAAAGAAAGTTGGAAAAATGGATGAGAGAGCATTCCTCATAAATCGAATAGAAAGGTCCACAATTCGTCGAATTAAGAGTTGAATAATTAAGCCTAAAAATTTGTAGACGCTTAATTACAAAAGATATATATATATAAATTTGTTTGCTGAAAAATATATAGAATAAAAAAATATAGAAAAGGTTGAATATTCAACTTTTGTTTCACTAGTTCACCTAAAAAGTATAGCATGCAGCGTGCGTATAGAGCCGAAGGGGGGCGCAATGTGAAGGGAAAGGGAATTCTATACTTAACATTAATGAACCTGCTTTCCTTCACAAAAAAGAAAAAAGAAAATACTAACTCTAGGATTAATTAATATGTTTACAAAGTGGGGACCTCGCTCATAAAATTACTACTTGCTTGTTCGGTGCGGAAATAATAGGGGTATAAAAATTATTCATATATCTTATATATCTTATATAATTTATTTAAAATTAAATATTTTTATTCTAATAAATATTTATTTTATATCTTAATTTAATTTAAAATAGATATTTTATTAAAAATATATTTATTATTATTAAATATTTAATATAAAATACATAAAATAGGATAAATTTTTTTCACCCCTATTACTCCCATACCAAATAAGTATTCATCAATCTTTAGCCTAGTAATTAAAACAAATTACTCATATATCTCGAGTTCGAATCTTTATTCATTCTCTCTTACAATTCTAACACCTTTATGTTAATTGTGACTGCTTATGTGATATTTCGTCCTCCTTACTATTTTTTTTAAAGAGTAGGTTTGTAATTAATTATTTGTTTGCCGATATGAATTTCTGTAGCTTTATTCTGAAATGTTTATAATTTACGTAGAGAATCAATAAATTATAGAACGAGTAATTTATTTAGTAGAGAAAGAATTTTTTATAGTTAAGAAAATTTATTAGGAATTTTATTATTATAAATTTGGGAAAAGGTAAATTATATATGAAGAATAAATTACAAAAATATTAATCGCTTGAAAGTTCAGAGTTTTAGGCTACGAGATAGTTAAGATGTTGACACATATAAAGTATAATTCTAAACCTCCATAACAATAATAAGTTTAACAAATAAAACAAGATGGTAAAATGGTTCCGACACTGCTAAAGTATTTCTTTCTTCGATGGCAAATTATTAATAAATAAAAAAAACTATATATGCAGGGTACGGATCTGTTGAACGATCTTATTATATATGCATGGTACGGATCTGTTTAACAATAACAAAAAAAAAACTGTTTGAAAAAACAGTTATATTTAACAATCTTATTCTGTTTATAAAAATATATTTATTAAAATTAATAAAAGCATATGAAAAGTACGGATCTGTTGATAATTCCATGTGAGAACATTTCTGGTCCTTCGTTCTGGTGCTATGAATCTATGATACCCATTGGGTTGACCCAAATTATTCAGATCGTGGTTGATAACGGATGGAAAGCCAACGATCTCCATCATATTTTCGTTATTATTTCCTTAATTTGTTACGTAGAAGCTTCGTTAGGAGAGAGGAAGATCGTCGGATACTGTCCACCAATGTAACAGAGGCGGCTCTGTGTTTAAAAACTAATGGTTGATATTACAGGCAAATAATATAGGCATTAAATACATGCAAGATGACGATGTCCGTCTGTCCACTTGCTCAGTTTTCTTTTCTCACCATGCACTGTTCGGGCGTTGGCTTCCAAAAGTCCACGTGACGGCTGACTCAATACACAATGGACCGCCTCCAAAATTCATGATTTTCAACGGCTAGCTAGGACAATCTTTACGTACTGATAATCTGCTGATTACATAATTAAATGAATATGTACTGCTTCGTGTTCGTCCACGTATGAACAATTTATTACTATTATTAATTTTTTTTTTACTACTCACTTGGCAGGATATACTGAAGCGATTCACCTACGATACTATATGTAAGGTCTCGTTAGGCATGGATCCAAAATGTCTAGACCTCTCCGTCCCTCCACCTCCGCTCATCACGGCATTTGACACGGCAGCCACCATTTGCGCCATGAGAGCTGCGTCCCCGATCTACGCAATATGGCGGCTCAAGCGTCTGTTGAATATAGGAACAGAAAGACAATTGAACGAATCCGTAAAAATAGTCCGCGACTCCGTGGATCGGATCATCACCGATAAGTCGAAGCTCAACGGCAAGGGCGCCGACAACCACGACCTCCTCTCGCGGATGCTGACGACGGGGATGAGCAGGGAGTTGGCTAGGGATATGGTGACGAGTTTCATACTCGCGGGACGCGACACCAGCTCGGCCGCAATGACTTGGCTGTTTTGGCTCCTGACACAAAACCGCGACGTGGAGGACAAGCTGGTGTCCGAAGTCAAAGACAGCGTCAACCGTTTCAGCGGTGATGCTGGTAGGAAAATGGGCTACGAAGATCTGAAGGAAATGAAGTACATGCACGCGTGTTTATGCGAGACGATGAGGCTGTATCCGCCGGTGGCGTGGGACTCGAAGCACGCGGAGGCCGACGACGTCCTGCCCGACGGAACGAGGGTGAAGAAGGGATCGAGGGTGACGTATTTCCCGTACGGTATGGGGAGGATGGTGAGTCTGTGGGGGGAGAACCGACTCGAGTTTCAGCCAGATCGGTGGTTCGAGGACGGTGGCGGCAGGGAGGAGACGGGATTAAACTTGAAAGGAGTGAGCCCGTTTGTGTATCCGGTCTTTCAAGCTGGTCCTAGGGTTTGTTTGGGAAAGGAGATGGCGTTTGTTCAGATGAAGTATGTCGTGGCATCAGTTTTAGAAAGGTTTGAGTTCGAAGCGGTTAGCAAGGAAAAGCCGGTTTTTGTTCCCCTACTGACGGCTTACATGGCTGGTGGGTTCAAAGTCAGAGTCAGAAGGAGAGGCATATTTACTGAGACCGCGACATGAATCACATAACGACACGTGAATTTGGTAGCAGATATGGGGCAATCAAAACTCACGTGCTTGGTAGCAAATATCTTTTACAAAAGGTATAAGATCTCCTCTGTCCTCTCTTAATATGTTTCGGTTGCAGGTAAGATTAAACTGCTTGATGTTGACGTCACCACTATCAATATGGGCGGAAATGCGTGAGAAGTTATTACCGGCATCTGGAGCATCCAATTATGGTACAGCCGCGGCTGCGTCTATAAGATATATATTTTAGCTTATTATTATGATTATAAATATAAAATAATTCATTATTAATATATTATAATTATATTAAATACATATTGCTATTTTATCATTATATCTAAAATATTACAAATATAATATAATTAATTATAGACATATCTAAATAATATTAAAAGTATATTATAAATGTATTAGATGTGAGGTCGTAGTTCAACCATATTCGATCGATATGGGCCACACCCACACCTAATAATTTTCTGAAATGTGTTACTGTTTTCTCGAGTAAAATGTCACGCGCTCCTATGGACCCAAAAAAAAAAAAAGAAAGAAAGAAAGAAAGAAAAAAAGGGAAACACTTGCCGACAAGGTTAAATGGAAAGTCGAAGAGAACAAACCATCCTTCTTTGCTCTGTCTTTTTTTATTTTATTTTATTTTTATTTTTAAGGGTGCTCCACTTTATTTATTAGCGTTGGCGCATTTATTCGGAGAGATGTAAAAGTGGAGCCGATTTATTCAATTCTATTAAATCTGTGCAAACTTTAATCGGACGTAATTAAAAAAAATCATCAACTTTATTCGGATCTAAAATTGATTTAATAATGATGTCAACTTTAATATAATTAATCCAATCAAAATCAAATCCAACCAGTGATCTGAATTAATATAAAATCTAACATCAATCCGACTTTATTATAATTTGATTGGACAAGATTAAATTTAATATTTTTTTTTATAATTGAAAGGATGGATTACACAAAATAAAAAACTACAAAACATAGCTCTTGTTGATACCCCAAATTATAAAAAAAAAACTTGTATATTGTGTACCACCTCTTTAATTTTATTAAAATATTAATAAAACTTACAGATCAAATTTAATATTAATAAGTTAAAATAATAAAACTTATATATATATATATATATATATATATATATATATATATTATTTTTAAATATATATATATTTTTATGAATTTTACTCTCTCTCTCTCTCTCTTTTACTTTTACCGAGTATATATTTATTCACCAATAATATTTTAATTTTATTAATTTTTTACATAAAAATACAACATTAAAAAATTATAGTAACAAACATATAACAATTAATAATACATTTTAATTACGTGCTTACATGAAACCAAATTTAATGATTACTTACTAAGTTAATGATTTAGATTAATTTTTGTGGTCATCAATGCCCGGTTTGACCCAAATCCAAAGTGATTCATTTCAAGATTAGCTCGACTTGAACAAAATTTAACCTACCAAAATCCAAAAAAAATTGTTTTGTCAAGTTAACTCGAATCCAATATATCAAATTAATTCGAATTCGAAATCACAAGAACACAAGTTAGTTCAACCCAAACCAAACCCTATCGTCCCGCCAATTTAACTTAAAAATAATTTGAACCTGAACTAGCTTAACATCTACAACGACCCAAACCCAAACACAAACTAACCTGAATAAAAGAATGATTCGAAATGACCCAACCTATAACATCCCCAAAATTCATTATGGAAAATTTTCATTTTATTTAAAGAAAATAGCGGAATCAAAAAGTAAAAACTATAAATTTCGACAATATTACCGTCACACTTATTATCAGACCGGTTTTCTCCTACCATTATAGTACCAAGTACTAAGGCTAAAAGAATAAAATAGAATTTGCTTGAACTCAAGCTTTATTTAAATCAGAGTAGTGCAAATAATTTCGTTATAAGAATAGAATCCATCAATGGTGGTTAAAAGAATAAAGATCATTTTACAAACGAATAAACGATAAAAGAGAAAAGAGAAATTCCTGAATCATCCTCGAACAATCATTATACTCTTACCCGGTGCCCACTTGAATAACACCTGAAACAGATCTGCAAGGGACACTATCTATTGAATAGGCAGGGGTCTACAAATGGAACCCTTCAGTACTATGGTATTGAGTAACCCCTTTAAACCAAACTGAAAGGCATACCCGCATGCAACACATGATACATGGTGCGACCGTAGCCGGCACTCAATTTAAACCCTCTTGTTGTCAATTGTAGCACTGGTAAATAAGGGTATCGTTCTAGCCGGGGATTGAGAGGGCTCACCTCTAATTAACTAGCTTAAACTATAAATAAAATAAAAACACTAAATAACCTCAAATAAATAAATAAGAAAAATACTAATGGGGGTTTATAAAAATAATGATAAAATAATAAAAGGATTAAATAGAATAAAGTAAACTAATAACGAAAATAATGGGAAATAATGGGAAACCGCAGATATGAGAAATATGTTAGGGAAATAAAAATCCACCACTAGATTAGGTTGAAAATATAATATTTATTTCTAAGTCATCTTTTAATCGTGAGAAAGAGATCGACTAAGTTGCACACCAAAAGCAGGTCTATACACCTTATATTACTTCCCTTAATTAAATTAATACGACAAAGCGCCAATATTAACCCTATTAAATACTAGCAGTATAGCAGCAACAAGCGGCTCCTATATTTAACTAGATTTAATGCATTAAGTGTAAGTGGAAGGCTGTCAATCTAAGTACCCAAACTAGTACAAAAAGCATGTCTAGCTGTATTTCCTTTCCTTGACCCACACGTATCGAAACGTTTTACCACTTCGGTTAGAATCACAAAACGATTAGGTGAATTGTTATCTAACCTAGCTGCAATTTATACATATAAATTCTAGTATATTTAGATGGCCACCTAGCAAGCAATTAATCCTACATACTGTCACTTATGAGGTACCAGAACAAGGCATGCACCAAATAAACTATACTTGACAGAATCATACATATAAACGATAGCAATTAACATAGAGTCAAGAAACAATCTCACGAAACAAAGAAAATAAAATTATAAGTCAAACCATAGTCTAGGGTTTCAATTCATTCCCTAACAATAAATAATCAACCACTCATAATTAAAGAATTAATTACACAGAAATATATATCTAAAATGTAAATTAAAAATAAGAGAAATAAATAACCGGAATTAATTTTGAATTAAAGATCAAGAATTTATTCAGATAAAAATTAATTTTATCTGAAATAAATTCTACCGGTATTAATTTCTTCCTTATTTTCTTCTTTCTTTGCCTTTATTTCCGTGCACAATTCTTTTTCTTTTTTTTTTCTTTTTCGGCCGGCGGCTGACAGCGAAAGGAGCTGACGGAGGCTGCTGCGTGGTTGCCTCGGACTCCGTGCACTGCCGCACCGTCCTCTGCGTCCTTTTGCGGCTGAAGTCTCCCTCTGCGCAGCGTTTGTCTCTCTTCAACGTCCGAGCCTGGGAGGGCTCTCGCCCTTCTCCTCGCTCTGGCTTTTTCCCGAGCCTATAAAGGCTCTGCCACTGTCGCACGCCTCGAGCCTGTTGAGGCTCTCGACTGCCCACCTGCTCCTTCGTGCCTCCTGACGCCAGCCCTTTTATAATTTCTTTCCGTGCGTCGATTTTTGACTTTTCTCCGCCACGTCAGAGCTGCTCTTCTTTTGGTTCTTTGTTACGAGCGCTGATACTGGCCATTTCCACGTAAGCCCTTCTTTTCTTCGTCCGCCGCTTTTTTTTTCTTCCCAGGTTAGCTGAGCCGTAAAGCTTCGTTTGGTCTTGTTTTGTTTCCAGGCCTTTGGGCCTTCGGCCGTTGGTCCAAAGGTCCAATTCCTTTTTTTTTTCTTTTATTCAAAAATAAAACCTGCAAAATAAAATTCAATAAATATTAATAAATAATATTTTATTCTAAATTTACTTAATTTATATCATTTTAGCTCAAATAATAAAATTTATGCAATTTTTACCACTTAAGCATAAAACAATAATTATTTCCCTATATTAGCTAAATAAACTACCAAAAACTAAGATTATAAGGGTATAAAATGTGTCAAAATATGAACTCATCAATACATAACCCATATAGAATGATAACATACGAACTAAGGAAAATGATGATGGACATCAAGACTAATACACAAGGCAACGCCACATACAATAAGAAATGCATAACACAAAATCCATGTACTTAACAAATCCATTACATATGTAAGTAGGGACAAACACTGAAGTCAAACTCATGTCATATCAATAGATCATAACATGAAATCAGTACTTTTGGTCTTAAGCCATTAATTAATCATTATTCAATCATCATATTTGAATATATCCACATGAGTGCGGGGACCCCACTATTATAACCGGTAGAACGGAAACACTTTACAGGGCAACACACATGACGCACTTGACCACTATTGTAGTTAGTGGACCGGAAATTATCCTCACTGGCCTCGACTGTAACACCTCCAAATTTACTACTGAAAAATTTCATTTAATTAAAAGGGTTTAACGGAAATGAAAAGATAAAACTGTAAACTCGGGGGCATTACTGCCACACTTAACACCAGGTCAGTTCACTCCTACCGTCCCGATACTAAGTGCTAAGGCTAAACAAGATTAATCATCGAATACGAGTCGTTAATAAAACACTATTCATTAGTAAAACACAAGTCATATAGAATCAGAGTGCGGAAATCAAAAGTTACAATCCAAGAGTATAGTTTTAAAGTTCCAAATGTCTGAAACATCATACACCAAAAATAAACTAAATATAAAGACATAGGAAGGATAAGGTGGATGGTAGACTCCGGCCACGTCACTCTCGACCCCCCAAGCTAGGTTCGGGCTCAACTCTCAGTCCCGCCCGATGCCTCATAAGCGTCGTAGGCATCAAAGATAGAATTACCAACCTACACTAAATCTGAGGGGCCTTCTGCTCGTGGGATGAGCAGTACCCATGAAACGTGTGGTCAGTACGCTACGTACTGAGCAAGGTAACCGTATAACTAAGACCAATACGTAAGAACACAGAATCATACAAAACAGTACTCAACTTACACTTTCAAACCCACACATTTAGTACATAAGGTCATGAAGAAATTCTATCACGTATAAATGATCAAGGCCACATATAAGGTATATACTTATTCCAGATTAATTATTTAATTAATCTTTTTATCGGAAGTTGATGCACACCATGCTTTTTATCAAATCCATGTAAGTACAGGAACACCCCACTATTTTATCCTGTGAGCCGATCACTTGTGGGACAAAGTCCACACCACTATTATTAGCCGGTGGATTGGTTACTTGCGGGACAATAGTCCACAACACTATTCCTTACCGGTGGATCGGCTGGTTCCTGCTCACATGGTGTTCCACTGTAAGTAATTAGTATCTTTTAAGTGTCTTTAGCAAAATCTGATTTGTGTTTATTGAGCTCGAGTCACCCCACTATTATTGCTGGCGGGCCGATCACTTACGGGACAAAGTCCACACCACTATTATTTGATGGTGGATCGGTCACTTATAGGGTAAAACCCTAACCACTATTACTAACCAGTGGATTGGCTGGACCCGGCTCAATAATCTTTCACTTTACATGATTAGTATTTTACCGTATCTTATTCAACAGATTCTGCCCTAGACATGCATGACTAACTCCAGCTGTACTTATCCTCCTAAGAGGGCTTGTCCTATATCTTGATACCTCTGCGCCTCCTAACTCGCCCCGAAATCCTTCCCTTAACCCACTTACTTATACCGGGAACTCGACTCCTAAGTGTGTGGGTCAAAGCCCACCACCTTATACCCCAAAGTCCACTCACCGCCTTCCCCTAGGGTTTTCTCCAGAAACCCTAACCTGGGCTTATGTGGCCCATCCTTTTCTACCTCGCACAACCCAGACTATTTTATCACCCCTACACATCACGACCCTTCGATTTCACCCTCACTTCATGCCCCACTCATTCTCACTTATTTTTATTATTTTCTTTTTCTTCTTCTTCCCCCTACTCAAATTAGGGTTTCCCTTTAAACTCTAATCTAGTCTCCTATGCACCCTTATACTGTCCCACATACTATTTTTCGCCCGAATCCCCCAGACACCCAAACGATACTTCTATTACCTTACTCACACCCCGAGGTAACTTTCCATACGTAAAGTTTGCCTCCATGCGGACTCTAACCATCCCATGCAAACCCTAGCTCCTCTTATACGTCCATTAGCCAACTTACTTCCCCTTGGTTATCTTTCTTTCCCATATTTCTTTTTCATGTCCCCAACCCACATCACCACATTAAATACCCTAGCATGCATGTCCTAAGGGCCACATCATATCACATCACAACTTGTAGCATATCCACATTAATACATAACAGAAGAGATCTCATGGACAAACCTCGGTTCCAAGCTGCGCTACACATAAAACAGGTACGATAGTAACATATAAAACATGACATATAATTATACAGGACAACCAAGGCAAGGCAAGTAAGACAAGTAACACATATGTGGCCTTAGCTACACCCTTACCTAAATCGTCACTGAGCTTGGAGCATGCTCCTACGCCTCCTAGGGTTTTGACTCAATTCACCTATAAGAGGGAAATACTATGGATTAATCTTCCTCTACCGGATTTACCATAATTTCCTATCTTACCTCTATCACAACCTAATACTAAGGCTAATATTAATAATAGTGGTTTATAATTAAAAGGTAGGGTTATTATTGTTCTCAAGATGGTTAATCAAATAACTACTAATCAAAGTAAGTCTTAGTAATATTCATAGTATTAAAGTAAGGGTTTCAATATTACTAATATCAATATTATTAATACTCTTACAACTAATAATAAGAATATTAATAATAATAAGAATACTACTACAAATAATAATGGTAATAATGATAATAATGATGATAATAATAATCGAAATCATAGTAATGATAATAATAATAATAATGATAATAACAACAATAACAACAACAACAACCTTAACCATGATAATAATAATAATGATAATAATAATAGTAATAATAATAATAATAGAGATAATAACAATGATAATAATAGTTAGAGTAATAAACATAAACATAATAATAATAATAATAATAATAGTAATAATAAAAATAAAATAATGATAATAATAATAATAATAACAATAGCGATAATAGTAGTAGTAATAATAATAGTTAATAATATTAAAATCATTAACACTTTTATATACAGAGTTTAGGGGTTAATAAGTTGGGAGACAACCTAGGCTGGGTAGTAGAGCCGGCGGCACCGGCGGTGGAGGAAGGAGGGAGTGGAGAGATGGATGTGGAGGCTAGGGGAGAGGGAAGTAGGGGGAAATGGAGGTGTGGGGAGGTAGGAAAAGGTCTCATGGTTGTTTTGGGGGGTAGAGGCGGTGCTACAGGTGGCAAAACCGGCGGCAACCGACGGCATGGGGTCGAATGGGGTTGTTCGGAAAGGTAATTTCACATGGTCGGGGTGGCTCGTGCAGGGCAAGTCAAGGAAGGATGGTAGCTTAGTTTTGTAGAGGGTGGTGCAGGGAGCGTTTTGGTGGTCGGAGTGGGCAGCGAAGACGGCCGACGGCGGAGGAACAAAGGGCGGAACAGGCGGTGGTCTCTGGGTCAATTTTCTGGGTTGCCAAAATCCAAACCCGGTTATGGCAACCTTCAAGGCTATTTATAGGCCGATCGAAAGGGGAAAATGACAAGGATGAGTGGGAGAGTAGAGGGGTAAGGGATATGGGTCTCTGGCTGGCGAGGATGGGCCGACGCAGGTCTACGTGTGTAGGCCATGCTTTGTCGGGGAGAGAGGGATGGCGTGCTTGAGAGGGGAGGGATGGTCTTGTCGAAATGCTAGGGAAGTCAACAGGGAAGAGAGGGGAGGAATGGCCGGAGTGGGTGGTGTGGTTGGTAGAAGGATTCTCGGCGCCGATTGCGGGAGTTGCAAGCACTAGGAGGTTGAAGATGATGATGTGGGTTGGAGCGGCGGTCCAGGGGAAAGAAGAAAGAAAGAAAAAGGGGGGGCCGAACGGGCCGAGAGAGGGAAGGAGTGATGCGGGGAGGCTGGGCCTTGCAGGGGGAGGGAGAAGTTGGGCTAGCAGGCCAGCCCAGGTCGGGGGAGAAGGAGAAAAAGGAAGAGAAGGAAGGGAAAGAAAAGGAAAAAGAGGGGGGGGAAAAGGAAAAGAAAAAGGAAAAAGGTGGTTGGCTTAATTAATATAATTTGGGTAATTTGGGATGTTTAATAAAATATAAATATTAAAATAATAATTAAATTCTCTTTTTAGGTTAATTTAGGGATTTTTGAATTTTTTTCTTAAATTTCATTTTAATTAGCAAAACACTCTAATTTTCTCCAATTAAATTATTTATAAAGTTTATATTAATTTGAAACTATTTTATCCTTCTTACTTTAAATAAAATAATTTATTTAATTAATTTCCAAAATAAAATCCTTAATTAGCTTAAAATACCATAATTCCTCCTATTTAAAATATTTATAAATTTCTTCTTGATTTGCTCTAATTAATTTCCTTTTATTTTAATAAAAGTAAATTATTTAATAAATTTCAAAATAAAATCTTATTTAATAATAAATAATAAAATTAGAATTTTTGGGGCATTTCACCGACTCACGTGGTGTTCCATTGTAAGTAATTAGTATCTTCTCATAATTTATTACTATACAAAGTTTAGTTTATTGAGTCGGAATCCCCCACTATTATAGTCGATGGATCGGAAATACTCCATAGGGCAAAACACACCTGACCGCTATTATAGCCAGTGGACCAGAAACTATCCTCACCAAGTCTGGCTCGATAATATTTCACTTTAAGTAATTAGTACTTTATTCATGTCTTATTTAAAAGGTCCATTAAATTAATTCGAGGGAAGGAAAAGGCCATGAACCCAGAGACACCAAGATATTCTGGCCATAATATCAAGCATTCTGTATCATGGATCGTAGCATACATAAAACCCTAACACATACTTCAAACATATCTAACACACATTTTCATGCATGCTTACAAACCAGGCACCTCTTGCATAATTATGAGATAAACACTACATCACACCCTTAATTATCCATCCAACCTTGGGTTATGCCCTATTCTTATAAGACTCACTAACTTACCGAATACCCTTGCATTATTATTCACTATTACTTATGTGTGATTATGAAACTCATTTAATCCATTGACATGTTAAGCACAAGTTAGTGATTTACCCCTATCATCTTTATAAAATTACTGAAATACCCCTTACTTGTAAAATTACCAAGTCATCCCTTTTTATTTGCCAAATTACCATATTACCCTTCATGTTACATAATTCCCAAAATGCCCATTACATGTGTTAGATTACCAAATGATTATCCATACTTATTAAGTTCATCAAATCGCCCTTTTGGTTAACTAATTACCAAAATGCCCTTCTTCATTATCATAATTACCATTTTGCCCCTTTTACTTACAAAATTACCAATTTACCCTTTCTTTATGCCCATTTATCAAAATACCCTCTCTCCTTTATTAAATTACCATTTTACCCATTTACTTTACAACATTACCAAAATACCCTTCCTTTATACCAAATTACCATTTTACCCTAAATAATTACCAAAATACCTTTCCTTTATACTAAACTACCATTTTACCCATATACATAATTATCGAAATACCCATTCCTGTATACCAAATTACCATATTACCCTTTTACTTTACTCTCAAAATATCCTTGCTTTATACCAAATTACCATCTTACCATTTTACTTTGCACAATTACCAAAATACCTTTCCTTTATACCAAATTACCATTTTACCCTTTTACTTTACATAATTACCTAAATACCCTTCCTCTATACCAAATTTTCATTTCACCCTTTTACCTTGCATAATTACCAAAATACCCTTCCTTAATACCAAATTACTAAAATACCCTTCTCCTTTATTAACTCACCATTTTACCATCCACTTTACAAAATTACCAAAATGCCATTCCTTTCTATTAATTTACCAACATACCTTCTTACTCTCAAAAATTACCATCTTACCCCCTTTCCATGTAAAATTACTAAAATGCCCTCCTTACTTATTCATTTTCCATTTTGTCCCCTTTACTCTTATAAATTACAATTTTAACCTTATTATGCCAAATTTACCAAAATACCCTCACCATATAAATATTAATATACATGGTCCATATACATCATATAGCACCACCAACTATTATTATTTGTCATAATACTAATTAGCACCTACCACACCCACTTACTTAGGCCACAACTTTGACATAAGCAAATTTACTAAATTGTCCCTAGGGCTTATATTGACATTATTTATGCAACAAATGGCCACATTAGCATATCATATCATAAATATGCATTTAATATCATCATTAATAACATGACTCCTTCCCTTAAGTATTATTTCTACACATGGTACATAAATTATTATGCTTTTCTTTTCACCAACCAACATATGCTACTAAACACCTTATATTTAACAACATATATCATGCATATAAACACATTCAAAATCCTAATGTGCTAGCATATGTATATCCATACGTTTTAGTAGCGTCTAATAGTTACCTTATTTTTCACAATAATCAAACCTTATCGTTACCCTAATTAAAGGTTTGAGTTTTGATTAGAAAAATCAATACCTAAAAATAATATCAATTTTTATCATATTAGAAGTAGAAAAATCAAAAGAATAAGGTTTTATCAAAACTTAATTAAATACATACTATTATTAACCATTATTCTACCTCAAAAATTAATCCAAGCAAGGTTCAAATCATTGTAGAACTCATGCTGCATGAGCAGGGAGGTAAGGCGGTGGTAGGGGAGGTTATCGGGAGTGGATTAGTGGTTGCGATGGCGGCGGAAGAGGCGGAACTGCGGCGAATGGTGGTGGTGCAAAGTGGAGGCTGAGAAGAGGGAAAGAAGAAGAAGGAGGAGGAGAAGAAGAAGAAGAAGAAGAAGAAGAAGACGAAGAAGAAGAAGAAGAAGAAGAAGAAGAAGAAGAAGAAGAAGAAGAAGAAGAAGAAGAAGAAGAAGAAGAAGAAGAAGAAGAAGAAGAAGAAGAAGAAGAAGAAGAAGAAGAAGAAGAAGAAGAAGAAGAAGAAGAAGAAGAAGGGTGGCTATAGGGGGTGTGTGGGGGTGACTTGGTGGTGCAATGAGGTAATAAGGGGTGGCAAGAGGTGGTGCAGGTGGTTGTTTGGGCAGTGGCATCGGTGGTTGAGGTTGTTAGAGAAAAAATAGGGGAAGGGGAGGAGAGGGGAAAGAAGGGAGACTTGGGGATATGTAGGCAGAGCTAGAGGGAAGAATATGGGCAGGAGAGAAGAAAAAGAAGAGGGAGAGGAGAGGAGGTAGGGGCGTCAACTAGTTGTTAGCAGGGGGAGGTTGTAGTGGCAGGTAGTAGGGTAGCGTGTTTTAGGGAGGTTGAGAGGGAAAGGGGAAGGCACAAGGGAGAGGGTTACAGTGTTCGTGTGGCCGAAAATGGAAGGAAAGGGATGGGGAGAGGGGGAAGGGTTGCAGGTTGCAATGGCAGGTGGCATGCAAGGTGTAGGTTGGCCATGGCGTGCGGTGGCTCGGTAGGAGGTTGAAGAAGAAGAGAAAGAAGGAAAGGCAGGCATGCCGGGTTGGGAGAAAGAAAGGGGAGCAGCCCAACCCACGCTCCAGGGAGAGGGGAGGAAAAGGAAAGACTGGGCTCGCCCAATCGGGGGAAGAAAGGAAGAGAAAAAAAGAAAAGGGAAGATGGGCTGGTGACGACATGGGGAGAAGGGAGAAGAAAGGGAGTGGGCTGGGCTTAGCGCGAAGGGGACGGAAATGAAGCAGGTCGGGTAGCCCAAAGGGAAAAAAGAAGAAAAGGAAAAAGAAGAAAAAGAAAAAGGAAGAAAAAGGGAAATCAAAAGGAAAAATAAAAAAGGGAAAAAATAAAATAAAATAATTTTTGAAATAATGGCATTTAATATTTTTGATAGATAATTTAATTTATTATAATTTAATATATTGGTTTAAAAAGGTCAATTTTTGTAAAATAATGGTTTGGAAAATCATTTAAATAAAATGAGTATGATAAAATATTAAAATATTTATTTTAATTTATTAAATATTCATATCCATTTTTATATACCCAAAAATCCACAAAATAATTAAATTAAAATAATTTAAAATTTAAATTATTCCAAATAAGGGTTATTTATTAAATTATAGGTTTTAAATTTTTGGGGTATTACATAACCCACCCGACCTGATTACCATATCTAATTATTTGTGTTTTCATGATCACATTTCTATTTTATCCTTTCTTTGTCTACTACATTTTTTATTACTCTATTATTGTAATTATAATTACCATTACCATTATTGTTGTAATTATTATGACTAATTCATTTGTTTTTAATTATTAATAATTAGTGTTATTAATTATCATCATCATCATCATCATCTTACAATTGAGAAGTACAAATGAAAATAGAAAAATAGATTTTTTTTATAAAAATAATCAATACAAAATATTGTTACCTTGTAAATTACATACCTCAACTTGTATCTAATACCCATGTATACCAAACATGAAGAAATGAAAAAAAATCTCCCTTAACTTATCCTTCCCTATCCTATTCCCCCCTTTTCTTATCTCTCTATCTCGCTCCCTAGCACCAAGTATGACTTTAGGAACTATAATTTATACCGTGTGTACGGATGTACCATGTTCACCATTTATACTTTTGATGTCATCACAATGTTAAATTATTTTTAAAATAAAGTAAAATATCTCTTAGTAGGATTATGATATATATATATATATATATCATAATGTTCCTATGTTTTTCTCTACAAATAGATATCTATACTAATATAATTTTGGCAAAAAAAAGGTGAAAAATAGTGATGAAGTGTAACACAGTAACTAATGGTGAAACATAGAAGATAATTATGGTGAAATATAATAATGACTGATATTGATTAGATTATGGTGAAACACCACTTATATCATGGTTAAACATCAAGCATATCATGGTAAAATATAATTATGGAGAGAAGTAGAACTACATAGTGCTTGACCATGATAAAAAAAATGAAGCATATGATGGTGAAACACTAAGTATATTATGGTGAAACACCATGAATATCATAGAGAAATATAACAATGGAGAGAAGCATTATATAATGTTGTATCATAGTGAAACATTAAGAGTGCCATGGTGAAACATGAAGTATGTTGTGGTGAAAAACCAAGTTCACTATGGTTGAATATGAAAAATATCACAGTGAAAGATAAGGATTATTGTAGTGAAACATAAGAATACAATGGTGGAGGATAAAATAGATATAACTAGGACTACATAGTGTTGGACCATGGTAAATAAATCAAGCACACAACAGTGAAAAATGAAGCATACCATGGTGAAATACCAATCAGACCATAGGGAAATATGAAGTATATCCTAGTGAAATATCAAGCAAACGTGTGGTGAAACACCAAGAATCATCATAGTGAAACATAACAATGACTAATATTGATTAAGCCATGGTGAAACACCAAATATATCATTATAAAACATAACAATAAAGAGAAGCAGAACTACATAATGCTAAACGATGATGAAACATTAAGTACACTATGGAGATATATGAAATATATTGTGGTAAAATATGAAGTTGGTTTTATTTACATAATTGTTACCACTCATACCTCTATATATAATTCTTTTCAAATACTAATTCAAAGTTTATTTATAAAAATACCACCTGTTTCGCCATATACTTATTGTCTTAGGAACTTGTTTCGTTGGAGGTTTATTATTATTATTATTATTATTATTATTATTATTATTATTATTATTATTATTATTATTATTATTATTATTATTATTATTATTATTCACTTCGTTTGTTTAGTTCATTTTTGAGATTACATATTAACATCCTTTAATCTAGATTCACGACCAAATGCTAACCACCAAATCGGTTGTTAAATAAATTTAATGTTATTTTATTAATAAAACATAGCAATTCACTTCCATTCAACTTAAAACAAATATGATTATAAATTATTCAACTATATTAACCTGAAAATAATTAAACAATATTGTAAACTATTTACCATATTTAGATTTACCTACCTTATTTAATATAATATAAGTTTACCTCAATCCAAAGCAATTCTAAAACTTCGGTCATTTAGCTCTCAAATAATTGGTTGAAAAGAATGACGTGTTCCAACTCCCACTACTACAAACACGGGAAATAATAACGGGACATTAATAACGATAGTTCGAAAACCGTTGTCAAACGCGTGAAAATTAATCGGCGGGAAGTTTTGATAACGGTTCTAGTTCAAAACCGTTATTAAAAGGGCAACGCTAAAATTTGGACGGATGTTTTAATAACGGTTTTATATAAACCGTTATTAAAAGAGGATTTAATAACGGTTCATATTAGAACCGTTGTCAAAAGTCAGAAGCTTTTAATGACGGTTCTTCTAGGAACCGTTATTAAAAGATGTTTTAATAACGGTTCTCTCAGGAACCGTTATTGAAACCCCAAAATCAAACTTTTATTTCTCGCTCGGTTCTGTTTCGTGCCAAAATTTTCAGACTCTCTGCACTTTCGTTCTCTTGCTCTCCTTCCTTCTCCTTGCAAACCCTCGCACCCCCAACTCGCACCACCAGGCTCCTCTCAAGTAAAGGAAACCCTCGCACCGCCACACCTCTGCCATTGTTCCGAAGCTAGCTGGCACTTGCACCTTCATCCTTCGTCGTGTTTGAAGCCCTTGCCTCTCTCAACATTCTGACCGTCGTGTTTGTAGCTAGCTCACTTTATGTATGTGTTTGTTCTTCCTCTCGTAACTTTTTATCTACTTATATAAATGCATGTCGCCAGGGTTTCGTTCGAAAATGTGTTGTTGAATGTGTTGGCTGAAAATTTTGCTATTTGTTGTTGAATTTGTTGCGTTATTGTTATATATTAACAAATGCATGTGTTGGCCGAGAGCTTTACATATTATTGTTGTATTTGTTTGTATGGAGAATATAGATTCAACATTATTTAGAGCTACAACCATAATAAACAAAAGAGAAGACATTATTGAGGTTATTTAGAGCTAGATTCAACTGTAAACTTTGGAGGGTCATAACTTTTTCATGCGACCTCGGATTTAGGTGATCTAGGAGGCTATTTTGGCTATTTTGGCGGAGCCGGTTTGGGCAATATCGGAGCCCAAAAAAGGCCGTTTTGGCCTCTAAATTTAGGTTTTTTTGTGATACAACCTTTTTAGGGCATTTTTTACAAATTGAACCTTTAATTTAGGGTATGATGGTGTTATATAACCTCTTGATTATAGTGGTAACATATGTTGCCTACCTTTGTATTATTTTGTATGTAGGGTAATACATGTTTTCATTTATTTTAGTTTTTACTTTTATCAGAATTGTTTTTCCTCTATTGTTTATCTCTTTATTGTAATTATGGATGAGATAAGAGCTTTAAGTACCTCCAAAATTGAAGATCTTCGAGACAAAGGAACTTAGATGATGATGATGAAATTGAAGTTTTTAAGGGTTCAAGTGAAGAAGACGAGCAATGGATCTTATAGTCTAGAATAGATTGGTCAACATAGATCCAAGCCATGTATGTTTGCTTTTCCATATTTTTCTATTAATGAATCATGATATACCTAATGACTAACTGTATATTAATTGAAACATGGGTGTTGTAGTTTTTCATCGATGACTATGCACGAGGCCAGCAATATAATGTTGATCAAATTGATGAAGTTAGAGGCCAAGCACGTGCACTCATTCATTCGGTAGCGATCTATATATTCTACATGCATTTTTAGGTTTGTATTTCGTCTACCAGCCTAGATATGTGAACTCTTTACTTTGGGGTGTAGAGCTACCAAGTTGTGGTATGCCCACTAATTTTATTGCAAGTATAGTTGGTGTATTGAGACATGCATACCAATTATAGATTGATTGAAATTATGGTGTGATTGTAGATTTGGTATGAATTGATGTTGTTTTACATTGCAGATTTGGTAATTGTTTTAACATACAGATTTGGTAACTGTGTATGTGGGCAGGAACAAAACTGCAAAAAAAAAGTGGAGTTTTAATGACGGTTCTTATAAAAACCGTTATTAAAACCTTGTTTTAATAACGGTTCTGATGAAAACCGTTATTAAAATATAGGTTTTAATAACGGTTTTTCTAAAACCGTTATTAGAACTCCACTTTTTAATAACGGTTTTCATAAGAACCGTTATGAAAACCTATGTTTTAATAACGGTTTTCATCAGAACCGTTATTAAAAACTGGAGTTTTAATAACGGTTTTAAGTAAAAACCGTTATTAAATATGAAGTTTACGCACATATTCGCGGGTTTTTGTATATTTTTCATGACGGTCATGAACCGTTATTAAAGATTTAATAACGGACGATTCAATAACGGTTGAAACCGTTATTAAAACTATAAAATAACCGTTATTAAAACCCTTTTCTGTGGTAGTGTCCACTTGCATGGAAAAGTGTGGAATGGTCGGAGTAGGTTATTTAGTCCGACGAAAATAACTTGGTCAAGTGGAAGAGTTGATATTTTAATTTAAGTCTGAAACAATAAAGCTTTATTTCTTACTAGTGTTTTTTGTTTATTTAGTAATTAAAACTTTAATAATTCCTTAAGTTTGAAACTTTGAATCGGTTTTTCTGAATGTAGTAGTAAACTAGTAGTAATCCGTCTTCTCTGCCAAGGGTCAGGTCTCAAAAATCAGGCGGCCGCCAGGATGACGAATCCTACCGCGCAGGCCGAACTGATAAACCACCGTATAGCGGCAAGTAAGCTATTACATTGCACCATTCTTACAATTGAATTCTACTCTGAAAATTCGAGATCCATGAGCAAATGCAAATACTTGAATCAAGGACGACGAACAGTATTTCGCATAATGCAACAACAAAGGGGAAACGAGCACTATACCTCCTTACCATGGAGAACCAGAGGAAAATAATCTGCGCTTCGTCTGATTGAATATCTCGTCCAATTATGGCAAACATTTCCGAAAATATCTGCACGAAATATTAATGACAAAAGTCAAAAGGGTTTAAACCTGAAGATTTGATGATGTTTTAATGCAGCCAAAATGTCTAAAAAGCTTCAAGAAATGTACAAGCACCTCTGATGATGCAGCCACAAGCACTCCTCCGGGCATAAAGAAGAGATAAACCATCAGATCCGTCATGTGTGGCCAGATTTGACTGCATGTCGAAATTAACATGATAATGAACCATGAACAACACAACTATCGATGGCTATAGTTGTTCAAGAGTATAAGAAGTATCATGGGTAAAAATAACCCCAGTAGAGCACAAATGACTGTCCATTAATTTCAAAATGTCAGACAAATTTACGGCTTATACAGCACACAAGGACTTGTTCCTTCTGTCTCATTTTTATTGGTAGGTTTAAATAATTTAATGTGTTATTATTATCATTTTACTATTATTATTGTCCTAATAATTTTTTTTATCAAAGCAACAACAATGATTAATAATCTTTAAGTAGTTTAACTCTTTTTTTTTGTTGCGATAAAAGAAAAAAGTTAAACTCTCTTAAACTTCCCATATACTGCTATAAAATAAGGGTGATGTTAGTTACACACCTACTTTAGTAAATTGACACCCTTCAAAATTCATTAATTTTTTAATTTGACCATTTTATTTATCCACTCCTCTTCTCTTCAATTCTATTTTGTCTTTTTTTCTCTCTCTTCTCCTCCATTAATCTTCAACATTCAATTCACCCTGCGATACAATAATTATGGAAAAGAGATTAATGATAATGATTGTTTTAACTAGGAAGAGCTCAGCTAAATAATGGTAAGTCATATTTTTTGCCCTTAAAAATTTTGGACCCAACAAGTAAGTGACCCAAATCCCCCAAGTCCATCTAGGTAATTAACCCATTATCTGGGTAATTCACCAATTAGAGGGCAAGGCTGACGTGCGTTCAACCCGAAAGAGCGCATTTGTGATGAATCATTCACTTGGAAGAGCATATTTTGGATGGAGCATTCACTCATTAATTTTATACTTAGTAGATGAATTACCGAAACCCTCATTTCATAAATTTTTGTTATTAATTTTTATATTTATGTATTCCTTATATTTTTTTTTACTAATTACTTAATCCAAATCCACTAAACTCTATTTTGAGTGGATTGTTTGCTATGGATGAGATTTTTGGTGATCGTGAATCATTAATTTAGTGAGTTTGGGTATCAAGAGGATTAAAAAGGGTAGGGTTTAAATACGTTGTAAGAGAGGTGGTGCATATAGAAGACAACCTTCAATGAATCTTAAAAGTGTTTGTTCTACTGGTCGAAAAAGTATAGTTGGGAATTTAGGATACATGAAAGGGAAGGTGTTTGTGGTGACTAGAAACTACCAATACGTGGAAGTGTGGTTGTTTCATGCATTTCTATATGTCATTTGCTTGGTTTGGACCTACCAAATTAAAAAGTACAACCTTCCTTCTTGAAGGTCATTGTTTGTGTGCCTAGTGGTAAGAATTTTATCATTGCCTTGACATTTATGGCAAAGGAAAATGAACCAAATGTGGTGATTATTGATAAGGAACTAGGAATGACACAAATAGTGGCCACAATATTTTCTAATGCAACACTCTTCTTATATAGATGGCATATTAATAAGAATGCCTTTTCTAATATTACAAAAAATATGAAAAGTATATCATCGGGAGAACTTTTCCTAGGCAGAAGGAGGAAGATTGTACAAGAGTCTACGCCAGAGACATTTGAGAACTCACTTCTATGTATGCATGATAAATGGGGTAGATTTCTACATCTGATACAATACTAAGAGGGATTTTTTCATGTGGGTTTACAGAATTCTTCACTTTGGCACTCATTCGACTAACAGGTAAAATGAGGATGTTGTGGATATCCATTATAGTTTAAATTATTATTAAATAAGTATTACTTATATTTTGAAATTCTAATAGTAAGGTAGAAAGTGAACATAACAAACTAATGAAATATATATTATTAGCACCTTAAAATTTTGTCACCTTTGTTTTTAGGTGTTTATACTTTTATTCAAAAGATAACCCTTAAAACCTTTGACGTATTATTTTATTATTAACCTTTGACCCACAATCCAAATAAATTATTAAATAATTTTTTCTTGATTGTTTGTACTATTTTTCCTTTTATTAAATCTATCCTCCATCGGTTATTTTCTTTTTAATTTATCTTTTAATTGGGTACCCTAACCTAACTAAACTAAACATAAAATAAAGTTATACTATCTTATCCTTTTCCACCATTTTCTTACTTACTACTCATTAAAGCCCACTACCTACCCTAATTGTTTATGCTTTTACCCATTATCAAAGTCGGCCCTAGGTATAGCTACATTAAGACCTATGCCTAGGGTCCCCAAATAATAAGGTCCCTAAGATATATATGTATAATATAATGTACAATCGTAGTAAGAATTTGCCAATTGAACTCAACACATTTGGTTTGTGTCTAATAATCTTAGAAGTGTGGCTTACTGTAACACCCCGGTTTTTAGAACTTGAAATTTTCATTTAAAGAGTTAAGCACAAAAACTAAAACAAATAAAAATATAGGGTGTTACTGCTATACTTGGTACACGTTGTGTTTCCTCTACCATTATCCTACCAAGTGCTAAGGTTAAAATCATTACTCCACTTATTGTCAATAAAATGATCACAAGAAATATAATAGAGAAGATTACAATACTCAAAAGAGAGAAAGAACAGGAGGACACAAGTGTTAAAATACAACTGAAATAAAGTTAGTAAAAGAACAATGGATAGTCCTATACTCTCAATCTAATCTACTAGATTTCGATTGACTTCGGAAGTTTACATATAAATACCACTGCTAATTGAATAGGGAGGGGCCCACAAAAGGAACCCTTATGTATAATGATACTGAGCAACCCTTTATGATAAACCAAAATAAAATCCTAGCAAGAAACACATATAAGGTATCATAAGAATATATGGTATAAAACATCAAAATGTACATGCTTCAATTGAAATACGATAATCATTCATATGACCACATACCACCAAGGCCATACAAATTCATACTTGTTCATCTAGAACTAACTAAAATATTATCAATTAAATATCCAAGTGATGCTCTTTGAAGTATAATTAGAAACAACATTAACCCAAAACCAAGTCAATAATAGCATATCACATATCTAATTATCAATACCAATAAATCTCATAATACAGGTAGGCTCACAAGCACTGTCCAATAACAATCCATAACATCACAAGTAGGCAAGGAGGCTATTATGGAAACACAGATAGGCACATATGATACTATCGGACCTCAAGTAGGTATAATGGCTGCTATTGACCAATCCAATAATCCAATAATTATTTAAATTCGATAATAATCATTTTTAATTTTATTTATATTGAGTTTAGGGACCCCACTATTTTTGAACCAGTAGAATGGTCTAAAGCACCTCTCATTGACAACACACCAGAGGCTCTAGTATTGTCTTATGGAACAGACTCAACACTTCTTAGAAAAATACATACCTGAACCACTATTTTTAAAGTGGTGGAACGGTCTGAATTACCTCTTAGAGATAACATACTTGAGCCACTATTATCGTATGGTGGAATGGACCCGACACCTCAGTCCTAACTTATGTAATCTTCCACTTTAAATGATTAATTTTGTATCCATCAGTTACTTATCTCATATCATATTCTTATTTACATTGAGTATATGGCCCTGCTATTCTTAATCTGGTGAAACAGACTAAAGCACCTCTTAGGGCTTGTTTGGTATGAGGGTAATAGGGGTAGAAAAATTTTTCCTCTATTTTATACCTCTTATATTAAGTATTTAATAATAATTATTATATTTTTAATGAAATACCCATTTTAGATCAAATTAAAATCTAAAATGGGTATTTATTAGAATAAAAATATTTAATTTTAAATAAATTATATAAGATATATAAAATATGGAGGTAATTTTTCCACCCCAATTACCCCCTAACCAAACGAGCACTTAGGGATAAAACACCTAAGCCACTACTATCATCTGATGGAATGGACCTAACACTTCTTAAGAAAAAATGCACCTAAGCAACTATTCTTAAATTGGTGAGACGATATAAAGCATCTCTCAAGCACAACACACCTTAGCCACTATTATTGTGCAGTGGAACAAACCCAATATTTCGGCCTAACTCACGTGATTTTTCACATTAAATGATTAGTATCTTATTCATTATTAATAATACAAGGTAATCTTACAAGACTCATTCAATTTTTTGGTCTTAAAATTAATAAACACTTAACCCAACCACATAATTGTCAAGGTTGTCCTAGGTTTAATATTTTACATTTGGGTGCATTAGACTAAATATGACAAACATGCCCCTGAGATCAAAATTACCACATTAACATCCACTTCAATCACCAAATCCATTTTATTTATAGGTTTATCATGAAAAGGCTAAAAAATAATAATTAAATTAATTTATCATGTAGATAAATTATTAGATAAGCCAAATGACCATTTTGGCTTCATTCAAGATTTTATATATAAAATATTATCATGCATATCTAATACATCCATGATCACACATTCTCATACTCAACAATGTATAATACACATTAGACATAGCTTTTAGGATAAAAATCATAACACACATAAAATGACCGAATTACCCCTAGGCACACATTTATAGTTATTATTCCATAAATTTATCTAAACATAACTTATATCGTGAACCTGAAAACCCTTGGATAAACCATCTTTGATCTTTTGCTGAATCTTCTTAAGCTTAATGCCCCTATCCTATTCCCCTTGTATCTCATTGACCACTATTAGCTTAATCATCAAAGTATCATCCAGATCTCTAAATCACCCTATTGGATAAGCTTTATCCCCATTTTGCGAAGCTCCTCAAGCAACTAATTAGCCACCAAACAGGTATCTCTACTCAAGGAATCAATACTAACATTTTCCTTACCCTCGTGGTATGTCAACTTAATAGCGTAATACATCATCTATTGTAACCATCTCCTCTTCCTTTAGGGATGACAATTTTTCCTGTGGGTTCGGGGGCCTATAGAGGATTCCTTGTTCAGGTTTGGGTTAGGAAAAATATTTTGGAAATTTGGTTCAAGTTCGGGGATTTTTTTGGGTACGGAGTGGGGAAGGGTTTGGCCCCCCTCCCTAAACCCACCCCAAAATTTACACACACACACACACACACACACAATTTTTTGTATAGAATATAAATTAAAATATATTGTAAGAAAATAAGATCGAGGATCGGGGATGGAGTTGAGTTTCGGGTATTGGGTCAGATTTTAAGGTCGGGATGAGAAATTATTCAGGGAACTAGTCGGATATGGGAATTTGTTCCCTATGGGAATTGGGTCAAATATTCCCTGATAAGAAAAAAATGGGTATCAGGGCGGGTTCGGGGATGGAGATGCCCCCCGTTGATATATGGGATTAATATGTTATTTTTCTAAGTAAAAATGTCATTTATTCCTTATTATTTTTATAAGATTTAATCTTTTCTCAAGTTTTTCTCTTTTGGATAGATTTTGTAGGAAAAAATAAAAATGAAGAAATTCAAAGGAGAAATCAATGGAAAGAATAAACGAAGCAAAGAACACATCAAGAGATATGGAATCAATGGAAGAAAATACCAGAAATGAAGAATATATATCAAAGGGAAGCTTGTATTGAAATTTCATAAAGAAATAACAAAGGAACAAGAAACACCCCCTCGTATTTCATATACACGACCCGTGTTTTTCTGTTAGCACACAAAATTTTAGCTTTTAAAATTTAGCATTTAGCAGAGAATTCAAGGAAAAACACGGAGGTTCCGTGTTTTCCAACATGGACCGTGTTTTTATTAAAATTTTTTAACCATTCGCGCGAAATTCTCCTTGATATATTTCTAAAGTTCTAAACATTCGAGAGGGGAACTGGGGAGTTCGAGAATTGGATTCTGTCTTTTTCTCTATATTCTCTAGATGCCACATGTAATTTATAATTCCAATTCTTTTTCTCTCCATTGTATTCAATTGAACAATCAACACTCTTAAATTCAAGTAGATAAGTTCTTCTCCATCCTTCTCTTAATTGCAAGTTTTGATTTTTGATTGAATGCAAGTAAATTCTCTTTATGGCATTATTATTTCTCTTACTTTTAGTGTTTCATTGATAATTTATTAATAATCATTGATTTTAATTATAGATTATTGAATTTAGTTGTGTATTATTGCAATTATGTAGATAGTATAGGGTAGGAGGATTTGATGATGGAATTAGGGTTTTAGATATGACAACGTGATTTGAATTTATGATTCTAAATGAAATTTAATTGACTTAATAGACAGAATTGAATGATCTTGCATTATAGGTTAAGAATTTAAACTAACTAGATTGATCACCTATTTAGTTTAGATCTTAATAAACGCTAGGATAACGGAATTAATACGTAATTATTAATTAACGTTTCCAAAGTAGCAAAAAGGTTTATTATTAATTTTGTCTATTAATTCGTATGATTGCATGATCCGAGCTTATATGATTATGGTCGTAGTTGACTGCTTTCCATTTGCAATGTTGCCATTAATTGAATCTAGCGTTCTTAACCTAGGTTATTAATTGGTTAGGGATAAATTGAGAGCTTATTCAATTTATTAGATTTAAGAGAAAGCAAAGAGATGAATTATTATAAATTTCTAAAGGTCAACGTTAAATCATTTAGAATCATTCTTTTCTCCATGATTGTTTGATATCCTAATTCCATAATCAATACCTTTCTATCCTTATTCATTAATTTTTGAGTAAAGCATATCTTAGTATATAACTTAGCGATAGAAGTAAAAAATATTGTATAACCGGGGTTTCAACATTGATTACAGAAATATTGATTATATACCATTCCTTGTGGGTTCGACTCCTTCTTTCCATCTACTATGTATTTGGAAATTAGGATTTATTTATTAAATTTGTTGTGCACATGACATCGCAACAACCATCCACGACCCACCTCGTTGCCATTCCTTATTTGCCTCATATGCAACTCCTTTTAATTGAATATATAATTGAGTCTCTTATGGTCGATGAAGAATCTACACTAGGTCCTCTACAGACAATGCCTTCAGATATTTAATGTGAAGATGACCGTGACGAACTTCAAATCATGTGTTAGGTAGTTTTTCTAATGCTACTTTAACTAATGGGAAGCATAAGTAACTACCTTACCACACTGCATCAATACCTAACCCAATCTGTACTTTAACTCATCACCATTGTAATACCCTAAATTTTTAGCTAGCCAAATTCTGAGTAATTAATATCATAACCTAGTCCTAATCTCATAAAATAAATATTTCCATCTTATCTAAGTTTTCTAACTCTAGAGTTTAGCCTAATCCTTATTTACCGATAATTAATCTATCCTAATATCCTAACCTAAATTATACTAATCTTGTGCCAATCAAAAACTAAAAATATTAGCCCCTATTTCCTTTCCCTCTTTTCCTTTTTCTCTCCTTTTCCTTTCGGCCAATCCCTCTCCTTCTATTTTTTCCCATTATCATTGCGTTAAATAATTTCCATAGATAATGTCTACACGCCCACAACTCCCTACCACTTGCCAAGCCATTCCCTACTTCCATCAACTCCTCCCTCCTATGCATAAGGGTTGGATTGAAATTTCCCTCCCACCTCTCGCTTGTCTCTACACCTTTCATGGGGGTATATACACACATGCTTGCCGTTATTAAATGCTCCTACCATCTCTCTTCTCTCTCTTTTGATTCCGTAAAACAACCCACCCCCTTTACCACCTCCCGTCATCGCAAAAACAACCCAAAAAGCCACTATTGACAAGTAATATCGAGACAACCACAACACTACCGAAAACCTTTGCCAATTCTCCCCCACCACCATTTTCCATCCTTTCCAAACATCACCCTCTACTATATGCTAAAATAGTTGTAGCTAACCCCTCTGCTTTATTTACCTCCATTGCAACCATCTTCTCCCTTTTCCTTTCTCCTTACTGTAACAGCTCTCACCGCAGCTTAACACCACCCTTTGATAGCCTTGACAGAATAAAACCCCTCCTCTTTGGTAGCCTTGACTGCAACCCTCCATCCATCCTTCGATACCTCAAACTTCACCACACCATCCACTTCGATTCCCACCACTGAACACTAACCCTTGAACGGCCTCCACTCCTATTGCACCTCCCTTAGCAAAGGAAGGTTGTGTTGTTTCTCACCCTCCATTCCTACGGTAGCCCACCATTTCCCCCTTTACTTGGTTACATAAGTGTTTCCCAAACAATACCCTTCTTTCACCCTTCTATTTACTTAAGCATTTCCTTAATCATGTGGTTTAACCCTAATAGTATTTTATTTTGATTTTCTTAGGTTATTTTCCTGTGGTCTCGGAAGAGGAAAAATAGGATTTGCGTGCTTAGAGATCAGAACTATTTTTGTAAGGATGCTTATCATAGTTTAGGGTTTTTGATTGCCAAATGTTATGCATGATTTTGTGTTATATCGTTCTATTGTGATTATGTGAATTAATATATGATTGTCGATACTATGATATATGGTTGATATTATATAATGCAAATTTACAAGTAAAGATCATGCGGTATTATTATTTTAAGTGGAAAAGCCCTTAGTGTGAAATATGGATGTATCATGGGTTTATTAATAGTATGATGAATGTGAAATGGGTATGAAAAGGTATATGGAGAAAAATGTATATTTGGAAATAATGTTACTAAACTTATAAGATTCATATGAAATAAGGGTTTTGTTTTTGATAAAGGCATTTTGGTCAACGTGAGTTAAACATGAGAATTGTGGTATTATAAGGTGTTATATCATCCAACACGTGCCATGGAATATATATGATAGAAGAGTTATTGTGAATGACATAAGAGTGATAAAGTATAAAAATAGTTTGATTTGGGAACCATAATCCTAAAACGAGAACTCTATTTTCATATGTGTGAAACGGTAAAGTTATACCACAAAATTTTAATTTATTGTTAATATTAGTTTTTTGGGAATGTATATTGAATCTAATATGTTTTTGATCCCTACATGAAAAGTAATGATCGATTTATGAAATTAGGGTTTATAAGCCTAGGAATAGTAACTTTTGTGACAGGCTTATTATAGCATATGCAAGACCTTAGAGTTAGGCTCTAGAATTAGAATATGTTGATAAAAAATAATATTTTAGGAATAGGTACTAAGTTTGGTGTTTAAAAGAGTAATAGAAGAAGAGTTATGATAAAAGTGTAAAATTAGGGTTTTGGGGAAATATAGCAGTCTTAACTCTTGAGAACGATCTTATGATCTTCGTATTATACTTACCTACTTTAAATTTCTTTAGTACCTTTGAAACAATCATGAATAAAACATTAATCATTTAAAGTGAAACATCATGTGAGTCGGGCTAAGGTGTTGAATACGTTCCATCAGATGATAATAGTGGCTTGAGTATGTTGTCCTTGAGAGGTGTTTCAGATTGTTCCACTGATTTAAGAATAGTGGCTTTGAAGAGTTTTTCCCTGAGAGGTTTTTCAATATCCATTCCATAATATGATAATAATGGCTCAAGTGTGTTGTCCTTGAGAGGTACTTCAAAACATTTATTGGTTTAAGAATAGTAAGGTCTCTAAACTTAATGTAAATACAAGAATCAAAACAGTTATATCTAATAAAGAGGCCTTAATCAATATTTATATTGTGAGGCTATATGTGTTTTGTACATGTACTTATTATATTCTATGAATTTATATATTTATCTATATCCTTGACTTAATAGTACAGTTACATTGTTCAATACGTAGCATACTAACATTTCTTTTGATGGGTATTGCTCATTCCTATGAGCAGATAGCCTAGATGCTTTTGTGCAGGTCTTTGAGGACCAATTTGACGATTTTACGGCATTTGATGCATTATATGGGGAGGAGTGACTTTTTCTATACTGGGTGTTTGGGCGAAGAGTTATGTTATCTAGATAATATTTTTACCCGAATACATTTTAGACTCTTTGATCTATAATATCCCTTTTGTTGTATTCCGGAGTTAATATCCAAACTCTTATTTGTATTTATAAAGTTTCTATCATTTCAAGTTACTCTCTGTTTACTTTAATATTTTTAGCCTTGTGATTGATGTAAAGATGGTATGGTAAACCAAAATTGCATTAATTACAGCGGTAACACCCCATATTTTGGTTATAACTTTTCGGTATAAAATATATTTTTTTAATAGTAAAATTTGGGCTGTTACAACTGTAGACTGCTAACCCATTTGATATCGTGAGCAAAGTCAAAATTGGTGTTATAGTCAAAGGCTTCTTCAACCCCTGGAACGCACCCTCATAAGTATCATCCTACTAAAATCTAGTTGTCTTCTTTAGAAGGTTTGTCAAGGGATGAGTTACCTTCGACAAGTATTGAACAAAGTGCCTATTGTACTCGCCTAAACCCAAGAAAATATGAACCTCGATAACACTAGTGGGTGCCTTCCACTCTATAACTACAATGATAATTGTTAGATCCACAACGACTGCTCCTGAGACCACATGTCCCAGAAAGCTAACCTCTTGAAGCCAGAACTCACACTTAGAGAGTTCAACATATAACTTATACCCTCTAAAGAGTGACAAAATGGTGCATACATGCTTCTCTTTACTCTAGGAGTTTACTAATATACGATCGATGAATATAACCATAAATTGATTGAGGAACGGTTTAAAAAACCTTACCATCAAGTCCATAAATATGGCAAGCACATTGGTGAGCCCAAAAGGCATCACCGTAAATTCGTAGTGCCCATATAGTGTCCTTTAGTTCGTCTTCATGTTTTCCACATATACAATGTGTAATTCGTGACAATCTAACCTCAGATAGATCTTTGAGAAGATCGTAGCACCCTGAAGCTAGTCGAACATATCATTATTCCTTAGAAGTGGATATTAATTCTTTATTATCAAATGGTTCATGCCTTGATAATAAATACACAAACAAAGACTCCCTTCATTCTTCTTCACGAACAAAATTGATGCTCCCTATGGAAACACACTTAGGCGGATGTACTCATGAGCCATCAACTCCTCCAATTAAGTCTTCAACTCACACAACTCTACCGGTGCCATTCGATAATGTGCCTTTGACACCAGCACCACCCCCCGTACTAGCTCAATGGTGAAGTTGATATCGTGGACTAATGGAATACCAGGTATATCCTTCGACAATACATGTGGAAAGTCCTAGGCAACTGGAATATCTTCTAATACCACCACATCCTTTTTTATCTCTTGAATACTACACATATACATAGGGTAAACTCTCTACACCAAATAATACAACGTATGGGAAAATACAACAATCGTCGTAAGTCTAGTTTTGCATCTCCTGTAGGAGATCCTAGCACCATGAAGTCTCTGCAACACTTCATGCTCCTATGCACAGTCTATCACTACTCAATATCCCCAACATGTCAATCACTAAAATGACATCGAAATCCTAAATGTGTATCTTAACCAAGTCCACTAGAAAGTCTATGCCACCTATATGAAAGGCCACATCCGAGTATAGCTTAGTGCATTCTAATCCATACCCAAACGGTAACACTACAGATATAGCTACATTGGCAGATAGAGATAAGGGAGTTATTGTTGTAACACCCCAATTTTATTTTTAGAGTTAAGCACGAAAGTTAAAATAATAAAACGATTGGTGTTATCGCCATACTTAGTTCAAGCTCGGTTACCCTTACTATTCTCATGCCAAATGCTAAGGATAAAATCATTACTCCACTTAAATTAATAGCATGATTACAATAACCAGAATACAGAGAACATTAGATAAATATGGTGCTAAGCAAAACCATAAGCAAAGGTTTACAAAACTCAAAGAGAAGAAAATACAGGAGGGCACAAGAGTCCAAAATACAACTAAAATCAAAGTACCTAAAAGACACCGTATAGTCTTACACTCTAACAACTAAACTACCAACTTTGACTGAGCTTAGAAGTTGACATGCAAAGACCACTGCCCATTGAATAGACATGAGCCCATGAAAGAAACTCTTTAATACAATGGCACCAAGTAACCCTTTATACTAAACCAAAATGAAAAACCAGCATAGAACATATGCAAGGCATCCAAATATAAATGGTATAAAGCATCGACTGTACAAGCGCCAATTAACTATTTATATAATCACATACCACCAATACATCATACCAACCGGGCTCATTCATCCGGAATTAACTAAAATTTACCAATGGAACATCCAAGTGATGTTATTTATAATATAATTAGAAACACATCGACTTCAAATACAAGATAATAACCATATACCTCATCATCAATCTAAATAAATCTCATAACATTGGTAGGCTCACAAGCATAGATTAACAAAATCCATAACATCACATGAGACACAAAGGTTGCCACCAAACCACAGGTAGGCACGAATGTTGCTACAAAACTATAGGTAGGTACAAAGGTTGTTACTAAAACACAAAGGTTGCTACTGAAACATAGGTAGGCACAAATGTGCTATCGTAACCACAAGTAGACATGAAGGCTACTGACCAATCCAATAATTAATTCCATCCAATCATAATCATTTCCATTTTCACTAGGCAACATAGTTTCTTATCAACTATTAATCCAAGGACACAAAGGGACCCTAGTCGCAGCTAACAAGAAGACCTAATCTATATGCATACATGTTACTTATTAGTCTGCAAAACAAATAGAGTAAGATGTAAGGCTTGGCTGGGGCACTAAGGCACACCAGCAAAAATTCATAATCAACCGTGGGCTAAACCACGTCTTTAGGGTAGCGACCTTTAAAGAGCTATCATATTTGATCTCAAGGTCTTTCACTTTATGTATTAGTAATTTGTAATAGTGATCACGAAATCGCATATAGATCACATAAACCTAATTTTCATATTTAATCATTATGCTCACTTTCAATTATTCCGAGATAACCTGTAATTCCCTAAAATTTTAGAAACACCGATAATATAATAAATATCTTTTATTTAAAATAAATTAGCTTTTAAGATTATTTAATTTAAATATTTTATGGATTTTTGAGTATGTAAATTTGGATAGGGATATTAAATAAATTAAAATAGATATTTTATTATTTTATCATACTCATTTTATTTAAATAAATTTTCAAACCAATATTTTTTCAAAATCAACCTTTTTAAACCCATACATTTAGTTATATTAAATTAAATTATTAAATATATTTTTTATCTAAAAATATTATACTCTATTATTTTATAAATTAAATTGTTATAATTTCCCCTATTTTTCCTTTTCTGAACCCCTTTTTTCTTTTCTTTCTCCTTTTTCCTCCTTTCTTTCCTTTTTCTTTTTCTCCCCTCGGATCGCCACACCATGCATGCTCGCCGCTTCCCCCGCGCTTGGGCCACAGGCCCATTTTAACTTCCCCGTGCACGAGCCGATCAACCTCCCTCTTTTCTTTCTTTCCTTTCTCCCCCTGGATCGGACCGACCTAACTCTCCTTTTTTCCCCCTACGCTCGGCCTGCCCCTCCTATTTCTTTATTTATTTATTTATTTATTTCTTTCTTTCTTTCTTTCTTTCTTCTTCTACCTTCTACCTGACCTGTCTTCGTCGACCACCTTGAGAAGCTTGCCACCTCGAGCACGCCGTCCACCACCCTATTGCCATCACTACAACCCTCTGTCTCTTCTCCCGTCCTTTTTTTCACCATTTTAGGCCAAACCAGCCATGCATTCCCCACTTGCATGACCCTTCTTCCCCTTTCTTCCCTTCCCTCTCCCTACCACCCTACCACCTCCCTGTCACCCTACACGCTGCCACCGACCGGCCACCGGCCACCTGCCCCCTATTCTCCCTCTTCTTTTTCTTCTCCTCTACAACCCCTTTCTAGCCCCATTTTTCAAGATCCTTACCTTCCCCGACCTCCTTTCTCTCCTTTTATTCTCCTTCCATTTCCATCCCTGTTTTGTGCACTACCACCCCCTCCGCTGCTTCCTCTGCCACACCAATCACCTATAATGCCTCCTGCTACCTTCTAATACCGCCTTGCACCACCACAATACCCCCTTGTGCCCCTAAAGTCCCTTCTTCTCCCCTATTTTTCCCTTCTTCTTCTCCCTTATCGGCAACCTCCCTTCAACCCCTTCGTTTGCCACCGTCCCGCCACCCCTGCCGCCACCCAAACCACCAAGCCACTCCCGGCGACCTCCCTTACCACCCCACACCTCCTTTTGCAGAAAAAAGCCCCCTCACCCCTTCATTTTCCTCCTCCATTTTCCTTCCTTCTCAGCCCCGTCCACTCTTGCAGCCTACTTTGTAGCCTCGCCGCTGCCTCCTCCGCCACCCTTGGCTGCCAACAACCTATCCCCAACCGCCAACAACACCCCTTCTTCACTCCTACACCCTTTCCTTGCCCTAAATCCTCTCCCATCTACCCTCTTTCCTCACCCCAAAATCCTAACATGAAAATACCACTTCCTTCTCCTTTTCATACTATTTCGAGACCCTCTCCCTCATTTCTTTGCATGCAGCTCATGCTGCATGAGCAACATGAGTTGTTACATTTATTGGTTTATTTGGTGAATGATTTTAAGGTATAATAATATTTTAAGTTAATTATTTCATTAATTATATTTTATAAAGTTTTATGCTTTGGTTTCTCATCTCTAATATGATAAGTTTGATACTACTTTTAGGTGTTGATTTTTTTATCTAAAGCTTGAATCTTCAACGGGGATAGTGGTAAGGTTATATTTTTGCATTAATTAAGGCAATCGTTAAACCCCACTTAAACGTATGGATAAACGTATGCTAGCACATTAGGGTTTTCATATGTTGTTTTGCATGATATGTATATATATACACATATATATTGTTTGATATATTATATGTAGCTACTTATATTGATTGATAAAAAGGAAGGCAGGATAATTTATATGGTATGTGTGGAAATATTGCTTAAGGAGAGAGTTTGGTTATTAATGAAAAATGTTAAACACTTATCCATGATGGGTTATGTTATGGTGGCCATTAATGCATGAATAATATTATTGTGAGCCCTAGGGGCATTTTAGTAATATATCTTATGCAAGAATGTGGCCTATTATGTGTGGGTGCTAATGAGTAGAATGTTGAATAATAATAGTTGGTAGAGTTGGATGATGAGAAAGGAGTATTGATATTAATATTTTATGTAGTGATAGTAATTTATTAAAAGTGGTGTAATAAAAAGACAAAATAGTAATTTTGTAGGTAAAGGGGTAAAATGGTAATTTTGTAAGTAAAAAGGATAAAATGGTAATTTTGGAATTAAGGGGTAAAACGGTAATTTTGTATGAAAAGGGTAAAATGGTAGATTTGGATGTAAATGGAAAAATGATAATTTTATAAGTAAATGGGTATTATGGTAATTTTGGAAGTTAAAGGTATTATGATACTTTTTGAAGTGAAGGGCAAAATGGTAATTTTGGAGGTAAAGGGGTAAAATGGTAATTTTGGAGGTAAAGGGTAAAACGGTAATTTTTAATGAAAATGGTAAAATGGTAATTTTGGAAATAAAGGGTAAAATAGTAATTTTGTATGAAAAGGGTAAAACAATAATTTTGTACGAAAAGGGTATTATGGTAATTTTGGAAGTTAAGGGTATTATGGTAATTTTGGAATTAAAGGGCAAAAAGGTAATTCTATAAATAAAAGGGTAAAGTGGTAATTATAATAATGGAGAAGGGTAAAATGGTAATTATAATAATTGAGAAGGGTAAAATGGTAATTATGATAAGGGAGAAGGGTAAAAAGATAATTTAATAAAAGAGAAGGGTAAAATGATAATTTAGCAAAAGAGAAGGGTAAAAAGGATAATTTAATAAAAGAGAAGGGTAAAATGGTAATTCGGTGTACAAGAAGGTAAAATGATAATTTAATAAAATAGAAGGGTAATTTGGTAATTACGAAAATGGAGAAAGGCAATATGGCAATTTAACCAACTAAAGGGTAATTTGGTAATTATGATAATGGAGAAGGACATTTTGGTAAATATGATAATGGAGAAGGACATTTTGGTAAATATGATAATGGAGAAGGGAAATTTGGTAATTTAACCAATTAAATGGCAATTTGGTAATTATAACAAAGGAGAAGGGCAATTGGCAACCTCACCAACCAAATGAGAATTATGATAAGTGTAATAATTATGAGAGGTAATTGGTGACCGAATACATGTGGGAGATAACTTAGTAGCCTAAACCGAACAGGGGTTAATTTGGTAATTATGCAACATGAAGGGTAATATGGTAAATTGGCAAGTAAGGAAGGGATAACTTAATAATTATACAAGTAAGGGGTAAATTCGTAATTCGTGTCTAATATGTTGAGGGGATAATGAAGTTTCGTAATAAGACTCAAGTAACACTTAAAAGTAAGATAATGATGTTTGACAAGTAGTAAGCATTACGAGAACGAATCTTAAATCAAAATTGGAGGAGGTTATGATGGCCTAAATAACTCATCTGTGTTATCTTGGATAACTGTTTGAATAATAAATACTTAATGATATTAGAACGATTGAAAGTGAATGAATATTTGATTGTTGTACTTTTCATGATCACCTTAACTAATACACTAATACTTAAAGTGAAAGACCTCGATATCAGGAATGGTGGCTCTTTAGGGGTCGCTATCTTAAAGATGTGGTTTAGCCCACGATTATTCTGGTATTTGCTGGTGTGCCTTCGTGTCCCAGCCAGGCCCTATATCTTACTCTATCTAACTCTACAGACCTATTTAGGGGGTATGCATACTTATGGATTAGGTGTCCTTGTTAGTAGGGCATTGAGTAGCTTTATGCACCAGTACGACCAAGGCACCTTTGCGTCCCTGGGTTGATGGTTGAAGGGTACTGAGTAGCTTGTATGCACCAGTACTACCGGTGTACCTTTGTGTCCCGAGATCTTGATATCCCGTTCGAGGCAAATAAATGGAATTGTTGTGCTGATTAAAAAGGGAAAACACTAATTATGAAAGTGAAAGATTAATGAGTCGGGCCCAATTGAATTATGATATTGAGTACCGATCCACTGAATATAATAGTGGCCCAGGAGCGTGTTGCCCTGGATGATGTATATATGTATTCCGATCCACCAGCTATAATAGTGGAGGTACCAAGCTCAATAAAACTAATCATGGATGTGAATAAATTATGGAAAAAATACCAATAACTTATAGTGGAACACCATGTGAAGTCGGGGCCAGACCGGTCCATTGGCGAATAATAGTGGCTAGGAGCGTTCTTCCCTGGAGACCGATCCATTGGCATTAATAGTGGTCAGGAGTGTTCTGCCCTGTTTGTATTCCGGTCCACCAGCTATAATAGTGGAATTTCCGCACTTGCATGGATATATAAAATCCGAGAGATAATTGAATAATGACAGACTAATGGCTTAAGTCCCTAAAAGTATCGATTGTACATTTTGACCTATTAATATCTGATTGACTTGTCAAGTACGTGAATGTATGCATGTGAATATTACGTATGCAACTTTCATTATGTATGTATCATGTGTTATATTACAGGCCTACTTTTAGGTGTGTTTTTAAAGAGTTACTCAGTACTATAGTATTGAAGGGTTCCATTCGTGGGGCCTTGCCTATTAAATGAGCAGTATCCCTTGCAAGCCCATTTTCAAGTGCTATTCAAATGGGAAACGGAAAAGGGCGTAAGGATTGTCTGGAAATTGATATGGTTTCATTATACTCTTTTTAACTCCTGGTTTTAGTGTAACTTATATTTTTGTAACAACCATTGATGGATTTTATTCTTGTAAATGGTTTACTGTGCTACTCTGATTTTTAATATGGTTTAAATTTCTAGCAATTGGTATTTTGTTCTGCTAACCTTAGCACTTGGTACTAAAATGGTATGAGTAAACTGCTCTGGTACTAAGTATAACAGTAATATCCTTAGAATTCACAAGTCTTGTTATTTCGCTTCCGCTAAATCTTTTAATAAAATGAAATTTTTTAGTAATGAATTTTGGGGGTGTTACACAACGACAATCAAGATCATTACCAAGGTCAATCATAAAAATACACTAAAGCTTTCCTAGGCTCAATTATTCACCTTTTGGGCTCATTAGGCCAAAAATGACTAAAATTCCCTTTAAGTCAAAATTACTACATTAACATCCTCTTTAATTACCAAACCCATTTTATTTATCAAGCTACTATGAAAAGGCTAAAACATAATAATTAAACTAATTTATCATGTAGTTACATTACTAGATAAGCCAAATGATCAATTTATCCTTATTCTGGATTTTGCATATAAAATCCTAGCATTCTTATCTAATACATCAATGATCATGTAATCTCATGCTTATAACATATAATACACATTAGACATGTTGGTCATGTTAAAAATCATAATGCGGGTAAAATGACCAAATTGCCCTTAGGGCTCACATCTATGATTAATATTCGATAATTAGATTTAAGCATACTCAACCTATTATTTTATACATACTTATCATATAAAATATTTTCCTGACATTAGAGTCATACTTTTGTGCCTGTAATATTTTACATCAAATAACAAGCTCATTTTTTATTCTTATGATAATAATAATTAACACATTGTTATAACGTAATGAATCATACTTCATTTATTTCATACATCAAAAATCCTAATGTACTATCATGCAACATTTATCATTTTAGTAGAGTATAACAATTACCTGAATTTAAAAGTAGCGGTATCTTACTCTATACTATAGGATCCTGTTAATCAACTATCATACCTAAAAATAATACCAAAATATCAAAATGATATTTTAACACACAATAATAATTACAATAACAAAATATTTATTTTTATAAAATTACCAATATACCCTTAATTATTAATAATAGGTACCAAAATTTATTGTATCAACCAAACACACTCACGCTGCGCATGCAGCATAAGCTATGCTAATGCGACAAGGGGGAATCTTGAGCAAGCTGGTTGGGTGAGGTAGGGGAGAGCTAGAAATCTAAGAAAGAGATAGGGCTAGAGAAGAATGAATGGCCAACAGGGAGTAGGAGGAGGGGTTGGTGCACGTGAGGTAGTGTGTATACATATATATGTATACAAATAGATTGAGTGTAGCATGATACGTGGAGGAAAAAGGGGGCACAACAAGGGTAATGTGAGGGAGGGTGATAGAGGTAGGATAAAAAATATATATTATTTTAGTATTAGATTTAGTTAGGTAGGTTAGGATACCGGGTAGAAAAATATATCATAAAAAATAATCTAATCTAGGATAAGTTTAATAGGAAGGAAAAAGGTAAAATGATCGGGGATAAATTTGAGAAAACTTATTTTGGGTTAAGGGTCAAAGGTTAAAATAAAATAATTAGGTGAATGTTTAAGGGTTTGTTTTGAATAAAAAGGCTAAAGACCGGTAAACAAAAGTTATAAAATTTTAGGGTGTTATAATTGTGGTGAAGGCATTAGATACAAATGATAAAGAAGAACCAGAATCAAACAACACATATAATAGTAATAAAAGGATGGTGAACATACCAATGACTATGTCTAACTGCAAATCACCCTCTTCCTAGTTAATGATGTTCAGGGACTCACCTGATTGTCTTTGCTGGTATCCTCCTCGATAACTTTTACCACCCTCAGTCCATACTCATCTCCTAGGAAATGGGAGAGATCCTTATGGACTCCCCCTTTTCCTACCTAGGCTATACACTGGCCAAGGCAGGTGCCCTCTACTAAAACTATTATGGTGGAAGCTAGTACATTTGTTGCTAAAACTAACCACCTTATGGCTATAAATGGTCCCTATGGCATTGGCACTCGAATGATTGGTGGCCTAACTGAGTGTAATCTTGACATTGAATTGTTGCACCCTGATAGTTGTGACCAGGACAATCTCTATTACAAAAGTGACAAAAAAGTGCCTCTACAACTCCTAACATCTTATAGGACCACCTGACTGACTCCTTTGCTTAACTAGATCCTTTCTCTAGAACCTTGCATCTTTGGCTTCCTCTTACTCAGGATGGATTCCTACTCTTGGACCATTGTGGCAGCAACACACACCTGCTCATACAAGGTAGTCAAATCTTGGAAGGCCATTGCATCCATCATCTTATGGATACTAAAATGGAACCATATCTCAAATTAATAAACCACCACTAACTTATTGTTGCTATGCTTTGTGTGAACATCAGTAGCTTTGTGAACCATATATTGTATTGTCTCACTATCATACCTCCCTAAGTTAGCTACATGAACTCCTTCAACTTATCCTTTTTAAAGCTCTTCAAGTAAAACTTGGTGTGGATCATCATCTTAAAGTCCTCTCAGGACATTCATGATTCTCATTGTGCACGAAGGCCTACCCACCAGGCATATACAACTCCATAGAGGAAGAAAGATAATATTCTCACCTTTTGAGTAGATGGACAGTTGATTACCTTATAGGTCCTATCCATATATTAGATCCATCCCTCCAATATAACTAGATCCTCATCACCAGCATAGATAAGAGTGTGGTGTCTAGCAATGTAACACCCTAAAATTTTATAACATTTTCTTTTGGATGTTTAGTATTTAAAAAAAATAACCCGTAACCTTAGCCTAATTATTTTATTAATAAAATTTGACCCATAACCTAAATAATTGCTTAAATATTTTTCCTAATTATTTTACGTTTTCTCTCTTGCTAAACCTATCCTAGACCCAATTAATTTTTTTATTAACTTTCCTAGCTAGTACCTTAACCTAACCAAACTAAAATAAAATATCTCTATCCTACCTTACCATTTTACCCCTCTTGATTTACACCTTGCGTGCCTCATTTTCCTCCCCTAAATACTCTCCCTATCTCCCTCTTATCTCACAATGCCACACCCCTCACCCTTTGTCGAGCCATACTCCATCAACATCACCATCACCTCACTCCACTGACCCCTTCTCAACATGCATATATACATATACACAACCCTTACAACCCATTATCCTACTCCCTTCTTTTTTTCATTCAACCAAACCCAATAGTTATTGCTCCCTCTCTCTCGGCTCTGTTTGGTTGCACTTCCTTGACCCAAACTCACAACCATCATTCCCTTTCTCTTGTCCTTGTTTGTGTCCAACCATGCCCCTTCTCGACTTTGTATGGTTACATAGAACCACCATCATTAGCACATGTCACAAGCGACTCGACCGCTGCTCCCCTACATTTTGTGCAATGCCTATACCATCCATAATCATCGAACCCTCTACATCTCCTCAACTATTTTTACTACCTCCAGCCCTCTACACACTATTCCTTAACGTAACTCCACCGCCACCGTTTATCTTCTTCTAGCCCATTCCCTGACCATTTTTGCTACCTTTAACCACTACCCATGCTTCCTCCTATATAACAACTTAGACCACCATCCACCTCCCTACCTTGGTTTCTTCCTACTCGAGGGTCACCACCTAGCACCACCACAAACTCCACCATTGCTCAACCACCTTCTCCCATCACTAAGTCTGACCCCCTCCCTTTCTCCTTCTTCTCCCTTCTCCCTTGCCGCGCCTTGATTATTCTTCTCCTTACCTTTGGCTCCTTCTTTCACAACTCCAACCTTCCTACACCACCTTTGCTCGTAGCCTCTAGCCCCTACACCACCCTCTACCATAGCTAACTCTAAACCTTGCATCATCTTCTTTGTAGTTCCCTCCTAATTGATCCATCCTCCACACAACCCCATAGCCACCACCCACGACTATCACCTCCTCCAACCGACCAACATCAACCAACCACAATCTCCACCACCACTTCCTCACCCTACCATCCCAGCCAGCCAACCTTATAGACGTCCAACACCCCTACCTCTTACTCTGCTCTCGTTGCGCATACAACGTGTGGTGGTTTTGCTTTCCTTAAAATTTTTGGTACCTAATTATTAATAGTAAGGTTATTTTGTTTAGAAAATAAATATTTTAATATTATAATTATTCTTTTATTTATTGAATATTAATATAGTAATTTTGGTATTACTTTTAGGTATGAAATTTTAATTAGCAAGGCCTTGTAATTTCTAGTAAGATACCGATAATTTACATTTTTATTGAAAAAAAAGTAATTTTATGCTCTAATAAAATTATAAATATTGCATAATAGCACATTAGGATTTTTGTGTGTGAAATATGTTAAGCATGATTCATTACTTTATAACTAGGTGCCTATTATTATTATCATAAAAATTAGTAAAAAGAGCATATTATCTTATGTAAATTAATTTTGGTAAAAAAATTATGGTAAAAATGATCTGTTAAGTTTATGCATAACATGTACGTAGAAAATGATAGGTTGAACATGCTTAGATATAATTATGGATGTATGCCTTAGGGGAAATTTGGTCATTTTTTATGTGTTATGATATTTGTCCCAACAAACATGTCTAATGTGTATTTTACGTCATTGAGCATAAGATTATGTGTTTCTAGATGGATTAGATACACATACTAAGGTTTTATGTGTCAAATCTTAAATAAGGGCAACATGATCATTTGGTTTATATGATATTTTAATTACATGAGGGGGTTGGAAAATGGGAAGGGGAATAACCATAGCTTGATCGCATTATCTGACACTCCATTTATCTTCAAAGTGTCACAACACTGAAGGAAAATGGAAATGTGCAAATTAAGATCCTCTGTTGGGCACCACTAGGCTTCAATTTAAAGTTGTTAGTAGCTACATTTGGCTTCCATATATTTGATTGTGCCCCATATGCATTTGGAGATGCAAACTCTTTGAGAGAGTGGTGTTTATCTTCCTCTCCATCGGTTTCAACCATGGTTACTAAACTAATGCTTGCTTTTGTCTTACATATCCGCTTCCTTAGTCCACTTAACTTCCTTTCAATCTCAGGGTCAAACTCAGCTGGAATCCTTAGTCGAAGGGATCATTGCATAAAAGGTACCTAAAGATGCAATCAAACGAGCTATCAAACAAAAAGGATGAAAGATAAAAAGCAAAAAGATATTAAAGAATCTAGTCTAGCCACATAATAAAGAAATCAATATCAATTAGCCAAACTCAATATTAGTTGGTCATTATATATATTTTCATTATCTACTTGTATATTTTCAGTCTATAATGATATAGATAGCTAAAATGATGAAGTTTGGTATTCAGTTATAAAGTCCTTATGGGATACGACCTTGAAGTGCTACAAAAAATCCGTGAGCTTATGGATTGACACCATTAAGTTTTTGGTTCCATTGCTGGGGACTACTTGTTATTGTGAATGCTAACTTGAGTCATGAGGAAGTTGAAAAATTACTTAGGTTGTATAAGGATGCCATAAGTTATTCCACTGATGATATCAAAGGCATTAATCCCTCCATTTGGATACATCGAATCTTGTTAGAAGAAGGGTATAAATTTTCCATTGAACATCAAAGGAGATTGAACCCGAATATGAAAGAGGCCGTTAAAAATGAGGCATTTAAATTACTAAATGTAGGGATCATCTACCCTATCTCATAGAGTGAGTGGGTGAGCCTAGAGCAAGTGGTACCTAATAAGGGAGGCATGGTCGTTATACGAAATGAACAAAATGAACTTATTCCAACAAGAACAGTCACTGGATGGTGTATGTGCATTAATTATAAGAAATTAAATAGAGCCACCCGAAAGCATCACTTTCCCCTTCCATTTATCGATCAGATGTTGGAGAATTTGGCTAGACACTCCCATTTTTGTTATCTAGATGGGTATTGGAGATTCTTTCAAATCCTTATTCACCCTAGTGATCAAGAGAAAATGACATTTACATGTCCATACAACACCTTTTCTTTTAGAAGGATGCCATTTGGCTTGTGTAGTGCTCCAGCTACTTTCCAACGATGGATGATGTCCATAATCTCTTATTTTATTGAAAATATCATGGAGGTGCTTATGGATGACTTTTCCATCTATTGAACCTCTTTTGATGACTTTCTGGATAACCTTGCTAAATTGTTAAAGAGATGTAAAGAAGTAAATCTTGTACTTAATTGGGAGAAATGTCATTTTATGGCACAAAAAAGAATTATTTTAGGTCACTTAATCTCTAACCGTGGAATTGAAGTTTATAGGGCCAAGATAGATATCATTGATAAAATGCCACCCTAACCAATGTCAAAGGAGTTAGGAGTTTCTTAGGTCATGCTGGATTCTATAGGCTTTTCATTTATGATTTATCCAAAATTGCTAAACCCTTGACCCATTAATGATTTTCCTTGTGCATTTGATTGGTCTTGTTTAGATGCTTTTACTAGGTTTAAGGAAGCTTTTATAGCTACCCAATAATGAGACCCCCCGATTGGAGCCTTCCTTTCGAGGTGATGTGTGATGCCGGTGATTATGCTGTTGGGGTTGTACTTGGATAAAGAAAATAAGGGAAGGTATACGCCATATACTATGCTAGTAGAACTTTGGATGATGGTCAAATGAATTATTCCACACCTAAGAAGGAGCTCCTAGTCGTGGTGTTTTCCTTGGACAAATTCCGATCTTATCTTGTTGGATCAAAGGTTACTGTGTTCACTGACCACACAACTCTTAGGCATCTCTTAACCAATAAGGATACAAAACCATAGTTGATTAGACGGATCCTTTTCTTCCAAGAGTTTGATTTGGAGATAAAAGATAAGAAAGGTGCTTAAAATGTGGTAGCATGTCACTTTTCTAGACTTAGGCAAGAGACGAATGAAAAAGAAGGAGATGAGAGCATGTTTGATAATTCGTTTCTCAACAAAAATCTATTCATTGTTAGGAGCCTCAAAGTTCCTTAGTTCGTAGATTTTGTGAATTACATCACTTGCGAGGTATTACCAGAAGACCTATCTTACCAACAACACAAGAAATTCCTTTAAAATGCCAAGCACTAGTACTAGGACGATCCTTGCCTTTACAAATGATGTACATATGAAATTTTTAGGAGGTGCTTACCCAAGGATGAAGTACTAGATGTCATATCCCATTATCATTCGTCACTGTATGGGGGCCATGCAAGCACTTCCAAGACAGCTGCAAAGGTGTTTCAAGTGGGATATTATTGGTCTATGCTCTTCATGGATGTGAGGAGTTATGTGCTTGGGTGTGATTGTTGACAAAGAATTAGAAGCATATCAAGGAGGAATGAGATGCCATTAAACAACATTTTTGAATTAGAACTATTTGATGTGTGGGGGATTGATTTTATGGGACCCTTTCTATCGCCACGCAACAACAAGTAAATTACGTCTCAAAATGGGCAGAGGCTTTAGCATCTTAGACCAATGATGTGAAGGTGGTAGTCGAGCTATTTCAAAAGGTTATCTTCCATCGATTTGGCATTCCAAGAGTTGTGACTAGTGATGGAGGATCTCATTTTGCAAACAAGGTTCTAAGCACACTCTTTAGGAAATATGGTGTGGCTCAAAAAATGGCTACACCATATCACCCTTAAACAAGTGGACAAGTGGAGATCATAAACAGGGAGATAAATGGGGATTCTCGAAAAAACGATGTTTAGATCGAGAAAAGATTGGTCTTTAAAGCTATATTACATTATTCGGGCTGATCGGATAGCTAACAAGAATCTTATAGACACAACACCATTTCGATTGGTTTATGGAAAGCCATGCCATTTGCCCATTGAGGTAGAACACAAGGCACATTGGGATATTAGGAGTATTCACTTGGATTTGAGGGAAGCGGAAAAACGAAGGAAACTTCAACTCAATGAACTTGATGAGTTGCGGTTGGATGCATATGAAAATACCAAGATATATAAGGAGAGAACAAAGAGATGGCATAATAAAAATATTCTCCGTAGAGAGTTTAGAGAAGGAGACATAGTACTCGTACTCAACTCCTATTTAAAGCTCTTTCCCGATAATCTACGCTCGAGATGGTCTAGACCAATCTAAGTGTGCAAGGTGTATCCATTTGGATCAATCGAACTATGGAGTTAACTCATGGGAACCTTCAAGTTGAACGGGTAAAGATTGAAACCATATATCGTGGGATCTCCGATCGAGAAGTTGGGAACCTTCACCCTTCCCAACCCACCATCAAATTAAAGATATTACGGCAGAGCTGAAGACCCTAAAAAAACACTCCATGGGAGGCAACCCATGTTTTTTTTTTTGTGATTTTTTATCATTAATTATCTTCTTTTAACCTTTAGTTTTATTTTAACCATTCTTCGCAATGGTTTGACGGGCCTCATTGATAATTTTATATTTTAATATATTTTATACCTTTATAATCTTAGTTTTTAGCATTTTATTTAAGTAATATATATTAATAATTATGATTTTATGCTTAAGTGATAATAATTTTATTAATATTATTATTTGAGCTAAAATGATAATATTTACATAAATTTAGAGTATAATATTATTTATAATTTTTATTAATTTATTTTACAAGTAATTTAAATAAAAGAAAAAAAAAAGTTGGACCAACAATCCCAAGGCCGAAGGCCCAAATGCTAAAAAAACAAGAAAAATAAAAGAAGGCCAACAAGCGGTAGAAGACGGAAATAAAGAGAGCCAAACGGGAGCAAAAAGAAGGCCGAAGTGGGGGGAAAAGAAGAGGAGGACGCCGGCCGTTAAGGAATGCTGGAGAAGGGACTGTTGGAGAAAAGGTGGAGCCGCAATAACGAGAGGGCTGACCTGGAGGGGGAAGGTTAGAATCAGAGAAAGAAAAAAAAGAGACGTGGGAGGGTGTAGAGGCGTCAGAGATGAACCGCACGAAATTGAAGAAAAAGAGAGAGAAGAAGGCGATTGAGGTGAGAAGAAAACAAAATAAGGCATGAGGGAAGGAAGCCGTCAGAGGTTGCACACCAAAAAATTAGAGCAGTCAGGCACTGTTACGGAAGCAGAGGAGAGCACAACAGCAGTGTAGGGACGGGGAAACGGGGACGGAACGAAACGTGAAAACGTCATTTTTTTAAATTTTAGGAAACGGAGACAGTAAGAAACGTTAAAAAAATTATATATATATACATATTATATATATATATTTTTTAAAAATCTAAAATTATTACTTATATTAGTTAATTTTAATTATTAATAATTATTTTTAATAAAAATATTAATTAAATAATTTTAATAAAAAATTTACCCTAAAAAGCAGGAAACGTTTTAGAAACGTACGGGGACGGGGGACGGCACCTTACTGCCGTCCCCGTGCATCAGTGCACAACAGCAAACACGTAGGTAGCACGGCTGCGTCAGAAGAAAAAGAAAAAAGAAAGAAAAAGAATTTAACAGAATTTTAGGCAAGGACGATGGAGAAGAGAGAAATTTATAATGGTAGAATTTATTTCAGCTGAAATTAATTTTCATCTAAATAAATTCTTAATCTTTCATCCAAAATTAATTTCAATTATTTTTTTTATTTTTAATTTATATTTTGGATACATATATTTTTGTGTAATTAGTTTAATAATTATGATTGACTGATTATTTATTATTAGGGAATATATAGAAACCCTAGATTAGGGTTTTAGATATGCTTTTATTTTTCTTTATTTTATAAGATTGTTCAATGACTCTATTTTTGTTGCTATCATTTATGTGTGTGTGTGTGTGTGTGTGTGTGTCTATATATATATATATATATTTCTGTCAAGTATAATTTATTTGGTGCATGCCTTGTTCTGGTTCCCTCATAGTGACAATATATAGGATTATTTACCTAGTAGGTGGCCATATAAATATGCTAGAATTTATATGCATAAGTTGTAGCTAGATTATATAACAATTTACTTAATAGTTTTATGATTCTAACCAAAGTAATAAAACGCTTAGATGCGGGTGGGTCAGAGAAGGAAAATACAGTTAGACATGCTTAGTGTACTAGTTTGAGTACTTAGATTGACATCCTTTCAAATATATTTAATGCATTAAATCTAGTTAAATATATGAGCCACTTGTTGCTACTATACTGCTAGTATTTAATAGGGTTAACATTGATGATTTGTTGTATTAATTAATTTAGGGACGTAATATATAAGTGTATGGAATTAATTTTGGTGTGTAATTAACTTGGTCAATCTCGTTCTCATGATTAAATAAAGACTTAGAAATTAATATTATATTTTGAACTAATCTAGTGGTGAATTTCGATGTCCTTAGCATGTTTATCATATCTACAGTTATCCGCTATTTTTATTTTTATTTTTATTATATTTTATTTATTTATTACTTTTATTATTTTATTATTTTCTATTTATAACCTCCATTAGTAATATTTGTATTTATTTATTTTGTGTGATTTAGGATTTTAATTTTTATTTATCATAATTTAATTAAATAGATGGGAGCCCTCTCAATTTCTGGTATAGAATGATACCCTTCTTTATCAATACTACAATTATCAACAAGAGGGTTTAAATTACATGTCAGCTATGACCAAACCAATTTTTGGCGCTGTTGCTGATGTAATCCCCCAAAATTTTAGAAAAACCAATAATTTAATAAATAACTTTTATTGGAAATAAATTAACTTTTAAAATTATTTAATTTAATTATTTTATGGATCTTTGAGTATATAAATTTGGACGGGAATATTTAGTAAATTAAAATAGATATTTTGTTATTTTATCATGCTATTTTTTAATTTAAATAATTTTTTAAACTAATATTTTACTAACTTTATCCTTTTTAAACTAATATATTAGATTATAATGAATTAAATTATTAAATTAAATAATTTATCAAGAATATTACATTTTATGATTTTATAAATTAATTTATTTTATTTCCCCTATTTGCTCATTTTCCTTTTTCTTTTCCTTCTCCTTTTTCTCTTTTTTTTTTCTTCTTTCTTCTCTTTTTTTTTCTCCTCCTTGGGCCGCCTACACCGGCCTGCTTCCCCCTCCTTGCGCGTTGGGCCACAAGCCCGTTTCTCCTCCCTTCTCTCCCTCACACGCCCGTCCAGCACAGCCCAAATGCCCTTTTATTTTTCTTCTCCCAGACCGGACCGGCCGATCTTCCTCCTCTACGCCGACCGGTCTGCTCCGCCCTCCTTCCTTTTTCTTTCTTCTTCTCCTTGCTCGTGACCGACCAGCCTCGACGACGCCATGCCTGCCACCACTGAGCCGCCATGCAACTGCCGCCACCTGCCACCGCACCTGCTCTCTCTTCCTCTCTCTCCCCCGTCATTTTCTTTCCAATTTTGAACCAAACTAACTCCTTCATCCCTAGCCCGCATGCCATCTTCCTTTCCTTCTTCTTCCCTTCCTTTCCCCTACCAACCGACCACCCCTGCCACCCTACTACAGCCCCGACCAACCACCTACTCCCCCTGCCTCTCCCTCTTCTTTTTCTTACCCTCACCAGCCCTTCATTCCCCATAATTTCAAGCCTATTTTCCTTCCCCCGAGCCTATTCTCTCCTTTCTCCTCCCTCCCATTTTTCCCCCATTTTTTGCTCGCCGCCGCCAACCGTCGTTCCAACCACCGTTCTAACCCCCTACGTCGCCTCCTGCCACCACCTCTTACTGTCCTGCACCATCACGCCACCCCTCGAGCCCCCTGCACTTCCTCCCTTCTCCCCCTCTTCTTTTTTTCTCCCCACTTTTCTCCCTTATCGTCGAGCCACCTGCAACCGCCCTATTCGCCGTCGTCCGGCCACCTCTGCCTCCACCAAACCCACCATTCGACACCCTGCAACCCCCTCTACCATCACCATGCCTTAGTTGGTCGAAAACAACCCTTGCACCCCTTCATTTTCCCTCCTCTTTTCCTTCCTTCTTAGCCTCTCCACCTCAACCCACCTCGGCAGCCAACTTTGCCGCCTCGCCGTCGCCGTCTCCCCCACCTTTGGCCGCCAACAACCCATCCTTAGCCTCCACCTACACCCTCTCTTCACTCCTGCACCATTCCCTTGCCTTGAAACCTCCCACATCTATCTTCTTTTCTAGCCTAAAGTCCCTAAACCGAGCCATCTCTCCTCCCTTCTATCTTACCCCTTTCGACCCTTTTATTCACCCTTATTTTGCATGTGGCTCACGCTGTTCATGCAGCATGAGCTCCTACTTGATTTGGAAATTTTTTTTTCTAAATTTTGAGGTATATTAATAATTAATTAAAGTGTATTATTATTAAATAAATTTGTTTTTATAAAGTTTTATCTTTAATTTCTTACTTCTAACCTAATAGTTATTGATATTATTTTTAGGTGTTGAGTTTCTAATTAAGCCTTGAATCCTTAACCGGGATACCGGTAAGGTTTGATTTTTGTTGGATTAAGGTAATCGTTAAACCTCATGTAAATGCATGGGAAAATGTATGCTAGCACATTAGGGGTTTTAGTATGATTTTATGCATGTTTTATGTTGCCTAGTATGATAGATATATGGTTGCTTATATTGATTGATAAAAAGAAAAGAAAAGAAAATTATGATAGCTTTTGTGCCATGTGTAGAGGTTATACTTAAGGAATGAGTTTGATATCAATGGAAATGTTAAATGTTTGCCTATGATGTATTATGTCATTAATGCATGAATAGATATTATTGTGAGCCTAAGGGTATTTTAGTAATATGCCTATGTAAGTATGTGATCTTATATATATGTATTTGCTAATGAGTATTATGTTGAATAATGACAAGTTGGCAGAGTTAAATGATAAGAATGAAGTACTAATATTAGTATTTTATGTAGTGGTGGTAAATTCATAAAAGTGTTGTAATAAAGGTGTTAAGTGGAAATTTTATAAGTAAAAAGGGGTATTTTGGTAATTTTGTAGTAAAGGGGTATTTTGGTAAATTTGAAAGAAAGGGGTAAAATGGTGATTTTGTAAGCAAAAGGGTACTTTGGTAATTTTAAAAGAAAGGGGTGAAATGATAATTTTATAAGTAAAAGGATAAAATTGTAAGTTGTGAGAAAGAAGGATATTATGGTAATTTTGAAGGAAAAGGGCAATATGGTAATTTTACAAGTGAAAAGGGGTATTGTGGTAATTATGGAAGTTAGGGGTATTATGGTAATTTTATGAGCAAAGGAAAAGATGGTAATTTTTCAAGTAAAGGGACATTATGGTAATTTTGGAGGTAGAGGGGCAAAATAGTAATTTCATAAGTAAATGGTAATATGGTAATTTTATAAGTGAATGGCGAAATGTTAATGTTATAAGTAAGGGGTATCATGGTAATTTTGGGAGTAAATGGGCAATATGGTAATTTTGGAAAAGAAGGGCAAAATGATAATTTTGCAAGGAAAAATATAAATGGTAATTTTGGAAGTAAGGGGTAAAATAGTAATTTTGGATGAAGGAGAGTATTATGGTAGTTTGCAAGCAAAAGGGTAATATGGTAAAATTGGATGTAAGGGGCACCATGGTAATTTTTATAAAAGAAAAAGGATATTATGGCAATTTGGAAGTAAGGGGTAGAAGGGTAATTTTGTAAATAAAAGGATATTATGGTAAACTTGGGAGTAAGGGGTAACTTGATAATTATGATAACGACGAAAAATAATTTGATAATTAAATTATGATTATAGAAGGGCAATTCGATAATTATGATACTAGAGAAGGGTAATTTGGTAAATTAATCAATAAAAGGGCATTATGGTAATTTTAATAATGGAGAAGGGCAATATAGTAATTATAAGAATGGAGAAGGGTAAATTAATAATTATAAATATGGAGAAGGGTAAATTGGTAATTATAATTATGAAGAAGGGTAAATTAATAATTGTAATTATGAAGAAGGGTAATTTGGGATTTATAATAATTGAAAAGGGTAAAATGGCAATTATAATAATTAGGAGGGGTAAAATGGTAATTATAATAATGAGAAGGGTAATTTGGTAATTATGATAAAGGAGAAGGGCAATTTAGTAATTTATCCAACTAAAGGGGCAATTTGGTAATTTAGCCAACTAAAGGGTAAATTAGTAATTATTTAACTAACTAAAGGGGCAAAATGGTGACCATGATAATGAAGGAGGGTAATTTGGTAATTTATCCAACTCAAGGGCAATTTAGTAATCATAACAAAGGAGAAGGGCAATTTGGTAATCTAATAAACCAAAAAGGGAAATATGTTAAGGTTAATAATTATGAAGGGTGAATGGTGATCTAAAAAGCGTAGGAGATAACTTAGTAACATAAATCGAGGAAGGGGTAATTTGATAATTATGTAACCTTAAGGGTAATACGGTAATTTATCAAGTAAAGAAGGGATGACTTAGCAATTATATAAGTAAGGGGTAAATAAGTAATTTGTACCTAACATGTCGTTGTGACTGTGAAATTTCATAATATGATTTAAATAATGCTGATTGGCCAAGTAAGAGTATTTGATAATTAGTATGGCCTTAATGATTTCTCTGTATTATCTTGGATATCGCCTGAAGAAGAAACGACTAATGATATCAGAATGATTGAAAGTGAATAAGTATTTGATTATTGTGCTTTTCATGATCACTTTAATTAAGACACTAATACTTAAAGTGAAAGACCTCGAGATCGGGAATGGTGACTCTTTAAGGGTCGCTACCCTAAAGATGTGGTTTAGTCCACGATTATTCTGGTATTTGCTGGCGTGCCTTTGTGCCCCATCCAGGCCTTATATCTTACTCTATCTAGCTCTACGGACCTAGTTAAAGGATATGCATACTTATGGATTAGGTGTCCTGGTCGGTAGGGTACTGAGTAGCTTTATGCACCAGTACGGCCAGGGTACCTTTGTGTCCCGTGTTCTTGATCTCCCGTTCGAGGCAAATAAATAGAACTATTGTGCTGATTAAAGAAAGGAAAAACACTAATTAGGAAAGTGAAAGATTAATGAGCCGGGCCCAGTTGACTTACGAAAGTGAAAGGAAAAACACTAATTATGTTTATGAGTACCGATCCACCGGATATAATAGTGGCCTAGGAGTGTGTTGCCCTGGCAAATGATTATGAGTACCGGTCCACCGGATATAATAGTGGCCCAGGAGTGTTTTGCCCTGGATGATGATTATAAATATTCCGGTCCATTGGCTAAAATAGTGGGGGTCCCGATTTCAATAAAACAAGTATCGGATGTGAATAAATCATGGAAAGATATTAATTACGTATAGTGGAACACCTTGTGAGTCGGGGCCAGACCGGTCCACTGGCGAATAATAGTGGCCAGGAGCGTTCTGCCCTATATGTATTCCTGTCCACCGGCTATAATAGTGGGGTTCCCACACTCACTTGGTTATAACAAAGAGATGATTGAATAATAATGGATTAATGGTTTAAGGCCAAAATGTATCGATCATACTTTATAACTTGTTGATATGTAACAGACTTGTTATGTATGTGAATATTATGTATGCACCTATCATTACATATGTATATAGCTTGCATTATGTGTTGCATTGCGGGCCTGTTTTTAAGTGCGGTATTAAAGGGTTACTTAGTACCATAGTACTGAAGGGTTCCCTTCGTGGGGCCCCTGCCTAGTCAATGGGCAGTGCCCCTTGCAGGTCTTTTCAGGTGCTACTCAAGTGGGCAACGGAAAAGAGAGTAAGGAATTATCCGGTACCGTTAGGGTTTTCTCTTTCTCTTTTAAATTCTTGGTTTTAATGTTATGTTGTTACTGTAACCATCACTAATGAATTTTATGCTTGTAAATGATTTGATACGCTACTCTGATTTAAGAATGTTAAATTTCTTGCAAATCGTATTTCATTTTCTTTTAGCCTTAGCACTTAGTACTGGAACGTCATGAGTGAACCAGCCTGGTACTAAGTGTGGCGGTAACATCCCCAGAATTCACGATTTTATAAATTGCTTCCGCTAATTCTTTCAAATAAAACGAAATTTTTCAGTAGTGAATTTTGGAGGTATTACAGCTGAGGACTGAAAACTTCACCTTTATTCTGCTAGTATTTTTGTGTGTTTTTATTTTTTTTGTGTTTTTATTTTTAGTGTGTTGGGTGTCGTTTCATCCTTTTCTTTAGAGGTCAAAGTAATTGTAGACACTCAAGTCTCTAAATTAGTAGGAGATTTAGTAGTTAGTGTGTTTCATTTTTTTTAGTGTTTTCTTTTTTTCTTTTAGGTTTATTTAGGATTTTTGGTGTGTTTTGCTTCGCTTTTAACCTTTTCCTTTGGAAGTTTTACTGCTTTCAAGTGGCTATGAGAGGATTCTTGGACTATGGACAACTTTGCATGAATCTTAATGTAAGAGTAAACGAGGTAAGTTCAAGTAATCTCGATGATAGACTTAACTAACTCACTACTCTTGTTTCGCAGGTTGCTACAACTACTAGAGTTATTAATACAAGTAGAGTGTGTAATACATAGGGAAATCCATATGCTTACTATGCACAAGCTATGAGAGGGGGAGGATGGACACAACCCTACGCAAGTGCATACTATCCAGGAATGAGGCATTACCCTAACTTTAGGTGGGAGATGAATGATCATTATCAAGTGTCATATCATGACCCTTACATGCGATTATAAATCTTCAAAATATTATCATTATCCTTAATAATAATCTTCTTTAGTTTCAAAATCGTCAAGTTCTAAAAAAAATGGAGAAACTTTTTGAAGCATTGACAAATGGGAAAAATCAACTTATGCAAAGTAAAATTAAACAAAATGAAAGGATGTCAGTGTTAGAGGAGTAAATAGGTTATGTGGTCAATATGATCAATTAATTACAAGAACAAAAATAGCTCTCAAGTACTTCAGCTTCAAATTCAAGTGAGACTTATGTGTATGATGATGCCATATCCAAATGTGAGGATGAGCTAGTTGATGAGGCTCCCATGGAGCATATTGAAAAGCATGATCAAGTAGAAGAAGAACTTGTAAAGTTAGAAGAATAATCTCATCAAAATAAGGATCAAGTGAACAAAGAGAAGTATATGGATGGAAAGACTATCACGTTCATCTACCATAGACCATCTTTGAACTTTTATTCCCCAATTTTGCTTGGAGATGAGCATGAAACACAAGGTAAGTCTTTGAACCACTTTGATTTTATTTATGCTAACCATACTCCTTGTTTTCCCTCTTTTTACAGGTTATATGGGTCCAAGATTGAGGAGAGTAATCAATTCATCTTGGATACATCTAACAAGAATCATAATGCTCCAAAGAAGATGTTATGTTGGAAGGATGTGCTAAAGGACTTTGAGATGGGATAATATGTTCCTCTATTTTCACGCTGTATGTCCAGTCTGTGCCAAACACACACAACTATGCATAATGCAACAATTTAAAGTAGAGGCCCATTTTTGTGCTGGGTCTTCTCATGCTGATCCTACATGCCTATGCCCCCAATTCCCTCTCTTTATTATGAGCAAAAATTTCACACAGTCTGGCTGTGCAACTAGTGCACAATCGTGCACTTCACCTCTCCATAAAATAACCACATCGCATGCCCGTGACTCCCATTCTCTTACCTTTCTTTGTCTTCCATTCCAAACCTAGCCTAGACATTGCCCCTAATCCCACAGCTGTCCACTAGCACCACCACTTGCACTCCCTCACGCCGCCCAAATGCACCACCAGCACCATCGTCTACTCTTCTTCTTCTTCTTCTTCTTCTTTTCTCATCCTACCTCCATCACAACTCACCTTAACCATCCTAAATTCTAAATCCATTCAATTAAAACCACTACCACCTGCACTCCTCTGCACCACTAGTACCACCACATACACCACCACTTTCTTTCACCTAACACATACACTTGCTTGGGCTAGGCACAAGGACACACGAGCACTCCTTTACTAGGTTGCTTTTCTTTGTCTGAACCTATTACTCGCCATTCCTCTTCATGTTACAATTGCAATTCAGATATTATTTTCCAATTCATAAGGTAGTTACACGATGATCGATTTCTATTAAAATTGCTTCATAATTTCATATGTAGGATGCATTTTGTTTGAACAAAATTAACAATATCGCGAAAAACTCCATTTTACAAACGATTTCTCATCATAATTCTATCTTATTTTCACAAGAAAAATGAAAAAAATGGCACTAAAGAAGCACATAAAGATGAGCCAAATGGAACATGAAAGGGAATCCTCAAGACCACAACTACGCCAATCTAGAGGCAAAGGTAAATCCCGAAATACTCAACCTTCTAATCCCTATGGTATAATGTTCGCTGATTCAGATGATAAAGAACTCTATGATGAAATTATTTCTTGAAAAATTACATCCACTCGATACATCAACTGAACATGTCTTAAGAGACTAAGGTTAAAAGAAGATGTTGAGTATTTGCTAACTAGATGCAGTTTAGCCTGTTTCTTTAGACACACAAACCACACGAGCAAAGGACTCACCCTTGAGTTCCTTAGCTCATTTCATTTTGACCGGGTTAGAGAATTCGTTTCTTTTAAACTCTTCCATGAGTCTCAAAAAATGTCATTTACAAGATTCTCTGTTTTGCTTCACTTTCCTAATATTGGTTAAAGATTTACTGAGAAGCCCCAATTGTGGATTCGTTAGAAATTCTGGACTCAAATCTCCATGCCAAGGAGGGAATGTACTCCTAGGCCTTATAGCAGACACAACGCTAATGCCTCATTGATCTATAACCTTGCCTTGAGATACTTCCAAAGGCTATTAACAAGGATGTTTTTTGGCAGGGGAAAAGCAAAGGGAATGTACAAAAACTAGAGCTATTAGCTCTACAATGTATGCTCTAAGATGATGCCCTTGATGGTGGGTATTATCTAGTATACCACCTAAGTAATGTTAGTACTAATCTTACTGGTGATATTATCATATGAGGCATCATCACTAGGGATGACAATTTTTTCCGCGGGTTTGGGGCCCCGTCGGGGATTCCCCATTCGGGTTCAGGTTTAGGGAGAGAATTAAGGGATCGAGTTTGGAGATTCTTAACGAGGATTTTTTAGGGGATGGGGCGGGGAGGGGTTTGGGGTCCCCATCCCCAAACTTGCACCGAATAAATTTTTTTAATATATTTTTATATAATTATATATGTATATAATATAATTCTTTATAGAATATAAATTAAAAGTATAATATAAAAAAAGGGTTTGAGGATCGAGGATGGGATCAAAGATCGGGTATAAAGTCGATTTTCGGGGATTGGGTTGGGTTTTAAGATCGGAAAATAAATCAGGGATGAGAAATAGATTGGGGATCGGGTCGGGTATGGAGATTTGATCTCTGTGAGGATAGGGTCAGGGAATCCCCGATAAAAAAAATATGGGATCGGGTTGGATTCGGGGATGGGGACGGGGTCCCTGTACCCGACTCGCCCCGTTGCCATCCCTAATCATCACATATATTGCCAGCCGGCTTGGATATAATGTAGAACGTATCCCCGTTGACCTTCAAACAACATATTTAAGGTTGGAAACTTGCACTAACATGAAAATAATTGTGCAAGATGGGTTGCACTTCTAGTTGTTCTATAATTAGAAGGTGTGGTATCCATTACCAAACAAATCTTTCACCACTCTCATCGATAACGGAAGTACAAGCTGGTTAACTTTTCCCGCCATGCCTCACCTCACCCTAGTCAACATATCCCTTCCCCTATAGAAGAGAATCCAGACATTACTAGTGAGACATTTGCCTTATCATTGCTTCCTCTTCTAGTGCCTTCGTTCTTTGGCGTAAACGCAAGCCCTTCTTCCTCCAGCACCTCTTGGGATGTCTAAATTCAGTGTATCATTGCCTGATTCCATATGCTTGATGCCCAAATTGCAAGTCTACGGGATTTCGTTGCTCCAATCGATCAAATGAACACCATGATACACCAAATGTATCAATGAAATCTCAAACACAGTTACCCACCACCGCCCTACCCCAATAAGTGTACTTCATCACCTCCCCCACTCGTTCACCAATCACACATTAAGGACAATGTGTTTTTTAGGCATGGGGGAGTTCGAGGTATGTGTGCCATTTGCCTGTTCAATTGCTTTTCTTTATTTCCTTTTTTATTTGGCGTGCATTTTTCTTCATTTATTTCTTTATTCCTTTTGTATTCAATGTGTTGTTAGTGTGTTTATTTTGCATATTGTAGTGTGTTTTGTTTTCCTTGGTGTGATTGTCTTCTTTGAAGCTTTTGTTTTCATTTCTTTCTTTGCTTCATTTCCTTTAACGTATTTGGTGTGCTTATTATCTTGTTAAAAAAATAAAAACAAAAAGAGAATTTGGGAAATGATAGTCCTATGATGACAATATGATAGAATTCTCTATATAGCCTGATCATACGCTAGTGAGAACTATAAGTGGCGAGAAAGTATAATAAAAAAGCTTTGAAGTTGTTTTAAGCATAAACTCTCCAATTGATAGACTCTCAAACCATTTTTTATTTTATCACTCCAGTTTTTCATCTTCGTGAATTTGTCCATCTAGACTAATACATATGAAATAGGGTTAGTAGAAAAATAACCAGTGAGATCTTGAGCCTTATAGACTACCCATATTTTATACAGTCTTACAGTTTTCTAATTGTATGTTTTCTCCTCCAATATGTAAAACTAGAACTTGTATGATTTCTCTTGGACACCACATATGACTCATGCATGCATTAGCATGATTGATATACATGATTTCTTTTTATAGCTACATTAGCCAAATGACTTACCAAATGTCATTCATTATCCTTTGTTTAAACCCCTTTGAGATTGAGACTTGTTCATTTGATTAAAAACCTACTTGGTAGCCATAATGATGAGTTATTACCTTACCCTGGTCCAAAACTAGGGATCGATAACTCTTTAACGTATTTGGTGTAGTTATGTCAAGAAATAAGCATGGGGGTGTGATAAATTTTTTTTTTTGGTAGATCTTGTGTTGAGAAAATGATATAAATGTAGCTTTATTCTTTTCATTTTTAAAAAAAAGAGAAGAAAAAATTATTGGAGTTGTGATGTAGGGAATTAAGCATTTGAGCTTTAATGGGTAGAAAAGGCTTGTTGGCAAAGAGCTTTAGTTGTTATTTTGGGAGTGAGTAGTGCGTTATCAATATCAAATATTGAGATATATACTTATAGTTACCGCTCCGCTAGCTTTTGGACCATTAGCTATAGCCTTAGAATTATCCTACCCTTAACCCCGACCCTATTACAATATTAATAAAATCTCATGATTTTTATATTGTATAATTTCTTCGAGTGATGGAGATTGAGAATGCGTGCAAGTATATGGTCGATCATTATTTATTTGGCAAATTTTAAGTGAAACAATTATACCTCTAAAACACACAAGTGTAGAGCATTTACATTTTTCTAAAGAGAGGAAGTCTATGACTTTATTTAACCTTTTTCTCGTAAGGATGAGCATCTACACGATGCTAAACCATCCTAGAGTATCATGATAATACTAATTTGAGAGTCAGGACTAAAAGGTATTCACAACTTTACTTTCTTTTTCCTACTATTAACGTTTGCAATATAGGTCGATTTTGTAATTGTATGTCTTGTTTGTGTAGTTTGTCCTATCATGTGAGACTTTGATCCCCTTCAGTTTTCTCCATTTTCTATTTATAATGTGTGAGTGTGCTTGAGGAAAAGTAAAGGATAAGCATGTGGGAGTTGATAAATTAAATATTTTCTATATTTTTACCTTACTTTTCCTTCATTTGAGGACTCTATTTGGTCTGAAATATGAATTTTATCGTGGTTCAAGTCCATAGTTCTTGTTACTGCTCTCCTGGTATTTTGTTTTTTAGGGATTTGCACAAGAACAGACAAATCTAAGGTAGTGGTGCATGTATTCGAAGTAGAAAAACATGTATGAAAGACATTAAAGGAAGATAAATCAACCTTGTATGTTTATGGAGGAGTCAAGGAAGTCAACGAGCTAAAAAGAGGTCAAAAGAAGCCAAAAGAGACAAGAAAACATGTTGTACAACCTGCTGCACATCGATGCAAAAGTTAAGACTCAGCGTGTGTAGCAATTCGACACTAAAAATTTTGCATGGTCATGTAGCAGCGGTTATATATGTTTTTAAACACACGATGCAGCCTCTATTTAGGCACTTCTTCTTCAAGTTTTTGCATATTGTACTTGGGATATTTTTAGGAGATTTTCTTCCCCTCTATTCCAGGTAAAACCTCATGTATTATATCTTGTATTCCTTAGTTTAATTTCCAAATTTTAGTGCAAGTTTCATGTATGATGAAATCTGTAATCAATTCTTTTATTTTTCAATTCACAATTAATTTAATCCATTCTCTTCTTTTCAAATTTTTTATGTTGTCATTATATTTGTTATGCAATTTACGTTTTTTTATGTTTCCTTACAATCATGAGTAAATAATTCCTTTTTATAGGATTGAATTAGGTCCATTTTGGTATTAATATGATGAATTAAAGTATATGTTGTATGTTTAGTTCGTATGTGATATTTCATATGTTAGGGTTGATCATTTTAAATTGGATTTGACAGAATCCGACCTATTTAGATGTTGCTTACAATTGAAAGGTTGAAACCATTATTGGAAATTAACATATGGACAATAATTCAAACGATCATAAAAGTATACGTTTAGTTTTTAGGGACTAAAGAATTGGTGGTGCTTAATGGGTTTAATTTAATTAGTTAGTCACAAAATTAGTCAGCAAATTAAATTAAATACACTCTTAGACCTTGAAAGAGATTGATGAATATGTTTATACCAATTGTTTATAGCCACAACATAGCGTTATTTCATTGTTGAATACTAATTTAGAGACTAAAGTTCAATCCTAAGCTTTATATTTATCATTTTAGAATCAGTACTCAGTTAGTTGTTATATTTATTTTTATTATCTACCTACATATTTTCACTCCATAATGATCTAGATAGCTAAAATGATGAAGTTTGGTATTCAATTGCAAAGTCCTTGTGGGATATGACCTTTAAGTGCTACAACGAATCTGTGCACTTGCGGATTGGGACCATAAGTTGTGTGATGTCTTTGATGGCAAAGTACAAGGAAAAGTTGTTGTTGTAGTGAAGATTTGTGTTCAAGGGAATCTACATAGCTTTTTCTATGGAAAATTGATATTTTTTTATTCATCAATTACCATAATAGATTGGTTGGTTTTTTTGGTCTTTTTCAATCCTCTTACAAGACTTATCCACTAATGAAATCATACCGATGCATCTACCGATTTGTCAATCGACCAATCTAACCGGTTAGTCTGGTCTAGTTTTTAAAATTATGATAGATAATGAAAATATAAGACTAATTAGATAAGTGAATATAAAGAGAAAATAAGGATCGCTAGCATCCAAAATACATGAAGCTAAATCCCCAAGAAAAATATAAATAAGGAGTTTGGGATCCATGAATCGGTTCCTAAAAAGCTTTTTTGGCAACATTAATTGGAAAAAAAGGGCTAAATGGGTATAAAATAATAAAAATAAATAAATAATTATTGTATAAATTTGTAGTAGTTAAATTAGGTGTGATATAGAACAAAAAAAGTATTGATGTAAAGGTTCTAAATGAATGGGTTCCTCAACGAGTTTCTAAATACCTTTTTTGTAATGCAAAAGAGGATATAACCCATATTAGGAATCCATTGATATAAATGTTCTGAGGATCTCAAAATAGTAAGATAAAATAAATAATATAAACTATATCTTATTATATAATAGATAAATGAAAAGGTTACCCAAACAATATTTTAGAATTTTAGAGGTAGATTAAAAGTTTGGCTACATCAAACTCTTAATCCAAATGTTTGGTAGATAGCCTTTGATATTAGTGGTTTAAGAGTAAAAATAACTCTTGAAATTTCTTTAAAATAGGAGTGTTTTAGATTACATTTTTAAATTTTTTTTAAATTTTTTTTATCCATGTAATATGCTAAGGACTATATCACTATCGACTAATATTACCACATACCTCGATATAATATATTATTAGTTAATGCAATATATTTTCAATTAACCATTAATACATAATACACTGTCTACTATTAATTAACCCTAATTGTGGAACAATGTTAATGCCTTATCTAGACACTACAAACCAACATATATAGTTGCTTGACAACTAGAAATAACAATGGATCTCGAACCTGACCTAAACACTCCTTGCTTTTAGTAAGTCTAATTCTAAGATTTTTAGAACCTATGAATCTAGGTTAGATGTAGGTCCATATATACTTAAACGAATTTAGCATGCACACACGCGCGCGCGCACACACACACATTTTATACAATTTGTAAGGCATTTTTTCCTCGAAAGTATTAAAATATTATTTAAAAAGTTGAATCAACTACTTTAAATTATTTATCTTTTCACCAGAGAATTTTTTTTTGAACAAAAATTACACATAAGTTATTCCTTACCAAAATAGCCTAACCCATTTAAGAATCATTGACTAATTAGACTTGGTAGGTCTAGGTATAAATTTTTAAGATCTTATAGATTTCAACTATCATCCCTTGGGTTAACTGCCATTCTACTGTAACCTTAGTTCAATTCAAATCATTTTCCTTTTTGTCTAAGGTAAAACATATTGAAATTGATCAATTTAGAGCAAAATATCACATATTAACTCTTTTTTTCGTAGAGTTTTATATAGTACTACTTAGTTACAACCCTTATGTGAGGTTAAATCAAATCAGCCTAACTAGAATTAATGGCAAGATAAAAATGCAAGTAATAAGTAATAAAAAATAATTGTGAATAAGAAATATTTATATTACAAGAGAATGTGTACAAAGATAGAGAACTTATAACACTTAATTTTTTTTGATGATGAGAGCTAATAAGTACATCTCTAATTATAGCTGATGTAGAAAAGGATATAGAATTTCCACAATAAAAAGTAGACCTAGATATTTTTCTTTCAAATTATTCTATCTCATTTGCATACTTAAAAGTTTAGAATCTTTTTTTTTTAAATATATCTTATATTGATGAGTACTCTTATAACATTTCACTTCATTCCCCTTTATTCTACAATATACTTTAATATTCTAAATTACCCCATATAAATCTAAGAGTTTCTAAAATATTTTAAGCCATATTAAAAAATTCTATAGCGTACTAGACCTTTCTAGTATGTTTCTACCAAATTAAAATTTTCAAATACATCTAACTCATTTTATTTATTTATTCCATAGGATCCAAAGCTGTTGCTCCGTGATAATAAAAATATTAATGCTCTATTTGATTCTTGAAAGGTTTTAAAGAAAAAAAATTAAGAATTTTTTTTTATGTTTTATTTACATTAGATAGTAAAATAAAAAAAATAATATAATATAATTATTATTTTAATTTTAATTTTAATTTTTTTATTAGAATCAAACATAGCATAGATGAAAGCAATTGATTTTCCACTAATCTTGATTCCCGAACTTGCAACCTCCATCCATGATTGCCCATAGGCATAAGTAGGGGTGTGCATTTTTGAATATCCGCATCTGAACGAATATTTTTACCGGACATCCGATCCGACCGGATATTAGATACCTTACATCCAAATCTGCATCCAAATACTTCGGATATCCGAAATATCAGATCATATTTCAAATATATCTGATTATTGAAAAAAATATCTAATTATTAAATATATATATATATATATATATAATCTATAATTTAAAAAAAAATTATAGAAATACTTGTTTAATTATTCAACCTGCGTACAAAAAGTTTTAATACATGATTAATTATATTTAAAAAAATTGGTGACCAAGATTTTTAAATAATGACACTCTGGAATAGTGGAACGACGAAAGTTAAGAGGTTCGGCAACTTAAGATTTTTTTTTGTCCGGGTACATGTGTGTGTGTGGGTTGTGGCCTGTTTGAGTGTTTGTAGAGTGTGGGTGTTTATTATAAACTTTAGTTTAGTGAATTATTTTTGGGCTTATGTACTATAGTAAAAAAATGATCCGAACTTAAATATTAAAAGAAAAAAAGTCAGATTATAAATTGGATTAGGCCTAAATATAACGAACATATTTTTAGAATCAGATATTTTTGACGGATCGGATAATCTACTAAAAAATTGGATCGAATATCTACTTCGATTAAATTTATATTTGATTGGATCAAATATTTACACTAATTTTTAAAAATCGGATTGAATATTTAAAATTTTAGATTTTTTTTTTGGATATCTAATGATTTTCGGATGCCCATTTTTTTTCACAGCCGTACGCATAAGCGGCAGCGCATTAGAGCCCAATCCATATACCCAGGCGACAAGGAGAACTAAAGAGACAATGAAACAACAAACGACATACTAATATAGAATGACCGATTTTGGTATGCTTTCTAGAGGACGGGCCGCAGTCTAGAGTTACCTGGTGTGAAATATTTGCAGGTCTTAAGTATGAAACTTCTTGGAGTCCGGGTCTGCCGGCATTACATTGTTTCCTGCATTATCATTGATCCACCTTACAATATTTTCTGAGTTTGTCAGATAAAATAGAAAATTATATCAACACAATTTGGATAATAATAAAAAATACAAAACAACAACAATAAGAAGTCTATTTTATTTATTATATCAACACTCTTAGACTTAAGAGTTTTAATTTGAAAAAGATTAAAGAGTGTTGATATAATAAATAAAAGTTGGCCCATACGATCGACTTTTTTGATGGTCCTCCTAGTTTCACATTGGACCGATCAACAGATAAATATCCTCGGCTACACAAAAAATTTCTCCCTCCCTTCTCCCCCGTTCACTCCTATATATGCGGAATATTGTATATATTTTAAGAATCTAAAATTTCTAATACAAAATTTTCACTTTTACTCTCTCATTATTTCTCTGAATTAATCCTCAACAATCTTTTTTTACTTAACACACCCCTTAATTTCCTAAAAACCCATTTATTCAAAATTCACCAATAACAATAACAAATGTGATAACACTAATAGAAAAAATAACTATAATAACTCAGAGATTTCAATTAAGATCTAATCAACAAAAGTAAACTAACCAGAACAAATCCTAAATTTCTAATAATGTATCCCTAATAATGTAACTCAGGTTTTGGTCCTTCCCTAAAATATAAATAAATAAAATAAAATAAAAAAATTCTGCTAGGTAAAGATATAGGTATCTGAGCAGACATCTAACGACCGAAAGATCCCTATGTGTAATGAAGGTATCTCACATTTCGAGGAGCCTCTTCCACCAAACATTTACAGCTCTTTGGAGCATGCTATCTCTAGCCAGCCTAATGTTCCATGGCAGAACAGAGATTTACTTAAACTTAAATCTGCAACAATCTGTATTCGAAGCAAGAGAACAGGGATTAGAAGCGCCTGTTCTTGATACACTTGTAACGTGCCATCATGAGCTAGTTAGGAACATCACAGTATATAGGGAAAAATATTTTAAAATTCATTTAAATTAAATTATTTAAAGTTAAATAATATATTTGATATTTAGTCTATTTTTTTTGTATCCAATATACATCTATAAATAAAAAATATTATCCATACATTTATATATAATTACATGTATATATTAGTATAACTATATATACATAATATTTAAAACTAAATACTTTATAATTATTTTAATTTTTATCTTATTAATTTTATTCAAATGAACTGCAAATTAATTTTTTCACGTATATATATATCACTAATCGGCAAGCTACTCAATAACATGGCATCGACCATACTAACCCAATGCACAGTTAAGACAGGTTATAGGAGTTAGAAACAAGCCCTCAAAATATGATTAGTCCCGGTACGCGGTAACACATGCATCCTCAACGGCAACAAGTTATCCATGTAGGAGTTAGAAACAAGCCCTCAAAATATGATTAGTCCCGGTACGCGGTAACACATGCATCCTCAACGGCAACAAGTTATCCATGATTGTTTGCAAGTATAAACTCAATACCCCATGTACAACATCTTTACATCATATCACGGCAATTGTGCATACTCCACATGAAAAAGAGAACCTACGATTACAAGTTCATGATATATCACCAAAAATAAAACAGCACATCATCAAGCTGGATCCAAAATCAGCCAGTCCGTGATGGCAGAGCAGACATAGTTCAAGCTCTATGTACTTTTGCGTCTCATGTGGTGAAGAACAGCAGGTGTACCTTCAAATAAATCAGCCAAGTAGCCCTCCAAGTCTTCCGCTGTATATTTAATATACTTCCCAGCGTGTCTCCCAGCTTCCAGCTGACTTCCAAACCTCCCCAAAAATGAACGGTAAGCAGGGAGTACCTTCTCAGATATAGATATTCGAAGCTCATCTCGGAGTTGAGGATCAGGGACCTTCCAAGCAGTCTGAACTCTGTAAATTTCTTCGAAACAGGCATTGAAATTCTTGAACCTTTCCTTGAGTGCAATCTTTGACGCATTGCTTGAGCTACCTCCGATGCCTTCATCCCGCAAACAAGCCAAAGCCTTGCTCCAAGATGCTCTGAGATAATTTGTGGCATATGTGCGAACCAGACCTCGGCACCTCCTCACCCAATCATCTCCCAATAGCTTGAGAAGCTCAGGATGCTCAGAATCCTTCACTTTCTGCACTATGTAAAGTTTATTGTTCATCAAGAAAATCCACTGCATCGCACAATCCTCATAGAGCTTAGCCTTCTCATCAAGATTAGATTCAAGAGAGCCTATTATCCCTAACAAACGACGGCCAAGTGGAGTCATTTCGCTCAGATTATCAATGCCATCAGGTCTATTATGATCCACTACTTCGCCCAAACAATCCGATTTTAAAAGGGAGTTCATTGTATCACTATATTCGACAAGCAACTTCAAATAATTCATAACATAACGCGTAAGAGGATGAATATCACCACCATGGATAGCCTTACGTGATGACTCGCCCTGAAGCGCCGTTTCGAACTCTGAGAATGTCCCTTTTGCTGCCTTACCCAACGCATCTAACACAACTCTAGCTTCACTGCAGACAATATCTCCGGACACATCACAGAAGATGGCCTGCAACTCAGGCAATGCATCAGATAAAGCGTCATACATATCAAGTATACGATGGAGTTTCTCAGATGACCTTCTGCAGATAGCTATGGCCTCCCCAAAATTCAACAACTGCGTAACACACCCTTTTGCGGTCTCAACAAAGCAAACCTCTATAGCCAACTCAGAGGCAGACCCATGAAAAATCTGCTCACAGAGTCTTTTCTCGGCGTTCAAAAGAGCCCTGACAAGAACCTTAACAGCATAAGTCCAGTTTTTCATTTTCTCATACAATGAACTCCACTCAATCTTCTGAACTTCCTCAATACTCAGCTTCTCCACACCCAATGTTCCAAGACAGTCATCAAGTACGTCCCTCCTCGCACTAGTATAAACCTGGCAACATTCTTTCTCATATCCCGCTCTAATCATCCGATTAGCGATTTCTCTTAGGTCAGGGATAACATCAGGATTAATTAAATCAACAGAAATATCACCCCCTAAACTTCTACCCCTCTCGTGATAGCAACTACTACTCTCCCTATCATTACTATTTATATGAAAATTATCGAATTCGTCAAGAACATCACCTTCATTCGCTGAGAATGAGGACAAAGACGTTGAAACCCGCCGAATCGATCCATCGAGACGGTCAGCATCAAAAGGAACAGTGCTGTGAATCAAGATATGACGAAATTCGTCCTCGAGCTTCGACATAGCCATCTGCACAGCACTATCAGCGCGATCTGTGAGATCTTCGTCTTCCTTTATATTGTAATCCTCCATTAGATTCAATATCATATCAATAGCAAGGAGAAATTCAGACGACTCATCAAGCGAGCCATATTCCCACAAATGCCCAGAACTCGAATAGTGCTCAAGAATCACCTTTTCAGCCGATTCAAATCGAGCGATTAGGGACACTTGCCGTTCTTCCCCGCCTGGAATTGGGTTGATTACATCGGAGAGGTTGGAGAGACGGTTATCAAAGGAAGAGAGAATTGAAAGCATATCGTCCGTGACGTCTTTCGAGGTTCGAAGGGAATTCACAATTTGTTGAGCAGTTGCTAAAACCCGGTCTTCTCCTTCAATTGTTGTCGCCATATTTAGATCCTTCGTTTTTCGCGGTTTTCTTGTTTTTCCTTTCTTTTTAAGGGTTTGATGCCGCAAACAAGAAACTTGCCCGGAGGGAAGAAGGACACAGGACGGAGAGAGGGTGGAGGCAGAAAATGAAGAGTGTCTGGAGATTCGACGGATGGGGAAATAGAATCAGTTCGTTTCTTTTTTTCATCTGCACTTTGTAACTTTGTATCGTTCGGTCTAAATTGGCATATAATCATGGGGACAGTGAAGAAGGCAGCTGCTGTGATATGGGTGACTGCCCGACTGGGAAAGCCCGAGAGGCAAAGGGGTGGCGGCGGTATTGGCGTATTGCTGAGGGTTTACGCCGTTCATTAATTTTTCAAAACAAATTAAAAGTCCCTATAAATTTGAATAAATCATCTTGAACATAAATATTAAAAATTAATTTAAATAAAAAATTAAAATAAATTTTAATATAAAATTTGATTAATATCAATCTAAATTAATTAGGATGAATAGAGGTGTAATTTTAACTTAAATTTATTTAGTTGAGGTTAACAAAATTTATAGCCAAACGAAATAAATCAATTAATTTATCTTTGTTAATCTCCTTTCATCCCAAATCAAACGGAATATAAAGACTTTTATTTGACAAGAAAATGGGACATGATTATGAATGGAGATGCACTATTTACTGTTTTGATGCAAAATTATTAGAATGTATTTTATTTAGTTATCATGACATGGTTGTGACGGGAATGGATCAACAAGTCCAACTACAAAATAAAAATAATAACAAATTATTGATACATAATTTATGTAGAAAAACCATTCCAATATAAATGAGAAAATAATTACGGGACACTTTAGTCCACTTAGAAAACTTTCAGTATGAGAAATTTGAATACAAATTTTAGTATTCAAGTGTTAATTGGATACTACACTCATTAACCCAAAATATTACAACTATACAACAATTATAATACCTAAAGAGTAGAGTTTGTAGCCCTAAAATAGAGCTACTAAAAATACATCCAAAGGTTAATCTACAAGCCACAAAATAGCTATCACTTTTACATTAATAAACAATGAGATGTTAACAACCTTATTAATTTTCAGCCAAAATCGAGTATAATAGACCACTCAATTGATGCAAAAAAAAACTGATGTGAAATTCACCTAAAAAATATGCTCACTAAAATACTAATAAAAACCTGACTTAAAGATCTCAAAATCAGATCTTCACCATTTAAAATTAAGATTGGTGTCCTGAAAATCTTGCGTCAAAAGTAAGCAACATCCAACAGTGAACAACTTCAGATATTTAAATTAATTAAACCTATGTTGAAGAGAATAATGACATAATTTTTGTGCTTCTCTTTTTCACAACGACGGGATTTAAATCTGCAAATTTTCTTATATTTACTCACTTTTCCACATCAATTTTTTAGCTAATGTTTAGCCTTCCCAAACTTAGGTTATTAAATAAAAATGAAAAAAAAAATCTTGGTTAAAATTGAGCTTAACCATATATGACAAAATCCAAATACCCCATCAAAATTTACCTATGTATTGTATGTTTCAAGCAATTTTATTTAAATATCATGTGATTTAAAAACTATTTTTACTCTACTACCATTTTACGATCATTAAAATGATTTAAAAAAATAATTAATATCAATAGAAAAAATTAAATATTTTTTAATTATACTTTTTAAATTTTGTAAGATTTTAATTTTTTTTATTTTAAAAAATCATTAAAATTCCAAAAAAAATAATAATATTATAAATTTTCTATTCAAATTAAAAAAATTCAAATTAAAAAATTATCATTTTAGTAATCTAAAACTAAAAATATATTTAATATAATACTAAAGTAAAAATAAAATTTTAAACACATGTTGCATAAGTGAGAATTTTCTAAATTATTATTCACATCAAATTTAAGTGTATTCTATAAATAATAGTGTTATACCTATATCCAAATTTACAAAATTTTTGTAATTTTCCTTTTTATGACTTAAAGTTGAATATTCACTTCCCATGTAGCTCAAGCACAGAGACCAACCATCTCTTCTACTTTCATTAGGCAATAATTTTTTTTAATTCCTCTTGTTATTCATCTATTGAAAGATTTAAAATTATCATTTTTAAAAATCATTTATATCATGGCCTTATTTTGTGAATTTTCATACATAACCTCTTAAAACAATCCGTCCCCATGTCCTTAAGATCCCACAACATTTTGGATCAAGTATATTGATTTAAGTTGACAAAAATTTCTTTAAGGGGATGAGTTATAACACATGTAAATTTTAGTTATTAAACTTAGGAAATAAAAAAATAACAATAAAACTTACTTTGACCCATAACATGTGGTTTGCATTTTCATATAATTTTTTTTACTAAGTTGGTAAAAATATTTTGGACATTAGAACTTCTATAGAATTTAGTTTAACTTAAGATATTATTTGATTCACATGATACATATATTTTTTAAATTACTTTTTCCATGTGGCATATATATATATATATATATATATAATTTTAAAATATATTTCTAAACTAAAAATAATAAAAGAAAAAGGTATAATATTTATACATGAAAAGATTCGACAATTGAAGGATATTTGTTAGTAAATAATATTTTGACGAATAGAAATTGATTTAAGTTGACAAAAATTTCTTTAAGGGGATGAGTTATAACACATGTAAATTTTAGTTATTAAACTTAGGAAATAAAAAAATAACAATAAAGCTTACTTTGACCCATAACATGTGGTTTGCATTTTCATATAAATTTTTTTACTAAGTTGGTAAAAATATTTTGGACATTAGAACTTCTATAGAATTTAGTTTAACTTAAGATATTATTTGATTCACATGATACATATATTTTTTAAATTACTTTTTCCATGTGGCATATATATATATATATATATAATTTTAAAATATATTTCTAAACTAAAAATAATAAAAGAAAAAGGTATAATATTTATACATGAAAAGATTCGACAATTGAAGGATATTTGTTAGTAAATAATATTTTGACGAATAGAAATTGATTTAAGTTGACAAAAATTTCTTTAAGGGGATGAGTTATAACACATGTAAATTTTAGTTATTAAACTTAGGAAACAAAAAAATAACAATAAAACTTACTTTGACCCATAACATGTGGTTTGCATTTTCATATAAATTTTTTTACTAAGTTGGTAAAAATATTTTGGACATTAGAACTTCTATAGAATTTAGTTTAACTTAAGATATTATTTGATTCACATGATACATATATTTTTTAAATTACTTTTTCCATGTGGCATATATATATATATATATATATATATATAATTTTAAAATATATTTCTAAACTAAAAATAATAAAAGAAAAAGGTATAATATTTATACATGAAAAGATTCGACAATTGAAGGATATTTGTTAGTAAATAATATTTTGACGAATAGAAATTGATTTGCTAGCTAATATTTATCTTTAGTAATTATCTATTTATTAGATACACAACTTACCTTACTATTAGTAAATGATTTCATAGACATAATAAAAAGGTTTTTAGTTAACCCTAACAGTCTCCTACTGTATATATACATATATTCGGATATCTCATTAGACCAAAAACAAAAAGATGTGTTCGTGAATCATTATCACATACACACCTATTCTAATGGAAATTATTCATGCTTACTTACAGTGTCTATTTGATAATTTTTTATAATTATTCAAACGTACAACCCTGTGTCACTTTGATAACCGGCTTTGGATTGGTAGTAGCAGGAGTAGTATATAGTATATACTATGGGATAAGATTAGTTAGTACATTTATTATATTTATATTCAAGCGGTTGCTGCTTTCTCTGTAGTGAAATAAGCTTTGGGGTAAGAAATGTAATTGATCAAAAAGTCCATCCATCACTCCTTTGTAATTTATCTATTAATTGACTTAGTGTTTGTTTGGTTAGGGGGCGGAAAAATTACCACCATATTTTATATATTTTATATAATTTAATTAAAATTAAATATTTTTATTTTAATGAATATTCATTTTAGATATTAATTTAATCTAAAATGTGTATTTTATTAAAAATATATTTATTATTATTAAATACTTAATATAAAAGATATAAAATATGGAGATATTTTATCTACCCCTATTTCTCCCATAACAAACAGGCCTTTAATCTTAGAACTATTTATGCATGTAGGCAGGGGTGGAGCTATCATTAAAACTAAGAAAAGAATGTAAAAAGACATTCATGAACCAAAACGATGCAATAGTATAAGTGGATTGGGAATGGCGTGTACTCGTGCAAAGGATAGTGGTTCAAGCCCCTATGAGTCCTATTAAGTTATCTTTTTGGCTTTTTACTTTTGTTAAAAAAAAAATTATTACAAGTATTCATGCTAATCATAAAGTAGCAGGCGAGACGAGCATTAAACTTAAGTTAGCGGACCGTTACTTTCTAGTCATTATACTAATTAATATGATTCCTTCCGTTATTTTTTATTTTCTTAAAATTGAAAGAAAAATAAAAGAAGAAGTGTATTATGAACAATATATTATATTTGTCTGACGGACAATATATCATATAGGTAAAGGTTTTTAACTATATTAATGTACTTTCTTATATTATTATTTTTTTACACTATTTGCTACTCATAGCTTTTTAAATATTTTGATGTTTATATTGTATCATATTTTCGTATAGATTGCTATTGATATAAGTAGTTGTTTAAGAAAATAATTTAAAATTATAAATATAATTTATTTTATTTTATCATATAATTTATCAGACATGATCAATATTAAATTGAGATATTATGGATCAAAACTCTGGACTCCATCTTGTATGTTAGAGCTAAGAGAATATTTAATATATATTATATAGATGAGGAGTTAAAATATGTGGATATTTTGGAATTAAAGGTAGAAGCTATATAAATTCATTTAGTTAGTATATTTGTTTGTATCGATAATTAGTTGTTATTAATTTATAGGAATATGGTACAATAAATATTTGTTGATCGGATTATAACCTAACTAATCCCTTATTTATGGATAAGCTAGTGGGTTGATTAGTTGGAATTTTGTTTACGCTAGCCTAGTTTGTTTCTGTCGTGTTAGGTATGGCCTTGTGGGCTGGCTTTAGCTCCGTTGTAGACTTGTAGGCTCCGTTTGGATTGTGGTGAATCGAGGTAGGGGTAAACATTAAAAATTAACCTAGGTGAAGGGAATGGAGGTGAATCGGGGTGAATATTTTAAAATTCTGTTTGGATGATATTAACCTAACCTGGGTGAATCGGGGGTGAATGTTTTAAAATTTTCGTTTAAATTGAGGTGAATGAAGCTTATAATAATAAAATAAATGATATTTATACCCTTATATTAAATAAATAAGTCATATTGAGGGGTATTTTGGTCCTATCAAGTCAAAAATTTACTTATTCTTTCACCTTCACCTCCGTTACCCCCGAAATCGGAGGTTAATAAAAATGAGGTTAATCGAGGTGAATGGAGGTAAAACATTAACCTCGATTCACCCTAGTAAAATTATTAACCTGATATCCAAACAGGGTGAATTAATTCATTCACCTCCATTAACCTCCTTCCACCCCAAAACAAACAGACCAGTAGGGACCTTCCTGACTTTGATTTAAGCTGATATTTGGTTATTATTTGTTTTGTAATATTGTATAAAGGCCAGTTTATTTTACTTTTACTTTTAGTAGGGATCCATGAACCTCCTGGATCAATTCCGTTAAGGCTAATTATAGATATATTTTTGTCATGAGGATCCGATATTTTGGTTTTCGTCTCATCTTGCGCCTGTTTAAAAGATTGGTCTTTTCATTAGGCCGAATGTTTGTGTATTGTTGAGCTAATTACTAATCATATAATAATAACTGATGCCGAACATTTATTTTATTGTACATATGCCGAACTATACTCGCTTTATGAACTAAAGCTACATGATCTGATGTGACCTCTGTTAATTGTATTCTAAATTTATTTCATTGTATATAAATAAGGTTCGATTTACTTGGTTTGGTTATTATTTGAGACATTTATACTAAAATATGATTTATCTTCAGTTTTATATAAATTATTCATATATTTTAGAATAATTATAGATTCAATATTGTTATAGATATATATTGTGAAATGAATCAATTGAAGTAAAAATATTGCTAAAGTGACTGCAATTGTGTAGTAGAATATATGTTTTCAAAATATTTATGTCATATCTATTAAATTTATGTGAATATTGATTGGTCCACAAGGAAAGCCAATATTTAACAAACGAATAATACTATGCTAGCAATTCCACTATAACTTTTTTTACAACCCTAACATAATATATGGGTTCCACATATTTTAATTCTACATGTAAGACTTATACTTTATGAGATAGTTGTAAATCATTTGTAAAATAAAATAAAAATGGTTGTATGCTAGGCATTTTTTAAGAACTTATATATCAACATATCCTTACTTTGTGAGAGACATAAAAGAGCTCCACTTAAAATTAATGCAAGAGAATCAGTTCTTGAAATCATAGATGTCGACCTTGTGATAAGTACAGATTCAACAACACCAGACAAAAAAAAAGATCTATGAAGAAAAGAGAAAGATAGAGATAAAGGAAGAAATGAGAATAATTAAACATGAAGATGGCCATTCTAGAAGCATTCAAGGGAAATGCTTGAAAAGATTACTACTCTAGTGTCCCTAGTTTTAGGACCAATAACTTCTATTTTAAAAGATGATTGTGGAAGCTAAATTATTTAAATGTAGATTGTTACTGCCACACTTAGTACAAGTTTAGTGTTCTCTAACTTTCTTATATTGAGTGCTAAGATTGAAATATATTTTTGTGTAACTAAGATAAAACATCACCGTAAGAAACTTAGGGACAAATAACATTACAACAACCTCCATTGTTTTGTTACAAAACTAAAAGGATCAAACAAGAAATAAACAACACGACAACTAAAAGGAAATACAAAGAAGGGACACAAGAGTTCAACAAAATATTTGAATCATAAGATGCCAACAACGAACACCGGATAGTCATAATCCTCACCCAAAACCTAACCTACCTCAAAAGTGACCCTCATACCACTCCAGCAAGGTAATAGTTGATCATTGAATGAACATGTGACCATAAAATCAACCACATCAGTACAATTATACTAAGTGAAATAATATATCCAAATCGTGTAAATGCCATATGGTACACATAGGATTAGGACATATATCATACTAACATAATACACTATTCTCATACAAAATAGAATACACAAGACATCACATATGAACATACTTTAGTCACACCCATATATCTTCTGGCAGGGTAGATATGAAAGTGTCATCATCATTGATCTTACAATGTTCAACCATCCATGACTTTCAATCTATCCATGATTTAGCAATTTGACTTATTACAACCTTTCTATAGTTTTTGCTACATTAAATCCAATCTACAGATGATCAAATATTAATTACAATATATAATTAATAGGTTAATAATGATATATTAAATATTTAACAAAATTCAAACCATATCATTGTGTTAGTCCACAATATATCCATTAGATCTATATGTACATTACATTAATAATAATAAGTCAAAGGAGCATGTTGATGAGATAAAGCTCAACAATAGCTAACACACTTATTCCCAATCTCTCCAATTATCTCCTCTCTAGCATTGAAGCCAACATCTAACCTTATGTTTCTAGATCTATTTATAGAGATCTTCAACATCGTCACTCTTTCATTCTTTCCTCTCCTCTTCTCTGTATCATAATCACATATCATGCCTGAAATAATTATATATAAAAATATTTAGTCTCAATAATATAGAATATGGAGCAATATACAAAAATGTACACAAATTTTAAACTTAAAGTCAAATATATAAGGTTACATGCAAAAATAGTTTTAACCGTTCATCGATGTTGCTTTAAGTTGCAGTGTCTACCCTCCTTATGCTCAAATTTTGATTCAAGTATTAAAAAAAACTCACCATGATCTTCTCATGCATAAATTTAATTAGTAATGCCAATGATGTCGGAAGAGAAAGGTAGATTAATAGTCAAAACATTTTTCCATTCTATGATATCATCCCATTTTTTGGATGATAAGACCACGAATCAGGAGATTTGGTATGGTTGCACTTGAGGAAGGAGAGATTTCCTAATCTAAGGAAGAACAAGCTTATGTCAAGGGTGGATGGTCTTTTCAAAGTACTTTGAAAGTTTGGGAAAAGTGTTAATGAGCTAGATTTGTTAGAGTCATATGATAGGGTATCAATGACATTTAATGTTGGTGACATTAGCCCTTATTATGGCGATGCAAATTTGAGGGCAAATTCAAATCAGCAAGGGAGAATGATACAGGAGCAAACACTCAAGATTTGGCATTCATAATTATGGAACCAATTATTCTTCATTTAGAAAGGATCTCTCACAAAATTGAAGACAAATGGATGGTTACGTTGCTAGTTATAGATGAAACGCACCATACAAGCTACTAGGAGTATACGTGCATGTGCATGGCATGCATGGAGTGCATGGCTATGTGCATGGAGGAAATAATATACAGCTTGGATGTGCATATTAGTTTAATTAATTAATTAATTAAGTAGTAGATTTATAGATTAGCTAGAGAATAAAGTAGCATAAATCTACCTTTTTGAAGAATTTTATATATTCTAATATCTTTTAGCTAGGTATCTTTTGAAGAATTATACCTTTTAGCTAGTATCTTGTAATCGGTAGCTTGGCTATATAATCCATAGAATCACAATTGAAGAGGAGATCATTGATTGAATTGAAGTTGAATGCAAATTGCAAGTATTGAATTCTATGTGAGTTCATCTCAAGTTTAATCGAATCTGTGTGAATGATTAATCTTGAAACCCTTAATCTCTTTATCTGCGTGAATTAGAGATTAAGTATTATACTTTTAAACTCCATAACCCATGCCATTAGTAGCCATATTCATCATCCAAACACGTCCCAAAATTGAAGCCCTAATTTGAAAAACCCTAACCCTAATTTTCAAAACTAAACCCTAACCCTAACCCATAAAACCATCTATCTTCAAACTCTAATTGTCAAATCATCATCATCATTATCAAATCATTATCAAACCATCATCATCTTCATCTCACAAATTCAATTCGCCTTAATCATTCATTCATCACCATCGAATCATCATCATTGTCACCAAATCATCATCTTCATTAATCCACCATATTGGAGTATCTTCATCATCTATACATCACTTTTGAACCTTCATCTTACTAATTTAAACATAATCAAGCATTGTTTTTACCAATTTGAAAATTTCATATTCCCTCACACATCATTAAGTTTATGTAATTACACGTTTTCTCATTTATAAGCTTGTTCCCCTATGCATCAAGCATGTCCTTCTATTCTATAGTGTGTTTATATGGGATACAAGTGATAATTGTGTCAGTATGATAGTAGGGAAATTTATATCATATTTCTAAGGTATCATATGGTGTGAATCTATGATAATGCGAGTAATTTCATGTGAATACTATTAAAGGAAGATTCTTAGTGTTTATTTATGAAAACTGATTCACTATGATCTACAACATGTGCATATGCCTTATGTGTGAGCATGTTATTAGTTTTAGTAGGTAATATTTAATTACTACATTTATTGTATTAATACTATGCTTTTTTAGATGTTCATATGCATAGGCATACTAAGGATATGTTTTATTAGAGATTGTATGGGTGGTCTTAGAATAGAATATTTGGTACACTGTATTGGTCTTTATTTTGTCAATTAGATATGGAAATTCATAGTATATTTTTGTACTCAAACTTCTCTATATCTCTTTGTAGTTTGTTTTGGAGCTTATCTCTTTTTTTTTAAAATATATTTTGTTTTATATATATATATATATATATTTTCCTATTTCTTATATTCTTCCACTAGTTTTGTAATCTTTTGTCAAGATTGAATTATGTGTTGAATACACCTGGTCTTAGGGGTATAAGTTACTTTTTAGCTTTACACCCAACATAATTTAGGTATTAGTTGTACCTCATCTATGTTATATGTGGTGATAACACCCATGTATTTATATTTAGCTTATATATCAATTAAAGTTTTCAATTGTAAACTTTAGGGTGTCACATATTTCACTACAACTCCACATATATTTCAATATACATGTAAGTATCTTTCATTGATGTTTGAAATATCTTTCACCATACTGCTACCAAAAAATCCAAGCATTGTTCACATAATCTCTTGGAATTATTTGGCTAAAAAATAACCATTTTAATTGTAAAATTGATATCCTTAATATTGTATCTACTAAAATTTAACTATTCTTTTACAGATACTGATCTTTTACCATGAATCAAAGTATCTTTCACCATAATTTGGCTAAAATATCACCAAGCTTCAACTTATTTTTTACCATTATTTTTCTATAAAAATTCAACATTAATGTATATATCACTAAACTCATGCAGATCTTTTAATAGAGGTGTACAAAATACGATTAAGTTGTTAACTGCATCATAATTTTATAGTTTAGTATAGTAAATGGTTAAAAAAATGGGTCGGTTAAAAAAATTAAAACGGATGAGTTAATAGTTAAGAGGCCATAATTAAATTTAATTAATAGTTAATCATTTAACCATATTATATTTTAAGAGAAATTTATTACTTAATTTATCTCATCTGTATTGTTGTAACACCTCAAAATTTTCTAACCTTGATCTTTGGGTGTTTAGTTTAAAAATCCTTCCCTAACCCTTCACGTTGTTTTAACTATTTTATCTTAACCTCTCCCCTTTCCAACTGAGTTTTCCCTTGTTTGGTTGAACCCTAAAAAAATCCCAACTAAGCCTAATCATTTACTCAACCTTTCACTTTTTCATTCAAGTAATAAACACTCAACCTCAACCATTTTCATTTCCACGCCAACCCTTTCCGGCAATGAACTCCCTATCGTGCCTTAGCCTGAGTACCCTTATGCCACCTTCTTTTTTCACACAACCGCACACCATAATCACCTCCCATATCCCTTCCCAACACTTTTTGTGCTCTCCTTCTCTAACTTTTTCTAGGTCTCACCCTTGCCAAAATTCCTCCCTAACTCCCCTTCCTCTAGATATTGTCTTCATGGTTGTGGTGTGGCCTTTTCCTCCTCCATTGGTTCAATTTCTACCAAAAACCTATGCCAACACCCTTGAGTCGGTCAACACTTCATGCCACCACCCCTAAGCTATGTCCACCCTTCACACAACCACTCATCCTTTGCTCTAGCTTCTCACACCACACCCTTTGAGTTGCGCCACCATCTCATGGAAATAACCCCCATCAACATCAATTATTCATTTCGTCATGCTTCTTCCATGTTAAGCCTTGATGTAAGCTTGCACAAGTTCTTCATGTAGCAATGTCACTCCTCGCACCACCATCCCATCCTTTACCAATGTTCAATCTTCACACATTCTTTATCTTTTTCCTTATCCAGTTGTAGCCTGCAATAACTCATTTCCCCTTTTATCCTTGCCTTTTCAGTGGTGATTTGTTGCTATTGCTACTTGGCTGAATCATCCTATCGACCATTCTCCTCTTATACTTCTCTCATTCTATCCTCTTTTAACCCTATTCTTATTGTGTAGGTGATCATAAGGTTTTGGAAGTGTTTAGGAGTATTATTTGCTAAAATACTGGTGTAGCTAGGTAAGGATGCACATATCTAGTGTAGGAATTTTGTTGTATGCATGTTTTATATTTCCATGATAGCATGATCTATTTTACCAAAATTCATGTTTAGCCTATCCAAGCTTATATCTATGTCTCATATTATGATATTGTGGATAACATGGTATTGTATGCAAGTATATGAGATTTTATGTAAAATATAATGTTAGGTCATGCTAGTCTCTCCTCTAAAATTCTAGGCAAGATGATATATGTTTTGGATATTTTTATCAAGCATGTGATTAAGTGTTAATTCATACGTTTTATTATTTTGGAGAAGGTATTATGGTGAGGTTTCACTTTTGGTGATTTTGAGATTAGGTATGTTTTAAACTTAGGGTATTATTGGAGTTTTGGTGTTAATCCTGGTTATAGGTCATTTGGGTCAATTCATGATATTTTTTGGGAAATAAGTATGTTATTGAATTCACTTAGGTTTTTGCATAAAACTTTATATAGAATATGTTAAGATTTGATTGAGTGCAAATTAAGTTGCATTAATAAAAAGTTTTGAGGTGTTTGGGAGGACTAAGGGAAAATGGTCATTTTTGGATTAATTATAGGGAAGCGGAGGTTGTGCAGGTGTTAATTGGGTAAAAATGTGATAAGTGTGATATTTTATTATTTTTTGTTGATATGGTTAACACAAGTATTAATATTATATAGAAATGGCTTAAAATGGGATAAAAAACCCTAGGGGTATGATCGGTATTTTATGTACAAAATGTTGAAGTTTAATTATGATTTTTTTTGATATGGTGTTTACAATGATATATTGGGGTAGCTTGTTAAATTTTGGGGATTGGTGAGTCTTATGGATAAAGTTATGTGTTGAGGGTGAATTAGGATTTTGTGAGGGCATTTTAGTCTTTCCACCTTGTGTATTGTCTCATTTTCTACTTGGTTGTTCTTCCTTATGCTTATCATTACTTTATGTGATTATAACGTGCTTTGTTTGATTAACTATGATGCATTTCTATGTATTTTAAATAAATTTAATTTTTAAAATGAATTTAATAATATTTCTTGTAACAATGATAATTAGAGTCACGTTTGATAAGACAATGGTAATATGAGTGAAAGTGTTATGATGATAAAGTCAAGTGCATGGTTATGTACTAAGTGTTTATTTATGAATTAATAAGACATTAATACATAAAGCAAAAGATCACATAATTTAGAACAAAGGTGATTCCAAGTGTTTGAAATTATTTTATTACATATTTCTTGGTTTTGTTGGAACTAGAGGACCTTGATCTATTATATATTATTCCAATCCACTGGCATATAGGAGGTACACATATTTAAGGATTAGAGGTTTACTAGTAGCCTAGGTGTATTTTACCCCAGATGTGAGAGTATAGGTGAGGTTGGTTATCTTTCTCTCATTTGTGAGGGAAGGGAGAGGAATGGTTATTTCATCAATGGGTTCCTAGTTTCAATGCGACTAAGTAAATAAAATTATGTGACCACCTAATGATAGAATCTACTATGGATTTTTCTTAGGCCACCTCATATCATGAACATTTACTCACATATAGTATCCATCTTGACATATGAATCTTATATGCTATGAGTGTCTTAATTTATCAATGTGTATTGTTGCCTTGATCTTTACGTGGCGTATTGATTATCCTTTTATGGACGTTGTTCATTCTTATGAGAAAACACTACCTTGTTTTGCAGGTAACTGTTGAATTAATGTTTTTATTGTGAATGAATGTGGCGAGTCCATATTTGTGTTGGTATCAGTGTTTAGTTATCTACATATTCCCTCTCTCTCTAGACTTTTATTTTTTCTCTCCTCTCTGTTTTGTAATATTATAGCATTGTGAGATCAAGTATTTCACACACATAATATCTAGATATGAATTACTTTTTTCCTTGTACTTAGCATGGGTTGGGTGCATGGAGTATATTTTTTTTTCTATGTTGAATGAGGCATAACACATTACTTCAACGAAATAAAAAATTTGAGTTGTAAAATTTTGGCTATTATAATTATTGTGAAAGTGTTGTTGGTTACTTATAAATATCAAGTGTTCTACTATTTTAGATTGTTGCGATTATGTGCAAAGTTTATAACCACAATAGGTAGTAGTTTAGCGTTTAACTTGCCATCAACATTCTTGCCTTCCTCATTTTTACTTATGTTCATATATGAATGAAGAAGATATATTGTGACCCAAGCTTTAACATTGTATCTTCTTAGCTATTTTTTTGGGGTTATCCATTACTTCTTTGGGAAATGTAACATCATTTTGGTTGTAATAAATTGTGTGAATTTTTTGAAATTGAATTTTATTATCCATCCATTTCTAAAAGGAAGTTTTTTTTATTAAATACTTTACATATTCTTTTATGAGACAATAAATATACCCCTAATGTTTTAATTACGCTCGTTATTAGAACATAACATAGTATTCAATGCATATAATAAAAAAATGTAAGGTTAAAAGTGAAAAAAATTGACTTTTCTAAAATGAATTTTTTTAAACAACAATTTTCTTCCAAAAGAACTTCATTTCAAAAACAAACAAAGTATTTGTTTTAGTCTGTGTGAACAAAAATTTTATATTCTTTGTAATTTTTTAGTAAATAGTTAATCAAACCAAATCACACTACAAATTTATGGTTTCGTGCAATTAAATTAATTTTAAAATATAGTTTGGTTTGGTTAGAAAAAAATGTAACCACAAAAATAAATATGATTTGGTTTAGTTAAGGAGATTAACTGCTAATAACTAAACTTTATACACAGTACACCGTTATATTTTACCACAACTACACAAATATTTTACCATACATATAAGTACCGTTCATTGATGTTTTATATACCTATAACACCCACACAATTTACTACTAAAAAAGTCCATTTTTAAAAGTTACAAGCATAAGCTAAAATAATAAATTTTAGGGTGTTACTACTACACTTAGTAATAGATTAGCTTCATCCATCATTTTGATACCAAGTGATAAGGCTAAAATATTACTTTACTTAAATTCAAAAATACATTAAAAAATCAAGGTGGCATAATAGTTAGGGAGGTTAATTCACCTTCCAAATAAAACCTATTAAGTGTGGTTACAAAATAAAGTCAGTGAAAAGAAAATACAAAAACATTCGGTTCAAGTTACCAGACAGAATCCTAGATAATCCTATGCTCTTAACGCAATGAATAATCATTGAATAGAGCTTACAAGATAACCTACAAAAACCACTGCTCATTGAATAAGTAAGGGCTCAAGAAATAAACCCTTTAGTACAATGATACTGAGTAATCTAATATACAAGATTAATATGCAAGACCCACATGCATCACATCAATCACATGAACATTAATTTTTGCATGTATTAACTAAAATGCAATAATCATTCATATAGCCACATGCATCAAGATCATATTCTACCAATACTCATTCGCTTAGAAATCATTGAAACTTACCAATGAAACATCAAAGCGATGCTATTTATAGTATAATTAGAAAGCCACATCATTCTCAACAATATGCACAACTCTATTAACCGACCTACAATTTCTCAATTCATGGGTAGGCCCATCAACACAATCTATTTCAAACATCATCACAGGTAGGCACATAGGCTATTACTGAATCATCCCAATAATTATTTTCATTCAATTATCATACAATTACATTTTTATTTACTCAATGGGAGATCAAAGAACCCAGAGACACTAAGGTACTCCAGTCATACTAGCATATAAGGGTAACACAATATCCTACCAACTATCAATCCAAGGACGCAAAGGTACCTTGGTCGCATTGGTACATGAAGGTACAAAGTACCCTACCGATAAGGACACCTAATCCATAAGTATGCATACCCCCTACTTAGGTCCATAGAGCTAAATAGAATAAGATGTAGTGTAACACCCCTAAATTTACTACTGAAAAATTTCGTTTAATTAAAAGGGTTTAGCAGAAGCAAAAAGATAAAACCGTAAACTTGGGGGCATTACCGCCACACTTAGTACCAGATCGGTTCACTCCTACCGTTCTAGTACTAAGTGTTAAGGCTAAATAAAGTTAACATTAAACACGAATCATTAATAAAATTCAAGTCATATAGAAATCAGAGTGCAATTTAGGGTTACAAACCAAAGAGTACGTGACTAGAGCTTTTTAAAACATAAAGAATAGTACGATAACACAACTAAATATGATAATACAGGGTCAAATAAAGGAAACAGAGTCTGGCCGAGTCGCTCTCGATCCCCAAGTCAGGTTTAGGCTCATCGCTCAGCCCCATCCGATACCTCGTAAGTGTCGTAGGCATTGAAGACATCATCCCCTACCTGCACAAGCTCAAACGGGTCTTTTGCTCGTGGGAATGAGCAACACCCATGAAATGGGTGATCAATACGTACTGACGCACTAAGGCCCACATACACAGAGATACATGACATAGCAGACATAGCATAATTACGTAGATAGCATGCAATAACACAGATAAACAATACCGGTTATGAACTAGATAACTTTTTCATCAGATCTCTGATAATTATAATCAATTCACATCATAGTCTTTATCAATCCATGTGAGTGCGAAAACTCTACTATTATAGCCGGTGGAACGGTCACGAGGGCCATGCCCTGCCACTATTATAGCCGGTGGACCGGTCACGAGGGTAACATACCCTGCCACTATTATTTGTCCGTGGACCGGTCTGGCCCCGACTCACAAGGTATTCCACTGCAAATATTCGTATCTTTCCCATATCTTATCATTATTATGATCGGTTTGTTGAGCACGAAATCCCCCACTATTATAACCGGTGGAACGGTCACGAGGGCACATGCCCTGCCACTATTATAGCCGGTGGACCGGTCACGAGGGTAACATACCCTACCACTATTATTTGCCGGTGGATCAGTCTGGGTCAACATCTTCCACTTTACGTGATTAATGTCTTAAGTATCTTATTCAAAAGCTCTCACCATGGACATGTACGAATCATTCTCTTTATACTTCACACCTCACAAATAATAAAATTCCACAATCATAATTACACTTTAGTCAATAAGTACACATGATAACACAAAATCTCTAAGCAGCCATAACCAACCCTAACTGTCCACACCAAACTGTGGTTAACCACTCCAAACCCCGTTTTACCATAACAACCATATTTAGCCATTCTAAACCTTAATTAACCACAACAAATCACAATTAGCTACTCCAACCCTATTTAATCACAACGAACCAGAGTTAATCACTCCAAACCCTAATTCTGGCTCCTCCATACCCTTATAATACTCCACGTACTATTTTCCATCCAAAACGGTTCAAACACCCAAATAATACTTACATTACCTTCCTTACCTCCCAAATCAACCTTTCATACGTAAATTTTGCTCCCATGCAAACTTTACACATCCCATGCAACCTCTCGAACTTTTCACACAAACCCTAAATCCCATACAATCATTAATTCCCATGCAAAACCCTAACTCCACCATACAAACCCTAATACCACCATACAACCATTAATACCACCCTACAAACCATAATACCACCATACAAACCCTAATACCACCATACCGTCATTAATACCACCATACAAACCCTAATACCACCATGCATACCCTAGATTTCGTCACACACGACCCTAAATTCAGTCCACACAAAGCCAAAGATCCGTCCATACCAAACCCTAAATTCAAACCATATAAAACCCAAAGATTTGTGCATATAATACAATTGATTAGATTCCCCCATTCATAACCACAAATTAGATTCTTCCATACAAGATCATGAGATAGATTCTTCCACATAAAATCATAAATTAGAATCTCCCATATAAACCATAAATTAGATTATCCCATGTAACATCGTATATTACATTCTCCCATACAAAATCATCCAAACCATAAATTATATTCTCTCATACAAACCATAAGTTAAACTCTCCCACACAAAACCATAAAAATCATAAATCAGATTCTCCCAAACGAACCCTAGAATTCTCCATTTTATTCTTCCACTCATAAATCATTAAAATAATTAGGTCAACTCACCTCCCTTGGTCAATCTCTTTCCCCCTCCTCCTTTTTAATCCTTTTTCCCACACAAAACACATCAACTCCCTCACATGCACGTCTTACAGGATCACGACACATATCATCACATATACATAATACACATGCCATACAAACACACCACACATACTTCAACTCCATGTCATGCCACACACAACATAATTAATAATGATAAACATAGGGTACGTAGCATGCGAAGCACATAATACATATAGACACACAAAAGGCCTTAGTTACGTTCTTACCTAAAGCGACGCTGGGCTTGGAGCACACTCCTACAACTCCTTGGGACTTTGGCTCGATTCACCTATAGGAGGATAAGACTAATGGTTAGTTCCCTTCTACCCGAAAATACTATTATTTCTTATTTTAGTCTAAGATTAGGTTTTTATTATTACACGGAGTTTTATAAGTGAAAACTAGGGTTTTATTTCCATCAAGCTAGCCTACTAGTTATTACTAGTTAAAATGTACTTATGTTATTATTCATAACTATATTTATATTATCAACCTAATAGCTTTATTCCTTCTAATGATAGTACTAATACTTGTTAAAATAAAATAGTGCTAATAATAATAGTAGTAGTAATACCCATGCTCTTAGAAATAGAATCCCTATCATTTTTAAGGTTAAGGCTAATAATGGTTCTAGGGTAAGATAATATAATAATGATAGTATTACTAACAAGGCGCTAATATTATTAAAGATAATAATGATATTAGTTGTATTTGGGATAATAATAATATAAGGGTTCGAAACACGCTAATTTTGGTTTCAATAACATTAATAATAATATAAATAATGGTAATATTATTAACAATGCCAACAAAAACCACAACAACAATAATACTAATAGTAATAATAATGATAATAATAATAGTAATAATAATAAAAATAATAATGATAATAATAATAACGTTAAGCATAGTAATAATAATGATAATAACCATAATATAGTAATCAAAATGATAATAGTAATATAAGGGTCCAAGTATCTATATTAATAATGAAAGTGATAATGGGTAAAGTTAATATTAAAAATGTTAACAAGATAATAAATATAATAACAACAATAATAATAATAATAATAGTAACAATAAGGATAATCATAATAATAATAATGGTAATAATAATAATAATAATGATATAGATAATACCATTAATATTATTAAATAATTAATATTTGTACAAAATGAGTTTAAGGTTTGGGGAAAGTTGGAGGACCACCTAAGGTAGTGGTGGCACCGGTGGCGGCGGCACACGGTGGAGGCGACGGCGGCGATGGTTGTGGAGGTTTGAGGTGGTAGAAGAAGAAGAAAGGAGGGAGGAGGATAAGGAAGGGAGGAGGAAGAAGAAAGGGAGGTGTGGGGAGGTAGAGGAGGCTCCCCTGGTTGTTTTGGAGGGTAGAGGTGGCCCTGGTGGCGGCGGAATCGGTGGCGGGAGGCGGTGCGAAGGACGGTAGGGGCTGGAAGTGTGTTAATTGGGTTGGCGATTTTGCACGGCTAGGGTGGCTTGTGCAGGGCAAATCGAAGAGAAAGGAGGGTCTAGTTAAGTAGAGGGTGGTGCAAGGGTCGGTTCTGGGGGTGTTTTGACCGTCGACAATAGGCGGTAGTGGCGGACGGCTCGTCTAACGGGGTGGCGGCGATGATGGTTGACTCTAGGGTTTCGAGGTCCAAAATTTCGAATTAAGGTAGGCTATGGGTTATACATATAGGTCGATTGGCTGGCAAGGACAAGGGGAAGAAGAAAAGGGTGTGTAGGTGCCCGGCATGCCGGCCGGTGGCGGTAGTCGAGGCGGTGCTACCATGGCAGGGCGGTAAGGTCGAGGGAAGAGGATAAGGGAAAGGGGTAGGTTGCTCGGGAGAGGGGAAAAGGGTCGGTTGGGGTCGAATTGGTGAAAGACAATGACAGAAGAGGGAAGGGGAGGATGGCGACAACGTGCACGACCGGCGGAGCACCGGGGTTGCAATTCCTCGGTCACCGCCATGCCTCGGGGAAGAAGAAGATTCGGGACCGGGTAGTTCAAGGAGAAAAGAAAGGAGGGGGGAAGAACCGGCCGGTTGGCAACGGTTACTTCGTCACTAAATGAAACGCGGCGTTTCAACAATTCGAGGGGCGAAATGTTGCGTCGCGCCCTACGATGCGGGCTGGACGCACTGGGCCGCCGGGGGGAAGGAGAAGGAGAAGGCTAGGCTGTGCAGGCAGGCTGGCCCAGGTCGGGGGGAGGAGAAAAGAAAAAGGAAAAAGAGAAAGAAAAAGAAAGAAAAGAAATGAAAAAAAAATATGTGGATTGGGTATTTTGGTAATTTTTTTTATATATTTAAGTTAGATATTTAATTTTAATAAAAATTATTTTAAGTATAATAGTTAAATTTATTTTTAGATTAATTGGGTTATTTTGGATAAATTTTCCTTAACTTCCATTTTAATTAGTAAAATGTCCAAAATTTTCCAAAGAATTTATTTATTATTTTCTCTTTACTTTCCTCAATTAATTTCCTCTTTATTTAATAAAATAATTTATTTTCTAAATTTTTCTAATAAATCATTATTTTGCCATAATTTCTAAATTAGGATTTTTGGGGTATTTCATGTAGGGCTTGGTTGGGGCACTAAGGCATACCAGCAAAGTCCATAATAATTGTGGGCTAAACTATATCTTTAGGGTAGAGACCACTAAAGATCCACCATTATCGATCTCGAGGTCTTTTACTTTAAGTATTAGTTTTTTATGAGGGTGACCATGAAAATCATGCATTAATCATATATAATCAATCCATCATACTTAACCTTTTTATTTGTTTCCAACATTATGAAGTAACTAAAATAAAGAACATTGTCAATGTCAACATAAGTAGTCTACTAAGGCCATCCTAGGCTAAAATACTCACACTTAGGTATTTTAGGTTAAAATGAACAAAATGCCCCTAAGGCTAAGGCTGCCTCTTTACCATCCATTCTAGTCACAAATTTCATTTTATTTAATCAACTTGCCATAAAAAGGATAACACATCATAATTGAATTATTGATCAAAAAGTTAAGTTACTCAACACACCAAATGACTATTTTGCCCATTTACACCATTCTGTACGTGAAATCCTAACTTGCGCTTCTAGAATAACCAAACACACATTCTCATGCTTAATCAACAATTAATGCACTTTCTACATGTTTATGAGAATAAATATCATAGCATACCCTAATTTATCAAAATACCCCTAAACCATACAATAGTAATAATTATGTTGAAACATGAATATCTAATATAGCAATACCCTCTTTTCAATCACCCCTTTCACACACATAACATCTTATATAAGATAACATGCATTCTTCTTCCATTTTCCAATATGACATTAATAATCATGGGATTATTTGTAATACATCATATCTACACAAATCACATGTCAAGAAATCTAATATGCTAACATACGATATCCAAATATTTTAGTTGGGTATAAAGGTTACCTAATTTCTAGCAAAAATTAAACTTTACCAATAATTAGCTAAAAATACTTAGGCTCTATTTAATAAAATTTTGCAACTAATTTAATATCACAAATACCATATTAATATTAGATAAATAAAATAATAATTTTTATTAAAATATTTATTAAATATAAGATTACCATACTATCCTTATACCATAAATATTATCCAAAATATATAATGAATACACAACATAACTCATGTTGCATGTGTAGCATGAGCCATGTAAAATTGGATGAATGAAATGGAATGGGGGAGAATTGTGGCTTGGGTAAGGGTTGTGGGTGATGGTTTGGTTGTTGGGTGCAGGAGGTGAAGGAAGAGGTGGTTAGTGCTTGGAGGGTGTGGTGTAAGTGGCTCGAAGGCGGTGGAGGCAGCAATGCAGGTTAAGGGGAGAAAGGTGTAGAGGGGGGAAAGAAGAGAAAGAAAAGGAGAAGAAGAGGAAGAGGAAGGGAAGAAGGGAGAGTGTAGGTGGTGTTGGGTGGTTGCACGTGATGGTGTAGGAGGTGGGTGGCTGGCGACAGGTAGCTGAGAGGAGCTGTTGTAGTGGAGGAAATGGAGGGGGAGAGCAAGCCAAAGGAAGGGTGGTTGTTGTTGGGGGTGTCAAAAGGCCAGAAAAGGAAAAGAAGGATGGGCAAGAGGGTGGTGGTGTAGGGTGTTTAGCTGAAAGAGGGGGTGGCGTGGTCAGGGGGATTTGTAATCCCCTAAAAATTTAAAAAACCTACAAAATAATAAATAGCTTTTATTTGAGAAAAATTAGCTTTTAAAATTATTTAATTTAATTATTTTATAGATTTTTGAGTATATAAAATTGGGTAGGAATATTTAATAAATTAAAATAAATATTTTATTATTTATCATACTCATTTTATTTAAATAATTTTCCAAACCAATATTTTACTAAAATTATCTTTCTAAACCCATATATTTAATCATATTAAATTAAATTATTCAATAAATTTATTACCCAAAAATATTACACTCAATTATTTTATAAATTAAATTATTATAATTTCCCTATTTTTTCTTTTCTTTTCCTTCTCCTTTTTCTCCTCTTTCCTCATTTCTTTATTTTTCCTTTTTTTTCTCCCTTCGGGCCACTCGCACCGGCCTAACTCCCCCTCCCCTGCGCGATTAAGTCGTCGGCCCACTTCCCTCCCCTCCTCTCCTTCCTTCCCCGCCCGCGTCGATCAACCCAGACCATCATCTTCTCTCTTTTCTCTTCTACCCCCTACTCGGGCCGACCCAGTTCTTTTCCCTCACGCCCGGCCTATCCCCTTCTCCTTCCCTCTTCTTCTCCTTCTTGTCTTCGTCGTCTAGCCCCGACCTACCCTCAACGCCATGCCCGACACCGAGATGCCTTGCAGCTGCCACCACCTACCACCACTGTAACCCTCCCTCTCTCTCCCTCTCTCTCTCTCTCTCTCCTATCCTTTTCTTCCCCATTTCAGACCTAACTAACCCTGCACCCCAACCCGTATGGCCCTTCTTTCCCTCTTCTTCCCTTCCCTCTCCCTACCATCTGACACCTCCCTACCACCCTACGACCTGCCACCTGCTCCCTCTACTCCCTCTTCTTTTTCTTCTTTCCCCAACCTTATTTTGACCCATAACATCGAGCTCCTTGCCTCCCCCGATTTATTTTCTCTCATTTTCTTCTCCTTCCATTTCCTCTATGTTTTGCACCATCGCCACCCTCCGCCTCTTCCACCGCCGCACCAACCCCCCTGCACCACTCCCTGCCACCCCTACCTCAGCCCTAAACCACCACAACACCACCTTGAGCCCCCTGCATCTCCCTTCTTCCCCCTCTTCTTTTTCTCTTCCTTTCCCTCCCCTTCTCGGCAGCCTCCTTGCACCGCTTCCTTCTGTCACCTATTCTTCCACCCGAGCCACCAAGCCACTCCCTGCAACCTCCTCTACCACCCCCACACCCCCTTTGGTTGAAACAAGTCCCCTCAACCCTTCATTTTCCTTCTCCCTTTTCCTTCCTTCTCAGCCACACCCACCTCGACAGCCCCATTCGCCTCACCGCTGCCGCCTCCATTGCCTTAGCCACCAACAACCCATCCCCGACCACCGCCTACACCCCCTCTTCACCCCTGAACCCTTCCCTTGCCCTAAATCCTCCCCCATCTACCTTCTTTTCTAGCCCCAAAATCCTAACCCAAACTTGACTCCCTTTGAAATACCCCAAAAATTCTAATTTTAAAAAGTATAGTTAAATAAGGTTTTATTAGGAAAATTAATTAAATAAATTATTTTTATTAAAATAAAAATGAATTAATTAGGGCAAATCAAGAAGAAATTTATAAATATGTTAATTAGGAGAAATTTGGATATTTTAGCTAATTAAGGATATTATTTTAAAAATTAATTAAATAATTTATTTTATTTAAAATAAGAGGGAATAAATAGTTCCAAATTAATATGAATTTTATAAATAATTTAATTGAAGAAAATTAGGGTGTTTTGCTAATTAAAATGGAATTTATGAAAAACCTTTTAAAAACCCCAAATTAGCCTAAAAAGGGATTTAAATATTATTATTTTTAAATATCCCAAATATCCTAATTAATTTAACTAACCCAACCCACTATTTTTCTTTTTCTATTTTCCTTTTTCCTTTTCTTTATTCTTTTTTTTTCCTTTTTTTCCTTTTCTTTCTTTTCTTCCTTTTTCCTTTTCTTTTTCTCTTCTTTCCGACTTAGGCCTGGCCATAGCCCATTCTTCTTTTTTTTTTCTTTCCATTTGCCGCGGCCCATTTCTTTCTTTTCTTCCTTCAGCGCAGCCCAATCAAAACGTCGCTCCTCTTCCCTTATTGCCTCGGAACGCCACATTTTGGTTAAGAATTTTTAACCTGCGTTGTCTGGCCAGATCCACCTTTCTTTTCTTTTCTTCCTTTTCTTCCCTGGACCGTCAGTCTAGCCCTTTCGTCCTTCTTTATTCTTCCTCTTCTTCCTGTCATTCACACCTGAAACTTCTTCCCCAATCGGCCAAAAATTCCGCCGCCAATCTCGCCGTTTGACTGGCCATTTTCCCTCTCCTTTCCCCACTGATTCGTCAACCATTTCCCCTAAACCACTTCTCCCCTCTTCTCACACGATCTCCTCTCTCTTTCCTGTGTAACCACTTCTGTTGGCCCGTTTGAATTTTTTGCTAACCAACCGTTACCGGCATGTGCCCTCACCTCTGCCCTATCTTCCCTTCGACCTTATCCCCTTACTTAGCCTATAAATATCCCCAAACTAGCCTGAACTCAAGCCTTTTCTCCCTAAAACCCAGAAATCATCCCTTGTTGTTGCCGCCCTTTCATACGCCAGCCTCGCCGCCTTCGGCCAACCACGCCACCAACTCCGCCCACCTAAGTCTTCCCTGCATTGTCCTCTACCCAACTGTACCTTTTCCCTCCCTCGATTCTTCCTGCACGAGCCATCCCGGTCGTGCAAAGTTCTCTTCTCAATCAACTTATTTTCTGTCCCTACCACCCTTTGCGCCACCTTTCGCTGCTTCCACTACCCCTGCGGACCACCCTCTACCTTTCCCTACCTTTCTTTTCCTCTTCCTCCTCCTCCCTCCCCTCCTCTCTTTCTCTTCTACTTCCTTATTTGGCCACCACCACCGCCGCTGTGCACCACTACCTCCATTCTACTCCTCTCCCTCTAGGCAGTCTTAAACACCCCAACCCCCACCTTCATTCTCCCTATCTTGTTCCCAGCTTTCAACTTTTTCCCTTTTCTTCCCTTTTTCCGGCCACCGCCGCCACCGCCGTGCACCACCGCTGGTGCTGCTTGTCACCACCAACCTAAGGTTGAACCCTAGACTTTCTCAACCCTTTTACCCTATTTTTAGAAGCTTTATTTTATTTTATTTCATTTATTCGAATATATATATATACTACTACTACTACTACTATTATTGTTATTATTAATATTATTATTAATGTTTTTATTACTATTTCTATTAAGGGCTGAGGCCCTATTATATTTTTATTTTTATTTTATTATTATTATTATTATTGTTGTTATTATCTTTATTATTAATATTAATATGTCATTACTACTACTACTACTACTACTACTACTACTACTACTACTACTACTATTATTGTTGTTGTTGTTGTTGTTGTTGTTGTTATTACTATTTCAAAATTATTATTATTATTTCATTTTTATTACAACTATTTTACTATTAGTGCTGTTATTATCATTATTATTGTTATGCGATTATTATTATTATTATTATTTTCAATGTTAGTATTATTATTCTATATAGGGCTGAAACCCTATTGTGTTTATTTTGAATTGTAGTGTGGTATTATAAATATCAAGTCTTATTACTATTAATATTATTAATATTTATATCATTAGCACTTATTATTATTATTATTATTATTATTATTATTATTATTATTATTATTATTATTATTATTATTATTATTTAATAAGTTTATTATTATTTAATGTTGGGTCGAAACCTTACTTTATTTTATCTTCAATTTTTATCATTACTATTATTACCCTTATTATTATTATTATTATTATTCTATTATTATTATTATTATTATTATTATTATTATTATTATTATTATTATTATTATCATTATCATTATTATTACTATCATCATCATCATCATCATCATCATCATTATTATTATTATTTTGTAATTTTGATTATTATTTCATTACTATTATTATTACTATTTTTATTAATAATGTCCTAATGATATTATTAGCATTATTTTGGTGAAGGGTTGAAGCCTTTATCTCACCATCCATTTTGAATCATATTAATATTATTATTAGTATTTTTAGTATTAGTATTACCGTTATGTTTATTATTATTTTTCAATATCATTATGGTTTTTATCAATTATATTATTTTTATTTTTATTTTTATAATTTTTCGTGTTATTGTTATTATCATTATTATTATTTTGGTAAAGGGGCCGAAGCCCTTATTTCACTTTATTTTTGAGTAATGTCCTTTTTATTATCATTGTTACTATTATTACTATTCTTATTCTTATTAATATTATCATTGATATTATTTTTAGTATCTTTACTATTATTATTTTAGTATCATTATTATTATTATTAGGGTAAAGTCTTTAACCTTATATTATCAAATTTTATAATATTACTATTATTTCCTATATCTTTACTAAAGTTAGTAATTAGTTAATGTCCTTATTATTAATATATTATTATTTTATTAAAAGTCTAGTCTTAGAATAAGTTAGTAAATAATAGTATTTTTTAAAGGATGGAATCTAATTTTAGGTATTCCCTCATATAGATGAGACCAGTCAAAGTCCTAAGGAGGCGTAGGAGCGTGCTCCAAGACTGGTGTCGTTTTAGGTAAGGGTGTTACTAAGGCCTTATGTGTGTTGATGTGCATTATATGCTTTGTATGTTATGCATCCTATGTTTATCATTATATTGATTTCATGTGTGGTATGGCGTGGAGTTGAAGTGTGTTCATGTGTGGTTATATGGTATGTGTATTATGTATATGTGATGAAATATTGTGGTGTGTGATGATTGGTTTGTGACCCTTTAGACATGCATGTGAGGATTTATAAAAGTGGTATTGTGTGGAAAAGAAGTTGACCAAGGGAAGTAAGTTGACTAAAAGGGAAAGAAGTTGACTAAGGGAAATAAGTTGACCAAAGGGGAATAAGTTGACCAAGGGATGTGAGTTGACCTAAGTATTTTAATGATCCATGAGTGGAAGAATAAAATGGGGAGTTTAGGGTTTCGTGTGGAAGAATCTAATATATGATTTTGTATGGGAGAATCTAATCTATGGTATTATATGGGAGAATCTAATTTATGATTTTGTATGGGAGGATTTAATCTATATATAGTGTTGCATGGGAGAATCTAATCTATAGTATTATATGGGAGAATATGATTTATGGTTTTGTATGGGAGAATTTAATCTATCTATAGTATTGCATGGGAGAATTGAATCTATGGTTTTGTATGGGGGAATCTAATCTATGTATTGTATGGGAGAATCTAAACTAGGGTTTTGTATGGGTGGAATTAAGGTTTTACATGGCAAATACTATGGTGTTGCATGGGAGGATCTAATCTAGGGTTTTATATGGATTGAATCTAGATTTGGTATGGATGAATCTTGAATTTTGTATGGAAGAATCTAGGGTTTTATATAACAGAATCTTGGGTTTTTATATGGAGGAATCTAGGGTTTTGGTATGGATGGACTTAAGGTTTTGCATGGCAGATTCTATGGTGTTGAATGGGGGAATCTAATGTAGAGTTTTGCATGGATGGATCTAGGGTTTTCATGGTTGAATTTAGGTTTTCACATGGGAGTTTTAGGGTTTGCATGAAAAGTTCGAAAAGTTACATTGGATGTGTAAAGTCTACATAGGCATGAAATTTATATATGGAAAGTTGATTTGGGATATGAGGAAGGTAATGTAAGTGTTGTTTGGGTGCTTGAACACTTTGGATGAAAAATAGTACGTGGAGCAATATAAGGGTACGTAAGAGACCAAGCTAGGGTTTATGTGGACAATTAGGGTTTGGTGTGGCTGCTTAGGGTTTTTGTGATATCATGTGTATTTGGTGATTAAAGTGTAATTATGAGGGTAGAATTTATGAGTTGTGATGTGTGGAGTGCTAAAATGATTTGGGTTGTGTGAAGTGGAGTAAAATGGCCACTGAGGCCTAAATTAGGGTTTCGGGATAAAATCCTAAAGTGAGATGTGGAGTGGAATTGGAGGTGTGTAGTAGTGGGCCTTGACCTACATATTTCAGTGTTGGAGTTCTAGTGTGAGTTTGAGTATAGAGGAAAGATTGTTGGACAAGTTAAGAGGTGTAGGGTTCTCATGTTATGATACAGATCAGTTGGAGGATAAGTGTAAAGAGAGTGATTCATGAATGTCTAGGGTGAAAGCTTCTGAATAAGATACTTAAGACATTAATCATTTAAAGTAAAAAATTATTAAATCGGATCCAGTCGATCCACCTGTTAGGAATAGTATTTAGGGTTTTTACCCTATGTGTGGCCGATCCACCGGTTATAATAGTGGTTAGGATAGGATTTCCTATGCGTGACCGGCCTACCGGTTATAATAGTGGGGGATCCCGAGCTCAATAAACACAAACTAAAGTTTTGCTAAGGTACCTAAAAGATACTAATTACTTACAACGGAACACTATGTAAGCAGGAACTAAATCGATCCACCGGTAAGGAATAGTCGTTAGGGTTTTTACCCTATGCGTGACTGATCCACCGGTTATAATAGTGGTTAGGGTTTTACCCTATATGTGACTGATCCACCGGTTATAATAGTGGTTAGGGCATGATACCCTATATGTGACCGATCCATAGGTTAAAATAGTGGGAGGTTCCTATACTAGCATGGATTTGATAAAAAGCATGGTGTGAAATGAGTTATGATCAGAGATTAATTAAATAATTAATCCAAACTATAAATGGGCCTTTATGTATCTACCCGAATGATTGTACGATATTATGTTATCATGATGGTCTTTATGTTCTTTTTATTCTTCTGCATTATTTGTGTGATTTTGTGTGTTGGCCTTAGTGCACGGTTACCTTACTCAGTATATAGCGTACTGATCACCCTTTTCATGGGTGCTACTCATTCCCACGAGTAGTAGGCCCTTCTGACATTATGCAGGTGGGCAAGACATCAGGGGGCTGAGTGTTGAGTTTGTGGTTGGCTCAAAGTTCGAGAGTATCATGGCCGTATTTACTCTTGATGCAATTTATTCCTTCTGCATTTCTTTTGTATCGTATTTGACCTTTTATGATTATTACCTTGTATTGAGTATTTCAATTAAACCTTTTATCGATTGTAAGATTATTCCCTCCAAGGAATTTTGATTTCGCACTCTGATTTCTATCTTATTATTGATTATAAACTTTTATGCGTACTCTGATTTCTATGCTATGATCTTTTTAATTCATTTTATGAACTCTTGGTTTAAGTTTGAAAATAATCTTTTTAGCCTTAGCACTCGGTACTGGAACGGTCAGAATGAACTGGTCTGGTACTAAGTGTAGCGGTAACATCCCCAGAATTCACGGGTTTTAATTTAAGTGCTTCCATTTTTTAAAAGAAAAAGTAGTGAAGTTTGGGATGTTACACCCTTTTATTCCCCTCATGCCATTTTGAGCCATTATCCCCCTTGTTTTGCATGCAGCTCATGCTGCATGAGTAGCATGGGTTGCTGCATGCCTTGGTATATTTTGGTAATGATTTATGTGAATTTGCGGTGGACCGGTGTACCTTTATGTTCCGGGATCTTGATCTCCCTATCGAGGCAAATAAATGGAATTGTTGTGATGATTAAAGAGGAAAAACACTAATCGTGAAAGTGAAAGACTTATGAGCCGGGCCCAGTTGATTATGATTATGAGTACCGGTCCATCGGATATAATAGTGGCCTAGGAGGGTATTGCCCTGGAAGATGATTATGAGTACCGATCCACCGGATATAATAGTGGCCCAGGAGCGTGTTGCCCTGAATGATGTTTATATGTATTCTGGTCCACCGGCAATAATAGTGGAAGATCCCGAACTCAATAAAACCAATCATTTATGTGAATAATTTTGGAAAATACTAATCACTTATAGTGGAACACCATGTGAGTCGGGGCCAGACCAGTCCATAGGCAAATAATAGTGGCCAGGAGCGTTCTACCCTAGAGATTGGTCCACCGGCAATAATAGTGGTCAGGAGTGTTATGTCCTGTATGTATTCCGGTCTACCGGCTATAATAGTGGGGTTCCTACACTCACATGGATATATAATATGAGATGATTGAATAATGATGGACTAATAGCTTAAGGCCCAAAAGTATTGATTATACATTATGACTTATTAATATTTGATGGATTTGTTAAGTATGTGAGTGTGGTGTATGCATTTTCTTATTATATATATATATAGTTATGTTTCATGTGTTGCATTGCGGGCCTACTTTTAAGCGTGTTTTAAAGGGTTACTCAGTACCATAGTATTGAAGGGTTCCATTCGTGGGGTCCCTACCTATTCAATAGGCAATATCCTTTGCGGGTCCATTTTTAGGTGCTACTTAAATGGGCAATGAGAAAGAGCATAAGGAAATTATCCGGAATTTTAGGGTTTTCTCTCTTTCTCTCTTACTCCCTGATTTAAATGTAATCTACATTCTTGTAATTACCATTGGTGGATTTTATTCTTATAAATGGTTTATTACGCTACTCTGATTTAAGTATGGTTTGTAAATCGTGTTTTATTCTTTTAGCCTTGGCACTTGGTATTGGAACGGTATGAGTAAACCGATCTGGTACTAAGTGTGGCGGTAATATCCCCAGAATTCACAAGTCTTGTTATTTCACTTCTGCTAAAACTCTTAATAAAATGAAAATTTTCAGTAGTGAATTTTGGGGGTGTTACAGGATTTTTGGGGCATGTTTGGCCAGGCTCAGGCAGGAGAAAGAAGGAGAGGGGGAAACTAGGACACGCAGGGGAAGAAGAAATGAGAGGGGTTGGGTCACCCGAGAGAGAAAAAGAAGAGGAAGGGAGAGAGAAGTTGGGTCAGCTTGGGTAAAAAAGAAAAGAAAGAAGGGAAGAAGGCCTGGACTGGCCTGAGGGGAGAAGGAAGAAGGAAAGAAAAGAAAGAAAAGGGAAAAGAAAGAAATGGAAGAAAAAGGAAGAAAAAGGAGAAAAGAAAAAGAACAAATAGAAAAGGAAAATATATTTAGAGTTAATATTAGAAATGAGATTAAAATTAAGCTATTGGAAAAATATTATATTAATTTATCCAAAAATTAGGGTATTAATTTAAGAAAATAATTTTCATAAAATTATGGATTTAGGGGTTATTTAAATAAGAAGAGTAAGAAAAAATAATAAAAATAATTATATTAGTTTATTAAATAATTTTATCTATTTTTGTAAGTCAAAGGTTTACAAAAATAATTAAATTAATAATTAAAAATAATATTTTTTAAATAAAAGGTTAAGTATTTAAATTTTAGGTTATAAAAATTCGGGTTGTTATAATACCTTTCACCATATTTTCACTAAAAACCTCCAGCATTGCCCAAATAATTTCTTAGAAAATTTTTACAAAAAGAGGCTTTCATTGTCACTCAACATATCTTTCATTGAGGCTCAACATAATTTTCACCATCAATTTTCCTTAAAAAGTTTACCATTTATCTAAGCATATCACTAATCCTATGTGAATCATTCACCATAACAACACATATATTTCATCATTAACTAAGTATCTTTCACCGTTATTAAACACATCTTTCACTATGGTCAACCTACAACTTCACTAAGGATCAACATATTTTTTATGAAAATTTTCAATACTGATCTAATCATATATCACCATCATGTGCATATTTTTCTTACTACAACTATACATATTATTTTTACTCAAATTTTAATTATCTCATGATTTTTCACCACTATTATACTAGTATTTTATTATATTTTTTGGTAAAAAAATATACTAATATATATATATATATAGTAAAATTTTGGGAATATTGTGATATATATTTTTATTGTGTAATACTCTAAATTAAAAATACATTAATTTAACAGAATTAAAATAAAATAGATGATATCATACTTATGTTAAAAAGGTTGGGATTTTCTTCTATAATTACACTTACTCTAGGATTGCAAACTTTAAATTAACTATTATCGACTAAAGAATTTGGTGCACTTTTTAAGACATCTAGTTGAGGTAAAGCCATATTAGCTCCTAGAGGTAAACCAAAGACAAGGATCAAAAGTTGTTCACATTTTCTCTTTACACACCTTTGTTTTTTACCTTACACCCTATTACCCAATTTCCACCCCTTTTTCATTTTTCATTTTCACTCCCTCTAAACACTTAATCACCCCTTTTTTCTCCTCTCATTCTCTCCCAACCTTATCATTTTTCTCCCTTCAACCCCAAAAATATGATTCTATCTACAATCTTTAACCGTCCTTCACTTTTGCCCTCGTAAAGGCGTATGTAATATACTTGTTAATTTTCATTTTTTTGTTAAAATTAGTTATTTTTTAATCTAGCTTAGTATGGATGATTGGGTCTTTAATTTTTTGATTTATATGTTCTTTGCTTGAATTGAATGTTTATACATGTAAATCATAAAAGAACTTCAATGAGCCATCTACCCATAGCTCCTTCACCCCACAGATGAAACAAATATAATGTTCCCACTAACAAGAAAACACTCATCCCCTATACCTCCAAAGGGTGACATGCTTATTATCACCGACCCACCAATGCATGAGTCAATTCACCCTACTTCCACCCCTCACCAATGCATGTGGTAAACACACCCTTTCCTACCCCTACTAATGCAAGACTCACGTATACTTCCAACTAATAGGTAACCTACTTATTCCCCTGAGTAATGCACAATTCAGTATACAAACCCTAAGCCTCTAACTTATTAAACCCTTAACACCAACCTCGAACTCTAAACCCTTTATCAGCCCCAAACCCTTAACCCCAAACACTAGACCCTTAAACCATACACCCAAAACCATTCACCCTAAATCCCAAACCCTAGAATCTTAACCCTAAACTATTAACAACAAACCTTAAATTCCAAATTCCAAATCTGAAACCCTTAACCATAAACCCACCAGATCCTAAACAATTAACCCGAAACACTAAGACATTAATCCCAAACTCTAAGCTTTAAACCATTAACCCTAAACTCTAAACGCTTAACTCTAAACATTTATCATTAATGTGACACTTCCATTTTTTACTACAAAAAAATATTTTAATTAAAGTCTTGTGGAAGCAAAATAAAAGCAACTAGGATAAACTAGGGTGATATTACCATGCCTAGAGAAAGATAGATAATCTATCATCTATCTCATACTAAATACAAGGTTATGATACCAACCAAAACCAATGAAATTAAAGAGGACATGTGTAGATACCAAAAATAAATAGTTTAGTTTACATATCCAAAAGTATAATAAAGAGCATGAGGTCAACCAAAATTAGAAATAGACAAAGATAATTTAAATACCCGAAGGAAAGTCCTAAAAATAGGTCTTTCGCTAGATAGCCTAACTCTCTTTGATCGCCTATAAGCTCCCATAATAAGGGTCGTCTATTAGCCAGCTACTCCTACCTGCACAGAGTCCTCTACTCGTGGGATTGAGTAGGTGACCAAATAAATAGGCATGTTAGTACACTATACATTAAGCAAACCAAGTTGTCTCAGCATGTAATTTATGGCATTCAAGGATATGCAACACCAAGGCATACTGCCAACATGTCGTACAACAACTCTCTACTTATGTACATGTTAATACTAGATACATATATATGTCATATAGATAAGTTTCGTGAGTAAATTAGTATATTTTAACTCACTATATTATGCATTCCATACACTTCAAAGAGTTATTAGGGATCTTATTAGCAATAATTATCATAGTAGGCAACAGGTAGAGAATACAAGACCATCTAATGCAACATTAGGGCTTCTAGTTATTATCTTAAGTAGATGTGGTTACATAATCCATATTTGTTGAAGAATATCAAACAATCTAGCTAATTTATCCACCATGAAACTAGTTATGGCAACATAATAGGAAACAAAGTCTCAACCAATAATAATAGGAAACGAGGCCCCAACTAATATAGTCACAACCATCGCATCGTTAGGTATCATAACCCTTAAATGTCAATACCTTCTAAGTATGCCTGACACAGAGTAAGAGAGGTACCGAAACCAATGAGGATCCCCTACCCATAGGCAAACCATAATACAAGCCACCCCCTTGTTAGCTACTCCAAAAGTTGGAGAAATAATGATCTGAGCGAACTATTTCCCTTTAAGTAATTAATACCATATTAAATTGATATACTTTCATCATAGGCCAACATGCATCATGTCCATCATTTCCACATATGAGGACCTCACATTTCCATTACTTACTCATTGATATTATCTAAGGTGATACCTTAATCATTTAAGCAATCAAGTTAAACTATTATTTAGTCCATTTATGCATCATTTATTCTTATTAAGAAGTATACGTTGAAGCCTAAAACTAAGGTCAAACATTGGTCAAAATCCCAAGAATATATCATGAAAATATCACATAATATCCCTACAAACTAGTTGACAAGTCCATAGAACCGGTGGACTAGTTCAAGACCGTACCAAAAAGATAGAGTATCTTGAGCAGAACAACCAATCAACATGTTTTAAAACTAACCAATCAAACTAGTTTACTAGTGACCTGCATAGCTAGGCACAAAAAATTCTCAAACCAACTAAATAGTGGCTTAAACCAGGCGATTGGCAAATAAGTCAATTATTTCTCACCTAAACTAATTCACTGGTACACATCGTTACTAAACCAATTGATTGGTGGCTAAAACTAGTTGACAAGTAAACTAGTTGACTATTGTTTGTCCAAACTAGTTGACTAGTTCCTCAAGGTTACATCACATAACACAAGTCGAGACAAATACACACTATCATATTTCAATATAAGTATCTGCCTCATGCATACAAACTATTCTACAACCCTAGATCTTAGATCTAACATGTTATATACCTAGTCATGCTCAAATTTACACAAACATAAAGACTTATACTTTAATCATGTTGAATATCAAACCAAACTAAGGAACTTATAACATGGCATAAACCATATGCAAGATGTTTCATATATTATGTAATTCATGCTAAAACTTGTCTGAATTATCAACATGCTTGCATACAACTTAGATCATAAAACCTTAAAGGTAAATATTTCTAAGCATACATAAAGGATCCTATTTTTATTCTCGTCTTCTTATTTTTGCTCACTTTCACCAAAAACATGTTGAATAACACATTTATTCATGAATACTCAAGCTAAAATATAAATTACACTAACATACATCCTTTTTGCTCTATTCATTACATAAAAATGTAATAATGGTTTACCTTTACCATAAGAAAGAAATCACAAAAAAAGAATAGCAAAAGTGTATTCATTGAAATAGGAAGTTTAAAACTCCCAACCACTTGAGTACCTCAAGAAACCCAAAAAAAAAACTGAAATTTTCTTATAAACAAACTTAAATATGGGTTAAAGATCATATAATACAAGAAAAATATGCAACCTTATTAAAACTAGAACACTTAAGGTAAAACTCAAATCCTCAACCTTTCCTAATTCTAATCTTCTCTTTGTTTAAATGAAAAAATAAAATAAAGCTAGGAGAAGGATTGGAGAAGAACATACGAGTCAAAAAAAAGAGAGCAAAAAGAGAAGAAACTTGATATGATTCAAATAGGGCAATTTTCCACATCTGGAAAAGAGAAGAGGGAAAAAGAGAGAAAATAAGGCTAAGGTTTTGAAAGGGTGGCTTTAGGGAATTAATATCCACAAAATTTTCTTCTTGAGAGCCCTAAACAAATTGGTCTTATTGTCATAATTGAAGGAAAATTCTTAAGGCAAAACTAAGTTAGACTAAAATGGCGTATAAAAGAGATGCTTTGATGCTTAAGGTCAGCTCTATGCTCAATAAATGAGGAAAATAGAAAAAGGAAAGTTGGGACAACATTATAAGCTTTAGAGAAAATTCTACAAGTAAATTGCACAAATGATTGACCATTTGTAGAGGAAATAAGATAGGAAGAACAAGACAAAGAGAAATGAGGTTAAGCAACTATGTTTTGGAAAATCTATCCCCTAAATTAAGTCAAGTCAAATAACGTTTAAATCAATGGTCACAAATGTCTTAAAAACTATTTAGAATCACTCTAAGGCTTACTCATCAAGTTATAAGATCGTCTAAAAAATATTTAAAGTAAATCAGGTAAGAAAACTTCCAGGTCGAACAAACCAGTTGAATTGTATGACAAGGCTAGTTGATTAGTCCATCAGAACCAAATGGATGGTTTTTTCAAAAGCAAAAAATACCAAGGACAGATAAAGCTGTCAATTAGTATATATCCAAACTAGATGTCTGATTTTTGCATAAACTAAGTCTCCAATTTTAAAACTCAAACCTCAAGAAATCAAACTTACAACATATATCCAACTTAAGATAAAACAAAATCATATCACAATCAAACACACATATTAATGCATGCTAAATGACCTAGAAAGTGAGTATTACAATTAACCCCAACCTCAAATCCTTATTCCCAAACCCTAAACTTGTACCCCTTAACCTTAAATTGTAGACTCCATCAATAGATTATAAGGTTATATTTAGATTTAGTATAATATAATGTGGTTATGATATTTTACAATAATTTGTAATATGACTAATAAAGGTGGAAGAGATAAGGATGTGAGGGTTCTTAATCCTACTATCACTATGGTGGCAAATAGGATAATTACTACTAGGGATAAAATAACAACATACAGGAAAGCTTCCAATGCCCTATACATATATCATATACGACATTAGGATTATGATTTTGATGCCGAGGGATTTAATGATGGGACCAATATCTTTAGCTAGGCAACAAGGTATTCACCTTCTTCTTTAGGTGATAGGCGACCAAACTTATTATAGGTGGCATGTAGAGATTTTTGAACTTCTTTCCAATTTTAAAGTTAACTTTTTATACACCATCATATGAAGATGAGGTAGCTACTAAATATTTATAATATAACTTTATTAATTATAAAATTAATTAAAATATAAAGAAATAATATATATATATATATATATATGTTCATATAAAAAAGAAGCATCTATGTATAAAAAGTAGCTCTCTATGCATAAAAAGCGTTACCTATATATATAAAAGTACACCTCTTTACTTGTGGAATAGAATTTTATAGTCCACTAATGACATCCATCTTATTGCGTATATGTATATATATTATATGTATGTTTTACAAAATTGCAAGATTTTACAAAACTCTGCGCGCGCACACGTATATACATAGATAATAAACTCACTAACTTGCTAAATCTAATTTTAAAGTTTAAAGTAGACATCAATTTTATCATGATAAATATATACTATTAAATAAAATAAATTTAATGACAAACATACAGACATCCATTTTGAAAGAGTAGAAAATTTAATGAGCAGCGGCATAAAATAAAATAAATACAATTTATTTTATTTTGATAACTAAATAAAAAAATTACATATGAATATTTTTTTATAAAAAAAGTGAATTCAATAAAGCCACAAAAATATTAAATCAATTTGTACCAATTCGTGTATATATATATATATATATATATATATCAAATACATGTTTAATGAGACAAACGGAAGAAGTAAATTTATTTGTAACTTATTCGGGTATTGAATCTTAACTAAATTGAAAGGTCAAAATTAAAACCTAATACTAATTAAAAGCCTAGATTTTCTGTTAAGAGTCGCCACCGCCGAATTTTATGACCTGTGGATACTTTTGGTGCTGGACCTCAACTTTTGTTCCTTTATGATTCGTCTTTTACACTAGTGGAGGTAACCGTGGAGACCTTGATTGAAATTCGGTTAGATGAAATAACTTAATCTAAAGTTCTTAAAAAAAAATATATTCACAAAACCATATCTTGCGCTACATTTACAAAAGAAAAAAAAAAGTAAAAGTTCTACGACCTTCTTATTTCTTTTTCTTTTTTTAAAATTGAAAGTATGATCGGTTCAAAGGAAGAAAGAAAAAAAAAAAACATCACAAACAATTAAACATGATTTCCCACCTAGTCAAAAAAAAAAAAAAAGGTTACCCACCAGTTGTCAGTATTGGCCCTATTGGGTCCCAACTCCCGCATCCCCTGCTCCCTCGGACCATCCATCATTCTTCCAGCAACGAAGCCACCGTAATTCCCTCATTCATTCACTTGCTGCTCCGCCGAAGTACACAGCCATTTATGCCTGAGCTTCCAGTCACGCGCTTGACACCCCCTCGAACAATAATTTACATTCCCACAAACAGAACACCGTCGGAATTCATGCGGGCGAGTCTCGAGCCTACCACACCCGCCATGCGAACATAGCCCAACTCCCGTATCTAATGGCCCTGGTTTTAACTCAAACCACTCTATCATGAACTTCTGGGCCGGATGCGGCTCCGACGCAGGGACATCGCATCCAAAATCACTCAAAAGCGCACACCCTCGCCCGGAACCAGAACACGAACCGCCACCCGTCGAACCCGGTCCACCTAGAAACCGTTCCGGCGTCACATCCCATCGTTTCGACTCCTGGCGGTGCTTCTGGCAAAGTGGTTGGGGTTGAGACTGCGCTCCGGCTCTGCGAGACCTCCGGCGAAGTTTAACTGAATTATTCCGAGAATTACAAGACAACGAAGGGGCGGATGACGGTGCACAGATGGAAGTGAAAATAGACGCGAGCTCACGGGCATTAGCTTGAACCAAGAGCCGTCGTCCTTCGGCAATATTTTGGCGAACGCCATAACCGTCTTGAAGACAATGACCAAGTTCGCGGAGGGCATCGATATAACCGAGATAAGCGGCGCGTGCACATAGAGCAACACCAGCACGTAAGTCTTTATCGGTCTTGGTACCACCGCTTCCGTTGAATTGGATCACAGCTAGGGAATATAAAGCTGGCGCGTGAGATCTAATTGCTGCTTTAGCCATTAACGACGTTCCGCTGCGTCGGTTTCCCAAACAGTAGAACCGAATCTGTTTTTAAGAGGGGAAAAAAAAAGTATTTTCAATTTCATAATAACAGCAGAATCTGACAAAAGATTTAAATGAAAAGAAAAGGCATAAGTTAAAAAGTGGTCTCATGTCTGGAACTAATTAAAAATAATAATTATAATTAAAAAAATAAATTTATAAGATAATTATTTATTTTGTAAAAAATAATAATTATACAATCAAATAAGTATAAAAAAATAATTTTAATAATTTATATACTTTTTAAAAAGAATTTTTTTATACAAAATTTTGTTTTTTAATACGGCAGCATAAAATAAACATACCATTCCGAGAAAGTAACAGGCCTCGACGCTGCCGGAACTAACGCATAGTTTCAAAAAGCGGTGAACGGATTCCGACCAGTTCTTTGCCTTAATCGATAACATTTTCGGACCAGCTTGTGATAAGACTAGTTGATTCAGGCCTAACCGATAAAATCTCTTACACCTGAAAAACAGAAGATAAAAAAAAAACAGAGCGATGAGATTAATAGGTAGGTACTGAAACAGACCGATCAACCAGAAAAGAAGAACGAACAATCGCAAAAAACCAAGAGAAGAGGAAGAAGAGACATACACTGTGAGGACATGGATGAAGTCTGAAGGACAAGAAGCGGAAGAAGAAAGCTTCATGAGAATAGAAATAACAAGGTCGTCCGGTAATCTCTCAAATGGTTCCGATGACGATGACGATTTTTTTGAGATCCGAATACGTTTCGTGTTGTTACTCATTTCCTCTTCTTCTTCTTCTCCTTCTTTCTTCAGGATAATCAGTCGCCGGAAACAAAAAGCAAATCAGAACCTGTCGTACGTGGAGGGAAATTGAAAACTAACTCGTCACGAACCTAGGCCTCATTTTAGAAGAAGAGTGCTAGTTATATAATGGTAGTATATGGCTTGGCGTAGCTCGGAATCTTAATCGTGTTTTCTTCTTTTCGTTCTGTCGTTACCTGTTTACGATACACTCCCCAATCACCATAGATGTGTGTGTGTAGGTGTGTCTGTGTATATATATATATATATATAGATATATTCACGAGTGACAGGGCGAAGGGAGGAGACGAGGGAAAAATAAACAAACAAAAATGAGTGAAGAGAGAGGCAGGGGTGAACTGTGAAAGAGACCCACCACGACGTCTATGAGTTGAGAAGTCGAAGCAGGTAAATTAAATGTTTAAAATAAAAGAAATATGCTTTAGTAGATCCCAGGGGTTAAATAATTATGTTTATATTTATTCGATGCGAGAGCAATTAGTAGGTTTGTCGTATTTAAAACGGCAAGAGAGCGGTCAAGTGGGTTTTGACTGTTTATAGTTTACGTTTGCGGGTTTTAATTTGCTAGTACAAGGGGAAAAAAAAAAAACAAGTACGATCTCAAGAAGCCTTAAAGTCTAATATAGGCAGCCCGCCGGCCCATGGTGTTTGTTTTTTCCTCGAGCAGAAGACGTTTTGTGCCGTAGAAATCAATCCCATTGGTGGTTAAAATTAAAGTTACCATTGTTTAGCGTGTCTAACTAAAAAATTAGCCGAAACATGAAGCATAAAATTTATTTTATAATTTATTTTAATTTTTTGAACATGCGTTCTATTAAATGTAAAATAAATCGTCTTCTAAACACTTTTAAATTTGGTCTGATATTTTGTGTGTGTGTGTGTGTCAAATAAGCTACAAGGTATCTGCAATGATCTTGCCATGTGTTTGACATCGTTGACAATAGTTTATAAACTAATTTTTAACTTATGAAAACTAACTTATTTTTTTTGAAAAAATTATTTAATAAGTAGTTTTTTACTCTCTTATAAGTTAGTTTTTAAAAATCTAATTCAAGTAGCTTATAATGTGTAAGCTTTCAGCCAAATTTTCGAGTAATTTTTAAAGTTTTTAGTTAATTTTTTTAACTAATTTTGTCAAACTAATAAGTACGATAATTTTTTTTATAGTTAGCTTTCCTAAATAAATAAATAATTTAAAATAATTTACTTTGAAAACCTTCTATCTTATGATGAAGTAGGTCCTAAAATGGATTTTAATTCGTTTGCCCATTAAGATTGTTATATCGGTTTATGTCCTTTTATATTTTTTTTCATTATTTCTATATCTACTTTTGAAAAAAAATAATCTAAAAAAAAGTTATTTTATCATCTTTTTAACTAAATGCTAGTTTCATTTACTTTTTTTTAAGCTTTAGCTAGCTTATTGCTAATATCACTTAACAAAAACTTTCACGGCTAAATATTTTTGTTCTAAAACATGTTTGGTAGAAGCGGGAATACTAAAATCAAGGTTGTTGTTGTCATACATAGTATGAGTCTGGCTTCTATGCTATTCTCATACTAAGTACAAGGCTAAAACCTTAAACACAAGCATCAACAAGATTAAGAATCAAGATAGCAGAAGTAAGATACATATATGACCAAAAACTTGTTCAAAGAGAGATATACTTCATAAATAAGTACATATACAAAAGAGAAGTACATGGATACAAAAGTCCAAAATATACAAATCTACAAAAGCATCATATATTATAACCACAAGATATCCCTCATTCTAACTCTAATCCTAAGGCTACCACTCCACGAGATACAAATCATCCACGATGTCATCATTCTCAAAAGTCACTTCACATAGAGAATAACATACACATATAGCATATATACTCATGCCAAGGGTCATGCAATCACATAAAATGATTTATTTAATAACAAGGCTGAACATGCTTATAAACAAGCATCTTGTTTTAGAACAAGAATCTTAGAGATAATCATGATTCAACATTCTGATCACACATTTTTGGTTTTATATCAAGGATATTTTATCAACATCCTCACTTTAGGCATCTAATCCTTAAGTATGCCTACCTTTTTAGTAGAATAGATATAGGGTCTTAACTGGCTCTTAGAGGAAAACCAGTTAATACCACAAATAGCCCTACCTCTTCTCATGGAGTAGCTAATACTATAGAGCAACCAAAATCAACATGGTATCTTCCAATTTACATTATAATATTTTTGTTCAAGAATCACACTTGTCATCACCACATAATACCATGCTTATATGCCATTCACATGAATCCATCATTTCACAAATGGTCACAAAGGACACCAAATTGAACTAGGCTAAAACATTCTTTAACCACCATTCATTACTCATTTTATCATTGAACATGTTCAAGGTAAAACATGTCAAAATTTTCAAACCCTAGATAAACAACATAGAGAAACCCTAAACAAACTAGTGGATTAGTTCATAGACTAGTGGATTAGTCTGGTACAATAATAAAGGGACAATGCAATCACCATAGAAACTAAGTCAATTAGTATGGAAAAACCAACTAAATAATGTTAGGTCTGAAGCAAATATCCAGAAGAGTAACAAACAAGTGGATCAGTAAGTCAAAATTAATGAACTAATACAACCAACAGACTAGTTTATGCCATAACTATTTAACTATGCGTATTGGGCAGAACACACATATCAATCAAATCAAACATATGTTTTCCTAGCTCATGAACACACATTTCCATAAATATTCTATAATACCTTGAGTTGATATGACCATATAGGATCACTTAGTAACCACCTAATAGCACCTTGGACCTATAAAGGTTGTGAAGGCTATCCTAAAGTACTTTTGAATTGATCATTGGTCCCATAGATCTACATGAGTTCTTTCAACATACTTTATCCTTACTCATGCTCTTCAATAGAAAATTTTAGAAAATTTTTAAATTTTTTACGAAGGTTACCTATCTTAAAAATTGCTCCACGACCATCATATAGAACTATGGAGTTCTTAGGATGAAATCACCAAAAGGATGGTATACCATATTAATATAAGGATTCATATCAATCCTTATAAGACTACTCAATTTGGAGGTATTAGATTCACCTCCACTCAAAGAGCACAACATCCCCATTATGCCCTGACCATTTGTTGTCTTATTATAGTGTATCCCAATAATTATCCTGCTAGGCGACTAACTAGCTTATCTAAGTTTATCTTGTTGTTTCTGTTTCACTCTAATACCATTTGTAGCACCTTGAGTCAGTATGACCATGTGGAGGCCACTTGGTAGCCACCTGATAACACCATAGACCTACAAGGGTTGCATAGGTTATCGTAGAGTGCTTTTAGATTGATCAGTTGACCCCACATATCAAGTTAAATTATTTTCGTGTACTTTATCCTCACTCACGTGTTTTTCAAAAAAATATTAAAACTTTTTATGAGGATCACTATTCTAAAAATTGCTCCATGGCCAACATACTTGAATGTATTTAGGATGGAATCACCAAAAGAATGGTATACCATGTTGATATAAGTAGTCATATCAATACTTATAATACTTTGCTCAATTTAGAGCAATATAGAATCTCACCAACTAAACTTCAAAAAATTATATCCCCATAAAAATAGTACACTTGCCTAAATCACACAATCCGTCTTAAGGCATACCAAACATGCATCTCTTTTATATATCATCATTCACAACCCATAAAACTTAGCTTGCTCCAAAACCTCACGTAATTGCCTTGATAGCGTAAAAACCGCTAGGTTAAGTATTAAAGAAAATCATATTTAATGTTTAACACACTTTTAGAACTTTCATAAATTTCAAAAAAGTTACCATGGTCTCAAAACAGAACTCTAAAATTTAATGCAACACATAACATCATGCTAGCACATTAGAACCTATTTTATAATTGTAAGATGAATTTACCTAGAGCAAAAGTCTTTTAGCAAGCAAGAAAGAAAATACTCTAGTTAATCCAAGATCACCTCCTTGGTACCTTGATTACTTTTTTAAAAAATAAAGAAAAGCTTTAGTAAAACTCATTTTAAACCAAAAGATGGCATAAACTAGAATGAAGGAAGAATAAAATAATTTATCTTGGAGTGAAGGAGCTTAAAATAATTGAAACCAAGGATTTTTCCTCCAATTTATGCTTAACATTGCTTATTGTTTAGAATAAACACTAAGGAGTTAAAGAAAAATAGTGATGAAGTGAAATTAAAAAAATAAAGAAGAACAATAACAAGATTTGATAAGTAAGGAGGAAAGGGGAGGATAACCTTATGACACTTAGCATTGTAAGATTTACATTAGTAAATACTCTATTTTCAGGCTACCATTTCCTTTATGAGACATGAAATTATCTAATTTGAGGATCGGGTTTTGGTAAGAAATATTATTTCTTTTCTTTCCACACATAAGTGATATCTAGTAGCTACAAACAGGTATTGAAAAACCATCATTCAACTTTTAGGTCAACGTCCACCATGTTGCATCCATCTAGTCACCACACTTAGTATGTTGGTTTTGTGTGTAAGTCCAAATCTACACATCAACTATCCATATATGTTTTGGGAGAAGGAGTATTGGAAGAAAAGGTGATCATGTGTTTTTTTTTTGTCATTATTGCACAAAACACATTCCTCATCATTGGCCATACCCATATTGATTATTCTATCTTTTATAAATACTTTCTGCTGAAGGATAAGCCATAATATAAGTTGTTGCCTTGGATTAATTATTGGGCTCCATATAATCTTCCACCATCGAACAAGCCATAATACTTTTTGTTGTACAAAACACATTCCTCATCATTGGCCATACCTATATTGATCATTCTGTCTTTTAGAAATACTTTCTGCTAAAGGATAAGCCATAATATAAGTTGTTGTCGTGGATTAATTATTGGGTTCCATATAATCTTCCACCATGGAACAAGAACCCATTTAGGTCTCAACATATCATAATCTTGACCGATATTATAAGAGTCATGCTGCCACACTAGGAGAGCTGCACAATGATTAATAATAGGCATGAGGTATATTTGAGCTTCAACAATATTTGAAGACACCAAGAAGCACTATTAGTGGTATGTACCCTCCACATATCTCTACCTTTGAAGAAATAGGTATGTACCCATTTTACCCAAAGTATATGTTTCTTCTAATGCAAGAACCAAAGGAGTCTTCCAAGTAAGGGTATTCATAGATTAGATATTAGGTAAACAACCTTTGGAAATTCGGAAGATCATATATTTGAAAAAAATATTTGGATATCTAGAATTTCATATCAGATAATAAATAATACATCCGATATCCAAAACTTTTGAGCAGATCGCAAATAAGAAATATTAGATAAAAAAAAAATTCTTCAATCATAAGATAATAAAGTGATTCAATTTGAACTAATTTGATCAAATGATTTAATTTTAGTCTTAAATTATATTATATTCAATTAGTAATTCCAAATTTTGAATAACATTTAAATATTCAATAAAAATAATAATTAAAAAAATATATAATTTACTTACAATAAATACTCTCTTTTCAAATTACACACACACACATGGTTATATACAATAAAATGTTATGAAAAATAAATATTTTTAGAGTATATATGTACATAATTTATTGGATAAGATATTATTTATATTAATCATATTATATATTTGATTTATTTTATTTTTTATGGATCGGATTGGTTATTTGATTTGGAAAAAAATATTGGATCGATTATTTGATTTTCATATTGGAATGATTTGGATATCAGATAACATAAACAACTATACTTCCAAGTGCAACAATATTCCACCATTCTATATCAAATAATCCCAATCTCCTTCTCTCTTCAATTTATAAATTGTCTTCCATGCTACAGGGATCTTCTTTGTGATGTGCATACTTCCTCACCACAAGAATGATCTACATTTGGCATCAAAAGTTTGGAGTATATATTTTTGCATTAAATACATCAATATCTAGTACGCTTGAATACTAAATAGGAATGATTTTACTAACTATAAATGTCCATCGAAACTCAAAAATCGATTTTGCCAACTTGATAACTGTATTGTGAATTTATCAATCACCTCATGATACTTAAAATTCTTTAAGGTTTTACCTGCGAGAAGAAAAAATAGATAGAAAACTAGTAGAACACCCTTACTTATTTGAAACTATTGGAACAAGTTAACTTTAACATTCTCTTATACTCTTCCCCTATAGTAAATAACACTCTTTGATGAATTACAATGAAAATCCAATAAGTCAAAGAACAAGCCAGAGATATGAAGTAATGAACTCACTAAAATGTTATCACCTCAACAAAAGAATAAGATATCATCATGATAAAGAAAGGAAATAAATTTAGCTCACTTTCACTTAGAACGTATATGAAATGTGGGATTTGGCCATAATGTGTCTAAAATCATGTGCATATACTCCATTATCATGAAAAACAAATAAGGTGACATAGGGTCCCCTTGTCTTAGCCCCTTGCAAGCTTTGAATAGTTTATACTACAATCCATTAATAACAAGAGAGTAACTCATAATTGATTCACAAACCAAAACCAATTTTACAAAGTGAATAGGAAAATTTAGTTTCAACAGCATCTTCTTAAGGAAATTCCAAATTATTGAGTCATAGGCCTTCTTTATGTCAACTTTATCATGCATCAAGGAGATAAATAATTACTATTATACTCAATAAATATTTCATAAGCTAGTAAAAAATGTAGCTTGATTCTCTCCAATGAGGTTAGATAGCCATGGTTGGATTCTGCTAGTGATAACTTTAGCAATAACATTGTAGATTATGTTGCAATAGGTTATGATTCCAAAGCCTCCAGGGCTTTGTGCATTAGGAATTTTGGGAATCACATTCAAAGAGGTGATGTTTAGGGCCCAAAGAATCTTTCCTATCAAAAAGAGTTATCTAACTAAGAGTCAAATTTCATCTCTTATGAGTGGCCAAGTAGCCTTAAAGAAGTAGGGGTTATAACCATTGGGGTCAGGGGCTTTATCATATCCATGTAAAATAAAGCACTTTTCACCTCTCCTTTAGAAACTAGAATTATCAGGAAGCATATAGTTGTATTAGTTAGTTTTGGGCCCTTATCAATGATCTCTCTTGAAAAAATCCCTAAGGTGATAGCTTCGGTACCTTAAAGATTCTTATAAAACTCAAAAAATACTTAGAAGATTTCTTGTTGAGATGTATGCATAATTACACTCTTGTCAATTATGTTATGAATGTTGTTGGTAGAACTTAATTTTTTCACCATGGCATGAACGAATCTAGATTTTGCATCTCCCCCTTTAAGCTATTTAATTTTATATTTTTTAGTAGAAATATTTCCTCAAACTTTGCAAGGTGATGTAATTTTTTACTACAAATATACTCATGTGCTATCATACCAGAGTTAAGAAGGAATTCATGAATTTGTTCTTAGATCAAATCCATTTCCTCTTTAACTTTCCAAAATTTAAAGGAAATACTACCAAACTAGAATTCATTAAGTTTCTTTAATGCTATGTTTGGTTCTGGAAAAATTTGAAGGAAAGAAAAGAAAATTTGATAGAAAATACTTTTATAGTGTTTGGTTGCCAGAAAAAATTATGAAGAAAGAAAATTGAGATGAAAAAGAGGAGGAAACTTATACTATATTATTTTCCTTGCCAAAACTTGAGGAAAAAAAATTGAAAAGTCAGGAAAGTTTATTGAGCACACTCTCCGACAACAAACTTCCCAGATCCTCCTCCTCTCATCTAACCCTTATCCTCTTTCTTCGACAAGTTGTTATTTATAAATATTTTTTTTTCTTTCCCACCCTCCTATATATATACACACACATATATCTTTTGTTAAATTTGACTTTGTCGTTCATTTTACTTATTTTATAATGATTCTGTCGTAGTCTATATATATATATATATATATATATATACACACACACATATACAATACATACATATATCTTTTGTCATATTTAACTTTGTCATTGATTTCACTTACTTTACAATGATTCTGTCACAGTCTAGCATATTTTTGTATCCAAATTTGCTGCATATTTTTTTCTTCCGTTTTCTATATTTATTTATATATTTACCTAATAAAATCCATCAAATTTCAAATAAAACACATTCCATTCAAAATACAAATCATTTAATATTAAAATTATATATTTAAATTGTTTAAATTTAATTATATTTTTACTTTTAACTTTAAAAAATATATTAGATGTTATATAAATAAAAATAAAAATAAAATTTATATTAGGTAAATATAGACGAATTGATACGGATAAAAAACAGATATATATTTAATAGAGCCGTTCATGTTATTCAATATCTGCTTATTTAATTCGATATCTGAAGTGATCTGATCCGAAAAAGCAAATAACCAATCCGATTTTTTTTCAAATCAAATATACAATCCAATCAATGAAAAGTCAAACAAAAATAAATATCTGATTCGACAAATACAAATAATATCTGATTAAAAAAAATATTTATACATTTTTTATAATTTTTATTTTTTTATATAATTATATATAAATAAATTTAAATGTCTCTGTGTGTGTATAATTTTTACTTACTTTATTTATTATTTGAGGCAAAATTTAATTTAGTTGAAATTATATTTTTAATATTTTTTAATGAGGAAAAATTTTGGGATTAAAGTGAGTGTTATGATAAGAAGACGATTTAATATTACTAAGTGAATTAACCAATATAATTATGGTTAGGATAAGTTAGAGTTTTGCGGCAAAATGGCTAAAATGAGCATATAACACCTTAAGGGTAAAATTATAATTTTATGTACTTAATTTTAAGTTTAACTTTTATTTTTGGTTTAATCATGATCAATATGAAATTTTTAGGTGTTATCTCAAATTTGGTAAATTAATGGGTGTAATATGCGCTTAAATGATTTAAGTAAATAAGTAAGGTTAATGAGGACTTGTTGACCTTTTCACCATTATAATAAATTTATTATGTAATGTTTGGCTATAACCTCAAGGGGTTTCCTAGGTGAAACCCTTAAGGAAACCCTTGAGTTAAGTGGCTTTCTTGATTAATGTTGGTTATTGTTAAGTTTTGGTACAATGTATGTGAGGTATTCGTTAATCATCCTTAGGGTAATTTAAATTGCATGAATAAAATAAAATTACTGGTATAAATTCACACAAGTGGTGAATGGATAGTAATAATGACAAGTGTTAATCATGTTGTGAAGCCTTGTCATTAAGTGTCTGGATGATACCCATTGAATAAAATATTAATATTAAGGCATGAATTATGATAGAAAAAGTTTACCCATTCCATAAAAAATAATAGTCTCTAGATGTAATATTCCTTAAAAGGAGCTGTATATTATTTATATTAGTTTTGTCAAAACTAGAGTAGGCTTATATCTACTCTATACCAATATATTCCACTAATTTATAAAGGGTACGCATACTTAAGAAATATGCGTCTAGTTTTATGGTCCTCAAGAGCATATTGCTTTGAAAAGAGCTTTATGTTGTTAATTTGCTCCACCAGACTGAAACTAGTGGTCTCCAATAGTGTTATGTCTTTGAAGGATTTTTTTTACCATTAATTTTTCCTAATACTAAATGTGAATAATAATTCAATTGTATGATAACTAAGTAAATATAATAATATGTCTTATACTTCAAGTTCTATCATGCGCTATGAAAGTGATCACAATATATATTATATCATGCCATATTATAAGTGTACCATGATCTATATATGGCATGCTAGGTCTCTAGAATAATCATGTTACTTGATATAACATGTTTTTGTTATCATTATCATATGTGTATTATTATGTGATCAACATGCCATATGTAAGGTTGTAGACAAACAAAGCCAACTTGCGAGCTTTTTGGGCTTGAATCGACTAGTTCATTTAGCTAATTAATTTGAGTTGGGGTCTTATTTTTAGGCTCAGTTAATAACCAAGTTGACATCGAGTATGAAAATTTTTGGGCTTGATCTTGTTTACATTGCAAAGCTCGTAAACTAGGCTTATTTACCACAAAAGCTCACAAGTTGGCTTGGCTCATTTATAAACAAGCCCATCCCGAGTCTCCTTTTTAGGCTTGTTTAGTAAATGAACCGAGCCTAAGCCCACTGTCACTCAACTCGACTCATTTACAACCCTATTCGTATGTAGGGGTGTTAAAAAATTGATTTAGACTGAAATTTTGGACTTTACCTGTATTTTGATTCTCGGTTAGGCTTTTGGTCCCAAAGTACAAAAAAAAATTAGTCCTTAACTAGTTTCGGTCCAATCTGATCCTGTTTAACCCAAAATTTCATTAATATCTTACCTAAAAAATATATAATTTTAGTATTAAAAATATGTAATGTATTAATTTTGATCCTACCCAATCTTGGATTGCTAATTCCTATCCAATCCTAGTCCAGTCCCCGGTCCTAACATAAAAAAATCCTATCCTTAACATGGTAACAATTTGGTTTTGGACTGATACACACCCCTATTTGTATGTATGTTGTGTGCATTATGTTATGCCTTTCAAATTAATCACGTTTATCTGTATGTAAGTACTAATGTGTTTATTTTATGTTTACTTAATCATTCCCATGAGCAAATGACAACTTATTTCATAGGTGTTTTTATTAGTGATGTAATGGGATGCCTATGGTAGAGAGACGTTATGGGTTGGGCATGGTGTTGTAGTTATTTGGACTATTCTCTTATTTTATTTGTATATCTTATGTTTATCCTCTATTTCTTGTATTGATTTTTTAATCTTGTAACTCAAGATCAAGTGTTTTGTACACCTAATATTTAGCTATGAGTTACACTTTTTAGCCTTACACCCAATAAGGATTGGGTATAGTGAGTGATGCATATTGGAAGCACACAATACCAAAATATAATACTTAGAATCAAGCCCACAAAAATCAAATGTAAAATAGAAGAAGAAATAAGTTGAATTTGTTGATAAGGGTTAAGGTTTGTGGATTTATGGTTTTGGGGTTCAATATGGTCAGGGATTCACTACCACAGAAAGGGGTTTTAATAACGGTTATTTTATAGTTTTAATAACGGTTTTCAACCGTTATTGAATCGCCCGTTATTAAATATTTAATAACGGTTCATAACTGTCATGAAAAATACACAAAACCCGCGAATATGTGCGTAAACTTCATATTTAATAACGGTTTTAGAAGAACCATTATTAAAACCTACATTTTAATAACGGTTTTCATCAGAACCGTTATTAAAACAAGGTTTTAATAACGGTTTTTATAAGAACCATTATTAAAACTCAATTTTTTTTTGCAGTTTTGTTCCTGCCCACATACACAGTTACCAAATCTGTATGTTAAAACAATTACCAAATCTGTAATGTAAAACAACATCAATTCATACCAAATCTGCAATCACACCATAATTTCAATCAATCTATAATTGGTATGCATGTCTCAATACACCAACTATACTTGCAATAAAATTAGTGGGCATACCACAACTTGGTAGCTCTACACCCCAAAGTAAAGAGTTCACATATCTAGGCTGGTAGACGAAATACAAACCTAAAAATGCATGTAGAATATATAGATCGCTACCGAATAAATGAGTGCACGTGCTTGGCCTCTAACTTCATCAATTTCATCAACATTATATTGCTGGCCTCGTGCATAGTCATCGGTGAAAAACTACAACACTCATGTTTCAATTAATATACAGTTAGCCATTAGGTATGTCATGATTCATTAATAGAAAAATATGGAAAAGCAAACATATATGGCTTGGATCTATGTTGACCAATCTATTCTAGACTATAAGATCCATTACTTGTCTTTTTCACTTGAACCCTTAAAAACTTCAATTTCATCATCATCATCATCTAAGTTCCTTTGTCTCGAAGATCTTCAATTTTGGAGGTACCTAAAGCTCTTATCTCATCCATAATTACAATAGAGGATAAAGAGATAAACAATAACTGAAAACATGTATTACCCTACATACAAAATAATACAAAGGTAGGCAACATGTAATACCACTTTAATCAAGAGGTTATATAACACCACCATACCCTAGAATGTGAAAAAGGTTTTCAGGATAGTCTAAATTAAAGGTTCAATTTGTATGTAACAAAAAAACCTCAATTTAGAGGCCAAAACGGCCTTTTATGGGCTCCGATATTTCCCAAACCGGCTCTTCCGATTTTCCACGTCGTAGATCTCAAAAAAATACCCAAAATAGCCTCCTAGATCACCTAAATCCGAGGTCGCATGAAAAAGTTATGACCCTCCAAAGTTTACAGTTGAATCTAGCTCTAAATAACCTCAATAATGTCTTCTCTTTTAATAATTATGGTTGTATCTCTAAATAATGTTGAATCTATATTCTCCATACAAACAAATACAACAATAATATGTAAAGCTCTCGGCCAACACATGCATTTGTTAATATATAACAATAACGCAACAAATTCAACAACAAACAACAAAATTTTCAGCCAACACATTCAACAACACATTTTCGAACGAAACCCTGGCGACATGCATTTATATAAGTAGATAAAAAGTTACGAGAGGAAGAACAAACACATAAATAAAGTGAGCTAGCTACAAATAAGACGGTCAGAATGTTGAGAGAGGAAAGGGCTTCAAACACGACGGAGGATGAAGGTGCAAGTGCCAGCTAGCTTCGGAACAATGGCAGAGGTGTGGCGGTGCGAGGGTTTCCTTTACTTGAGAGGAGCCTGGTGGTGCGAGTTGGCGGTGCGAGGGTTTGCAAGGAGAAGGAAGGAGAGCAAGAGAACGAAAGTGCAGAGAGTCTGAAAATTTTGGCACGAAACAGAACCGAGCGAAATAAAAGTTTGATTTTGGGGTTTTAATAACGGTTCCTGAGAGAACCATTATTAAAACATCTTTTAATAACGGTTCCTGGAAGAACCGTCATTAAAAACTTCTGACTTTTGACAACGGTTCTAATATGAACCGTTATTAAATCCTCTTTTAATAACGGTTTATATAAAACCGTTATTAAAACATCCGTCTAAATTTTAACGTTGCCCTTTTAATAACGGTTTTTAACTAGAACCGTTATCAAAACTTCTCGCCGATTAATTTTCACGCGTTTGACAACGATTTTCGAACTACCGTTATTTAATGTCCCGTTATTATTTCCCGTGTTTGTAGTAGTGATTAATGAAGGCTAATGGTTGTAATTATGGTAGGGGGAATAGTGATTAATGTTGGAAATTTCATGGCCTATTCAAGAGGGTTAGGTTTTGAAATTTGAAGAAGATAGATTTTGTGGTTAAATGTGTACAATTAGATGGATGGTTATGGATGATTTTCGGGGTTGATTTATGGAGTTATGAATGAGTTCAATTAAACACAAACTCTCTCTTTCAAATCACATAGAAATTTAAAAGAGAAAACTTGAATATAAAACACACAAAAGTTATAATCAAGAACAAACTCACGTAGAGAACCAATTGAAGATTCAAATATGCAACTTGTATTTAATGATGATCATCGGCATTAAAACCCCTCATGATTTTATATGTGAACACTAACCTCCTCAAATAGAATATATTATGAAATATAAGATAAAAATCTAGAAGATAACTGTAACACCCCCTTTTTACTACTAAACATTTTCATTTTGCTGAAGCGTTAATTACAAAATTAATGGGTGTTACCGCTACACTCAGTATAAGTCTGGCATCCTCTACCATTCTTATACTAAGTTCTAAGACTAAAACATTACTTTACTTAAATAACATGATTACAAAAGTCTAAATACAAAGGATAATAGATAAGTACGATGCTAGTTAAAAGCAACGTCAGAAGTCTACCAAAACTCAAGAGAGAAATTACAAGAGGACATGAAATTCCAATTACAATCGGAGACTAGATAACAAAAGAAACACCGGGTATTCCTAAACTCTCAATACTGACTAAAAACTTTCAACTGAACTCAAAATTTGACGTGCAAAGTTCAGTACCCATTGAATAGGTAGGGGCCCACGAAAATGAACCATTTAATATTGCGGTACTGAACAACCCTTTATACCAAACTAATATGATACAACAACATGGAACACATGCAAGGCATACAACTAACACTGTATAAGACATATACATACACATACAAGGATTGAGATACAATAATCATTTAGATAATCAAATTCCATCTAGGTCACATACTACTCATATTCATTCATCTGAAACAACTAAACTTACCAAATGAGCAACCGAGAGATACTATCTAAAGTATGATTAGAAGAAAACTCTAATACAATAACCATAAGGCATCATGACAATAAATGGTATAATCTTAGACATACATGAGATGATCAAGATACAATAATCATAACCGATAAGCAGTAGTCACCAAAACTATATACCATTCATGCATGTTCATTTAGAACATAAACACACTTATCAACTAAGCATCCTAAGATGCTCTCTGAAGCAATAATTAAAACCTAACTCTACACCACAATTTAAACCTTCACGGTATAATTCATGTTTCGTATCAATCCCAACCAATTACATACATCACAGGTATGTTCATAGGTATAATAAACCAAGATCTATATCATTCCAGGTATACTTATAGGTACAATGTAATAAAATCCCTAACATCATAGGTATACTTACAGGTACAGTATAATAAAATCCATAACATTACAACTATACTTACGGGTACAATATAACAAAATACATAACGCCATAGGTACTTATAGTTACAGTATAATAATATCCATAACATCACATGTATACTTACAAGTAAAATATAACAAAGTATATAATTTCATAGGTATATTTACAAGTACAGTATAATAAAGTCCATAACCTCACAGGTATGCTTATAGGTACAGTATAATCCTTAAGTATTGATACCCCTTATAGAGCCCGTAGGTTACCTATAGAGTAGACTAGAGCCTTACTAGGACACAACCGGCACACCAGAAAACCAAACAAATCGAGGATTCCTACCTCGTCCCTAGGGTAGCTACTCATAGAGAGAAACCATTCCCAAACTCGAGGTCTTCCACTTTACGTATTAGTATTTTATAAGGTGATCACGAATAACACATATTGTACAATTATTCTCATTTCTATACTTATCCTTTTTTCCTTTATTTCCAATTATCCAAGTCAACCATAAGGTCAACAGTCCAAAATGAGGTCAAATTCAACACTAAGGTCAATCTATTAAAAGTATAAGGCCATCCTATACCCAATTATTCATATTTGGGCACATTAGGTCGAAATAACAAAATGCCCCTAAGACAAATGATTATCAGATTATCATCCATTGAAATACTAAATCCATTTTATTTATTTATTTGTCATGAAATGGCTAAAACAAAATAATTTAATTGTTTATTATGCAATTTAAATTATTAGCTATGTCAAAAGATTATTTTGCCCTTGCACTTGTTTTTGCATACAAAACCCTATCATATACCTTTAAAACATATAAAACACATGATTGCATAATTAACAACAGATAATACATATTAGACATGATTTTTAGGATAAAATCATAATATACTAAAAATGACTAAATTGCCCCTAGGACACACATCAATAATTATTATTCCATAATTATATTTAATCATGCTCACCCTATTATTTTATACATACTTATCACACAAAATATTTTTCAGTCATTAGAATCATTTTAATCATACTTTAGTACTCAAATATTTTACATCAGATAACATGCTTGTTTTTATCGATTTTCATGATAATAAATAATTTACACATAATTATATCGTAACAAATCATGCTTAACATATTTTTATTTACCAAAAATCCTAATATGCTATCACACAATATTTATCATTTTAGTAGGCTATAACGGTTACCTAAATTCTAGCAAAAATGTAAAATTAGCAGTATCCACCAAAAATTATTAGGTTCTAATAATCAACTTTTGCACCAAAAATAATATGAAAAATAAAAAATTAATATCTTTCAGATAAAATAATAGTTATAATATAAAAATATTTATTTTTCTAAAATTACCAAAATACCCTTAAATTTAATTTGGGTACCAAATTTTTGTACAAACCAAAAATGCCTTACGCTGCATGCACAACATGAGCAGTGTGCACGAAGAACCGAGGGCTGCTATGGGAAGGCTGGGTTGGCAGCGGGCGGGCTGGACGATGATGACGGGTGGTGCTGTTGGAGCTAGTGGAGGCTGCTGGTTAACATTGGAAGTGGCAGGGCTGCAATGAGGGAAGGGCGTAGAGGCTGGTTGGTGTTGCTCGGTGGTGGTAGTTAGAATGGTAGAGGGTGGAGGCTGGGGTGATTCTACCATGTAGGGAAGGGTGGCGGTTCCATTAGGTTGGGTATTGCGGATGGTGGATAGCTACAGGAAGGGTGGCGGTGGTGCTGCAGAAAGTGTGGCAGTGGCTCGATGGTGGTGGCTATGGTTGTGGTCGGTTGGATGGGCTTAGTTGAGGGTGGAAGAAGTGGTGGATTCATGCGCTGGTAGGGGAGAAGGGAGAAGAGGAAGAAGGTAGTGGTTCGGTGGTGGAGCTGTGTGATGGTTGTGCTGGTTGGATTGGTGGTGGTGTGGTTAGTCTGGAAGCACAGAGGAGGCTGCAAACTGGTGGTGGAGTGGCTGGGCTGGGTTCGGTGGTGCTGCTCAGTGGTGATGTTGGGATGGCTCGATGGTGGCTCGAAGGAAGGTGTGGTTGGTTTTTGAGGTGGTGCTGGTTCTGTAGAGACCATCGTGGCTGGTGATGGTCGAGGTGCTGTGAGGGTGTGGTTATAAGCAGGGACTATTTGGTTGGAAAACCCCAAATAAAAAAAGAGAGGGGGAGGAGGATGAGAAGGGCAAGGGAGATGGGAAAATCAAACAAAAATAGAGAGGGAAGGGGTTGGTTCAAGGAGCTGCTGGAAGGATGGGTCGAAAAGGAATAGGGGTTGGGTGTTGCATGCGTGTGTAGCATGTATATGTATATAATGTTTTCTTGGTTGAGTGAGGTAAATAATTGAGGGAGACCGGGAGAGTGATTGGGAGAGGGAATTGGGGCAAGCAATAGGTAAGATCATAAGGTAAAATGGTGGGTAAAAAAAATAGTTTTATTTTTATTTTAGGTTTAGTTTTGGTAGATTAGGATATCGGATAGAAAAATTAATTCAGGGAAATAATTCGGATTGGGGTGGGTTCAATAGAACAGGAAATGATAAAATAATTGGGAATAAGTTTTTAGGGATTTATTTTGGGTTACGAATCAACAGTTATTAGTAAAATAATTAGGATAATATTTACGGATATAAACTAGGATTAAATTAAATAATCCGATTTCTATCAAATTTTAACCTGATTAAATTTATATCTAAACCATAGTAATAATACAAATAATAATAACATGTTTAATACTAAACCTCCTAAAATAATAATTATAACTAATCATATGATTATTAATTTATAATTAACAATTCTAAAAGCGGGATATTACATTACTACCCTAAAATAGGCACACAAACTAAAAGAATAAAGGACAAAGTTTTAATCTAACAAGATTAAGATTCTAATAATATTTAACTAACTAATATTCTACCACCTATCTTAAGCTAATGGTTGGTTATTCTCCCATAATAAATGTCCATATCACATGTTAAATACTATCTCCATTAAAATTTTAATAATAACCTTTAAGTCCCCCTTCTAGTCTACATTTAAGCAATTAAGCTCCTTATTAGACCTAATTGTACTGGTTTGATCCAAATCTTCTACCAAGGCTAAAACAATGGACTTTAATATGAAATAAATCAACCCATGACTAGTTGAATTTGTAATACATGCCCTTGCATCAGGGATTATCTTTTCTATGTTGGATGTATATATGAGACCCATTATTTTAATATTATGTTTCCACAAAATGAATTTTTTTAGTGGTAAATTTTGGGTTGTTACAATTATTATATATGATTGCCTTAATACTGGTCACATCACATGTTTATGATACCATGATAATCATGTGTTATTGCATGATCTATAATATAAGGAAATCATGATCTCCGAATTATACAAATTTTAAGGGTTATATTATATGTATTGCATGCAAAGTATCCTATGTATCATTTGAGTGTATTGTAAATAACATGCATGTTATATCGTATATATCATGTGAGCTATATCATGAGCATGGTATTTGAGTTGTGTTGCATGTATTATATATGTTATGTAGTATATATGGTATTTATTATCATTGATCATATTAACCATCATTAATGTGACCCATGTGCCCCTAACTATTGCATCTATGATATCCATGTTAGCATACTTACTCTTATGATTGTTGTATTCATGCCATACATTGTCATTACTTGTAGATCATACTTTTTTTTTATATCATAACTATGTCAATAATGTGTATTGGTTTTCTCCATGAGTCATCATATGCATGATTTATATGTGTATGATTGATGTCATCATAATTATTATTAGGATATTATTTCATGCAGATGTATCTTGTCTTCAAAAGTATATATTGTAACATATGTTTATGTGTATCATGTCCTTCCTTAAGTTTGGTAGCTTTGAATCGTATGATGCTTAGACTTCATTAGACATTTCATGTATGTTTTCTAGTGCAATATTAGATGAATGTTCCACGTGGGTTGTTAAATGTCTGATTAGCATGTTATCATCACATGGCTATGATATAGATATTGATGTGCTCCATGATTTTGCTTAATGAGGCATGATTATTTCCCCTTAGATTTAGCATATGTGTTTCTAAGCATGATAATGTAAGAATGTTTTAACTATTCCCTTGCATGTGTATTCATTTATAATATCGAATTATAATGATGTGTATGTCTAGTCTGAACTTGTGTGTACCATGAGTTGCATGATAATGTGGTTGTGATTTACCCAATACTTTACCATATTAACCTTGTAATGCCTCATTTTTTGAAAACTCTATTTTAATTAGTATTTATTCTATTTATAGATAAATTTACCTTATTTTATATATTTTATTACATTCATTAAAAAAATTAAAAACCCTGCTTATTTTCTTTTGAACAATTTTGTTTAAACATTATTTTTTTTTTACTTTTGTAAAAGTTTTTGAGTCCTTTTAGTCATCAAACTTCTTCAAAACCCTTCTAATTTGCGCATATTTAAATTCCTTGCCCTCTTCTGAGCCTCTCAATCATTTTTAAAATGATAAAATTAATGTTTTAACAAAAAAAATCTATTTATCATACTGATCAACCCTAATCATGTTTAATGCCAAAATAGCATTTTTAGTTATCTAAAATGTAAGAAACTTCATCAACTGTAATATTTTAAATTTATTGAGTATAAAATTATTTTGAATATTATATAATAATTTTTTATTATTTTTAATTTAATTAGCTATTTTGGCATCGTTCTCCTTCTAATTGGACTTTTATTTATCTGGTTGTTAAGTATTATTTTTGGAACCGATCCTAACCTTTCATCATTGATTAAAATGAACTAGAACCACCCATTTACTCCTTCATAAAGGGGGCCACACACCCTTTTATTGGGCTTTAGATATTTCATAAATATCTATATTAACCTTAACCATTAAGTCTTCTAATTCTTATCATCTTTCTCCTCCACCAAAATATCTTCTAGCTTACCTTTTTTCTTTTCCTACTCATCCTCCATTTCACGAGCCTCTCTCTCTCTCTCTCTCCCTACTTCATTTTCATAGCTCCCATCCTATTTTTCATTCATTATTTTGTCTACTTTCTTAGGTAGCTCATTAGTGATTTCTTGAGCAAAAAGTGGGTCAAACCTTTGTTAATGGTGAAGTGTTCTTAAGTTTCCTCCTTTTAGGTTAAAGCTAGATTTTGGACCTTAAGTATAGTCTTTATTTCTCTCTTTTTGCTTCAAGACTTGCTTAAGGTAAACCTCCTAAATTCATAGTTAATGAAGATTAAGTGTCATTACGTGTTATACTTGATTTGTGTACAAGTTAAGCATGTTTTAGTGTTTTTGTATTTCAAGCATGTTTTTTTTTGTAAGCATGAGTTCTTGATATTTTTATGAGGTTCTTAAATTGAACATGAAACACAAGAGATTATGTGGATTTATGTATGTTAAGCATATATGAGTTTGTGTAGTTTAAAGTGTTTAAACTGTGATTTTGGCCTTTAATCATGCTATAGGCATCTGAGCTTTTTTGATGTAATTGTTGTTTTTAATTTATTTTGAAGATAAAATTGGATACATCAGGCATTTCACTTCAACTTTGGTACGCAATATGTTAGATTTTTTCCATGTCTAGGTTTCGTTATGATTTTTGCAAATTTAAGAATGATTGAGGGAATTTTTGGTCAAACACACATGTGTTTTTTTTTGGGTTTTTTGAGTTCCAATACGTTCATTATAGTAAAACATATATGAGTATAAATTTTCATGATTTAATTCCAAGAATATTGCACGTTATGGCCACCTATATTTTTAGGATTTTAGAGGCAATTTAGCCCTTTTTAATTCTTTTTATGATTTTCTTGAAATTATGTTTGGGTTTTAATTGATATAAATTAACCTTGATTAAATTTTCATAAATTGTTATAAGTGCTTGCTATTTTAATTGAATTTTAGAAGTTTTAGCATAAATTTAAGGGTATTATGTGTATTTTAGTAAATGTCTAGATATTTATTAGATATTTTGAGAGATTTATAGATATTTTAGGATATTTTAATGAAGTTGATATTATCTAAAATATTGGCCTTATTTTGGATAAAAATTGACATGAATAGTATTTTAAAAGGTTTTAAGCATCAATAGTATTTATCGGGAATAATAGTTGACACTTTTATATAAATTTTCTTAAGCATTTTTCAATGTGCATAAATAATATTTTTTGTGGATAGTATTTTTCCAAAAATTATCATTTTACTTATTTTAGTGTGATAATAATTATTATATCTGAGAAAGTTAATAATTCAAAGTGAAATGTGCAGTTTAGGATTTTTTATGCCTTCTATTTATTTCATTTGTGTTGTTTTCCTTTAAGCGGCAATAGTATATATTTCATTTGCACTACTTGACTATGTGCAATATTATATTTTTTGTTTGGGCCATATCTATTTATGAAGTAGTATATTTTGTATAGGTTATTTTCCTATGTGCATTTAGTAGAGCTCCTCTCTACTCCATAGGCATCGTACAAAATGTTTTAAGGATGCACACACTTTATGAGTTTTGCATAGGTTCCTTATTTTCTATGCTTTGGATCTATTCATAATCTATAGATCATTACTTTTACAAATTTCATTTATTAGTAACCTTTATGCATTAGATGAATTCTGGTCTTTGAATCGAAGTTTTCTTTTTAAATAAAGTGGATTATTTTAGCATCTGTCATTATTTTTGGTGGTTGTGATATGTTTCAATATTGTAATGCTATCAAAGTTGTTTTAGTGAAGTTGTAAATTATTTTAGTGTTTTGAGTCATGAATTTCTTGTGGCCTTTGTTCCCTAGACTTTCAATGTGTTAACATGTAGTAAATATATAAATATGTGTATAAAGTGGGTTGTGTAATCACATCATTTAATGAACTGAATAAGCACTTAGCCATTCATGGTTGTGATTAGAGTTTTTCATATGATTCTCTATCCAATGAACAAATCCAATGTCCAAATAGATCTGATCTAAAAAGTAAATAATTGATCTAATATTTTTTTCCTAATCAAATAACAAATTCAATCAATAAAAATTCAAACAAATAAGATATCTCATTCAAATAATACAAATAACATCTACTTTGATAAAAAAAAATTAACACTTTTTAATTAATATATTTATTCAATGTATAAATATTATTCAAAATGTGCAATTAGTTTTTTAATATAATGTAGTAAAATATTTGAAATAAATAATTAAATCAAATCAATTCACATTGGATGTTTTTTTTTCATCTTTTGATTGTAGATTTTTTTCTTCTAATATTATCATTTGTGATTTGTTCAAAAGTGTTGTGTAACAGATGCATTATTTGTGATCTAATGTGAAGTTTTAGATATTCGAAATGTTGAATATCCAAAGATTTTTTTAAATAATTATTTTTTTAGCAGATATCTAATCTATGAATACCCTTATTTATAGTAGCATGATATTAAGTTATTCTTAATGTGACTTGTGTGTCTTTGGTGAAAAGATAAATTATTTTTTTATGCCATGAAAATGTACAGCATGTGAGCATGTTATTTGATAATAGTTATATGTTTTTACTCAATACTTCTTGTACTGATACTATATGTGTTTAATTTTTCTATGTGTGTGTGTTCTCTTTGTTCTTATAGCTTTTGTTTGGGTCACGCTGAGATGAGATTTATTGAATACTCTTTAATAGGGTTTGTGAATTTATTTTCTTTGGGCTCTTGTGTCTTTATCTTTATTGTATTTTACTTTATTGGTTTAGTAATCTTGTACTTTTTGGGATCAAGTATCAACTTTATATAATCACCGTGTGTAAGTTTACTTTTAGTCTCGTATTTGATATGGATTAGGTATGAGTTGTATCTCCTCTACATAGGATGTGACTGTAACACCGTGGATTTTATTTTCATGTTGTAAAAATGGAAATATTACAAATTATTATCATTTTATGGTCACTGCTCATCTAATAAGTAAAGAAATTGTGGAAGTATGTGTGGCGAGCCAGTAAATGACCTTTTTCGGGGAGCTTTTAGGTTTGGAGAGTTAGACTATCTGACATTAGATTCTTTTGAGTTGTAATTTTGTTATCATTGTTGTTTATTTTTAAACTCTTTTGTATTTTCCTAGATGTTATGATGTGAATCAAAGTGGAGGGAAGTGTTGGATCGATTATTTCTTTAGTTGTAGAATCCAGCCGATTGAAACTTGAAGAAGAAAGCTTGTTTTGGTGTAGGTTATGCTTGATTCAAGTTGCAAAATGTGTCACCGGTTACTTTGAATGATACCAATCATTCAAAGGCTCGAATGAAGAAGGCTAAACCTCAGGTTTTCCTTGATTGAAAGAGACTTGAAAGGGAGGATAAATGCAGGCCAAGCTGGGTAAATTCAGTGTTAAAAAAATTTCTATTTTTTCATTGTCCATTAGGCGTGTACAAGGAGATATATATAGGGGAGGGAGACCGACTATTACAAGCCTTAAAATAACCGAGTTCCCTTCTTAATTCAAGCCCATTTAACTCACTTGACTTAAGCCCATATAATATCATCATCTAAATGATACTAATGAATAACACGACAAAGCCACACAATGAACTATGATACATACATGAAATTACATCAAACCATAGCTTACATAAAATACACTTAGGGTTTACAAAAAGTTTAATATAACTAATGATAATCATCACCATATCTTGTTGTAGTGTCATCCTATGTATGCCATAGTCTTATATGCTTTGAATGCTTGTACACTTCAAGGTGTGTTAGCATCTTCTCCTTACAAATATGTAACATACCTGCAAGAATATCTTGAATTGTTTTCAATACCAAGCATAAACATATTATCAAGAACATTTAATATGACTGGCTCCAATATTAAGAAAGCTAATTCTTCCTTACCTTGAGAATCAGTAGGAATATGAGAATCATTATACCATGTTAGTTATGCTTTTAGGTTGTATAACCTTAACGATTTATATCTTATGTTATCTTGAGCAATATTTTAGTATGGTTTAAGCTTATTGAATTTGGAGGGTTTTAGTCTTATATTTAATATAAGATGAGCGGTAGGCATCTATCTTATAATAGCTACGGTGATAATATATATTTTTCAGAAAAATCTTTATTTAAAATGACATTTTTAATAGTGGAAAAATGGGGGTATTACATCCTTATCATATCACCCAAAAAAAAACTTTATGACCTTGTGCATTCCACGAGTGTATAATGCACAAATATTTTTACATAAATAAAAAACTTTACATTATTTTTAAATATAATAAGTAACGATTGTGGTACAAGATGACTCAAATAAAAACTAGGTTAGGGTTCATAATTTAGGTGATCATGAACTTCCATCAACTTAGTCATTTAGAGATTAGGGATATTACTATTCATAATAGGTAGAATGATATTATGACATAATTCCTTTTCTAGGGCGGTAATGCTCCTAGGGACCATTATTATTATTCGGTGGAATGGAATATGGTAAAATCCCCTTTTTTGGAAACACGATCCTGGGACCACAATTATATACTTCTAATCCTTCTCTATGTATACCTTCTATAAGTTGAAGAAACAGATAATATAGAGTAGATCTAGGATTACTTCAGTTATCGCAACTAGGAATACATAGGTACCACAACAACCCAACAAAAAAGAATAAACTAAAACACCTTCATTCTGACTCATGTAATCTTTCACTTTAATTATTAATATCTTATTAACTAATATGGCCAACATGGTTCATACCCCACACTTAATGATTGCCGCTTGATTCCTACTAATATTACACCACTTATTACTACCATTGTCACTTGTTATTTAAAATATTAACTGATACTTATATTAAATTCATACAAACACTTGTTCTATCATTATTCACTTATTATTATGATAAGATTTGTCAAATATTATATGTCACAATACTTATGATAATTACAGAAGATATATACAACACAACCAATAATATATAAGAACACACTTCCAATGAAAAGACTAAAATCTCATTTAAAAGCCCTAATTCACAGTTTATTGATAGCTTTATCCATATGACTTATTAAAAATCACCAAAATTAATACAACAATCCAACATATCTAATAAATGCTACCAACCCAAAATCAACATTAGGTTCTAGTATTTTACACACATAATATTGACTATGCCCTTAGAGTTTCTAATCCCAATTTAAGCCACTTCATATACGATTATTATTTGTGATAGCCTTAATTCACCCCAAAATTATCACATGTCAAATTTATCATGTTTAAACCCAAATAACACTTATAAAACCTTAAATTTCTATAATTAATTGTAATATGACTAATTTGCCCATATATCATCAAAATGCCTCATTGTTAACATAACTTAAACTATACTCAAGCAAACCTCAACAGGTTATATATCAAATTTTATGTAAAACTTCAATAAACACGATGACATAATTAATTTTTGCAAAAATATTTAAATGGGTGATAAACACATAAAATATGTATTATCTTAATATGTTTTAGGCATGATTAATGGGTGTTTGATGCATATTTCGTGTTTAGATAGAAGATACTACTTTGGTTTGTATTCTTATATGTAGGTATTGGATAAATATTGAAAGATTATATGATTTTTGGAAGTTAAACAAGATTTTGGAGCTAAAACAAGATTTAGAATATATGTTTCAAGAAGAAAATAGATGCAAATATATAAAGAACTGAAATTTTAACCGTAATGCAATATGAATTTGAACAAACTCAAATGACCAAAGTTATAGGTCTCTTCAATATATTTCCAATACAACTTAAATCACATCAATTTGAGGTTAGATGAAAATTTTAAAGCAAGAATATCAATGACTGTCCAAATGAGCACAAATTAAGCAAGACATCACATGCCACACATGTAGTTCAGTTATGACATTTATGAAACTTTTTTATTTCTTTCCAGATTTTTAATACCAATATATATATGTATTTTAGCTTAGGGTTTAGAGTATCTTGATTAGAGTTTTCTATTAACCTCCAAATAGTATCTAGATCTAGAGCTCAAGTATTGAAGAAAAATGAAGGATTTCTTATGTAATATTAGATTACAACTCTCTACCTTGAAGATTTTAATCAAATGATTGATTCTTTATTTCTTCTTTTTAATTAATTTCTTCCTATAATTGAATTGCATATTTATTTGATGTATTCTTTATTCTCAATCATGTGTGAGTAGATTATTTGTTCAGGATTGGAAAAGAACCTAATTTTTGGTCATTGATGATGAATTAGTATACGTTCTTGGTGAAATTTTAAAACTTTAAACTTAATTTTTTGTGATTAAACTTTGTTGACTCTCTTGATCACTGATTTAGCAATCATAGGTAATTAATTGAATGACCAAAAGGTGAAAATAATATAAAACCTCTAGAAATTTGTCATGGATTTCAAACCATGAAAGTATGTTAGATTCCTTGGGGATTCTATTGGATTAGCAAGAACCTTAATGGGTTTAACTTAATATGAATTCCATAAAAGTAGGTAATTAAGCTTAATTAAGCATGATCTTTATACCTTCAAAGAGGATTTAGATTATTTAGGATAATTCAATCGTTTTAGTTTAAACCAATACCAAGAGCCAAAATAGTTTATCATTGAGTATGGAAGTTGTGGTGAAAACCCAATCCTAGCTCTTTATTATATTGAATTCCTTCCGATTAGCTATTTATTTTATTTTTATTATTTAATCTTATAATTCTATTCTCTTTTACTTTACTCATTGGTTTATCTAATTAAAAAAAATAAAATTTTGGTAACTAGCCTCTAGTCCCCGTGGAATCGACCTTGATAGCTACAAGGAATCCGTACACTTATGGATTTTCCTATGAATGGGCCAAAACACCCCTACGTTTAATTTCAACATAAACTCCCCCAAAACTCAACCTTCACCAAAGTTATCTAATTTCACTCATGATCTTCCACCTAATATTAGAAACCACTAAAAATCAAAATTACACAGGATACTCTTCAAACATACTAAACCCTTAATAATGTACTTAATATCATGATTAAAAAATAGCAACACACATATCAACATGATTGATATTTTAAAATGAAACCTAGAATAACCCTACATGATTTTTTCACACAAAAAAAATATAAGCTTTCATGCTTGATATAAAAACACACTTAACACATAAAGATAATCTTAACAAATCTAAATCATGATTTCAAACTTAAAACATACTAATGTAATAACTACATATAGGACATATGAATAATCTACAGGAGTGTATAGCCTTACCCAAAAGCAAGGTTTCTAAGCAAGCAATATCACCTTAGGATCACCTAAACAACCGTAAAAAAAAAAAAGAGGTTAGAATGCATAAAATTAAAAAAGGAAGGGAAATATAATTTAAAAATAAAACCAAGGTATAAAATGGAAGGATGGAAGTGATTGAAATAGCCAACTAAAGTAACAAAACCACTAGCTTCCATGACCAGAAACATTGTTAAACTTACCACAGAAACACCAATAACATAGAGAGAGGGGGGGGAGAAATATTTGCAAAAAATGGAGGTTAGGGATGCAAATAAATATAAAGAAAAGAGGAGTAAGAGAGGCATTGGATGTTGGGCAAAATAAATAGGAATGGAGTTGGTTGATGGCAGTGAAAGGTATGCAACATGACTGATAAGGAGAGGGAAAATGCTTATCACAACAACTCCAAATAGAGCTCAACATGACCATGGAGGAGAGGGAGGTTAGAGGGGTGTTAATAAACAAAAGTAAGCCAAGTAAGCTGGGGAAACATTGTAGAGAGCTTATAAGAAATAGGAAAAGATGGTTAGTGCACACTATAAGAAATATTGGCATTTGCCACAAAAATTGCCACAGAATGAAAAAATTGACAAACAAATATTTTTATACAATATGTGATATTTTAGTTTAAGTAAAAATGATCACTGAATAAAGAATTTTAGTGGCTATGTTTTTTTTGTTATAGGAAAATATAGCTGTGACTATTTGGCCATAAAAAAAATATTTTTATGGCAAAATGACCATAAATTTGCATGAAAATGTATTTTCATGGCAACCACATCTTGAATTTATCATAGGAAATAATTTTTTGTAGCTAACTTGTTGTGAATTGCGATGAGAAAGATTATATTTTATGGCCAACTCAAGATGAATTAGCCATAGAATTTTTTGCATGGCTAATTCACCACAAATTTACCACATAAAAAAAATATATTCCATGGCTAACTCGCAATAAATTTGGTATCAAGATATATTCACCACAAATTGGCTATGGAAAGATATTTTTTTGGCTAACTCATCATAAATTGGCCATAAAAAGATACTTTTGTGGTTAACTTACCACAAATTTATGATGAAAAGATACTTTCATGGCTAACTCACTATAAGTTTGCCATGGAAAGATACTTTCATGGATAACTTACCACAAATTTGCTATGAAAATATATTTTCATGGTCAACCCACCACAAATTATTTGATACTTTTATAGCTAACTTGACATAAATTTGCCATGAAAAGAAATTTTGAAGATACCTTGCAATGAAATGATATTTTGTAGATAACTCACCTTAAATTTGCTAAGAAAAATTATTTAAATGCTAAGGCCAATACCTATTTAGTTATAGCTCAAAAAATTATGACTATATTATGAACTAACTAGGTTTATTTTCATCATCACATTTTTATTATTTTGAACAAATAGTAAAATTAACCAATTATTAATTTGAGTCATAGTTTAAAAGTATACAAAATTTATTGAATAATATATATATATAAAGTAAAAACCATATTAAGAATTAACTATGTCATTTTTAAATAGTATAGTATAATAATAGTACATTTTTTACCTTTTAGATTTTACTAATTTGAATAAAAGATAAAATTTATTAATTATTAATTTATGTCATAAATTAAATGTTCGTATGAATTATGAAATAGTAAATAATACTATCACAAATAGATATACATACATATATGCCAACACACACACACACACACATTTGGAAAAGTATGTAATACCCTATGTAAGTGATGTATATTTAATATGGATTAAAAGGTTTGATACAACTATTTATATAAACAAAATACAACTTCATTAACAGAAGTCTATTGTTGAAGAACTTCATAATTAAGTGTATTTAAATTAGAGTAGTTCAAGAATGGATGACCTCACGATAAGTCTCTCTGAAAGTACGCTATAACTACCCATGATTAATATTGGGATGAGGACTATCCACGATTAGTGTCAACTATTATTATTATTATTATTATTAGTATTATTATTATTATTATTACATGAGTCATGGGAATGCATGTGGATAATTGAGATATGGGCCACAAGAACAATCAAGGCTATTGACATATATGCCATGGGACTACTCGTGGTTATGATGATGTGATGCGAGTGACAAGAGTACACTTACTTATTTAGATGCACACCATGAGACTAATCATGGCTATAGAGATGTGCATCACAAGAATACTCGTGGTTGTCAAAAAGTGAGCCATGTGACTAATCATGTCTTCCGAGACATGTGTTGCAAGACTGCTCGTGATTATCTATATATGCGCCATGTAACTACTTATGGTTAAATACATGAGTCATGTGACTACTCGTGGCTATCATAACATGTGTCATGGGACTACTCATGACTATCATAACTTGGACCACACAACTACTCATGACTATCAAAATATGGTACACCAATTGCTCAAAGCTAATTCCACCAATAATAGTCACCAAATAACTTTTCCTGTAACTATCATTTTCATCATGGGCTTATATACCATGAAAGATGACGCCAAAAATTTCCATGTGAAATGTTTTAGCCACTATGTTTTTACTTAATAGACACAAATGCTCCAATGACCTATGTGTCAATTTTTTGGTGGAAGTTTGCATGTAAAGAAAATAAGTCGTGAGGTGTGCTTGGGGTTTAAAGGAGCACAATTTAGGGGACTATGGGGGTAGCTAGACTAGCACGAATTAGGGGTAATGAAGGTTGGTCAAAAAACAAGCTTAGCACTTGATTAAAAGTTAAGTGTGTATGAGACTAAAAAGGGATAATGTATGATTAGAGTACTTTTAATCAAAATTTTGGCTAAAAAATATCAACCATGAGGGAAATCAGATGGGCATCTAGTTAGGGGTTGTTTAGTATCAAAATAGGTAGTTACTACATTGGTTATGATTAGTTTAATGAATTAAATCATAAAGATGATCCAAAAATGAGTATTTGTAGAGAAAAATAGCAAATTGACTCCAAAAATTAACAAAAACGTGTGTAATGATTTTATAAATCTAAATATATAAAATTATTGATTATCAAAATTAGTCTGAATGTTGAAAGATGAAAAATGAGCAAAAATAAAAAAATATATACACATTTGGTTCTTAAAAACAAAACACATTTTTCCGCAAAACTGGAAAAAAGAATAATGAAGGTTCCAGAAGGGTATAGATTGAAGCACACAATTTTTAGAAAATCAAATATACAAAAACATTTAATCCTGGAATTCGTTTGAAATCCAAACAAATAAAATGGCTAAAACTGTCTAATTGCGTAAATAAAAATTTTCATGATTTAGAAGAAAAAAATAATATAAAAAAGGATTGAAGGATTCTATAAGCTTATAAAATTTTTGAAAATAAGTTATGAATTTTGGATGAGTTGGAAATATGCATAAACAACTAAATTGGAAGATTTGTAGAAAATACAACTTTATGTAAATGAATAAAACAAACTACGGAAAGTTTAGATTTAATATGAATGACTTAGAAATTCATATTAAAAGTTTTAGAAACAAATTACAAGACTAATTACATATTAATTAGGATTAGGAAAAATTAGTGTATTACAAAACTAAAATAATAATATATTATTTTAACAGTCATAAATATTAGAAAAGAAAATATTTTAGTCATTGTTATTAAAGTGTATAAAATGAGAAAATATTAATATTTTGACATAATATAATTGAAAATAACTAATTTATACACTATTAGTTAATGTAAGAACTTGTATAATAGATATTATACCATTCTACAATACAGTTAAATTTACATACTTATAATTAGTGATATAGTACTATAGATGACAAATAATGATACTATTATAGTATATCAAAGACACAAACTCTTTAGATTTATTTTTCAATATTAAATTATATTACTTTTTGGCAAAGTTATTATATTGCCAATATAAGCAATGATCCTATGGTAACTTATGTATGATAGGTGTACTCTTGTGCCTTGCATCTATTATCTATATTAGCACCTTTGGGCATTTCTTTAATTAACACTAAACTATCATAATTTTAGTATATTTTTGATATTTTATTTGACTTTTCCCTTAATTGAAATGATTTGATTTTGACTATTTATGTGTATAATACCCATCTTTAAAGATATTTTATTTTTCTTTATTTAGTGTATAATATATAGTAGCTTTATTAAGTGGATGACATTAGTGTAAATGTATTGATTCTTAATATTTATGATACAAGGAATATGACCTAATATGCATAAAAAAGTATAACCATCTTAATTTGTTATGCTCCCTCCGTTTATGAATGGAAGTCTTTTTAGCTCATACTTTTTGTTTTAAAATAATAGTTATTTTTGAAATTTTATTACTTATTTTTTATTTTTATCCTTAATTTTTCTCTTTCTTCTTCAATACATTAATTGTTATATTGTTTTTCAATGAAATATATAATTGTCATATTTGGGGTATATTTATTACCTCCTAAAATATTATGTAAATTACTAAAAGGACTTTCTCTTAGGAATGTGGGGAGTATAATTTATAAAAATGAACTAAACTAAAAGCTACCCTATATTTTATTATTTCCTAGATAGATAGATATGAAAAAAAATCTAATGCGGAACAAAATCTAGCTAGACCTAGATCAAGGACTCGTACATATTATTTAGATCCAAACCCGACCCAAATCCGACGCATATCAAAAGTTTAAACCCAGACCCAGATCAACCGGGTAAACGAGTCTTAAATAGGGTCCTAAATAGGTACGACTATTTTTGAAAAAATAATTAATAATCTATATAAATACAAATACATTTATGTTTTATATAGCTTAATATGTATTTTTTGTTAAAAAAATCCTCCAAGTGAAAAAATAAACATTTTAAAATAGTTATGTTAACTTTTCAAATGGTGTTTTAATGCTTTTGGAATACAATAATTTACATATTGCTTATAAAGTAAATATAAAAAAATAAATTTAAAGAAATCAATAAGAAGCTCAAATAAGATTACGACAATAATGACAAACATAATATAAGTATGTATTTATACACACACACACACATATTAAACGAGTCTAGCAGGTCGAGTCTAGTCTGGACCTAGTGGACCCAAACACATACCCATTTAGGTACATATAGACCTAGATCCTACCCAAATCCATCAGATCCAAAAATTATGGATCCAGACCAACTAAAAATGAAGCGTGTCTAGTAGGTCTGGGTTAGGTCCAGGACCCATTTTTATTCCTACATCCAACATGAGAGTTGAGATAAGAGTTATAGGTGAGACAAGCTAAGTTGAGTCAAACACCCTTGTTCAAGAATGACTTATTTAATATGCGTGTCGAGCCGATCCAACTCATTGATTAAATAAGCCTAACTAATTGTCGGTGTGGGCTTGACGAGTTTAATAAACAAGTTAATCTAAGCGAACTCACTAGTTGACTTTAGTGACAAAAAGAAAGTTGAGTTATTATAATTTGTTATATTATGAGGTTGGTTATTGACTCAATTTATATACACAACATGTTTTTACTGGGCCTAAGATTATAATAGAACGTTTCATATTCTTCTATCCATCAAATTAGTCTAGTTTATTTATAATATTATATTTATTTGGAAACTGATTGTTGTAAATAAATGCATAAACAATGCATATATAAAGTTATACATATATATAATGGGTTTCTAACGAGCATTTAAAGTTGACTCATAAATAAAATTGTCAAACTTATAACAAGTAGATATGAACTACTTTTAAAATTGATGATTAATCCCATGGATTAATATGAATTATTTTTATTATATTTTTTTTATCAAGTCACCTACATTCTAAAATACTTTTCAATAAGAAAATTTTCAATGATAAATTTTCTAAATCAAATTATTTTTTAGTGATATAGATAATAGTAAAAATTATTAATCATTTACCCTTTACCGTATAACTTGAGCTATTACAGCTTAAACACACCAAAGCTAGCGGTTTGACGACGATAGGGCATAAGTGCATGCGTGTTTAGTTTGATTGTTTTGGTTGATAATTGATTTGATCTCCCCACTCTTACGTTGCAGCCAGACAGCCACAGGTGGTTTTGGACTTTTGGTTGGGCGCGAATGAAAAAGCGGCATTCTCCTTCATATTTCATCTGTCCAGACGCTCAATCATTCGTGTTTAAGTTATTGAATATCCAATTCTATTAATTAAATTTGAATATCAAAACTTTCAGATATTTGTAAATAATGAACAGATATTGTTTGAATCGAACAAATATTTAATATTCATATGAATACCCTACTTAATCAAATATAAAAGTTTTATACTAAAATATTTATTGGTTCTAGTCCCTATTAAGTGCTAAAAAAAAATTATTCTCAACATGACATAACATGCTAGATTAACAATAAAAGAAGCCGATACATAAACTTATTAATTGATACGCACACCACAGATAATGAAGCACTTGAATGGTGGGAATATCACTTGGGATAAGGTCCCATTGCTCCAAAAGTATTATTTTTGACCTATACACCCAACATGGGCTACCCATGCTCTATAGCATGATCATATCAGCCATTATTAATCAAAATAAAAAAAATTGGTTGCAATCACCATATAAAACAGACCAAAAAAATTCATACATCCAAATGTCAATCAAGGTAGATGCATAATTGCTTTGATGCCTCATGTTAGACCAAATAATGGCACGACTCATATAAGCATCACAATTTATAACATGAATTCATGTATAATCACAATTTTATATGAAATCCTAAATACATGAAATCTCATCCTTTATGTGTACTATAAAATATGTTATATATAGATCATATTTTGCGTACCACTATCCATTAACTAAATTAATTATTATACTACCCAAAAAAAATAATGGAATGCAAATTTATTGGTTCTAGTCCCTTGAACCTTCAATACAAAGGTGCTTGTCTTTATGATAGGAATGAGAAATAGACCCTTATACAATCTCCTTATAGAATTTCTTGACTTCAATTAGAGAATCAAACCCCTGAATTACCTCACTTCTCCCCCCCCCAAATATACATGAGTGTATAGAGGGAGTAGAGGAAAATAGAAGAACAAACAATAGCAAATTGACGAGCAAATTATATTATGAATAGATGAGTACTTTTATTTAAACATTAATAAGGGTTTGACCCTTTAACCTATTCAAAACTCATTTAAAAACAAAAAGCACCATACTAGTTTCTCCCTCCTTTTCTCCATACATCTGTCATATCCATTTTTTATTTTTTATTTTATTTTTATCCTGATATAACTCATAGACACTTAACAACTATTTCTAATATTAAGAAATATTAGAAGAGATAATTAGGCTAAAATACTAACTTCAGACCTTATTTAATATATCATTATGTCCACACTTTATTTCCGATTTTATATGGATCATACCTTAGGGTTAATATATAAAATGCTTTGTATTTGAAATAAATAAAAGAAAATTCATAAAAGAAAAATATATGAATAGAATATGCATATTAAAAGTGACTGAATGTATTAAGGTTACAATGAATATAAAAAATGCACAATATATACTAATTTTCTCAACCCAACCATATTATTGATCATCTTCTTCCCTCCCTAATTCCTTGTCAGTCTCCTCTCTCCTCCCTCCTCCGACTCAAAATAATGGTATAAAATGTTGATATAAGTATTCACATCAATCCTTATAATACTTCCTTCAATTTGAGGGTATTACATTCACCCTCACCTAAAGAACGCAACACCCTTGTTGTTTCTTGACCACTAATTGTCTCAATATAGTTTATCCCAAGAATCATTAGTTGATTGACTCATCCAAGTTCTTCTCATGGTCACAGTTTTGCTTAGATACCATTTGTAACACCTCGAGTCTATACGACTACTATAACATCCCGAGTTGACACAACCATGCAGGGCTACATTGGAGCACTTTTAGATTGATTGGCTAACCCTATAGATCAACACAAGTCCTTTCAATGCATTTTATCCTCACTCAAACACTTCTCTAAAAAAATTTAGAAAATTTTTCAAACTTTCCAGGAGAGTCACACATCCTAAAAATTGTTCCACGACCAGTACTCTTAATTGTGGAGTCTTTAGGATGAAATCACCAAAAGGATGGTATACCATGTTGATATAAGCAGCTAGATCAATCATTATAATACTCTACTCAAATTGGAGTATTACATTCACCCCCACTCAAAGAACGAAACGTCCTCATTGTGCCTCAACCATTTAATTGTCTCAATATAGTTGTATCCCAAGAATCATCCCACTAGGCGGCTGACTGACTCATCCTAGTTAAGCTTGCAGTGGCGATTTCACTCTGATGCCATTTGTAACACCTTAAGTCGACACGACCACCCAATGCTACCTTGGAACACTTTTAGATTGGTTGGTTGGTCCTACAGATCAATACAAGTCCTTTCAGCGTACTTTGTCCTCACTCGCACACTTTTTGAGAAATTTTCTAAAAGTTTCCAAAACTTTCCAAGATGATCATCCATCCTAAAATTACTCCAAAACTATCATGCTTAACTGTGGAGTTCTTAGGACGGAATCACCAAAAAGATGGTATACCATATTGATACAAGTAGCCAGATTAATCCTTATAATACTTCCCTCAAATTGGGGTATTTATAGACATGTAGGGGCTGCCCTAGACTACTTTTGGATTGATCAGCTAACCTTATAGATCAATACGAGTCCTTTTAGCGCGCTTTGTCATCACTCATGAGGTTTTTAATTAAATCTTTAAAAAAAATTTAAAACTTTACAATAAGGTCACCCATTCTAGAAATTTCTCCACGAAAGCACGCTTAACTATGGGATTCTTATAATAGAATCATCAAAAGGATGATATAACATGTTGATATAAGTAGCCATATTAATCCTTATAATACCCTCTCAATTTAGGGGTATTACAAGGTGTGTGAGATTAATGGTTTTTTCCTAATTCTTAATACTAGTATCATATATAATGGATGTATCATGCATCCTAATCCCAAGTGTAGGGTATAATTTATGTCATAAAATAATCCCAATTATACTATGATCTTTTTTATGCATCAAAATCTTTGGTCCTTTTATTAAATCTGAATTATGACTATAAATACTCTCACACTATCCTTGGGCATATGGATTAATTAGTAACAACATGTTAACTCCAAGGTTTGAGTTAATTTGAGTACTTGAAAATGTAGTCGTGTTAAAATATCAAGAGTATTGAGATCTTTATTGCTAGAGTCTTATCTAGCTCAAACCTAAGTAATGGCAATTTACATACTTCTAGATACCATATGATCTAATAAAACTTTCATATTAATGTGAATACTGATAAGTAGTGGCATCTTGTTGTATGTTGATACATTTAATTAATAGTATCTTAGTTCAAACAACCAAGCTTAATTGTGTTAGGCTCTCGAATAAGAGTACTTTCCAAGTATGGAGAAACTAAAACAAAGTAACAAAGTTAGCTTTGATTTATGCTTTTATCTATTTACAATTCAATAGCAAATTAGCACATGTGATCAATAGAGAAGAAAAATAATATTTTGAAGTTGTTTTAAGGAATGGAATAGAAAGTATTGATAGAGATCGGTCAATATATCACTTTATTTTTTTATAAGAAATATTTCACTAATTAAACATAAATATAGGATACCTTTTAACGTTGGTCTAGCAAACAACATACTCATGGTATTGTACATTAGGGTGCATCATGTATCATGTTATAATAATGATAAATAAATAAACTAACATGGATATGTGGAATGTTCTACATACATAGCTGAATATGTTATAGGATGAAAAAGAAAATAAATAAGTAAAAACCGACTTTGTGCTTTTATGGATAATACTCCATCTGATTTTGAATAAGTGTAATTTTGAGAATTTGATTTTGGTTACAAATAAGTTTCATTTGCATTTATGAGATAAATTTTGAATTATTTTTTTCTGCTCTATACTTTAGTATTAATTACTTAATAATATTTTATGTATCTATTTCTTTCTCTTTCCAACAATAATTATAATTTCCAATGGTATTTTGATAGGGATATTTTAGTCATTTGGATTATTATTATTTTTAATTCTTGTGTCAAAGGCTAAACCGACACTTATCTAAAACCAAAGGTAACTAGAGATCCTAGGTTAATCACTATAGGAGCTGCATATATTACATTTTTATATAAAGATCTTATATACATGGTGATTGCCACAATATAAATTGATGATTATGTATCATGTATTTGTGGATTCACTCACTTAATATATGATGATGAAGACAACATAAATGTCAAACTACTATATACTATATTTGATGATTTTAACATTCATCTTAGATAATTTCAACAGTCACATTGTTATACTGCATGACTATGAGGAAGGTATGCTAAATGATTTCATGTTGGATGATTATGGAAGCCAGACGAGAATTTCAATGGTTTATACTGGGTGATTAAAACGAAAGTATATTAGATGATTTCAGCAGTAATAATAAATGATTATGAGATTTACACTGGATGAATATAAACAAGACAGGAAAAGGAGTAATGATAAACTCTAGTCACGTAAACGGATATTACAAACGAGACCCGTATATTATATGTAAGAAAGAATTTCTCCGAAAAGAAGGGAAGCTGAAACGATGTGCGCTGAGAATGGATTGATGCTGTCCGCCGCTAATACGGCAATGCTACATTATCTGCATGGGAGTACCTTACAAAAAATTATCAGACGTACGGTATAATTTGTGTAGATGCAAGGTGCAGATGTCATACGCGGAATGAAATGAAACATTTTCACGTAAAAGAAGGGGCCGCAGCAAAAACCTGCGAAGAATTCAACAGGGTGCAGTTCGAGGTTTCCATTACATCTAGAAAGTGTGCGCAGGTCAAAATCACGGCATCTTGCATACGTGTTTATACACACACACGTATGTGTCTAGTACTATGTGTATTTCATCATGAAGGTTGGCGGAACCATTGTCTTCCTCGCGTGTCCTTTTTGAGCAATCAACCAAATATAAAACTAAGGAAGCTAATGATGCCATATAACTATCCCCCCTCTATCTCTCTCTCCACGTATAAAACTTTAAACATTAGTATAGTAGAAATATATTTCTAAATCGAGTATAATATAATGAGGATCGAACCTGAATATAGTAATATTAGACTTATGTCTAGAACTTTCAAATAATATGATCCAATATATATATATAAGAGAATATCTGATATAAAAATAAAAATTTAAACTAGTCTAATTGGTTAGACAATAAAAATAAAAAAGTTTTATTAAAACAAGCTAGGAGTTTGATTTTTTGTCTAAGCAAAAATTTTATACATATAATGTAACACCCCGAGTCGACACGACCACGTGGGGGCTACCTTGGAGTGCTTTCGGATTGATCGGCTGACCCCACAAATCAACACGAGTCCTTTTAGCACGCTTTGTCCTCACTCACGTGCTTCCCGAGAAACTTTCAGAAAATTTCCGAAACTTCCCAGGAGGTCACCCATCCTAAAATTGCTCCACGGCCAGCACGCTTAACTGTGGAGTTCTTAGGACGGAATCACCAAAAGGATGGTATACCATGTTAATATAAGTAGCCAGCTCAATCCTTATAACACTCCGCTCAAATTAAGGTATTACAATCACCCCCACTCAAAGAACGCAACATCCTTGTTGCGCCTCAACTACTAACTGTCTCAATACAGTTTATCTCAAGAATCATCCCGCTAGGTGGCTGACTGGTTCATCCAAGTCCAGCTCACGGTCGCGGTTTCGCTTTGATACCATTTGTAACACCCCGAGTCGACACGACCACGCAGGGGCTACCTTGGAGTGCTTTCGGATTGATCGGCTGGCCCCACAGATCAACCGAGTCCTTTCAGCGCGCTTTGTCCTCACTCACGCACTTCCCGAGAAATTTTCAGAAAATTTCCGAAACTTCCCAGGAGGTCACCCATCCTAAAATTGCTGCACGGCCAGCACGCTTAACTGTGGAGTTCTTAGGACGGAATCACCAAAAGGATGGTATACCATGTTGATATAAGTAGTCATATCAATCCTTATAACACTCCGCTCAAATTGGGGTATTACATTAATGTAATACACCAAATTGAGCGGAGTGTTATAAGGATTGAATTGGCTACTTATATCAACATGGTATACCATCCTTTTGGTGATTCCGTCCTAAGAACTCCATAGTTAAGCGTGCTGGCCGTGGAGTAATTTTAGGATGGGTGACCTCCTGGGAAGTTTCAGAAATTTTCTAAAAGTTTCTCGGGAAGCACGTGAGTGAGGACAAAGCGTGCTAAAAGGACTCGTGTTGATTTGTGGGGCCAACCGATCAATCCGAAAGCACTCCAAGGTAGCCTCCGCGTGGTCGTGTCGACTCGGGGTGTTACAAATGGTATCAAAGCGAAACCGCGACCGTGAGCTGGACTTGGATGAACCAGTCAGCCACCTAGCGGGATGATTCTTGAGATAAACTGTATTGAGACAGTTAGTAGTTGAGGCGCAACAAGGATGTTGCGTTCTTTGAGTGGGGGTGATTGTAATACCTTAATTTGAGCGAAGTGTTATAAGGATTGATCTGGCTACTTATATTAACATGGTATACCATCCTTTTGGTGATTCCGTCCTAAGAACTCCACAGTTAAGCGTGCTGGCCGTGGAGCAATTTTAGGATGGGTGACCTCCTGGGAAGTTTCGGAAATTTTCTGAAAGTTTCTCGGGAAGCACGTGAGTGAGGACAAAGCGTGCTAAAAGGACTCGTATTGATTTGTGGGGTCAGCCGATCAATCCGAAAGCACTCCAAGGTAGCCCCCACGTGGTCGTGTCGACTCGGGGTGTTACAAATGGTATCAGAGCGAAACCGCGACCGTGAGCTGAACTTGGATGAGCTAGTCAGCCACCTAGCGGGACGATTCTTGGGATAAACTGTATTTGAGACAGTTAATGGTTGAGGTGCAACGAGGACGTTGCGTTCTTTGAGTGGGGGTGAATGTAATACACCAAATTGAGCGGAGTGTTATAAGGATTGAATTGGCTACTTATATCAACATGGTATACCATCCTTTTGGTGATTCCGTCCTAAGAACTCCATAGTTAAGCGTGCTGGCCGTGGAGTAATTTTAGGATGGGTGACCTCCTGGGAAGTTTCGGAAATTTTCTGAAAATTTCTCGGAAAGTGCGTGAGTGAGGACAAAGCGCGCTGAAAGGACTCGGTTGATCTGTGGGGCCAGCCGATCAATCCGAAAGCACTCTAAGGTAGCCCCTGCGTGGTCGTGTCGACTCGGGGTGTTATATATAAAATATAGAACAACAATATTTTTTCCGGCTTAGGCCCCTGAATGTTAAACCCTGATATGATGGAAAAGAAAATCAAAGTAGAAATATAAAGTACACCTATATATATATATTCTAATTTTAAAAACTAACTTAAGATTTTTTTTATACATAAAAAATCCGTGAATATAATTATAAAAGTTTGTATAAGTAATGATTAATGACACTATAAAAAATATAAAATATCAAAAAAATAAATAAAGCTTAATATATCTGATAATTAAAAGTGAATATTTACTACTAAATTAAACTTTATCCTATGCTGATTTAAGATTTCATAGGATATGTGAAAGTATGAATATCCATATGAATTTGGTCCTTTTAATTAGCCATCTATCACGGACTTTGACTCAAAGTTACCAACTTTAAGTTTGTCAACAAACCAAATGGAAAGTGTATTTTTTTTTCTTCTTTTGCGTAATCATTTTTATTACACCCCTTTTGATTATTCTTCACTCTACGCATGGAGCCAGGTTGGCTCGAGGGAAACCAGATGCTTAATTGACAGACTGAAACTTTGATGTGTTTTGCAAATCAAGTTAAAGTACCGTACGGATCAGTAGTACCATATGCTATGCCTAATGCCTGTGAGGATGGATATTTTGGCCCGTTTGGTAGGGACACAAGTAGATAGTCATCAAAAAATGTTTTCTGATGAGTGTGCAAACTCCGGATGAGGTTCGAGCGTCAAAAGATCGGAGAGGACAGGAGTTGGTGAAAGAGGACTTAACGATGACTCGTTGCTCGCTCCCATGGGATAGGGATGAAATCCAACACGATAGCTGAAGATATTTAGTTAATGGAAGAAGCATGACACAGAAGGATCAAGTACGCGTGTCTTTCAAATGTTTGAATTGAGTCACGGTGGTTGAGTTCCGTCAAAGCTGGGTAGGGTCAGCTGTAGCCCCTATCCTATGTCAGTGCTTCTGTCCCAGATTTCTGATTTATAAGCACTGCATAAATAGTCGGAAAAGTTTGCGCTGTCGACCTTCTACAGGGCTGTGTTGTTATTGTTGGGTTACTCGTTGATGATGCCAGAGTGATGAGATGATATTTCTGGGCTGTATAAGTGTATACCTGTATCCGAGCTATCCCATGCGATGCGCGCCTTATATTTTTCGCATGTTCTAATTTAATATTTTTGAATACTGTTAAGCGTTCGATCGGCAGAAGATGATAGGGGCGTAGAAGTTATTTTTCTTTTTTCTTTTTTTTTTACAACTCTTAAAATGAATCGGTTCGATATTAATTTTAGATATTTATCTGAATAATTAAAATAAAGATTTTATTAAAAATATTATTACCGTTCCTAATAATTATATAATATAAAAAGATATAAAATAGGACTTTCTCCCTCAATTCTTCCACCCATACCAATTGACTTGAGCTCCAATATGCTCTTGCCATCGTAAAGGGAAAATATTAAAGTTTTTAAATAGTGGTACTTGATTGCAGCATGCATACGAATATCCTGGACCTGTACGATCTATCTTTTTAATTGAAAAATGATGAAATGAAAACGTCACATGCTCATTAAATACTATCTATACGATGTATTTTTCTTTATTTGTTTGAAAGTAAGTTCAAGTAAAAAAAATATATATTTTTCATTGACCATATTTTTATATATTTTATTAACAAATAAATCATTGAGCTGGACCAAAATGAGTGATACTTTTTTATGTCTTAACTACTTTTCAACTCTTAAATTATCCTTGAAATATAAATAAAAAATAGATATTATTATAATTTATACACTACTTTTTTGGACGTGTAATTGTAAATTAAATATAAAATACTATTACTTCCAAGGAAGTGGTTATTTGTACGAAACAAAAAATAATATTATTTAAAAAAATTATGTTGCTGTAAATTACTTCCATAAAAATAGAACTTAATACTATGAAAGTTACTTCCCAAACGAGACCTTAGTGACTTATTCCTCTCTAAGTCACCTCACAATTCATGTAAAATTAGTATTGTATTTTTACGTTACTTATATATTATCATATTAAAGATTAAGTTTCAATGAAAATACTCATTAACTACAAGGACAAAAATAAAAATACAACTATAACTAATGATATGATTTTTTATTTAATGCTATTCTATTTCTTTTTTTATCCTAACGGTTTTTAGGCATTTCCAAATATTGTGAAATATTTTAATGATAATTAATGAGAAGAAGTTTATGGTGCACTTATGTTGTAAGATGTTGATATTTCATCTTTCTTTGTTACTCATTTGTTATGTTAATATCATGGCTAATTTAGTATAAAAATGACAACAATAGTAACGATCCAATATAAAATTTGGAGAAATGTATGTGTTCTGACCTTCATGCATGAATGTGATACCATTTCTATTATCATTATGAACTATTACTATTTGTACAAGTCTATAGTGTATATATATGTTTGTGCAGGGTGAACCCTTACACTTGGGGTAAGTTGCATGATGATCATCACGGTAATATCATCATTTATTTACAAAATTTTAAAATTAATTATCTTCAACTTGATGTATTAAAATGTAAAAAAGTAATACTAAATTTTTTCGCATAGTTTTTCTATAAATAAATGTGTATATAGGTATACTTCCAACGTAAAAAAAGATACACATATATATTAGAACATATACACATCTCACAAGAATTTACATATTCTTTAATAAAATACAAATTTTTTAATACCACAATACACATCTTTTAGGGTAAAATATACATTATATAGAATAATAATACACTTATTTTGCGATTTGAATACACATCATCTAAAATATAAATTTACATCTTTAGAGACAATAATACACACCTAATATATAAATACACATTTTTCATAATATTGATACACATCCTTCGTAACAACACTATACATCCATTATTTATACAAGTGTAAATGTGAAATACACATGTATTAAAATACATACAGATGCATCATCCATAATAATAATAATTATTATAATAATAATAATATATCTTTTATAAGAAGAATAAACATTTTCACAAAAAATACATATCTTGTAAAACACGAACATATATCTTTCAAAATATAAATGCATGTCTTCCCTAACAAGAATTTAATAATACACATCCATTGTTTATACAAATGCAAGAGAGATTTACACATCTTTGAAAGCAAAGACATATCTTCCAAAACGAAGATACACATCTTGCAATAAAAGAATACACATTAGTTATTTTATATAAGTATAAAATAGAAATACAAATTTACAAGAAACAGATATACATATACAACTAAAATATAATTTCTTCTGATACTATAATACACATTCTCTATTACTCCAATATACATTGTATTGTACTATAATACACATTTTCAATACTATGATACACAAATTTTTAATAGTATGATACAATTTTTTCATACCTAAAACACATATTATTCAATATTATAATATACATTTTCTATAACTAAAATACACATTTTTAAGTACATATCATAATATACATCTTTCGTATTATGCCAATGTAAGGAAGAAGTATACACATTGTTGGATAAAAATATCGATACTTTATTTTAGCCGTTGGAAGCAAAATTGCAAAACTTATTTTCAAAGTCTAGAAGTTAATTTTTTTTAAAGAAAAGAAATGGATCTTGCAGCTTCACTGCATGAAATATAGCAGAAGTTGAAAAGAAAAATTATTTTTTTTAGTCATGCCGACGTGCCGCATTGTGCATCATATGCAGGATGTATACCATGCATATGGTAGCAGGATGCAACAACTAAAAACTCCCCCCCCCCCCCCCAATCCGAAAAGCTAATGTATTAGTAGGTATGTCTAAGTTTAACGTGATAATGATGATATTTTCCACTAAATTAGTCTTAAATAGTTTATTTTAACTTTTAAAGAAGTTCCGGTTCTCTATAATTAGTAAGAGAATGATTATTTTGTAAAATATGTTTAATATTTTTAATAGCTAATTTATTTTTTTTAGTTTTTAGAGGTCTAATTTTATTTATTTATTTATTTATTTTTAACACAGGTTTTCGGATACTACAAGACGACACTGCATATATACATAATTAATTAATCAATGATCTACTATAGAGCACGATGTAATGACGATTGCTGAGCCTGACATGGAGGAGACAAGACATATTAATTAAATGTTAATATTGTCATGGCATGCTAGCTGATCTAACTTTGTTTAATACTGCTAGTGTATTAATCGTCGACCTTAGCTACCAACACAAGCAAGAGTTTGCATCATAGTTGAAAGGATTACCACTAATTTTTAATTTACTCTTTTTCTCAGTAGACAATACTGAGTTGTCTGCTTGCGAGTTGCGACACGCGTAGGAAAGAACAGATGGGTATAAAATCCATGCACAAGTGGTACAATATATTGTATGAAAAGTTACCGGGTACTTTCGTCGGGCTCACGTACTTATAAAAAAATTGAGTTTAAAATTATCACTCTTTAAGTAGTCATTCGTAATTGATAACTTAATAATTAACATAGTATTTCGTTGGGTTTTCCTCGACAAGTTAAGTACGTCGGCGAACATTAGGCCAGTCGACCAGGAAAGGCCAATCGGCCAGCACGAGACCCGATGGCTAGGAAAGCCCCACCCGCTAAAGGCTTTAGTCGGGGAGAAAAATAGTTGGTGGTCTATTTAGATCAAAATAATTAAAGTTGATTAATTTATTTAATATTTAGTCTATTTTTTTGATATCTTAATATACATGTACATATAGAGAATATTATTTGTACATTTATATATAAGTAGGTGTACATATTAGTATAATTATATGTACACGATATTTTGTACTTGTAACTAAATATTTTGGGACCATTTTGATTTTTACCCAATTAGTTTCACCTACATATACTACAAAGAAATTTTCCCTTAATCTATTCTAGTAAGTTCCATGCAATATCTTGTTCCCATTCCAAACACATGTTATAAGATGGATCCTATAAGATAAAATTTTCTTAAAATACTAAATTATATACTAACCAATCATAATACACCTAATTAAAAAAATAAATAAGTAAATAACACACTAAATAAAGACTAAACACATGCCTCTATTATTACATGCTATCATATATGCTATATACATGCCTCTATTATTAGTGACTTGTTTTGCAAGTTTCATTAGTAACTAGCAATGTAGTCAACCTTTTGTATTTTAAATTCATAGGATGTCCTTTTTAGATAAAGGAAAATAAACTCCACAATAATAAATATTAAGTATTGATCATTTGCTTAAGCATCAATATTATTACATGGGCTATAAGCACAACAAAGTAAACAATAACAAAAAATAAAAAGAAAATGATAATTATAAACTAAATAGAAATTAGTAATCAAATAACATATCAAATTTAATTTATTTATTTTACTCTGCATATAATATTTGAACTTTTTGTAAGTATTTTTCTTCCTCAACAATTGACTTTGTTAATATCTCGTTAACTCTTCCTTCATGTTTCTTGATGCTCAATATATAGTTTATATAAAATAATAGCGTTAAGGTTTAGAGTTAGAAAAAAAAAATATAATGTGAATAAAAAAGAAAATAGATTTTATGGTAAAATAAATAAATTATAGTCAGTATATAGAATCATAACATTTTACCTAGAATCATAGGAATTTATTGATGTAAGATTCTATGATAATTCTACTACTTTGAGATTTTACCTAAGATTTTTGATTGCTTAGTAAATTTTGGATTGTAGAATCGTAAAAGCATAAGATCCATATCTGGAGTTTAACAACTATGAACCTAACATTCAACATTATTTCTTCATACTTCTTTCCTTAGGTTTTTCATCTCTTCTTTTTTTGGAAATCGTAACATCATTTTGGTTCTCAAAAATTGTGGAAAATTTTAGAAATTAAATGCTGTAATTTTCCTTATCTATGACAGTTTTATATTTTTTTTTATAATTTTCTTACTTACCTATTAACTAGAACAAACCAAAGTGTAAAATTATCGTTTGGTTAAATTAATTTTAGAATATAGTTTGGTTTGGTTAACAAAAAAGTAACCACAAAATATGGTTTAGTTTGGTTAAGAGAGTTAACTACCATTAACCAAACTACGTGCACCTCTAGTTCAGAAAATTGTTTGTCAAGGTATTATATGTTTCAAACAAGATCATATTGGTAGCATGGCACCGTTTGTTTTTTACATCAGTATTTTAATCTTAGATAAAATAATTAAAAAATGAAAGTTTTACTATCACATTTTTTTTACTACACCCTAAGTATTTTATCGTTTCATATTTTTTTTTGTGAATTTTTGATTTTGCATAGATTTTTTTGTGAGGAATTTTCTTATATATATATATATTAATAATTTTAAAGTGGTAAAAAGATATTCAACTGGTCAAATTAAAAATAATCCCAACCTACAATAGAAAAAATGTAATATAAAAAATTTATCATTTTAGTAATCTAAAAGTAACATTATTAATAAGATTAAAGTAAAAATGTACGTCATATTACATTGATGAAAAATTTAAGATGTATGCACTACTATGGAATCAAAAATTAATAACGACATATAAATGATGAATTTTTGAAACCGTTAATAAAAACATAAAAATTTAGGGGAGGGAATGCAGAGCAAGTTTTAATAATGGTTCCATACATTAACCATTATTAAAATTAAAGTTGTGCTTATTTTAATAATGATTTAAAATTAACTGTTATCAAAACTAAAATACCGCCAAGGTTTAATAATGGTTATTTTAGTTATTGTAATTGAAACTAGATTTGATAATGGTTATATGTATAACCGTTATAAAAAATAGCACATTAAATAGCCGATCTCTTTCCTCTTGCTCATTTATGTTTGTTACAGAAAGTTTAAATCTCTCTTACTCTTAATCCCCCTCTTCGTTTTCCTTGATAGTACCCTCATTTTGTTGGTCGATGACCACCATGCCTTCCTCTTGCTTGTCGACGACTGTTTTCCCTCTCCTCTCATTGTCATCATTGTCATCATTTTTTATCTTGTTCTTACCCAAGTTGTGCGTCCCATCCATTTGTCCTTTCTCCTACAACCCTTTCCCACCGCTTGTCCGCCTCTTGCCTCCCTCCCACAACCCTTTCCTACCATTCGTGCCTCTTGTAACCACAATAGTCGGTGTCCCTACACACTAGCTCCCTACCCCAACAACCTTTCGCTTAGCTATAGGTATATATATATTTTCTTTTTCTTTCATTATAAATATATGCAGGCATGTTATTTAGTAGGTATTATGTGTATTATTGTTTGTATGATATATGTTTGTTGCTATTTGTTAGCCTTTGTTGCTGTGTTGTTATGAGTTTTGGTTGCACATTATGTTTGTCTCTCTATATGTTTATGCATGCATGATAATATTGATACCTTTGATATTAATTAAGAAAAATGGTTTTGTACCCATGTGATGCATAAGATTTGATTATAAAAATAAATTAATTGCCAAGGGTTTTTACATGTTTTATAATTTAAAAAGTTAGACAACAATCTTAGAAGCATGATTTAGTGGTTGTTCTCTTTAAATGTAGTGGAATCATGAGATGGTGTAGTTGCCTATTATGTACATACCTCTAGCATATTTGTGCATGACACCCGATTCAAATTTTCGGAGTCATGTGCTATGACTTTACGAGGAACTTCATCGCTTGTTCGTGAGCGGGTCATACTTTGATTCATTCCATTTTGGATCATATCATTTATTGTTGACATTGCCTCAGATTAAGCTATGGTTAGGGGCATTATTTACTTATTTATATTTTTTTGTCAACCATACTTATGCACCACACCTGAGATTTTTTGAGGGTAAGGTGTTTGTGAGGGATGATGACCAGATTGATAGAGAACTGATGGTCATAAATAATGAGTGGAGGTTTTATTAAAGCTTACCCCTGAGTATCCTCCCTAGTTGCCCTAGAGTATTTGTAAGTGGACTCTCTGTTGATGATGTCAGGGAGCAAATGACATATCGAGATGAATGAACTCTAAAAGTGATCGGTTTTAGCCGACCTAGGTAAGACTATTGATGGATTTCATAGGACGGTTAGGAGGTGTTCTTAGTTAGGTGTGTGGATTCTAGGAACCTTTTGATGTATATATTGTTGCTATTAACTTAGGTTTTTTCTTAGTTTTTGAGTCTTGTTTTAAATGCGTAGTATGTATTTACTTTTGAATTTACAACCCTTGTATAAATATGTGATATGTATATACATATGAACTCTTACTAAGTAAGAAGGATTTGTGTATTGGTATATTGTTACTCCCTTGTTAGAATGGTTTGTATATATAACAACAAAATAACATAATACATTATAGAAATATGAATTCTTTCTAACCAAGAGTGATTTGTGAATTGGTAAGAGATATGGAAACGTGTTGGAATTGTTTATATATATAGCTTCAAAATAGCATGATGCATTATACAAATATGAATTATTTCTAAGCATGAGCAATATGTGAATTAGTTTGTAGAAGTGAATTAATTTGCAATAATATTTTTCATGGGATACATATATATTGGAAAACTATGGACCGGAAATGGATGTCTACAAATCATTTGACTAAAGAATATGATAAAGGAGTTGAATTTTTCATGAAGTTTGCACTTGGGACACTTGTAGAAGAGTCTGTCCTTATTTGAACTGTATTTATATTCAACGTGTCAATGCTAATGATTTGAGAGATTATTTGTTTGTCTATAAAGTTGATACAAGTTACACTCATTTGATATGGCATGGTAAGATAGAGTTTGAATATGGTAATAAGGAAGGTAGGAGGGATAGTAGTGGATCACTTGAAAATAATGAGGGTGATTCGTTATAGGAGATGACTCAGAAGGTTGAGGAAAGTGTTTGGGATTGTCCAAAAATGTTTGACCAGTTATTGAGTGACTTAGAAAAACCTTTGTAATGTGATTGTAAGAAGTTTACTAGATTATCTGCTACTTTAAGGTTGTACAACTTAAATACATGTAACGGATGGAGTGATAAGAGTTTCACTGAGTTATTAACACTTGTGAAAAAAAATGCTTCCCAATGATAACATTCTTCCTAATCGTACCTCTAAAGCGAAGAAGATCATTTCATCTATAGGTATGAGTTATGAGAAGATACATGCATGTCCTAATGATTGTATATTATTTTGCAATGAATATGCATGTTTAGATTATTATCCTAATAAAGAATGTAAAGCACCACGATACAAGAAGAATAAGGTTCCATCAAAGGCGTTATGGTATTTTCCTATAATATCAAAATTCAGGAGGATGTTTAGTGATTTCCAAGATGTAAATAACTTGAGATGGCATGCAGATGAGAAGATGGATGATGGGATACTAAGACATCCATCAGACTCTCCACAATGTATGATGATTGATGGTTTGTTTCTTGAATTTAGTGAAGAACCAAGTAACTTGAATCTTGCACTCTTTAAAGATGGTATGAATCTACACAATCAAAGCACATATAGTATTTGGCCAATAATTTTGGTTATATACAATCTACTGTCATGGATCTACATGAAATGAAAGTATATGATGCTTTCTTTACTCATTTTAGGACTAAACCAACCGAGGAATGATATTGATGTTTATTTAAAGCCTTTAATTGATGATTTGAAATTATTATGGTACAAAGGTGTTAAATTAATTTATGCTTATAGTAAGGAAAATTTCACTTTGAGAGCAATGATATTATATACTATAAGCAATTTTTTGGCATATGGTAACTTGTTAGGTTATAGTGTGTAAGGCCATTACACATGCCATATATGTACGGATAATACTTCATTTGTTTAGCTAATGCATAGCCGAAGACTCTTTTTCTTAGGCATCATAAGGATCATCATTATAGTAGGGAAATGAATGTTTTTGATGAGTTTCCAGAAGAAGGGCATGTACCAATCCAATTGACGAGCATACAAGTTTATAATGAAGATGAAACCTTTAAAGGTGCAATTTAGGAAGAGACTTAAAGATAAGCTCCATTAGTTAGGTGGAAGAAGATGTCTATATTCTTCAACCTTCCATATTGAGAATCTCTATATATGAAGCATGCCTTCGATGTGATGTATATTGAGAAAAATATTTGTGATAACCTTGTTGTTACATTACTTAATGTTCCATGAAAGTTTAAATATGGCATTAATTCTCAATTGGATATGGAGGAAATGATAATTAGGCATAAACTAGCACCACGAGATAATGGAAGAAGAACTTATTTGCCACTGATTTGACATACTCTCTCTAGAAAGGAGAAAATTACATTTTGTGAAATCTTTTATAGTGTTAAGGTTTTGAAAGGATAGTCTTCAAATGTCAGAAGGCTAGTATCAATGAAAGAGTTGAAACTAATGAACACAAAGTCTCATGATTGTCATATTTTGATACAACATTTGATGCCAATAGAATTACATGGACTTTTGTCGAAGTGTGTTAGAATTCCTATCACTAGGCTTTGTTGGTTCTTCAACACACTATGATCTAAATTCATACACCCTAATAGTTTAGATGTCTTACAAATAGAGATTATGATGACTTTGTGCCTGCTTGAAATGTATTTCCATCCCTCATTCTTTGACATTATGGTGCATCTAACCATTTACTTGGTTTATGAGATACAAATATTAGGATCTGTTCATGGGAACTAGATGTACCTCTTTGAACAGTTTATGAAGTTGATAAAAGATTATGTGAATAATTGATATCAAACATAAGGATGTATTATTAAGAGTTACCTAATAGAAGAGGTAATTTAATTTTGCACAAATTATTTGTCTGATGTTGAAGCTATTGGTATTCCTAAGCCTTGACATGCAAGAAAAGTTGAAGGACATGGTATTAGGGGCAAACAATTTGGGCAAGTAGACTTTGACATGCTTCGTAAATCACATATCTTGTATTAAATAACCGTGATGATGTTCAACCATATGTTGAAGAACATATGCGTTCTTTGAAGATTGAAAAACCATAAAAGACTGAGAAATGGGTAATTGATAAACAAAATCTTTCCTTCATATATTTTTTAAGAGATCGTATCATTCCACTCATAAAAAATTCCCTAACATCTATTCTAAAACCTTGCATTGGTTGTCCTAAATGCTCCAATATGAAGTTTTATCATATGTAAGCTATGCTATCAACGCATATAATTTTTACACGAAACAACAATATGAGAGGAGTATAATGCTGAACAATGGAGTAACTTCAGTAGCTGAGGCAATACATATTGCCAGTGTAAAGGACAAGAATCCAACATATGCAAATATAAATTATTATGGTGTGATCGAATAGATTTAGGAGCTAGATTACACTATGTTTAAAGTATCTATTTTCTGGTGTAGATGGGTTGATAATAGTCATGGGGTTAGATATGAAGTTGGGTTCACATTAGTAGACCTCAATAGGGTAGGGCATAAACAATACCCATTCATCTTGGCATTATAAGAACACACTAGTTTTCTTTATCACTGATCTTGCTAATAAAGTATGGTATGTGGTTTTAGCTATGAAAAAAAGGAGCGTTAATGAATGTGATAATGAAAATGATGCAAATTGGGAGAAAGAGTGGTAAAGTAGTGCAAGTAACTCAATCATTTAACTATGATAACAATGACATTGCTAAGGAGGGACGTAACATATGTAAGGGATGATCATTGTGAAGTAATATATATATTCAATCATGAAGTCAATCCAAAAGGAGGAAAAAAAAGAAGGAAAATAAGGCAATGAGAGTAATAACATTGTAACATATTGTGAGTGTGCTTGTTATTTAAACATCAGATTATTGTATTTTTCATATCATTACTACATTATATTATTGTGTTTTTCATATCATTACTACATATAAAATGTTTGCTTGACACTTTATTTTGTGTATATTTATTCAAATCATACATTATACTAATTTATATATTCAAATTCTAAAGAGATATGATGAAACAAACTATTGATAGGGACTCTAGCTATGAAGAAGGGAAGAAATGATAAATAGAGGAGAACAAGAACCATTGAGTTGGAAGATGTATAATCTTCATATTAGCAAGTATATGGATGCATTTGTCACATACATTTCACTCATCACTTATAATCGTGTTCCCACCTCCTACAACAATTGGAATCAAGTTCCGAAAGGGCACAAGGAATATATTTATCAAGAAATGATGGTAAATGATATGTTTTGTTTGTCATAATTTTAGATGTTACATGTTATTAATTTCAATACATTAACATTGATATACATATTTATGCCTTATTTAGCAGATAGTGGTCATTGTCCCAGATGTGAGGAAGAAGTGGCTTTTTAGACATTATGGTGAACGTCTAAGAATATTTAAGGCATACTTGACAAATAAAAAAAAATGTATAGAAATAGGGATGATTCTTTACACATGAATCCCCCCAAAGCGTTATGGTTTTATTGATTAAGAAAGTTGAGACCGGTTTATTGCATATCATCTATCAGAGGAGTTTAAGGTATTTGCTGACTAACAGTTAAGCTTTTTAATTAAGAATATTTGATTGATATTTCAATAACCCTGAGTACATATTTGGCTTGTAATATAGGAGAAAAGTGCCAAAAATAATGAAATTTCTAAAGAAAACATATATCACCATAATATGGCTCAAAAAGGCTATGTAGGTCTAGAAGAAGAGTTGATATGACATTTTAATTAATGTGTTCATATTATAATGTATAAATAACTACATTCCTATATCATCAATAAATTTACATTAAAATTGTTTAACTCGACTTCTTATATCAGAAACATAAATAGAGAAAATAAGTGAAAATTTTAAACCAGATAGAAATATAAAAAGATACATTCTATTATTAGGAATTGATTACAAATTAATATCATTGTTATCTTCTTGACATCTTCACTTCTCATGGGCCTAGAAATGGCTCTACCATGTGAATTGAAGATAACAAGAAAGATAATAAAGACTTTTATTATAAACTCATGGTCTTGATATCTTCATCATGACCATCAAATGTCTTACCTACATTAAACCATCAAAGTAATAACTAAGCTTATGTTTTAAAAAGGCATTGGTCACAAATATATGTCATTCACAAATTCAAAATTCAATTTTGATTGGGCATAGTATTTACATACATCCTTCATATATGATATTTTGTGTTGTTGCATCTACCTTCCTTGTGCACAAAGTTTAATTCAAGTACATAAAACTTTTCTTCGTGATCATCCCATATATAAATGTGGATTAGAAGTAATCTCTCAAGATGATACCACCTCAATTAATACAAAATTTCCAACACCTTTTCTTTGAAACACTCAATCAAAAATTAAGTTCCTTAGTTACGATTAAGATCAACACTTTAAAATAATCCACTACTTCATCCAGTTTTAAAGCTTTAATTTTCTAGTTATTATTGTTATAGTGTCTTATGAGTATGGGAACTATGGATTTGTTATCGAGCCATTGAGAAAGTTCTTAAGGTAATCAAACTATCATGTATATGTGCAAAAAAAATACATTTTTCTTAATTGCCATATAATCTATAGAAATGTGATAGTTTGATTACCTAAAAAATTTTCTCAATGAACCAACAACAACTCCCTAGTTCCCACATTCCCAAGGTAATATAATAATAATAACTGAATTATTGAAGCTTGATAAAATAGTTTATTATTTTGAAGTCCCAATCTTAATATTAGCTAAGAAACTTAATGTTGGGTGAACCATTTTGAAGAAAAGGTGTAGGGGCATTAATACAAAAAGTATAAATTGACAAAAACTTATATACAACTATTCTAACTAGAACAACCATATATAACCTGCCTAGTAAGAATTAAATTGGTGGAAAAATTCAGTGGTTATAAAATTATAACAAATGTTTATAATTATCCAAAGTGCCCCATTTTATGTAAGATTATAGACAATGACTTCCTAAAACCATCATCTATAGTTTAAAGTATTTAAATTTTTTTAAGATATAGATAATGGTTTTATTTTATAAATGTTCTCCATAAACTCCTCCTGCAATAACATCAAAAATTTACCTAAAAGTCAAAGATATAATAAGATTATAACTTCAAAAAAATAGCCAAAGAAAACTAAGGCAAGTGAGAGTGGAAATGGAGATAACCAAAATAAGTAGAGGAGCTCATGTTGTGTGGAAGTATGGCTAAAAGGTATGGTGCAAGAGGTGGTGCATAGGGCGTGCTAAGGTGGAGGGCATGGTAGTGTCAAAGAGCAAACTAAAGGGTGGCACGTTTATGCATGAATCAAGGAGAGTAGGCACACATAGGTTGTGCGGGAAGGCATGTATGGTTTGTGTCAGGGATGAAACGACCATGCGAGATGGTTCACACGTTGTGTGCTGAACAAAAAATGAAACATTGTTTTTTAGGGAGGGGAAAAAGAGAGTGGTTTAGGGTGATGATGGTTAGTTGACGGTGAGGGGGTTAATTGGGAGGTAAAGTCATTGGTTGTTGGGGGAAATATGATAGTGTTTGGTGGTCGATGGTTAGTGGTGGTGAGTGGCTTGGTGTTGTATGGTGACAAAATGGAGCAAGGAGAAGGAGGAAAGAAAATAAAGAAGGATTCGGGGCAGGGGTTTCTGTAGATTATAATAATGGAAGGTAAAAGGGAAGAATAGAAAAGGGGTGATGTACACGCGCACGCGCGCGAACACACACACATATATATAGGGTGAATGTCTCATGCACACCCATTATAAGATACATGTATATAAATCAATCATAATCATTAGATTAGTATTTGATCAACGATCAAGATTTAGTAAATAGCTAATCTAAATATATTTTAATCTCAACCCTTAAATCTTTTAGATCTAACGGTAATTGAGGGTTCCTATGTTTGTATTTTAAATATTAGTTTATATAAGAGTCTAAATATATATATATATATATAGATACAAGTTCATAGGTAAGGCATGGGTGTAGATGGAAAAGCAAAAGGATGTAGTGATCGGGCTTTGGTGTGGGCGTGGGGCAAGTAAGTGTGTGTGTAGGGATGTAGGTGCAAGGAGTTGGTGGTAGTGCATGGTTGGGAAGGGAAATGAAATGGAGTGGGTTGCATGCAGGGAAAGAGTGTGCATGGCCTAAAGGGGAAATGAGGAAAAGTTGGCTGGGTCGGGGAGGAAGAAGGGAAATAAAGGAAAAGAAAAAAGGAGAAGAAAAGAGAATTAGGAAAAAGAATAAAGGAAAAGGAGATTTTTGCGTCAAGATTAGAATTAGATTTAAGATTAAGGAATCAAGATATAATAATTTTTTTTATTATCCAATATTAGAATTAGGTTAAGGTATTAACCCTTTTTATTTTTCTAATCCTTTTTATCATTCCTTTTTGGCACTCATACACTTATGGAGGCAAGTGATTAGGACTATTAATTGCTAAGAGATCGGTGTATATTCTGGTAAGGATATATGTCTTAAAATAGGGTTTTGATGCTATTTGGTAAATTTATGCAATGGCATGTTGGCATAGTATATTTTGCATAAATCATGTTATTAGTGTTATTTAATTATCTTACTGCATCACATTATGAAAGTATAATTGTTACACAAAATTATGAGCTTTTGTGATGTTACTTATTTTGAGTCTTATCTTGTAACCCTAAGCATGTTGGCATGCTTTATGATTTTAATTAAGCTATGTGTAAATATGAATAAGTATTATCCTAAGGATTAGAAGCTGATAATGTTGGGACTTGTAGGGTTTTGTGAAATGTTGAGGGGCTTTGTAATGAATTTTCATATATAACATACTAGAGTATTGGTTGAGTATGACACAAGTTACGTGATAAGAATTTTGAGGAGTTTGAGTAAGCTATTTGATAAGAATTAAGTTTGTTATGTTAAATACTTGGGTTAATGAGAAGTAACATAGGTCCGATAAAATGAGACCATAACTTAATTTGGGAATAGTAACTCTAAGAGCATGCTTGATATTGCATGTGTGAGGCATTAGAGTTATGCCTTGATTTTTGGTAATGTTAATATAAATAATTTATAATGTTGTGCTAAATTTAGTAAGCTAGTGAGTTTTATGGAAATAGTTACACTTAGATTGCAAATTAGGGTTTTACAGGGGCGTTATTGTCTTTTCACTAGAAACATGATCTAAATTACCTTTGGTTGTGATCTATGTGCTTTAACTATTTATTCTATGTATGCATGAAATTAAAGAGATAACCACCTAATCTAATAAGACATTAATTTTTTAAATAAAGTTTTTTGAGTTAATATCACTTCTACCATTCTGATCCACTAAATACGAATAGTGATGGAGAGCTTTATACCTTGGGTTTGTATTTGTTATCAATATATTAGATATAATAGTACTTCCTAGGATCATTTTTCCTTGGAAGGGTCAATATGTTGATTCCAATCCATTCCTAGGATAGTACCAATCCATTCAACTAGATGAGAATAGATGCCATGAGTTGTATGCCTTAAAGTTATGTTAGTCTATTCCACTGAAAGAGCATAGTATCCAAGAGCATTGTGTCAAAGGGTTATTTTATTGGTTGATACTGTTTTGCTAATTATAAATAGTGTGAACTCTAAACTCAATAGAATAAGTAATTTGAATGTATAATTATCTATTACAGAACTCTTTTTGGTTCCTCTCTTAAACCATCTCATGTCATGATTAATGTGCATTTATATTAGCCATCTTTTCATATGAATGTTGTATGTTATGCATACCCTTTAATATTGATGTGTACTATTATATTACTCAATATGTAAGTATTAGCCATCCTTTTTATGAGTATTGCTCATTCCCACGAGCAGATATCGCTTTGTTTTGGAGGTAATTACTAATTAATGGTTTCGATGTGATTGCCTGCGAGAAATGTTTATTCAGGTTGGTATTAGAGTATGGTTATCCAAATATTTCTCTTTCTTTTTAATTTTAGTCCTCTATTTTCTAGCTTATTAATTCTATTCTCTTTGTTTTGTAATATTTGTATTAATGTGGGATCAAGTAATTCGCATGCCTAATCTCTAGGTAAAAGTTACTTTTTAGCCATGCAACTAATATATATTGGCCATATGAAGTACATTTTCTATGTTGGATGTGTTGTAACACCCAATATTTTATTATTAATGCTTCTACGAAAGTAAATTTTTTAGTTGTAAATTTTGGGGTGTTACAAATATTGTACAATATAGTAAATTATCATAACCTTAGGCTTGGAGCAATTTTAGCATATATTTCCCCAGTAGTTAATAAGGGTTTTGTTATGCTACAATTGTACAAGGACAAAGTGGGTAGAGAATCAAAGGCTTGGGACAACACTTTAGTTGGGTTTATATTTGAGGATTTACCATCAAACAATCAAATTTGTTGTTTCATTCTTCATCACTGGGGAGAAGTTCCTTTGCCCCAAGTTTTGCATCTTTCAGAGGGATGTTACTTGTTCTTTTTTGATAAAAAAGGAAAACTCTTTTACACTTTTAGAACAACATTGGAATTATTTCAATGAGCTCCTTGTATTGAAGTTTTGTCGCCGAGGAATGAAGATTGATTCTTGGGTAATGCATATTATCCCTCTTTAGATTAAATTACCAAAATTTCTACTCTAACATTAATCCATTCATTATTTGAGTCAAATTTATATTTTAGTGGGTAAGCAACCTTACATAGATGTAACAATTTTGGTCAAGGATAGAGTAACCTTTTGTAGGATGTTGGCTGAAGTCAATGTTAAATGATTGATATAGTTACCATTCTAAATCCATATGGTTATGAAGTTTCCCAAGTGGTTATATTTGATTGGAGCCCTCTTTTTTTCCACCTTTGTTATCATTTTGGTCATGTAGTTGTGGAGTGTAAGAAGAAAAAGTTGTCGAGTGTAATGAAGGACACTGGCGAATGTGTTATGATTCATGATAAAAGAAAAGGGAAGACAACTGCTTCATCTATTGGTGTTGTTGTTGATTAGAGAAATGGCTTAGCATATTCAAATATGTTTTTGTGTTTGGTAGAGGATCATGCTCCTACCATGGAAGTGGTACTTTATAATACAAATGTTGTGACATCCACGTCTGTTCCAAGGATGGTTGCTAAAGCTGGTAATGTGGAACATTTGGCATCTACAATCATGGCTGGAGCAATCTCTAATGCTTGCAACGAGGGTTGTAATGTGGATACCATTAAACCCCTTTAGCTAGTGCAATTGCACCAAGGTGAGTATAGAATACATACTTGAAGTAGGGTGGTGGAGGGTTTAAAGTAGGTTTAGGTACATGAATTGGGGCTAAGTGGATGGTAGGTTTAAGAGTGTTAGCTTTATCTCTGATTAGGGAGGTGATGTTTAGTACATGAAATGTGAGAGGATTGAGTAAAGCCTCCAAACACAAGGATTTCGATAATTTTTGTAAGCATAATGATTTACCTTTATTGGATTTCCTGAAGACTAGAGTCAAGGATAATAATAAACAAGTAGCAATTAGTATGATTTTTAGTGGTTGGCAATTGCTTTCAAACTATGAGCACCATCATAATGAAAAATTGTAGGTTGTTTAGGATCCTAACATTTGGAAGGTGAGCCTTGAAACCTCTTATGATCAAGTGATTTTTGTGCTTAGCCAATCATTTTCGGCTTGATGTGTCTTTTAAAGTAGTGTTTGTCTATATAATGAACATGTGGATTGAGTGGATATGGTTATGGGATTGGTTGAGGTGTCATAATTGTGTTAGGACCCTTAGTTGATTCGTAGAGGTTTTAATGTAGTGTTGAAAAGTAATGAGCAATTCCAAGGGGAGGTGCCTAATTCTAATGATATTAGAGACTTTGCAGAATGCTGCCAACTTTTGGGCATTAGAGATCTGCAAGCTCATTGGTGTTTTTGTACATAGTTAAGTCTTAAATAGGGTTAGAGGATGTGTTAAGTAAGTTAGATAGGGTAATGGATGAGTTTGAGGAACCATTGTTCTTTGATCAATCTCCTTCTATGGTTGATTTACATACTCATGTTGCCTCAAATAAAAGCCTTTTAAATTCTTTTAATTCTAGATAAAAGGATGATAGTTTCCTACCTCTAATTGAAAAGCACTGGTGTGAAAATTTGAGAGGTAATTTTCTGTTACGAACTTGTAAGTGATTGCATACTTTTGAAGAGGATGTGAAGAAACTAAAATAGGACAAGTACGGGTCTATTTCCTCTAAGGTAGGTGTTGCTCGGGAGGAGCTTACAAGTTTGTTAAGGGTTGTATTTGTATTTCATGCTACTACAAATGAGAGGAATTAAGAGAATATCTTGAAATAGAAATCCAATTGGTTATTGTGGGCTGAAATGATGTTTCATAAACATAAATCAATCATTCATTGGTTTCATTGCAGGAATAGTAACCAAAAATATTTATTTGCAAGGGTAAAATTTAAGCAACAAAGGAAGTTGATCCACTCAATCTTAATTAAGCATGGAATGGCATAAAAAGATTTGTGTGTGGTTTAGGAGGCATTTGTGTGTTATTACCATGAATTGTTTGTCAGTCCATCTAGGACTATGAAGTAATTGAATAACACGACAATATGTATTGGTGGGAAGCTTACTTCGTACCAAAAATTGGTTTTATGTGCTCCAATCACTACAATAGAGGTAAACCATGTCTCATTTGGCATTGGAGATACAAAATCCTGGTTGTGGATGGATATAATTTGGGTTTATTCAAAAAATACGGGAGTATCATTGGCGATTAAGTGCTCCTTAGTGTGACGGAATTATTTGCAATGGTTTTTATGCCACATAAAGTGAATATACCACCTCTTACTCTTATCCACAAGAGCTAGAATGCCCAAAAGGTAATGGATTTTTAGCCCATTTCATGTTGCAATATTCTTTAGAAGATTATCTCTAAAGTTGTCGTGGTTCCTGGAGGTGGTTTTATTGCATTATGGGTTTCCTATTCATTTGTTCAAACTTATTGTGGAATGTGTTAGCTCTCTTTCTTATTATATTGTGTGCAGAGGATCATTACCACTACCTTTTAAAGAATAGAGGGGCCTTAGACAAGGAGATCCACTATCGCCATACTTATTTGTGTTGGTGATGGATATCTTAGAAGATGCTTAAGACTTTTATGGGATAAACCTGACTTCAAGGGTCATCCAAGATGCAGATCATTGAGGATTTTTAATTAAGGTTTTGCAGTTGACTTACTTTTATTCCGTCATGGGGATTCAAATAGCATTCAATGTGCCATGGAAGTCTTCCAGCATTTTTTAGAGGTTTGAAGTCCGGGTGTAAACCCTACCAAAATCACTATGTATTTAAGTGGAGTCGATATGAGGTTTTGCTCTAACATTTTAGCTTTTCTGAGCTTCATTGAAGGTGTATTTCCTATTATTTACTAAGGAATACCTTTTTCTTCGACAAGAATTTCTAATGCTCATCTTCAACCTTTACTTGAGAAGGTCACTTCATATTTTCACCATTGGAGTATTCAATATTTTTCTTGTGCGGGATGTATTCAGCTCATCAAATATGTTATGCTTAACATTCATATCTTCTTTAGCTTGGTTATTTTTCTACCTAAAAAATTTTTATATAAGTTTCACTACCCTAAAAAGTAGTTTTAATAACGGTTATTTTACAGTTTTAATAACGGTTTTCAACCATTATTAAAATCCGTTATTAAATCTTTAATAACGGTTCTTAACCGTTATCAAAAATATAAAAAAACCCGCCAATATGAGCATAAAATGTATGTTTAATAACGGTTTTTTAGAAAAACCGTTGTTAAAAAAGAGAGTTTTAATAACGGTTTTCATAAGAAACGTTATTAAAACTCTAGTTTTTTTTTTAGTTTTTGCAGTTTGGTTCCTGCCCACATACACAGTTGTATGTTCAAATAATTACCAAATCTGCATTGTAAAACAACATCAATTAATAACAAATCTGCAATCACACCATAATTTCAATCAATCACTTGTTAATACACCGGACATATATACTCAAGAATCAAAATTAGTAGGCATACCACAACTTGGTAGCTCTACACCCCAAAGCAAAATGTTCATAAATCTAGCTTAGAAGACTTAAAGACATAGACAAAATACAAACCTGAACATGCATGTAGAATATATAGATATCTACCTAATATCGAATGAATGAGTGCACATGCTTGGCCCATTGCTCTCTCACTTCATCAATTTCTTCAACATTGTATTGCTAGCCTTGTGCATAATCATCGGTGAAAAACTACAAATCCCAAGTTTTGATTAATATACAGTTAGCACTTACGTCAAGTACCAAACATATATGTCATGATTCATTAATGGAAAAATATCGAAAAGAAAACATATATGGCTTGGATCTATGTTGACCAATCTATTTTGGACTATCAGATCCATTGCTCTACATACATAGTATCCACAATCTTTGTCGTTTTGCTATTATGGACACTGTCAAATAAATTCAGTTAGCTCTCCAACTATTAGATATTAATTTTAATTAAAATAAAATACGAAATAGTTGCCTTCATACTTACTATGACAGGCTCGTATTGAACATTCTTTGGGTCTGGGACACCATTCCCACCTCTCATTTGATACGCTGTCCGTAGTGCCCTAATAAATAGAGTTGGATACACAATATTGTAAGTACGCAGATATACCTCAAATAATGAAAGCTAGGCGAATATATGTATAAATAAGCTAATGAAGTAAGAAGTGAAAAGTATACTAACATGTCGATAAATTCCTTCCCACCACGACGAGTGACTTCAAAAGGCACGTCATAGGTTAGAAGGGAATCAAACACATAGACTTTATTAAGATTAGGTCGGACGACGTACAAAACCCAATGTTCAGTTGCGATGTGAGGAATGAGATAGAGCTTGTTGTGTCCATCAATCAAAATGAGATCCGCTAAATAGTTTATGTGCCTACCCTATCTTATTGTACTACCATCAACTATGTAGTATGGGCACACAAACACAATAGAGGACAACATTCCCTCCATCGCAGCTCGAGTAGCTACCAACCTATGGACGACAAAAACAATGCATATTTGTTAATAAATAATAACTCATATAAGAGGTCAATAAAATTCCAATTGTATAAGTTAAGAGTACTAAAATCTCAAAATGAAATAATACTTACGTGACATAGACGGCGACACTTATGGTTGGCATCCATTCTTGATTATAAATGTCGCTTATGTCAGCCGTCGATACTATGTATGTAGCATCGGCCCTCCCAACATACTCAGGACGACAATAAATGAAAATATAATTGTCCCTGAGGTAGTTTTGGGCATAAAAATATAATATAGCTAATGGTGGTGGAGGTTGGCTTTGTTGATCTGAAGAAGGAATCTTTTGTGGGGCAACTGATTTTTCAGATTTAGCTCTCTTTCCTTTAGCAGATCCCTGTTTTTTGTTGCTCGTTCTGCTAGTACCTCTCTTGGTTTTACTAGCAGAAGCAGTCTTCTTTTTTGATTCCTTTTTTGATTCCTTAATTGATAATATTAAACAAAATATATATTGAGCATATAAATATATATATGAAAAAGGTATATATAGTGTAACTACTAAACAAGGTCTAATGAAGATGTCAAATGTCAATACCTCTTCAGTAGTGAGACGTATTTGATCCGTAGGCCAAGCCACGAAGCTTCCATGAGTTCTAGTACTGTGGTTGCCTCATCGCCCTCTTTATAACAAGGCAAGTGTGCACTGCCAATGATTGGAGTGTCAATACTCACCGGCCTTGTATTTAGGGCTAAATTGTACCCGTGGATTGTCTGCGTTTTGGTACTGTGACTGATGCAGACCCTTCCTTTCGCCAAAATTGTTGAAAGGTCATTCGCTAATAAGTCACATTTATGCAAACCCTAAACAAAAATATTACACATTATTAATAATTTATTACACCGAATATATTTAATAACAATTCATATATTATAATGCTTACCTCGGGAAGAGTAGAAAGAAGTGCATTAGCTTCACAACTATCTCTGACGCTATTTACATTAGGTATGTGAAGCTGATCATGGTCTATTGAATCGGATGACTTATACCCTTGAGATTTAATAAATGACAACTCTTGCTCCATTGTTGCCATTCGTTCAATTTTTGGGTGAGGATGGCGACTTGCTCATTAGTGCTACGAGAACCACGAGATCGACCACATATGATCATTCTCGTAACACCCAATCCAAGGCCCCTGTGTCTTCCAGGGTGTTCTATAATTCTTGTAGCTTGGGCCACAATGCTATATTGGTCCACGTCCTCACCTTCTGATGTTTCAAGTTCGTCTTATAAATTTAACTTATAGGAATAAGCATAATATAATAGTTTTCTAAAAGAAAACTAAGTAGGGTTCTAGATATCTACAAACTTACAATTTTTTTGGCTGCAACATCAACATATTCATTAACATATCCCATCTCTTGTTGCTCTAGCCTTCTTCTATAATGTACCAATATTGATGGACGAGGTACATGGGTCCAAGTCTTGGGCTAGGAGCTACAAATCAAAAAATATTCTTAATTAAGAATATTATTATAAAATTCAACATTTACATGTAAATAGATAATCACAAAATGCATACCAACTCCTCTTCAATGCCCGCATAGCCTTTGCGAGCCATACTATGCCGGTATTTATTTTGCTTGGCAATCTCTTTATTTTGGGTACTTTTTTCCTATGTGACAAGCCAAAACATAATGACATGGTTATTTCAATATTAAGCATAATACTGGGATTGATACAAAAAGTTTAATTGTTATCTAACAAGTACCTTAAAATCCACCGTAAGACAATAAGCAATGAATTGGTTCCAACTTTCTTGATCGATGAAATCGTATCGTTTGGGTGGGTTCTGTCGTACAGAACCATCCCTCTTTCTATACATTTTTCTACGAGCTAAATATGACCTAAAGGTTCTTAGACACTCCCCACAATGTCTAAGAAGCCATTTCTTCCTACTCTCTGGGACATTGAACACTCTCTGCAAAATAAGACATGTAGATGTATACCGATGTTAACGTAATAAAATTAATAACATTTGACATACAAAAATGATTACATAAAATAGCATATTTACCGTGATTTCCTGCCAAATATGGTCCTTATGACCCTGTGGAACCTGCTTCCAATTATTATAGGAGATAGGAACACGGTTACGGGTCACAAGTGAAATGTAGGTCAAGAACATATCTGCGTAAGGGCCGATGGGAAGATTGTAAGTATTCCATCCCAACTTGACTACTTCTCCTCTATTCCTCATGTCTATGATAATTCTCATAATCGTAGGTCCTCTCTTCCCTTCTTCATCACTGCTATCCCTATCAATGTTTTTGTTGGCCATATCTCTACAAAAAATAAATAAATAAATTATGTTAGAATGTTATGTATTGAGCATAATAATGTACCATTATATTATCGATACGAATCATGCTTCAAAAGAATTAATCTCAAATGCATCATATTATTCTATATATATATATATATATATATATATATATATATATACGAATCATGCTAACACGTTTCCAAAAAGATATTAATACTAACCATAACCCTAACCCTAATTAACCATAATAAACGATAAACCCTAACCCTAACCCTAGCTAATTAACCATAATTTATTATAATAAAACCTAACCCTAAACCACAAAAAAAACACTAATCCCTAAACCTAGCTAAATGTAATTAAAGCATAATATATAAATCATATTAATTATTATTATTATTATTATTATTATTATTATTATTATCATACACAATTATTTCTCTCTATTTAATAATTCACTTTTATATATTCCTTATTCTCTATATCTATTTAATCCTTATCAAATAGCAATCATTAACATATGCATATGTAAAATATATTTGCATTTCATTATATGACATTTCCTATATCTTATTGCTAGTCTCCTATACTTATTAATGAAAATGTGTGTGTGTGTGTATATATATATAGTTTTTATGAGTGAAAATGTATATAATTCTACACTCACATTCATATTATATATATATGTAAAGGTCTCGACCAACACATGCATTTGTTAATATATAACAATAACGCAACAAATTCAATAACAAACAGCAAAATTTTCAGCCAACACATTCAACAACACATTTTCGAACGACAAACCACAATCTTTCAATAACAAACAAACGAAACCCTGTAGCAACATGCTGCATTTATATATATATATATATATATATATATATATATAATATATATATATATATATATATATATATATATATATATATATATATACAATAAAGTAGATAAAAAGTTACGAGAGGAAGAACAAACACATACATAAAGTGAGCTAGCTACAAACACGACAGTGAGAATGTTGAGAGAGGCAAGGGCTTCAAACACGACGGAGGATGAAGGTGCAAGTGCTATCTAGCTTCGGAATAATGACAGCACGCACATGCAGAGCTGACAATGGCAGAGGCATGGTGGAGAGTTGGCGGTGCGAGGGTTTCCTTTACTTGAGAGGAGCCGGTGTGGTGGTGCGAGTTGGTGGTGCACGGTGTGGTGGTGCGAGGGTTTGCAAGGATAAGGAGAGCAAGAGAACGAAGGTGCAGAGAGTCTGAAAACTTTGGCACGAAACAGAATTGAGCGAAATAAAAGTTTGATTTTGGGGTTTTAATAACGGTTCCTAAGAGAACCGTTATTAAAAAGAGGATTTCATAACGGTTCCTGAGAGAACCGTTATTAAAACATCTTTTAATAACGGTTTTTCTAGGAACCGTTATTAAAAGCTACTGACTTTTAACAACGGTTCTAATATGAACCGTTATTAAATCCTCTTTTAATAACGGTTTACATAAAACCGTTATTAAAACATCCGTCCAAATTTTAACGTTGCCCTTTTAATAACGGTTTTTAACTAGAACCGTTATCAAAACTCTCCCGCCCATTAATTTTCATGCGTTTGACAACGATTTTCGAACTACCGTTATTATTTCCCGTTTTCGTAGTAGTGTTTGTTAATTTATGCAGAGCTTTCCTATGGTCGGGAACGTTGTCAAGAGAATTTAATCATTAATTTTCCAGAATCACTTATGCATGTGAAAGGAAAAAGGGGGGTTAGTTTTTGTAACACCCCGAGTCGATATGACCACATGAGGGCTACCTTGGAGCACTTTCAGATTGATCAACTGGCCCACAGATCAACACAAGTCATTTCAGCATGCTTTGTCCTCACTCACACACTTCCCGATAAATTTTCAAAAAATTTTCGAAACTTTCCAGGAGGGTCACCCATCCTAAAAATTGCTCCAAAGACAACATGCTTAACTGTTGAGTTTTTAGGACAGAATCACCAAAAGGATGGTATGCCATGTTGATATAAGTAACCAGATCAATCCTTATAACACTCTACTCAAATTGAGGTATGACATTCACCCTCACTCAAAGAATGCAACATCTTCATTTTGCGTCAACTACTAATTGTCTCAATATAGTTTATCCCAAGAATCGTCCCACTAGGTGGCTAACTGGCTCATCCAAGTTCAGCTCATGATCGTTGTTTTGCTCTAATACCATTTGTAACACCCCGAGTCTATATGACCACACGGGGGCTACCTTGGAGCATTTTCGGATTAATCTACAGGCCTCACAGATCAACATAAGTCTTTTCATCATGTTTTTTCCTCACTCATGCACTTCCTAAAAAAAATTTAGAAAATTTTTAAAACTTTCTAGGAGAGTCACCCATCCTAAAAATTGCTCCATGGACAGTACTCTTAATTGTGAAGTTCTTAGGATGAAATCACCAAAAAGATGGTATACCATGTTGATATAAGTAGCCAGATCAATCCTTATAAAACTCTGCTCAATTTGGGGTATTACGGTGTTTTTTACAACTTGAGGTGTTGAATTGTTGTACTTTTGCGAAGCTACTTTAGAATATTTTAACCAAGAAGGACTCTTTGTGTATTCAGTGGATTTGTGCAATTTATTTGAGACATGCATATATGTGGGTGTATAGGCCTTCATCATACACTTTGTAGGTTTTCCAAAAAATTATGCATGATTCAAAGATAGTTGCAAACATTTATCTTGCACAAAGGGTAGTATGCCATCATGACTACAATATTAGTGTAATATATGAGGAGTTGAGAGTGAAGTAGTTGAAGAAAAGATGGGCATGTTTGGTTTGGCAATCGTTGGTGCTTCCATAGCATCATATTCCTTTGTGGTTGGATATTCAAGTTAGAAAGGATGGGCATGATTGGTTTGTGGTATGAGAGAGATTGGTGACACATGGGGTATGCTTATTGATGTAGGTTGCCTTTTTTTTATTTTTATAATGCTCCATTAAAGACAACTAGGTGCATGTTTATATAGTGTCCTTTTGTTCTTAGCTTATGGTAGCATATCCATGTAGGAATAGTAAAAAAGGATAAAGTTTTTGGATGGATGGTAAAGATTCATTCATTGAATTCAGGTTCTAGAGAGTCAAAATTTAAGAAACATGTACATTATGCCCTTTTTTGTGTTTTCAACGCGATTATCTACCATGAGCATAATTTGATGACTTTTTTTAAGGTTGTCAATGTGGCAAATGCGCTTTATTGTTCATTATTGTATTATAGTTGCTAGGCTTATCTCACATCCATGTGTATTAGATAGTATTTATTGATTGTTATTTTGGTTGTAAAACCTTTTTGTAATAATGAAATATTTTTAATTTATTAAAAAATATATATTAAATTAGGATTGAATTAGCATCAAATACTTATTTAATACCCTCAAATTGAGCAAAGTGTTATAATGATTGATATGACTACTTATACCAACATGGTATACCATCCTTTTGCGATTCAGTCCTAAGAACTTCATAATTAAGTGAGCTTACCATGGAACAGTTTTAGGCCCTCTTGAAAAGTTTCAAAAAAAATTTAATTTTTTTTAAGAAGCACATGAGTGAAGATAAAGTACGCTAAAAAGACACATACTGATCTGTAGAGTCATTTGATCAATCCGAATGCGCTTTAAGATAACCCATCAACCATTGTGGGTTCGAGATGCTATCAGGTGGTTACCAAGTGGCACCTGATTGGTCATATCGACTCTGGGTGTTACAACTTCACCTTAGTTATTAAGTGATTTATATTTTTCTATGCTAATGAAATCATTATATTTATATTTACCATCTTTTTAGTAAATTACTATATATGTTTTACATTATTGCTCAATATTTTATGTTTTAATAAGAGTACTTTTTTCAAAATTTTCCATGTAAAATAGAATATGAAAAATATATTTTATTTCAATTATAATTATTATAATAATAATAACAATAATCATTACTACTAATTAGAATATCATTGGTAAATATAAATGTCGTCTACGATAAAAGTAAAAACAAGTAAAATTTATAAAATAATATGTTTTCAAAAGTTTTAAATGAATAATAACATATATATACTATTTATTATTATTATTATTATTATTATTATTATTATTATGATAACATATTAATATCAAATGTAGTCTTGTCCAATTGGATTGATGACAAATTGTATTAGTGTAGGGTCAAATTGTTGTGACCGGGTCGGGTTAGATTAATTATTATCAGATCAACATTAAGTTGGATAAGATTTGTATCAAGTAAAGTTGATGAATTTTTTTTTTTTTTTTTTACTAGATTGAGTTGATTAACTTTTACCAACTCTAAAGGCCATACGTCCAAGATGCAATTTGCTGTACCTTACAACCCTCGCTGAACGGATCATAGATCATACTTTACGTCAGAACTTGGATGTAGATGACCGACCAAGTCTCTAATGGTTAAGTTAAGACCATAGTTTTTGAGTGTCTCAAGTTGCATATTTAAATCTCTTAATCAGTATACCATACATATATAGGCTTATATATATACCAATTGTCGAGTTATGCTTTCTAAAACTTACTGTAGAACGGAAAAGAACTAAGAAATAGTGAGTTGAATATTTAATACGTCATTAACGTTGGCATCCCCATTGCATGACGTGTTCCTTTTGTTCTCTTCTTTACGATATGTTGTAGCGGTATAGCTCATCTTTGTTTTGTATTGGTCTAAATAGAGCTAGCATCTCGACATATTTGTAAATATACATGTTACTCTGAGGAATTGTTCCGTGTAGAGGATGTAATAAGGTTAGTAAGTCCAACTTTCAAACAATATCAAAGTGTATGTTTAGAATAGCATTTTGGAGTCAAACAACTACTATTCAATAGTTATTTAAAAAAAAATTGTGCTACTTTTAATAAATTTATTTTTTAAATATAGTAAAATAGCTGACATTAATAATTCACAATTGGCACTCCCTCAAACATACAAGAAATATATTATGTTCCACAAGTAGTAAGTTTGATATAAAAGAATTAAGTCGTGGTTTCTTTATTTACCTAAAGTAAGTTTGTAAAGACAAGTATAAAATATCATATAAGCATTAGACTCACCATAAACGTAAACAATATAGAGAGGGAGGATTTGAGCCCAATCCTCTTGTACTCATGTTGTAGGATCCTATACTTAACTCATAAGAATAAATATAAAATACCATATAAAAGTTATGATCACCATAAACCAATATAATACTAAAAGTTAGTCACTAGATAGTTCCTATGTTAATTAAAGAATTAATTTATTGAAAATAACCTTGCAAGTTACTCAAAGTACTGCAAAAATAACTAAATAAATAAATAAATATTTATTTGAAATTGAATTAAAATGGTTACAAGGTTTCAATTATTATTACCTTTTAAATGTGAGAATAAGTTGTGGCGTAGTTGGTGAATGTTACACCAGCCACACTATCCATCTGAGTTTGAATTCCATCTCCTTTAATCTAATGCGCCTAGGTCATGTAAAAAGAAGCTTTAGTTTTTAAGATAAATATTCATTAACGTCGAAGTAGATAAATTTTTTTTATAAAGCTAATCATATACTAATAACGTTATTGATGTTAATCTGACCATTTCTCGGATCTCCATTTTTTTAAAATCTTTTTGACAACTGACAAGACGAAGGCAAGCAAACGGACAAAAGGAGCACGCATAGCCCATAGAGAGATTTTGTTTCTTTATATATAATTTTTTTGTTTCTAAAGGCATAGCCCATAGAGAGATGCCACCACCTTAACCGACGATCCGCTCCAAATCATAGCACCCACAAGTTGATAGAATCGATGTAGAATAAAGCTGAAATCAAACGATAGGCTAATTATTGTCCCAACGTTCAAAGCAAAAGGAATGCAAATCCTATTCAAACACTTGAATTTGGCATGCATGCTCGCGTATATGGAACCGACGCCTGTCATAAAGAAAAAAAATAAAATGTACAGCATACATAACCTCAGCCACCTCAGCTGACTATATAGTTTTGTATCCTGTGGAAGGACAGTAATCATCAAAGGCGTTGGCTCTAGCTAGTTGCGAATAATTGAGACACCTTGTCTTGGTATATTTATAGCTAAAGGGGGGAGGGTATGCGGATTGACCTCATGCATAAGATCGTGGACACATGATTGGCCTAACATAAGCTGGTGGGAAAAGGCATCTTTTGTGCCGTATGTTTGCTTACAAGTGTAATTCTGCGTCGAATCTCCTTATTTCTTGTCCGTGCGGTGTTCATTTCAAGTGTCGGTTGTATTTTCATAGAGCTGGCAACTTCTTGGATGAATGATGCCCTAGTGCGTCCATTTTTATATTAGGGTCATGAGAACATTTTATAAGGTACATCCAATCCTATTTTTTATAGTTTTATAAATTTTATTTAGCTATACAGAATTATTTTCATAATGTATAATACTTACATAAAATATGATATTATTTTATAATTTATACGTATTACATAAAAAAAAATTAAGATCATTTTTATAGCATAAAATTTTTACTTATAGGAACATGTGCATTTTTATAAATCTTATAACTATATATTACAATCATCTTTAGCCATTACAATAAACCTAGAGTAATTTTTATAATTTTTTAACCTTTATTTATAAATATGGGGTTATTTTTTTATAATCATATGGGCACAAATTCATGATATACATCATGTAAGTACATCACATATAATAATTATATTCATCATATATAACCATTAATTAATGAACCTAAAATATTTTTAATAAACATCTGTCTAATGACCCTAAAACATTAACTTGTTAAATCTTTAAGAATTAATAACTAAAAAAATAATGACTTGATGAACTTATAACAATTAAAATACTAAACCTATAAAATATGTGATGTATTTTTATTTGTTGAACCTAAAATAATAATTTGCTAAGCCTTTGAAAATTAAATACTAACCCTAAAATAATATTTGTTGAATATATACTAATTAATTACTAAACCTAAATAAGATGTGATGAACATTTATCTCCTCAACCTAATTAATCGTGTTGATCCAAATATGCCACCGTAAAATTCACAAATAGACTATCAAAATGACATGGAAGCTTTGGGATCAAGGGAACATATACGGATGTTAAAGTATCATAAGCAAGGCAGAAGGATTGTTTGGTTGAAAGTAAGTAGAGGAAGAAAGTATTACTTCTCACGAAGTGATAAAAGTTTATTCATTTAGTTTAAAAAACTATCTCATATATCTTAACAAATTTGATATAATTATAAAATATAAAACCGAATACACCTTTTAAAGTACCCTAGCTTGGTGCATCATATGCATTGCGGCAGGTTGTTGCCTCATATTTTCTAGCAAATCCCTTATGCGAGAAGCTAGTCATGTAGTTCCCTCTATCCTTTTCTTAACAGAAAATATTTCAGTATAAAAAAGAGAAAAATAAGGGGAATATTATTTGGTATTGTTTACAAAAACTAATTATTTATAAAAATTTTATCCATTTTTTTAAAGTAATTATGTGAGATAATTAATTCCAAATAAGTCTTATACATATCTATCGATCTATTTATATTGTAAATAACAAACCAGAAAACAAAGAAATGTTTTATGTGCACGAAAATTGAGTACGGTTAGAAATTTATAATCTATCCATCCTATAAACAATTCTTAAGCAAAATATGCTAAGAGAGAAGGAAAATGACATACCGTTTGAATATAATTTTTTGTGTATAAATATTTTACTTTACATATTATATGCACAAACAATTAAATGCAGTATACATTTACATACGAACAACAATTACTTACATACTAGTTTAATAAATAAATAAATAAATAAGCATATTATTTATTTTATATATATATATATATATAATTTATTAATAAACAGAAATTATTTCACAACCACAAATATCATCGTGGATGACTCCTCCTATATTTCAAAGGAATTTGGAAGGGCTAGCAATTATTCATTTACTTGGTGCAAAACACATATATACAAACTAGAAGAGAGGTTCCACCGCCCTAGCCCTAGAGCTTTAATTATCTGCCCGCAAACGAAAAAGATAAAAGACCCTCCCGTGAACAGCAATAACAAAACCAGGGAGAGAGAAGGAAGAGTTTTTTTTTTTTTTTTTGTGGGTGGGTGGAGGGGGGAGGTTGCTCTAAAGTTTGTCGGCTTAATAGGGTTTATCATGAAATTCTCATATGCACAGTTTGACTGTAATCATATATTTATGCGAAATGAAATCATCAATCTAAGTCTCACCAAACCCTCGCGAGACAGATTTGCATGCCAAGAGATAGTGTTATCTTTAATTAGAACTTGCTTGAAGCCTTTTTCTTCAAGCGACGGAGTTCATTTTTATAAAGATGGAAAGAGTGAGATATTTTTGCATGGGAGTAAACAACTTTGTAAGACGATACTTTTAGTTGCCATATTTGCAAGTGGGAGCTGGTAGGTATCTTACTGGCGGCTATTGCTTCTATTTAATTACGTCGTCCACGTCTAGCTGGCTAGGTCCATATATTCTTACTTTCGTATTTTCGTTTAGACATTTCCTTTCTTGATATGCACAAAGACTAAGTGTCCGGAAATATGATTACAATTCATCGTATTAATGCAATTATATATATAATTATCAGGCCAACCCCAAGTATAGCAATACTAGGTATGTGTCTAAGGCACTCAAATAATATATGTCCTAAATTTATATATATACAAAAACATATGATATAAAAATAAGAATCTAAACTAATATAGTTGATTAAATAATAAGAATAAAAAAACTTTATTAAAGTAGGTTAAAATTTTGATTCCATAAAAATTTTATACACGTATAAAATATAGAACTATAATATTTTTTCCGACCTAGGACCTCCGAATGTCAAGACCGGTCATGATAATTATTATAATGATATATTTAAATATCGATAGATAATAATATACACATGAAATCTTAAATACTCGACGTCCCAATCTCTAAAACGATCAACCATGACGTCATCTGCCGGTTTCGACGTCCATGCACAAGGAATCACATACATAGATTTCGTTAAGAGTGGATTGGCACTAAGCAAAGTAACAATAATATAATACGCCATGTTTGACAAACTCCAACGAAAAGTTAGTACATTCGAGCTAGCTAGTGGGGAGGATGATATTGATGTAGGTAGGTAGCGTATCCAATCCCCCCCCCCTCTTTTTTTTTTATCCTATGTGCCTAACACACGCATGCATCAAGTTGCTGTACATATATATAATTATATATACACTACAATATACCCGTACGTCGCCCCAAGGGGATCAATCAATGTCGAGGGGGGCGGGGGAGAATGGTACAAGCAAATTTGTTATTTGTTTGTGTATGGACACCCTATTCAAATGATAAATATACATACATACATGTAAAGGAACTATTTTGGATCGTTGGATCTTATCAAATAGAAAGCTGTGATTTAATAAAAATAGTAAGCACGGCGGCATTTCTACCTACGTGTCCCTGTTCAATTGCCCACGCACCAATTTTTGGAGCCACTGTAGCAACAGTAGCAAGGATGATATAATAGTTACTGTAAGTGACCTTATGATAAAAATCCAATAAATCACATCAAACATTTAAATTCTAAAAATTTTATAAAAATAATAAATGCACTCAAACCACAATATGAATAACAACAACAACATTAGTTGAAGAGAGATATTAACATCAATTATATCATAAAATAATAAATTATTATAATAATACTAATTTATTTTAAATTATTATTATATTTACTATAATAGTAATTATTATTATAATGATTATTATTATATTTATATTTATAATATAATTATACCTTTTTAAAATATTATATTTATAATAATAATAATAATAATAATAATAATAATTATTATTATTATTATTATAACAATAATAATTATTATATTTATAATAAAAATAAAAATAAATAGAATAAATCCTGGATCCTAAACTCTAAAACCAAAATAAGTCTAAGAAACCTAAATAAGTGGAACAAATATTAAACTTTAAACCCTAAAAAATTCTAAAAAGATAAAAAAAAAATAGATATAATAAACCATACATCTTAAGCAAATATAAATATTTAAAATAAATAGAACCCTAAATCTTAAACCATAAATCCTAAATCCTAAACAAACCTAAAAACCCTAAAATAAATAGATAAACTCTAAACCCTAAACACATTAAAAAAAATCTAAAGTAAATGGAATACATCATAACTCCTAAACTCTAAAAAAATCTAAAATCCCTAAAATAATAGCACAAGCCCTACCATAAACCTTAAAAAAAATATAAAAAAAAACCCTAAAATAAATAGAATTAAACTTAAATAAATATAAAAATCTAAAATAAATAGAATAAATTATAAGCCCTAAATAAATCTAAAAAACCTAAAATAAATTTAATAAAACCTAAATAATTCTACAAACTTAAAAAAATAGAATATACCCTAAACCCAAAATAAACTTAAAAAATCCTAAAATAAATAGAATAAACCATAAACCTTAAATAAATTTTTTAAATACAAATTTAAAATCCAAAAAATAATGGCACAAGCCCCTAAACCTTAAAGAAATATAAAAATCGTAAAATAAATATAATTAACCTTATAGAAATCTAAAAATACAAAATAAATAGAATAAACTATAAGCCCTAAATAAATCTAAAAAACCTGAAATAAATGTAATAAACCCTAAATAATTCTACAAACTTAAAAAAAATAGAATATAATCTAAACCCAAAATGAACTTAAAAATCCTAAAATAAATAGAATAAACCATATATCTTAAATAAATCTTTAAAATATAAAGTATATAGAATAAACTTAAACCCTAAATCCTAAACTCTAAATAAATTTAAAAACCATAAATAAATGGAATAAACCCTAAAATACAAACAAACATAAAACCTAAGCTAAATAGAATAAATTCTTAAATAAATGGAATAAGCCCTAAAATCTAATGAAAAAATCCTAAAAAAAATATAAAAATCCTAAAATAAATGAAACTAACACTATCCCCTAAACAATCCAAAAACCCCAAAAAAATGGAATACACTCTAAATAAATCCAAAGAACCTATTATAACTGGAATAAAGCCCTAAAAAAATCTAAAAATCCTATAATAAATGGAATAACTCCTAAACCTTAAAAAAATCTAAAAAAATTAAAATAAATGGAATAGACCCTAAATTAAATTAAATAAATCTTAAACACAAACCCTAAAAAATTATTAATCCTAAAAATAAAGAATAAATCATAAACCTAGATGAATTTAAACATAAAAAAGAAAAACTAATTTAATCTATAGATATGAATTTCATAAAACTAAAGACCTGAGTTTTATTAATAAAAAAATTAAAATATTATCATTGGAAGAGGATGGAAGGAAAGGGGGGAAAAAGCAATAAAAACACCATAGTCTAGGCTTGTATGGAGGTAAAAGACGACATTGAGGATGGCAGCAGCTCGTGTCGTCCGTTAGATCTTTAAAATATTATATAAGGACATTTACAAAAGCTAAACAAATGAAAAGATCAAAAAAAAACACAACACACGCTGTTCGACCCCAACAGTTAAACGTCAAAAATCTCGTTTATAACACCGCATTTATCTAAAATACCCTTAATGATACTAATACCTCTGTGCCACAGTTTTCTTTCATAATTTGGTCGGACTTTAATCATAACTGTTCATCTCAGCTATCCGACGATTGTTACGTGTTCCTACATTTGTACGCTAAAAAAGTTTTTATCTGACCTTAAATCTATATATATATATATATAGATATAGATATATATATTAGATAGATAAATACACGTCTTACAGTAATAATAAAAATCTTATAAATATTGTGAAGATGTACATTATTAATATAAGATTTGTATAAAAAATTATAAGATGTGCATTTATTTATAGATGTATATTTGACATAGTATTTATATCAATGTATATATTGGTTGTCGGATGTCTATTTATTTATAAAAGATATGTATTTATCTATAATAAAAAAAAATGTGTAGTCATTTTATGAAAGACGTGCACCAAGTAAGGAACGGAAAGAAGAAGAAAGAGAGACGATGAGGCACTATGCATCCTATTGCTAGTCGCATGATGCAATAACCAGTAGAATTTTGCCCCTTCAATATTGAGGCTGACATATATTTCATTTATTTTATTTTGGCAAAAAGTTAGATATAGATATTAGAGGGATCCTAGGGATAACAATAAGTTGTGCTTTATGTAATAGATTTTTAAATGAATATAGATATAAATATAAAGAAAGGAAAAAAGTATTCGTTAAATTTAGATATATATATATGAATAAATGGTCTTTAAATTTGTGCATGTTTCTATGTCCGTATATATACTTATATATGTTAATCCGATATAAAATTACCTTTTTTTATTTAAATAATCTATCAATTTATTTTTTTAAAGTTAAAAGTTAAAATATAATTAAATGCTAATAATTTTAGTATATAATTTTAATAATGGATGAGTTTTATTCTAAATTTAAAATATTTTATCCGCATATAGACGCAAAGAAGAAAAATACCTGTAAGCTTTTGATAATGTCTTTTTTTTTTTTAACGAATTTGTACAACTGATAAAAGATATCAGACCCCTTATTATTCCTAACGGAGGCATACTGAAACTCATGGGCCTGCCTCCTAAATGCCCTAACATACGAAGAGAAAACAAAACTTTTAAATTTCTTCAAATGTTCTCAAACAGCACCCAGGCTTTTTAATTTAATGAGTCCAAAAATCATGCGTGTCGCTGAGAGGATGCTACATTTGTATGTCTACACCGGGGCCCCCGTCACAGGAGAAGGTATAGAAAACAAATATGTCACCCTACATGTTTAGGCCCATAACTGTACTTCGGGCTTGGGCCTTTGGGTGTATTCACAACCAAACAGATCCCTCGGATTCAGCGTGATATATATTTTTTAATATCGGGCTTTGAAACCCAAATTAGTGATTGAATCGTGGTCCTATTATGGACTGAACTAGAAAGCTCAGGCTGTCATCAATCGCCGCAAATTTTTATTTTTTTTTTGGGTTTTGCATTCGGTTGATTGAGAAGAAACCTAATGGGCCAGGGTTTTTATCCGAACAAGGAACCTTTGAGGTTTAAATATTTTTTAGGCTGTAAAACATCGTCAGGGCTGCGAGTCAGACGGGAGAGAAGAAACAGCACAGCCCATGTTCTTTTTTCTTTTTCTTTTTCAAAATTTCCTCATTATTTTTCTCTCATTTGAGTAGAGGTGAGCATGAATAGGTCGACCATATAAATAAATAAATAAAGGTTTTGATTAGGAGAAGATCTATTAGTGTGAGAGTTAAAAAAACAAGAAATAAAATCTGGTCCATAACAGGACCCAAAAAGTGCATATGTATGATAAAATTCTACTCTGTAGACAGGCTATCACGACGAGTTAATTGCTTATATATATATATATATATATATACGTTTTAAATCCTCTCTTAAAGTATACCACGTTGGATCTAGTCTGCACTCCAAAGAACCCCTTAATTGGCAGCATTAATTCCGCAGAGATTTGAAGGTCTCACACTACTACTTCTCGGGCTACATCAACATCCATTGTGTTGTGTTGTTTATAGAGCCAACCTAAAAAAGTCCGGTCTTTATCACCTTTGGAGAGCTCGGGCAAACAAGGTTTCGAACCTGTGGCAAATAGTTTTCGTGCTTGTATTGAATTGATATGAGTATTGTCGGTCGGTGTAGCATATGCTCTTGAATCTCATACTCTTTCTCCTTTTCTTAGGTTGATAATACATAATCTTTCTCCTTTTTGGGGTTATATATCTCTAAGTTCCGTGGAGACTCAGAGATGCTGTAATAGATCGTAGAAAATGAAACAAAAATGTACTTCGTATATAAGAATTAATCGAACCCCGTAATCTCTTTGTTGTCTACTTAATGCTTTACTCATTACACGAGTTAATGCTCTACTCAAAATACTATAATAAATTTATTATTTTTTTTAAACGGGGACAGAAAATTTTTTTACTCAAAACCTTGAAATAAGACGTCAGATATGCACTACTGTGATGGAGAAGATCGTCAGATGACAGAAACTAGCTGTCGTATAGTAAAAACCAGCGAAGCATGCAAACGTCGTAGTATTGAGGATGACACAGGCAGTGACAAAATTAATGCAAACAGCCAATAAATAACTGGGCGACTCTTCCGTTCATGTGATTAAAATGAACGGAAGAGTCGCCCTATTATATAAGCCAGCAGGCCTTTCCTCCACAAAAATGAAATCGAACCAGAATATATAAGAGGGTCAATGATCAGATACCCCTTTATTTACGTTGAAATAAATACACACACGTAGAAAAACGATAAATAAGCGCAACAAATCACTACTGCCACATCATAACGATGATGCAGCTACAAGCATACAACTGGGACCTCGGGCAACTAGACACCCGCCGTATCAAAATAAACGGACATGAAACGACTAACTAGAATAGGAAATCAGGACTTTTCGAACGCGTTGCATAGCCACCTGCCTGTGAATACACAAAATGACAAAATGAAAGAACAAAATTAATTAAGATGATATAATTAGCGCGTCGAATCATACGAAATATATATATATATATTACGGATTAGTGCATTCATTCCAGCATCATACCCGATTTATTCTTCAGATTCTGATTCCATATCTGATTCCATCTCTGTAGATGAATCATCTTCTTCAATCCCACAATCAGGAATGTGAGAGATGTCAATACCACTCAGGGAAGCTTCTTACAACATATAATGCGCAATCTTTGCAAAGACGCGAGTACTTCCTGCGGCAAAGAAGACAAGTTGGGGCAGTCCCAGAGTTCGAGGCCCAATAGATTGCAGCTTTTCATCCAATCTGGTAGACTAGTCAAACCCTCACAATCTGCGATATAAAGACCGCGAAGAGAAGGAGCTGCAACTTCAAGCCCATTCGGCAAACCCACCAATTTTGGGACACCCCAAACTTCTAACAGTTCGAGGCTCTGCAACCCATTTGGCTCCATGCCTCCAAGTCCAGGTTCGGAAGGTAATTCTACCCGCCAATCTAGTGATTCACATTCAAATATCACCAACTCCTTTAGGGCCGTCAGATATACCAGGCTATTGGAAAGAAGCGAAGACAATTTTGGACATCTGACGACACGTAGTGCATGAAGTTGTGTGAGGAATTTGATCTTCCCTACAGCGTCCTCATCTTCATCTTCTTCTGGCAACAATGATATCATCTCATTACAATCTCTTATTTCGAGAATCCGTAAGGAAGGTGGGTTTACAAATCCCGTCATCCCTTTTGGGAATAAGTACCGGCTTTGAACAGTGACTTGCAAGTATCTTAGATTTTTAAATTTTCCCATATAACTAGGTAGTTCTTCTAGTCCAGAACAACCAGAAAGATGCAACACTTGCAAATTCAGCAACTTGCTTATTGAAATCGGAAGTGCTTTAATACTTCGATTGCCTTCGAGACTAAAATACCTTAAATGTTTCAAGTTTCCAATTGAATCGGATATTTCCTCAATGTCACAACAACTGAGATCCAAAACTCTTAAGCACCTAAAAGTTAATATGATTTGTTCCACTAACTTTTTGTTAACCGATCTCATTTTGTTACTCCTCATAGTTAATGTTCTCGCCTTATAATTAGCTTCAACTATTAATTGTCCAGGAAGCTCCTCCTTATTAGATAAGTCATCTTCTTCGCACCATGCTATATGCCTGACAGATCTTGACACAATAGGATTATCCCAACTCACCAACCCTATCTCCTCACCCATCACTTCCATTGCTAAGTCATGCACAAGGTCATGCATTTCACACCCACACACTCCCTTGCTAGCTAAAATACCTGGTTTATGCAGTAAAGATCGTGATTGTAGTTCTTCAAAATATTTGTACCCCGTGTCTTCCAATTCATCATTTAGAGTGCTGTCCCGCTTTAACAAACCCTGTGCGATCCACATGGCAACCACATCATCTGCATATAATGTATGATCTTTTGGAAAGATGGACAAATACGCAAAGCAAGACTTTAGTTGAGAATCAAGGGCGTTATATATAGCTCAATTTCAACGCAGCCAAGATACCTCCGTTCTTTTCTTCAATCTTCCACAAATCACTTTCGGCAACCCGACGCCATTTCCTTCCGTCTCTTTCACCCCTTAGGGAGCTACCCAAAGTCTTAGCCGCTAAGGGAACTCCCCCACATCTTTTAACAATAGCCTCCACGTCTTTTGTAAGGTACGGATATTTTTTATACTCTTCTTCAGTACCGAAAGCATTTTCAATAAACACAGACATGCACACAGCAAAAGGAAGTTCCTCTAAATCATAGGGCTTCTTAACCCCTATGATTCTTGTTGCAACTTCTTCATCACGTGTCGTCACTAGAATCACACTCCCTTCTGCACCGCCACCTGCTAATATCTCCTTTAAACTATCCCATTCGCTCCTATTTCTAGTCCAGATATCATCCAATACCATGAAGTACTTCTTCTCTCGCACTTTGCTTCCAAGCATGTCCACCATCTGAGGCAGATTTAACCCTTTTTTATTGAGCAACCTTCCTAACACCAACTCTAAATTAAATGGATCAGAAACACATGCCCAGAGTTTCATATCAAATTTCTCTAAAATAGCCGGGTCCGAGTAAACCAACTGAGCAATTGTTGTTTTACCAAGCCCGCCAATCCCAACAATGGGAAGTACTGGAAGCCCAAAAGAACATTCAACATCATTCCTCAACACTCTATCTAATATCTCACTTTTAGCCTTATCTCTCCCTTTAATGTTGTCAGATTTATTAACAAACGGCAAAGGATATGTGATTCGATGATGACTGCTTTGCGCAACAGGTACTGTTTGGGCTAAATTTGCAGCCAACTTCAAATTACTTGTGCTAGCATAAATACCCTCTAATTTCTTAAGAATCTCATCTATCTTCGTGCTCAGACTAAAAGAGGAAATGGTTTTTGAAATGAATTTTCTCTTTAAGGATGAAATACAGTTATGCACCTTGTGTCGCTTGTTACTACCTTCTCCTTTCACTGCCTCCAATTGCAATACGTCGGCAGCAGCTTCATCCAACAGATCGTCAATGTCGTAACAAACATCTTTGAGGTCCCTCACCCACTCCTTAATAAGTTTGCTATCTGACTGTCTCTTCTCGGCATCCTCAATAAAAGAACAGATGGAGTGCAGGCAGCTCTGCAGCTTTCCAAGGTGTTCCTCGGCTAACCAGGCGGACTTAATCTTGCTAGCAGCGTAGCTGGCTAGTTTTTCAACAACTGCAACTGCTAAACTGAAGACAATATCGGCCATGGGTCCTTTTCGCACAGCCAAGGGGGATGATCGGTTACAATGTTGCTGGTGAAGATGGAATTATGAGTGGGAAGATAGTCTTGATAAATAAATATCGGCTTAATTTGGACGAAGAAAGGAAATAAAATGACCAGGAGGAGAGAAAATTTTGTTTTCGGGTTGCATTTCTGCAATTGTGTGATTGTTCGGCGTATCTTAGAGCATGGCTCCCATCCGCCTTTTAATAGGCAACGTCACCTTATCCCACTCTACAGTAACATATATGATTCCTGGATTGCATGTGCGGATGTGGTTCGTCTAACTATTTTTATAATCTTACGTATTTTACCTTTTTCTTTTTTTTTGGTAAAAAAATAACTGCAAAAAACAGTACACGTTTTACACATAACTTTCTACTGTTTCACTTTTCAGGGCTTGTTCGGCACAGGTAACCGGGGTTGGAATTTTTTTTTCCCATTTTATATTTTTAATATTAAGTATTGAATAATAATGAATATATTTTTAATAAAATATTTATTTTAAATTAAATTAAAATTTAAAATAAGTATTTATTATAATAAATATATTTAATTTTAAATAAATTATAAAAAATATAAAAATAATTTTTACATTCTTATTATTTTCATATCAAACGAGTGCTTATTAGTTTCTTATTTGGTATTATATAAAAATAATAATTTTATATAATAATATTTTTTTAAAATAACATGAAAATTATTAAAAATAAATTATTATATAAGATAGCATTTAATTTTTTTTTTAAGATAATCAAAAATAATTGTTTTCAATAAGTATATAAAAATAAATTTTTGTTTTCCTAAGGGAATATAAATATAAAATCCAAAGACAGGATGGGAAAAGAAGAAAAACTGACAGTCAGATTCAGTCAAACCTGACGAGACTGAAAGTAGAAATCGGAGACAGAATTCGAGAACACATAGCCATCTCGGAGTTCAAGTTTCGATCCTTTAAATTCGGATGCCACCGCATCCATGACAGAGGACCCGTGCGAGAGTGGAGGCATGGCAGAAAAAAGGCGGAGCTGTATTTCTTTCCGTGGAATGTTAGTTTTTATTTAGGCAAGGATCCATCGATTGGGTTGGAATTAATTAGCTGTCTGTATTTCTTTCCGTGGAATGTTAGTTTTGGAATTAATTAGCTGTCTGTATTTCATTCGGTGCGTGGACCCCGCGGGCTAAACTTTGAAATCTTGTACTTTTTTTTTTTTTTTGTTATCGTTGCAACAACAGGAAATTTACGACAATTAAAACATGGCAGTGGTGCTTCTATTCTACCATGTGCGAGGTCCGACACGATGCAGAAATTAAACGATATGTTCGTGGAGCGGCCCACACACGTGAAAGTTGAAACTTCTTCGGCTCTGCGCAAAAGGTTTTTTATTTTTTAGAAAAATAGTTTGATGCCGCTCTAATTAATAGGATAAATAGGATAAAAATTAATATAATTTTTAAATATTTGATTCTAAATATAAAATATTATGTATATATAATTATTTTAATATATAACTAATTATGTATAATATACACGTAATATTATCTATATATTCGTATAAATTAAAGACTACTAACATTAATCTAAATATTAAATAAATTATTCAACTTAATTTGATTTATTTGTCTGTAATTAAGCCTACGGGCAAGAATCAACCAAAGTTCTGAGCAAAGCTCTGTACAAAATGAATTTTGTGTTGGATAAATAAAGTCAAGCACAACCAATTAGTTTAAGATAAAATCATTGGTTGTGTATATGGAGAAATAAGCCTATATTTTAGAGTAAAATAAAAACTAAATATAATTCACTGCTTATTATGTATAGTCGAACAATACACCGTGCATGATTAAGCGCCAACTACTACTATACCTGAAGAACAATAATAATAATAATAAAGATAAGATGTCCAAAATGCGTCTTCAATAGAAAATCCCAACCGTTTCTCCGTCAAAGAGTTGAACACCAACCTTCGGCATTAAACATAAAGCAATAAATTTATGGGATCCATCCAAATTCATTCGTTAGTTGGAGTGCAAACGCTCTGACAGTAAGTTGTGCTCGTGTCCTGTCCTTTTTCTCAGCACTGTTTATCTCGACTCTTAGGTGTTGTTTGGTATTACTTATTTTTAATAATTATCTTTAAATAAAAATTACTTTTGTAAATCTATTTTTAAAAAAATACTTTAGTAAGTAAAATATGTGTTTGTTTTTACTTTTATTATACAAGTGATTAATACTAAAAAACTACTTATTATACCTTATCATTGTTTGATTTTTATCTTTCTATAAATTTACTTTTTTATTTTCCATCAAAAATTTTTAACTTTCTGTATATATCTTTTGGTAATAATTATTATATAAATTATATAATATTAAATATTAAAAATCATATGAGACGTATAAATATATAAAATAGATATATAAAAAGTATAGATATATTATAAAGTACTAAAAATTATAAAATAATTTAAAAAATTATGAACGCTCACTAAATAAATTTTATAAAATTTACTAATAGCTAAAATTTAAATATTGACAATAAATATTATGCAATAATTATTCTTACATTTATTTGGTTGGACTTTGTTTGGAGAGTGTGAAAGTGAAAATGTATAAAAAATTAACAAATTCGTGCTTCCGTCCTCTCCTCTCTTTCTTCTTCTCTCTTTGTCTCTCTCTTAATTGGGGCGGTTTTTTCCTCCATTTTTAGCTGCAACATTTGTCCTCTAATTTGCTACGACTACTAGTCATCACAGACAAGAATATGTAGTCTCACTCCCACGCATTAAAGTGCTGCTCTCCCTCCACTCTTACAGTCATTTCCTAATGGTCGTTGTGTATTAATTCTTTTTCCGAGGGACCTCAATCTTTCTAGTTCTTCTTCTTCTCTCTGCTATTATCACTTTGAAAGAGGCAGATCGCCAGCACACACACACACACACATACGGCATTAGAAGTGGATACACGGCCATTTTTGAAGAGAAGTTAGAGCTTAATCGAAACTTTTTTTTTATAGTCTCTACTTTATTTGGGTTATTGTCTGCTCCTATGTTCTTCGTTTCTATGACAGGAACCTAGAAACTGGGAATTGAATTCATCAGTCATATTAGTTTATTGTGCAAAGGGAAATGATTATTGACCTTTGATTGGAGAATTGACATTGAGGGCAGCGCCGCTCCCACCCAAAATTTGTTTCTTTCAGAAAAAAAAAAATGGAGGAGAACGAGCCATACTAAACACAGTGAGGGATGGGGAGGGCAAATGATATGAACGACTTTTGTTTTTAAGCGGATTACCGTGCCGCATACTGTAGAAGTAATTTAAAAAAGTAAGTCAAATTTACTTTTGATTAAATACTTATAAAAAGTTATTTCTATTAATTACTTTTTTATAATAAATTTTTAAAAGTAAAGTCAAATACTTATTTTAAGTTAAAATTATTTTTTATAATTATTTTTATAAAAATCTACTTATTAAAAGTTAAAACAAACAGACTCTTAATTGAGAAGCCACTTATTATTATTATTATTATTATTATTATTATTATTATTATTATTATTATTATTATCTATAAGAACACCTATTTTTTCTCTCATTTCTATAAATTTTATCAATTTATTCTACATTTAAGTTTTATACATCACAAAATTATAATATTAAATTTAATAGATTTATTTTCAGATGATTACTAGTATGTTACTATGGATGGATTATGGTTAGGTGTCCCTTGTCAGTCCATTTAATTCCATCACGTGAATTATTGGTATTTGTTGAATGCACTTTCCTTTTTTCTTATTTGCTGTAAATTTCAGCTGTTGCATTAAATCTTGTCCGGTCATTTGTCCCACACTCGGCCTGCGGATATCGGAATACTAGGGAATTAATTAGATCTCCAACAATGCAATTTGTGCTCATCTATTTGTCCTATAATATAATCGACTAGATTTTTATTTTAGTCTACTCTAATATAGGCTTATTTCTCCATATACACATAGTGTTTTTATCTTAATTAATGAATTTATATTCTCAAACTACCCATCACCTTGCACTGTGTCAGTGTCGCTCCCTTGTGAAAGCGTAACATTTCATGCACCAAAGATCTCGATAGCAACTCTTCAAGACCCACACGCCAATCACATCGCCATCCGACTTTAATTAGTTTGAGAATTCGCTCAATACATTTCATGCGTTGGTCCAATCATTTATTGATCGGATCAGAATCAACACTAAACCGAATTGAATTGGGTCATTTTATAAGTTTTAAAAATTTTATATTTTATATTTATTAATTGGTTATTTTTAATATTTTTTATAAGTAAACAAATTATAAAATTAAAACAACTATATATACTAGTTGAATTGGATTATTTTATAAGTTTTAAAAATTTTAAAAATTTAATATTTGTTAGTTGTTTGCTTTTAATATTTTTTATAAGTAAAAAAAATTAGAACATTAAAATAACTATATATACTAGTTCTAATATTAATATTGCCTCATCAATCATTTATTAAACAAGTTTATTTCATATCTTACTTAATCAAATTCTCATTTATAAATAGCTTATTAGAATAGAACTAATTTGTATAAGAAAGATAATGTATACAAAATTAATATTTTTATTTATCATCATTTTATATAAAAAAAATACTTTAGACGTAATAAGGATTAGATGCTAATTAATTTTTTTAACACTTTGTATTTTAAGGTGAGAAAAAGAAGTAAATTTTTTTTTACTATTAATCACCTTAATTTTATCATTATTAATATTTTCTTAATAATAACTAATTTAAAAAATATTATTATTAAAATAATTTTTAAATATGAGTCATCTTAAAAAAAATAAGTCATATCAAATAAGGGTTATTATATTTTATTAATAAATAGGTTAATAATAAATTAAATAATAACTAAATTGATAAAAGCCTATAAATATCTATAAATTTTTTAGGATTTATTTATATGTAATTGAACAAATAATAATAATAATTAATTCATACCTATAGACTTTTAGATAGAATTTTACTGATAGACCTTCTATAAGTTACCAAGTTTCCATATCTCAAACATTGGAGACATTGATGGATGTGTCTTAATGCAATTATATCAACATCGATTCCGACTATGTTAATGTATGTAGTACGTACTTTGGCAAACAACTAAAATTTTGCCCTAACCATATCTCTCTTTACAGTAATAGGTATGATTCCTGCATTGTATATGCGGATAGAGCTGGCAAAAGTTGATGTAAACCGAAAAATCTGAAGTATATCGACTCAATCCATTCGAAATCTAATCCAATTTTATCTAAAAAATTATGAACCCAAAACTTATTCGAGCTAATCTAATATATATCTGATATCCGATAAAGCGTGAGAAATCATAAGTCTGATATAAACCTGATCCGACTTAATACTTACCGACGTCTGATATAACCAATAAAACCATATATCCAAAATTACCCGGCCTAATCCATCATTTAACCAAAATCCGATATTACTCCAAAAATTATAAATCTATAAAAATTCCACTTGATATTACCCGAAAATTAACATTAACCCATTACTCAAATTTTTTAAAATTTTATAAAATATAAAATAATATAAATGCGTAACTAGTCCATACTAGTAATTACATCAAAATCTAAAAATAATATTATGTACAACTATTCCATACTAGTACTTACATCAAAATTTAGAAACAATATACTTTCTTAAAGTTTATATCATTTCTTATGTATATACAAGTACAATATATGTTGATACCAATATTGAAATATAGAAATAAAAGTAGAGGAAAAAGGTAAGTGAGGATGCTAATTATTCATTATAAAAATTAAAGATTAATGTCTTTTATTACATCAATTATATTAAATACTAAGAAGTCAATATTAGTTGGTCATTTGTCATTTATGGCCATTATTACTTTCTTTATCTAATTTTATTTGATTTAGCTTGATATGATCAAATCAAAATATAGAAAAAAAATAATGTGTTGTTATTATTATTTTTGCCACAATTAATATTCATTAATTACTACTATTATTGTTATCATTATTTTTGTATTATTATTATTATTATTATTATTATTAAAATTATGTTAATATGATGTGATCAATCTATTCAAAAAAATAATATGAAAAGTACAACTTTAAAAGCCTTCATTTGTTATCAATTATCAATGGTTATTGTAAGTTAATATTATGTAAGGACCGTACAAGATATAAATTTAATATATACTTAAAATAATATTTAAAATCAATATGATATGAGTAAGCTAATAATAGAGTTGAATTATAAGTTATACCTTAACATAAAAAGAAAAGTGATCCGATTTGAAAACTTTTAAATTTAAAACATCAAGTACATCTCCAAAGATGAAATAATGATAAAAAATTCTAAGGTCCTAAAACAATCTATATAATACTTTACTTTTAATTGAATAAGATAAATTGAAATAAACAATCTTAAAATAATTAGTCTTTAATAACATCTTAGAATAACAAATAAAATAAAATAGCACAAACATGACTCAAAACCAAAATGACCCGAATCCAATCTAAATTCAACCCAAAAATATAATAATTTGAACTCACTCGAATCCAATCCGAACCTTATCAAAATTAGAATAACCCAAATTTATCCGAATCTGAGTTCATTCGATCTCAACTCGATCCGATCCGAGAACTTAGAATGATCTGAGATTATCTGATACCGAGTTGATCCGAATCAAATCCAACTCAGCCAGGTTTGATAAAATGATATGAGATTATCCGAAACTGATATGATCCGATTATCATTTAACTCGATCCAATAGTGACATGATCTGTCCGATTGCCGTCACTATAGATATACAGGGACGACATAGTCGTCGCTATAAACATAGGTGTGAAAATTTCCCCCCAAAAAATACTAATTTATTATAAGAAATAAAATAATAAGAAACATACAGCGACGACATGTCGCAGCTGTAGTTGTCGAAGCTGAAAAGATTTCTGTGAGCGCGAATATCTCCCTCTAAAATTTTTGCCAAAAAATTAATAATAAAATTTTGGAAGCTACAGCGGCGACTTGTCGTTGCTGCGACTTGTTGTTGCTGTAAACATTATATCTGAAAATATTTCTTTGAGAGGAAAATCTCTGTCGAAAATATTTTCCTTTAAAAAAAATTAATATATCTACAGCCGCAACATGTCGTAGCTGTAGGTCTATGATTAAAATTTTCCCACCGAAATGGCTTGAAACAGAATGACGTCGTTTTTTTAGAAGCTATAGTGGTGACATTTTACCTCTACAACTGCGACATGTCGCAGCTGTAGGTCCATTATTAAAATTTTCCCACTGAAATGGTTTGAAACGGAATGACGTCGTTTTTATGTCTACAGCCGCGACATTTTGCCTCTACAACGGCAACAAATAATTTTCTTCTCTTTATAACAACTTTTCTTCCGAGCCCTAGCCAACTGTGCGTTCGATATTTTGCCTGCATCATCGTTCTCCACCGTGTATGCATTTTCTTCGTCAATTTCTTCAATTTTGTTGTTGTTTTGTGTAATTAAATCTATAATAGTATTATAATTTTGTTTAGCTTCAATTTTTTGTCACATATTTTGCAGAAAAGCAGAAAAATCACAGCCTCTGCGCCGCCGCTCTTCGACTCGCCGTCTCTACACTACCGCGGTTCGGTGCCGTGCTGACCGAACTGCCTCTGCAAGGCCCTTTCACCGAGTAAGCAGGACAACATATTGTGATTTTCATTTGAATGTTAGCCTTGATGTGGTTGTGTACATAACCTTCTTTTAGGTGGCTTTTGTGTGTAGTGCTGCTAGGGTTGTAACCATGTTGTCATTTCCATTTATATAGCAGGATGGATGAGAATGCATGTTTCATATGTATTTAGGAGCTTCTAATTGTGAAGGAAAATCAAGAGGTAGAGCAAGAGGATCATCCTCCATCATGTATTCAAGTACTAATTCATGGACATACACAACTTTGCATGAGGATTGGTTAGAGATGACATCTTCCTAATCACCAACATCTTTAGTCTGCATGGAGGATCCACTAGCCTTGGATAACTGTATAAGTGAGTTAAAAAATCAAGGCTTTAAAATGTCCATTAGATAAGAGGATACAAATTGCTACATATTTTTTAAAGGGTTGTGCTGACAATTGGAGCCATAGTTAGCATGTGGTGGGCACATGAGTGGAGAAATTAGAGCACATGATGCAAATTATGTGAGCATGATTTTGTTCTACCAATGTTAGGATGGAGTTAGCTGATCATTTTATGGTTCTTCATCAAGGCTCTTCTTTTATGGAGGAGTATTATTTGCGCTTCATGGACTTGATTCACTTTGTACGGAGGTGGGTGTAGATAAGGAGAGGAAATTACATAAGTTTGAAATGGGTTTCAATGCTCGTATCTAGGAACTAATTTTGAGATGCACCTTCCATAATCTTTTCAACATGCTTGAAAAAACGGCTAAGGTCTAGAAGGCATTGCAAGCCACGAGTGGTGATTAATAATTTAAAGAAAAAAAATTGATGTACCATTTTATTTTATGCCAGTTAAGCCTAATATATATGATATTTTTGTATGCTAGCTCTTCTAATGTCTTTCGACTAAAAGCAATAATTTTAGAAAAAATGGTACCTATGCATCTTGTAAAAAGTTTAGTGATTACTTTAAATACTTGATTATATGTATCATGTGATGCATGCCATATATACACTTGTGGATATATTTGGTGTTAATGTACAAAACACAATCTATAGACTTTGGTAAAACTGAAGGGGCCACTATCTATATAGTAGCTGAGTACATTTATACTCTTAGATCCCTTTAAATCTTATAAGGTGTGTGTACATTTAAAAATTATAATACCTTTAGTGCGGTTTCCATTCATGGCCAAAGTTTAATAGCAATGGATAGGATGTCCAACTTACGGTGGCATACTATATATATAAGTAAAGTGGGCTTTGGGGTCCCTTTACCAAGCCCTCAATATAGATGTTAATTTATAGTAGAACATGATACTTCTATTGTTATGATTGAGCCCCATAGTCTGTGTGAGTGTTGGTGGTAGGGTAGGTGGCCCTTATGTGAATATTAATATGCGCTTATAATGGTTCCCCATGACACGTGTGTTCATTGGTGGTGAGACGGGGTGTCCAAGCTTATGTCTTGGTGTTAGCGTCCATGGGAATTGTGGCTTATGTGATTTTATTTTATGTTGGTGCCCCATGGCTTATTATGGTAACATCATGGAAGTTCTAAACAAAGAGTGTCACAAGTTTCAAGCAATTATGGTAAAGTCAGACATACTAGTATATCAACTCTAAGGACTAGTTAATAATATGGTCACACAAAAACTAAGGAAATAACACACAGTAAAACTAGTTAGTTGGTTTGTCCGATTGATCTACTGTTGATAAACCAATTTACTACTCATTGAAACAAGTTAAATTCTTCATCCAACCATTTCAAACCTCTTGGAACTAGTCAATCACACATACCAAACTAAGTGAATTTTCACACAAATAATTGATCAATCCAACAAACCAATGAATTGGTCTTGGCCAACAACACCTAGACCTACAATCCACTATTGTAGAAGTATACTAAAATTTTCTTAATGAATCCTAGCATGCTTCTATGTCATAAAATACTTAAGGAGACACACTCTATAAATATAATCATATGGTATATGGAAGAATACAATAAAAACATAACTTATACCTCAATTTATGTATTATAATTCATGCATGAATACAAAAGAAAACCATAATTCATGCCTCAATTCCTCAACATGAATAATTTAATACTTAATCATGTTCACATAAACTCATGCTCAAATAAGTGAGAAAAGCACACTACGTGATACGAGTGTTATTATCTCATATGAAATTAAAGATTTGAACCTTATACTATACTCACCGATTCCATATCACAATGAAGATGGTGAAATCATGGTGAATGTCTCAACAATATATCCTAGATATGCTATTACTGCCGATCACATAATATCATCCTTGAAAACACCCTAGAGTGGGTGAATATGATTTTATGAATGGAGATATAACACCTCCATTTTTCAAAAATCATTTTTTTCCTTAAAATATAGAGGGAATAGAAATACAAGTCATTCTTAAGAGAAATGGGGTACTACAACCTCATATAATGTTAAACTAAAAATACTTAATGGTAATAAAATACTTAATGGTAAGAAATCCAAGGTGTACAACCTAAAGCTATATATGCCTTAAAAATTATAAATTTTATCATGAAACAAGGTGATTGAATTAAAGAATTGTTCCCTAAAAAAATTCTGAGAAAAATTTGTATAGTACCAGATTCAAGGCCTTGAGCTAATCGTCAGAAGTCTACAAGTCTAAATATGCGGCGAGAATTTGAGAAAAATGGTCGGAGAAAATTTAAGCTTGATTTTTTTAAACTGGTGGCACATATCAGCCTGTTGGTGATTCAGTGGTCACGTTCACAAGATTTATCGGGAATGAAATTGAAAAGTTAGTTCCTTTTGATCATTCATCATGGCTTGCCGCTCCAAAACAAGATAGGGATAAAATAATCCCTTTGGCTGAGGTAATGATTATAAGCTTTTACTTTTAAATACCACAAATTATCTTTAATTAATTTTTTATGTTCTTGTATTAATTTGTACAGTGTTGGTTTGATTTTGACGAGTGGAAGCAAGATCCAATTTGGCCTTATGTCAGTGCTGGCTTGGAAAGGTTGTTGGCCGATACATACAGGAATAGGAAGTGTAAGTTGAAGCAGTTTCACAACAAAAATCCAACCAAAAGGCCCCCCTATAATCAATGAGACCAATTGGAAAAGATTGATAGAGTATTGGAATGATCCTCAAGTTAAGGTAATATGTATTTATAAATTAAATATTTGGATTATATAAATATTTTATATTAAATAAAGTGATATTTATGTAGGCTAAGGCTAAAGTGAATAAAGCTAATAGGGCTAAGCAACTAAATCCCAGCCTTCATGTATTTACTTCAATAACGTTGTATCGTCATAAGAAGGTATATGAAAATTATAATTATAAATTTTAATAATAGTATTATGAATATACTAATGTATTTTTATTAAATATTACAGGCTGACCCTCAGACTAAAAAAGCCTTAAGTGAAGTGGAGACTTATGAGGACATGCACCAAAAAGATGGAAAATGGGTTACTCCTTTAGCAGAGGAAAAATATGTTAGTATAATGATGTTAATTAATACATTTTCATACCTTATCAATCTTTATTACAATTTATCTAACTTAAATTTTCCCTTATCTGTAGAATGAGATGTTAAAGCTTCGTGAAGAGTATCTCTCTCAGAGTCAGATAAGGAACACTGATTGTAGCTCTTCTGACCCATCAAATGCTAAAATGACCCCTGTAGCTCTGGACGAGATGAAGGTAGTCGAGGAAGTACTTGGTACTCGTCGAGGCCATAGGATTGGCATTGGCTGAAAACCAAAAGGGTCGGTAACTAGCTCTTCTGTTACAAGCTTTCCATTACAGCCACCACCACCGCCACCATCTGATCCTCGAATTGAAGAGTTGATGTCTAAGGTCCAGAGACAAAATGAAGTTATTTCCCATCATGAAGCTACCATTAAACGAATCAAAGAGTTTATGTCTTTAAATAGCCAGAAGGAGCCCTATGAATATGGCTCAAACTCGAGGGCTGATGTCTGATTTACATGTCTTTAATTTTGGATAATATTGTTAATTGTCTTTTATTAAACTCTTATAATTGTTTGTATTATTAAACTTTTATAACTATCGTATATTTATATTTATTAGTATAATAGATTCACTTATTAGTAAAATAATATTGTGTGTTATTTTAAGTCATGGTCGTATAAGAAAAATTTATAATTCTAAAAATTATAGCAATTATAGATAGATATAAATGGCTGAGATATGTGAAAATTCGCCGCTATAGACACCTACAGCCGTGACATGTCGCGACTCTATTTCTTTTATTTTCAACAAAGAAACAAAATTCAAACTTGTCGTGGCTATAGACACTTTCAGCGACGACATGTCATTACTGTAGGTGTATACAGCCACGACAAGTCATGCCTGTATTTCTATTATTTCAAAAAAACAAAACAATATTCAAACGTGTTGTGGCTGTATTTCTACAATTTAAAAAAACGAAACAATATTCAAACGTGTTGTGGCTGTAGACGTTTTTAACCACGACACAGAGTCGTGGCTAAAAGGTCTTTCAGCCACGAGTTTTCAGTGATGCTTTTACAGCGATGACATGTTGCGGCTATACATGTACAGCCACAACTTTTTGGCTTTTAGCGGCGACAAAAAGACCCTTTTTATCGTAGTGAATTTGATGTTTTGACACAACTATACATGTAGAAATCAAGCGTAAAACTAGAGAGATGGATGAATGTGGTCAAATTCATTCATGATGGAGAGACTTATTAATCACAAAGGACATGCACCGGTCGTCACATAACAGAAGCAAGCAGCATATATAGAAACTGGTGAAGCATGCAGACGTGTATCGATGATTACATTCTCAATAAAAACTAAAGCTGAAGGTACAATACTAATGCAAACAGCCAATCCTAATCCTATAAGTTTCATGGCTTCATTTGGTTTGGAGGCAACACGAGGCTAAAAAATTATCCCATATTTTATATTTTTTAAAGTCTGATTTATTAATTGAAAGAAATTGTTTTCATAGAAATTTAGTTTAAGTCTTTGTTTGAGCTGAAGTGAATATTTGTTTGAAAATTTTTTCGTTATTTTTCAATTATACTAATTGAGATAAATGTAAGTAGTATATTTTCTATCGTGACAGACAAGCTGTAACACCCCAAAATTCACTAATTTTTTTTTCTTAAAAGCGGAAGCAATTAAATTAGAAGCACTGAAAACCTGTGAATTCTGGAAATGTTACCGCCACACTTAGTACCAGACCGGTTCTCTCCGACCGTTCCAGTACCAAGTGCTAAGGCTAAGAAAAGAAATAATCAATACAATTCAATTTCCAAATAAGCATTAACGGTTGTAAAACAAAATCAGAGTACGCATCAAGAAATGTAATTCATTTCCAAAAGAGAATTAAACTTACAACCGATAAAGATTAACAAAAAGAATTAGAGTCATATAAAGACTATAATATAGCCACAACTCTCTTGAATCTCGAGCCAAACATGCTCAACACTCAGCCCCACCTGATATTCCGCCCACCTGCATAAATTCAGAAGGCATACTACTCGTGGGAATGAGCAGCACCCATGAAAAGGGTGATCAGTACGCTACGTACTGAGTAAGGTAATCGAGCACTAAGGCCAACACGTAAGCACATAATCCATGCAGAATAATAACAGGGCATAATCCAACATAACAACATAAAGGTATATGAACAATTCAGGTAAAAGTACAAAGGCCCATATAATCCAGATTAATTGTTTAATTAATCTCTTATCAGAATCCGATTCACACCATGCCTTTTATCAATCCATGCGAGTAGAGGAACACCCCACTATTATAACCGGTGGGCCGGTCACACATAGAGCATCACGCCCTAACCACTATTATTACCGGTGGATCGGTCACAATAGAGCATCATGCCCTAACCACTATTATTACCGGTGGATCGGTCACACATAGGGTAACAACCCTAACCACTATTCCTAACCGGTGGATCGGTTTGGTTCCTCCTCGCATGGTGTTCCACTATAAGTAATTAATATCTTTTAAGTGTCTTTAACAAACTCGGGTTCGTTTTTATTGAGCTCGAGTCCCCCACTATTATTCGCCGGTGGACCGGACACTTGCGGGACAAAGTCCACACCACTATTATTTGCCGGTGGACCGGTCTCACATAGGGTAATAACCCTAACCACTATTCCTAACCGGTGGATCGGTTGGACCCGGCTCAATAATCTTTCGCTTTAAGTGATTAATATCTTAAATATTTTATTCAAAGATTTCACCCTGGACATGCATAAGTCACTCCTTTAACACTTCACACATTGTAACTCATAAATTCCATCCTCATGACTCCACTTTAATCACCAAAAACACCTGATATCACAAAAACCCTAAGCACCAAACCCTAATTATCCACATGAACCCTAGCTCGGTTTCCTACGTACCCATATAATGCTCCACGCACTATTTTCCCTTCAAATGTTCAATCACCCCAAAATTCACTAAATTTTTTTTCTTCTTAAAAGCGGAAGCAATTAAATTAGAAGCACTGAAAACCTGTGAATTCTGGAAATGTTACCGCCACACTTAGTACCAGACCGGTTCTCTCCGACCGTTCCAGTACCAAGTGCTAAGGCTAAGAAAAGAAATAATCAATACAATTCAATTTCCAAATAAGCATTAAACGGTTGTAAAACAAAATCAGAGTACGCATCAAGAAATGTAATTCATTTCCAAAAGAGAATTAAACTTACAACCGATAAAAGATTAACAAAAAGAATTAGAGTCATATAAAGACTATAATATGGCCACAACTCTCTTGAATCTCGAGCCAAACATGCTCAACACTCAGCCCCAACTGATATCTCGCCCACCTGCACAAATCAGAAGGGCATACTACTCGTGGGGGAATGAGCAGCACCCATAAAAAGGGTGATCAGTACGCTACGTACTGAGTAAGGTAACCGAGCACTAAGGCCAACACGTAAGCACATAATCCATGCAGAATAATAATAGGCATAATCCAATATAACAATATAAAGGTATATGAACAATTCAGGTAAAAGTACAAATGCCCAATCATAATCCAGATTAATTGTTTAATTAATCTCTTATCATAATCCAATTCACACCATGCCTTTTATCAAATCCATGCGAGCAGAGGAACACCCCACTATTATAACCGGTGGGCCGGTCACAATATAGAGCATCACGCCCTAACCACTATTATTACGGTGGATCGGTCACAATAGAGCATCATGCCCTAACCACTATTATTACCGGTGGATCGGTCACACATAGGGTAGCAACCCTAACCACTATTCCTAACCGGTGGATCGGTTTGGTTCCTCCTCGCATGGTGTTCCACTGTAAGTAATTAGTATCTTTTAAGAGCTTTAATGATACTGGTTTGTGTTTATTGAGCTCGAGTCACCCCACTATTATTACCGGTGGGCCGGTCACATATAGGACCTCATGTCCTAACCACTATTATAACGGTGGATCGGTCGCACATAGGACTACGCGGTCCTAACCACTATTCCTGACCGGTGGATCGGTCTGGACTCGGCTCAATAATCTTCCACTTCAAATGATTAGTGTCTTAAGTATCTTATTCAAAAGCTTTCACCATGCACACGCACGAATCATAAATCATACATTCCATATTCATCATCATACTTTGTTCACCAATTACACACGTGCTACCACCAAACCCTAGACATGCATAGATTGCTCCCTTCACAATTATCCTCCAATTCTACTTCACATCTCACTCTAGGGTTTTATCCCAAAACCCTAATTTAGTCTACTTCGTACCCTTAATTTGCTCCACATGATATTTTTCATCCCAAGTGCTTAAACACCCAAACAACACTTACATTACCTTCCTTAAATCCCAAAGCAGCGTTCCATACATAAACTTCACTCTCATAAAAACTTTACACATCCCATGCAATTATTAACTTCCATGCAAACCCTAATACCACCATACAACCATTAACCATTATACAAACCCAGAGTCTCATCATACAAAACCCTAAAATCAATCCACATAACTCAAAGATTCATTCATACCAAACCTCAGATTCAAACCATATAAAACCCAAAGATTCATTCATACCAAACTAAGTATCCATCCTTACCAAACCCTAAGTTCAAACCATATACAACCCAAAGATTCATTCACACAAAACCCTAAATTCAATCCATACCAACACAAAGATTCAAATCATATAAAACCCAAAGATTTTTCCACATAATACAATTGATTAGATTCTCCCCTTTCATAACCACAAATTAGATTCTACCATACAAGACCATAAGTTAGATTCTTCCCCATAAAATCATAAATTAGAATCTCCCAAGCAAAACCATAAATTAAATTCTCCCCAAACAAATCATAAATTATATTCTCCCAATCAAATCATAAATTAAATTCTTCCATACAAACCATATATTAATTTCTCTCACATAAAATCATACCAAACCATAAATTAAACTTCCCCATATAAAACCATAAATTGGATTTTACCACACAAATCATAAATTAGATTCTCCCAATTAAACAATAATTCGATTCTCCCATATAACATCATAGATTACATTCTTCCAAATAAAACCATGCAATAGATTATTCCTCATAAATTCATAAAATTAGGTCAACTCACTTCCCTTAGTCAACTTCTTTCCCCATCCTCCTTTTTCATCCTTTCTCCCACATAAAATCATATCAACATCCTCACATGCATGTCTTACAGGGTCATACACAAATAATACACATGTCATACGAAAGCATACTTCAACTCCATGTCATATCATATACGGCATAATTAATAATCATAAACATAGAATGCATAGAATACGAGGCACACAATGCACATTAGCACATAATAGGCCTTAGCACCCCTTACCTGAAACGACACCGATCTTGGAGCACGTTCCTACGCCTCCTTAGGGCTTAGACCAAATAATAACATATGAATAAAATAACCTTAACAAAATTCTAACTTTGCTAAAGACATAAAAATAATAGAGATATTATAAACCTTGATAATATAGGGTTAAAGACTTTACCCTAATAATAACAATGATACTAATATAATCATATCAAAATTAATAAAGCCACTATCAATGAGAATATAAATAATAATAATAAGCTTTAAAATTTAAAGTGGGGTTTTCAACCCTACTTATAACTAATGAATTACCACTTATTTAATATAAATAATAAAATTACTAACATATATAATAATATTAAAAATAATAAATTAAAGATACTAATAATATTATCATCAATAGTTATAAGAACAATAGAAACAATAATACTAAAATAAATAAGTGCAAATGTTAATACAAAATTAGGGCCTAAGATTTTCCAGAATAATTAATAAAATGATAATAATAATAAATATTCTAATAATTATAATATTAATAATAATACTAAGAAGAAGAATGATAATAATCCCATAATAATTCAATTAATAACTTAAAATTCGAAACTATCAATAATATTGTTTTATTACCACTCTCCACCCTGCAAGTACAATTCAGAATAAAATTTCTCATCAAATAATAATAAAACATATTAAGAATATAAATATTAAGAATAATAATAATGGTAATTATATGCAAATAATTGAAATAAATTAAATCAAGGCTTATAATAATATGGAAAATGGTTGAGAGGGTCTAGGGTTCAACCTTAAGCTGGTGGGGATAGGTGGCACCGGCGGTGGTTCACGGCGGCGGCGACGGTGGCCGGAAAAACAGAAGAAAAGAGGGAAAGATGAATGTTGGGAAAAAGATAGGGAGAATTGAGGTGATATAAGAGGTGTTTATTGTTGCCCAAGAGGAGAGGGACAAAATGATGGTGGTGGTGCAGCCAAAGGTGGCGGCGCACGGCGGTGGAAGGCGGTTTAAGGCTTCGGGGTCAAAATTCCGGCGAGAACGAGCATCCAACTTGACACGGCTATGGAGGCTCGTGCAAGAAGAATCGAGAGGTTAGAATGGTTTAATTAATTAGAGGACGTTGCAGGGAATACTTTGGCATGAAGAGGTGGCTCTGAAGTTGGCTAACGGAGGCGGAAGGGGCGTCTAAAGTCTCGATGATGGCAGCCCTCGCCGAGGGTTTCGGGGAAGAAAAATCTTCCACAACTCCTACAATCCAGCTATTTATAGATGTTGGAATGGATAATGAGGAGCTGGAGGTCGACATGGAAGTTTTAAATGCAATAATTTGGGTGGCGGTGGCGGTAAACGGTCGGTCGACGTTTGGTTGGCTTCGGGGTTTCGAGAGGTTGGGGAGGAGAAACGGCCGAGATTTAACGTCAAATAATTATATGAAGTTATTTCTGGAGTTAATAGGAAGGCAATGAGACAAGAAACGGCCGGTATTATTCATTGTAACCGGAGATGCCATTGACGGAGGAGGGAACTGCAGCGACGTCGACGGAGGAGAAAGGAGGAAGAAGGAAGAAGAAGAGGAGGCGGTCGGGTCGGCCGGGAAAGAAAAGAAAAAGAAAGAACCGGGCCGGTTCGCGCGCGTGCGGTCGAGTGTGTGTGCGTTAATGGAACGACGAGCTTCGGAGGAAAACGAGCCAAAACGCCGCGTTGGAAGGGCGACGAAGGGCGCCGCGCGGGCTGGGCCGCGCCGAAGAAGAAGAAGAAAGGAAAAAAAAAGGAACTGGGCCGCGAGCTGGCCCAGTTCGGCGAGAGAAGAGGAAAAAAGAAAAAAGAAGAAAAAGAAAAAGGGAAAAAGGAAAGGAGAAAATAATATAGGTTAGGCCCAATTAAATTAATCTAAAAATTTAGGATATTTAAAAATAATAATATTTAAATAAAATTAAATTTAAATCCCTTTTTAGGCTAAATTAGGATTTTTAAAAGATTTTTCATAAATTCCATTTTAATTAGCAAAACACCCTAATTTTCTTCCAATTAAATTATTTATAAAATTAATATTAATTTGAAACTATTTTCTCCTCATTTATTTTAAATAAAATAATTTATTTAGTTAATTTCTAAAATACAAATCCTTAATTAGCTAAAATACCCAATTTCTCTTAATTAACACACTTATAAATTTATCCTTGATTTTTCCTAATTAATTTCCTTTTATTTTAATCAAAATAATTTATTTAATTAATCTTTATGATAAAATCTCATTTAAATATAATATTTTAGATTAGAATTTTTCGGGGCATTTCATTACTACCCCCTTAAAAACAGACTTCGCCCCCGAAGTCTCCGGGAGCGCTTAAGGTTAGGGAGGAAATGCTCTATGTTGTTAGAAACCAAAATAACATTACTATCTATATAAACTACCCCCTTAGGGATAAACTTACCAAAGAAAATTTAAATTAACGGAAATAAGGACACCATACAAAAAAAATACTTGTAAAAACTACCCCTTAAGAATAAACTTAATTAAAATTCTACCCTTCTCTTCTCACTGTGGCCGGAATGAAAATATTTTAAAATAAATGAATTCTTTTTCGTTTAAAAACGATTTCAATTCAAGGAGAACTTTTTAATCCCAATTCATTTTGAAAATGATACTACTCTTAGTATCAAATTAAAAAGATTAAAATCAAAAGATACCGAAACACGCTTCAAAACTAATAACAAAGAAACTCGTAAGCCAAATATAATTGCAAGAAGAAACTTCATTAAAAAGATCAACCTCACTGGTACCAACTTATGGTACCAACTTAAAAATGTTAAAAACAAAAGAGCACGGTCAAAACCAGATTCGATACCAACTTGTGATATCAACTAAAAATTTTTAAAATCGAAAGAGCGTGTTCGAAGAATCAACCACTCTGATACCGCTTTGTGGTATCAGCTAAACATTTAAAATAGAAAATGGTTTTTTTTTTAAAAACCAACTCTGAGCGTAAATGTTTTTAAAACAAGGAACACTTGGTTAAATTAAAAATTTTCGAACAAGAGCGTGTTTATCGGAACCAGTTTTGATACCACCTTGTGGTATCAGCTTAAAGAAAAATTTAAAAACAAGGAGCTTGGTTGAAATCAACTTCGATACCATCTTGTGGTATCATCTTAAAAGTTTAAAAGTAGAAGAGCATGGTTGAAACCTGCTTTGATACCACTTGTGGTATCAGCTTAAAACATTTTAAAAAAACAAAAGAGCGTGTCCGAAAGGAACAACCGCTCTGATACCACTTTGTAACACCCCAAAATTCACTAAATTTTTTTTTTCTTAAAAGCGGAAGCAATTAAATTAGAAGCACTGAAAACCTGTGAATTCTGGAAATGTTACCGCCACACTTAGTACCAGACCGGTTCTCTCCGACCGTTCCAGTACCAAGTGCTAAGGCTAAGAAAAGAAATAATCAATACAATTCAATTTCCAAATAAGCATTAAACGGTTGTAAAACAAAATCAGAGTACGCATCAAGAAATGTAATTCATTTCCAAAAGAGAATTAAACTTACAACCGATAAAAGATTAACAAAAAGAATTAGAGTCATATAAAGACTATAATATGGCCACAACTCTCTTGAATCTCGAGCCAAACATGCTCAACACTCAGCCCCAACTGATATCTCGCCCACCTGCACAAATCAGAAGGGCATACTACTCGTGGAATGAGCAGCACCCATAAAAAGGGTGATCAGTACGCTACGTACTGAGTAAGGTAACCGAGCACTAAGGCCAACACGTAAGCACATAATCCATGCAGAATAATAATAGGCATAATCCAATATAACAATATAAAGGTATATGAACAATTCAGGTAAAAGTACAAATGCCCAATCATAATCCAGATTAATTGTTTAATTAATCTCTTATCATAATCCAATTCACACCATGCCTTTTATCAAATCCATGCGAGCAGAGGAACACCCCACTATTATAACCGGTGGGCCGGTCACAATAGAGCATCACGCCCTAACCACTATTATTACCGGTGGATCGGTCACAATAGAGCATCATGCCCTAACCACTATTATTACCGGTGGATCGGTCACACATAGGGTAGCAACCCTAACCACTATTCCTAACCGGTGGATCGGTTTGGTTCCTCCTCGCATGGTGTTCCACTGTAAGTAATTAGTATCTTTTAAGAGCTTTAATGATACTGGTTTGTGTTTATTGAGCTCGAGTCACCCCACTATTATTACGGTGGGCCGGTCACATATAGGACCTCATGTCCTAACCACTATTATAACCGGTGGATCGGTCGCACATAGGACTACGCGTCCTAACCACTATTCCTGACCGGTGGATCGGTCTGGACTCGGCTCAATAATCTTCCACTTCAAATGATTAGTGTCTTAAGTATCTTATTCAAAAGCTTTCACCATGCACACGCACGAATCATAAATCATACATTCCATATTCATCATCATACTTTGTTCACCAATTACACACGTGCTACCACCAAACCCTAGACATGCATAGATTGCTCCCTTCACAATTATCCTCCAATTCTACTTCACATCTCACTCTAGGGTTTTATCCCAAAACCCTAATTTAGTCTACTTCGTACCCTTAATTTGCTCCACATGATATTTTTCATCCCAAGTGCTTAAACACCCAAACAACACTTACATTACCTTCCTTAAATCCCAAAGCAGCGTTCCATACATAAACTTCACTCTCATAAAAACTTTACACATCCCATGCAATTATTAACTTCCATGCAAACCCTAATACCACCATACAACCATTAACCATTATACAAACCCAGAGTCTCATCATACAAAACCCTAAAATCAATCCACATAACTCAAAGATTCATTCATACCAAACCTCAGATTCAAACCATATAAAACCCAAAGATTCATTCATACCAAACTAAGTATCCATCCTTACCAAACCCTAAGTTCAAACCATATACAACCCAAAGATTCATTCACACAAAACCCTAAATTCAATCCATACCAACACAAAGATTCAAATCATATAAAACCCAAAGATTTTTCCACATAATACAATTGATTAGATTCTCCCCTTTCATAACCACAAATTAGATTCTACCATACAAGACCATAAGTTAGACTTCCCCATAAAATCATAAATTAGAATCTCCCAAGCAAAACCATAAATTAAATTCTCCCAAACAAATCATAAATTATATTCTCCCAATCAAATCATAAATTAAATTCTTCCATACAAACCATATATTAATTTCTCTCACATAAAATCATACCAAACCATAAATTAAACTTCCCCATATAAAACCATAAATTGGATTTTACCACACAAATCATAAATTAGATTCTCCCAATTAAACAATAATTCGATTCTCCCATATAACATCATAGATTACATTCTTCCAAATAAAACCATGCAATAGATTATTCCTCATAAATTCATAAAATTAGGTCAACTCACTTCCCTTAGTCAACTTCTTTCCCCATCCTCCTTTTTCATCCTTTCTCCCACATAAAATCATATCAACATCCTCACATGCATGTCTTACAGGGTCATACACAAATAATACACATGTCATACGAAAGCATACTTCAACTCCATGTCATATCATATACGGCATAATTAATAATCATAAACATAGAATGCATAGAATACGAGGCACACAATGCACATTAGCACATAATAGGCCTTAGCACCCCTTACCTGAAACGACACCGATCTTGGAGCACGTTCCTACGCCTCCTTAGGGCTTAGACCAAATAATAACATATGAATAAAATAACCTTAACAAAATTCTAACTTTGCTAAAGACATAAAAATAATAGAGATATTATAAACCTTGATAATATAGGGTTAAAGACTTTACCCTAATAATAACAATGATACTAATATAATCATATCAAAATTAATAAAGCCACTATCAATGAGAATATAAATAATAATAATAATAAGCTTTAAAATTTAAAGTGGGGTTTTCAACCCTACTTATAACTAATGAATTACCACTTATTTAATATAAATAATAAAATTACTAACATATATAATAATATTAAAAATAATAAATTAAAGATACTAATAATATTATCATCAATAGTTATAAGAACAATAGAAACAATAATACTAAAATAAATAAGTGCAAATGTTAATACAAAATTAGGGCCTAAGATTTTCCAGAATAATTAATAAAATGATAATAATAATAAATATTCTAATAATTATAATATTAATAATAATACTAAGAAGAAGAATGATAATAATCCCATAATAATTCAATTAATAACTTAAAATTCGAAACTATCAATAATATTGTTTTATTACCACTCTCCACCCTGCAAGTACAATTCAGAATAAAATTTCTCATCAAATAATAATAAAACATATTAAGAATATAAATATTAAGAATAATAATAATGGTAATTATATGCAAATAATTGAAATAAATTAAATCAAGGCTTATAATAATATGGAAAATGGTTGAGAGGGTCTAGGGTTCAACCTTAAGCTGGTGGGGATAGGTGGCACCGGCGGTGGTTCACGGCGGCGGCGACGGTGGCCGGAAAAACAGAAGAAAAGAGGGAAAGATGAATGTTGGGAAAAAGATAGGGAGAATTGAGGTGATATAAGAGGTGTTTATTGTTGCCCAAGAGGAGAGGGACAAAATGATGGTGGTGGTGCAGCCAAAGGTGGCGGCGCACGGCGGTGGAAGGCGGTTTAAGGCTTCGGGGTCAAAATTCGGCGAGAACGAGCATCCAACTTGACACGGCTATGGAGGCTCGTGCAAGAAGAATCGAGAGGTTAGAATGGTTTAATTAATTAGAGGACGTTGCAGGGAATACTTTGGCATGAAGAGGTGGCTCTGAAGTTGGCTAACGGAGGCGGAAGGGGCGTCTAAAGTCTCGATGATGGCAGCCCTCGCCGAGGGTTTCGGGGAAGAAAAATCTTCCACAACTCCTACAATCCAGCTATTTATAGATGTTGGAATGGATAATGAGGAGCTGGAGGTCGACATGGAAGTTTTAAATGCAATAATTTGGGTGGCCGGTGGCGGTAAACGGTCGGTCGACGTTTGGTTGGCTTCGGGGTTTCGAGAGGTTGGGGAGGAGAAACGGCCGAGATTTAACGTCAAATAATTATATGAAGTTATTTCTGGAGTTAATAGGAAGGCAATGAGACAAGAAACGGCCGGTATTATTCATTGTAACCGGAGATGCCATTGACGGAGGAGGGAACTGCAGCGACGTCGACGGAGGAGAAAGGAGGAAGAAGGAAGAAGAAGAGGAGGCGGTCGGGTCGGCCGGGAAAGAAAAGAAAAAGAAAGAACCGGGCCGGTTCGCGCGCGGTCGAGTGTGCGTTTAATGGAACGACGAGCTTCGGAGGAAAACGAGCCAAAACGCCGCGTTGGAAGGGCGACGAAGGGCGCCGCGCGGGCTGGGCCGCGCCGAAGAAGAAGAAGAAAGGAAAAAAAAAGGAACTGGGCCGCGAGCTGGCCCAGTTCGGCGAGAGAAGAGGAAAAAAGAAAAAAGAAGAAAAAGAAAAAGGGAAAAAGGAAAGGAGAAAATAATATAGGTTAGGCCCAATTAAATTAATCTAAAAATTTAGGATATTTAAAAATAATAATATTTAAATAAAATTAAATTTAAATCCCTTTTTAGGCTAAATTAGGATTTTTAAAAGATTTTTCATAAATTCCATTTTAATTAGCAAAACACCCTAATTTTCTTCCAATTAAATTATTTATAAAATTAATATTAATTTGAAACTATTTTCTCCTCATTATTTTAAATAAAATAATTTATTTAGTTAATTTCTAAAATACAAATCCTTAATTAGCTAAAATACCCAATTTCTCTTAATTAACACACTTATAAATTTATCCTTGATTTTTCCTAATTAATTTCCTTTTATTTTAATCAAAATAATTTATTTAATTAATCTTTATGATAAAATCTCATTTAAATATAATATTTTAGATTAGAATTTTTCGGGGCATTTCACAAGCACTTAAGATGACAATTATCAATTAAGAGCTGGCATACATAATGCGTGAACTAGGGTGATTTAAATGTAAGCAAAAATTGAAAATAAGTTTCATGTAAGATAAATTATGAAACTGCCAATGGCAGAAAATAAACTTTTGATCATCATGAATGTCATAAGATATAGGAATAAAAAAATGGATTTAAGGAAATAGCTAGCAGTCCTAGCTAGTGGAGAATGAAATTTATTGAATTTTCAAGCATCTAAAAAGGAATTTGGAACCTCATTTCTGTAAGAACGAACAACCGTCAAAGGTATTGTTTGCTTCCATTTTTCGACCATCCATAGCTTGCAGAATAAGTTATCCAATTTTAAATTTGAGGTATCTCAAATATAAATTATACTATTTAATAAATGTATCTCTTATCTTCAATTTAATTATTATTTTATATTAACTACCTTACATTTATATCACCTGACTACTTATATCATCCACATTACCAATCATTTATCCTTTACATTATTTAACTTTTAATTTATATTAATCTATAAATATCAATTAATAATTTTATATAATCTCAGGTAATACACTTGCTTTCAGAGTAAGGAAACACGTGTTTACTATTAGGGGTGTTTATAAGGACCCGACCCACAAACCAGTGCTTTAATTACTAACATGAATCGAACTCTCACAATGCAACTGTCTGAATTACTACAGTCATTTCATTTCAAGAGGCTCGCGCACGTGTTCTTTCATACTTGAGATATGTGTCGAGGACGGTGTGATTCGAATCCAGAACCTCTTGAAAAAAAGGCTAAAGCCCATTCCAATAGACCAAAGAAAGAACCACAATAACTTTATATAATCAATTAATATATGTTTCCTTTCTCCTTCTTTTTCCAAACTTGAGGTGCCTCAAATTCTTAAAGAGGTAATATTTTGAGGCACTTTATATAACACCTCCAAATCTACAACCTAAATATTTTATTTAAAAAGTTAATTGTAAATGATAAAAGAGTAAATAGTAGGGTATTACCGCCACACCTAACATAAGTCTGACATCCGCTACCATTCTTAGAGGTGACAATCTGTAATAGCCCAATTTAAGTGGAGTATTATAAGGATTGATTTGGCTACTTATATCAATATTGTATTCCATCTTTTTGGTGATTCTATCCTAAGAACTCCATAGTTAAGTGTGCTGGCCGTGGAGCAATTTTTAGGATGGGTGACTCTCCTGAGTGAGGATAAAGCGCTTTGAAAGAACTTGAAATGCCCCAAAAAAAATTATTTTTATTTATTATTATTAAATAATATTTTTTTAGAAAAATTAAACAAATAAATTATTTTATTATAATAAAAGGGAATTAATTAGGGATATTCAAGAATAAAATAATAAGTAATTTTTATTAGAAAAGTTTTGAGTATTTTAACTAATTAAGGATTTCATTTTAGAAATTAATTAAGTAATTTATTTTATTTAAAATAAGAAGGACAAAATAGTTTCAAATTAATGTTCTTTTTATAAATAATTTAATTGGAGAAATTATGGGTGTTTGCTAATTAAAATGGAATTTATGGAGAATCTTTTAAAAATTCTAATTTAGCCTAAATAGAAATTTAAATATTATTATTTTTAAATATCATAAATATACATATTAATTTAATTGCCCTAACCCATTATTTTTTCTTTTTCCCTTTTTCCTTTTTCCTTCTTCCTTTTTCCTTTCTTTTTCTTTCTTTTTTTCCTTTTCTTCTTTTTCTTTTTTCTCTCCTTTTCCCCTGTTTGGGCATGCCCCTCCCGCAGCCTAGTTTTGCCCTCCTTTCTTTCTTCGGCACGGCCTAGCCCACACAACCGTCGCCCCTCGCTCGACCCTCACCGCGCTGCATTTATGTCTTTTTTCCCCAAAACGCAGCGTTCCATTTAAACACCCCCTCACCTCGCACCCGAACATCCGGCCTGCCTCCCTTTCTTTTCTTTTCTTTTTCCCCGAACCGCCGGTCTAGCCCTTTCTTCCTCCTTTCTTCTTCCCCAGCCCTTCGCACCGTCCCTGTCGAGCACCTACAACCTTCGCAGCCACCAGTTGAATATTCCTCCGGCGACTATGCATGTTCGCTGCCCATTTCTCCCCCTCTTCCATGTTGACTCACCGACCACACCCGCCTGCCCATTTCCCCTCTCCTTGTATGTCTCCTTTTTTCCAGCTAACTGCCTAGCACATTTTCTTTTGAATTTCGCCGGCAACCGTCGATGTCAACAAGCCCAACTGACCTGCCCTATCCTCCCTTATTCCCTTTGACCATATCCCCCACCCTTAGCCTATAAATATCCCTATACTAGCCTGAGCTTAAGCCTTCTTTCTTGAAACCCAAGAATCTCCCCTTGTCGCCGCCGCTCCTTTAGACGCCAGCCCTGCCGCCGTCAAACAATTCTACCACCCATTCCGCCTACCAAACTCTTCCTTGCACTGCACTCTAGCTAACCAAACATCCTATATCCCTTGATTCTTCCTGCACAAGCCACCCTGGCTGTGCGAATTGGCCTTCCCAACCAGCTCTTCCTTTCATCTCCACCACCCTTTGTGCCGCCCTTAGCCACCTCTTACGCCGCTACTGCCGCTTATTTCACCACCCATTCTCTTCTTCAGACCCTCCTCTACCTTCCCCTACCTTTCTTTTCCTCTTCCTCCCTCTCCTCCTCTCTTTCTCTCCTTCTTCTCCATTCGGCCCCCACCACCACCGCCGTGCGCCGCCACCCCTATTCTATTCCCCTCCTTCTGTACAACCATAATCACCCTTGCTTCCACCCTTTTTCTCTTTCTCTTTTTCCCATCCCTCAACTTTTCCCTTCTTCTTCCCTTTTTCTAGTCGCCGCCGGTGTCGCCCCCCATCAGCCTAAGGTTGAACCCTAGACCCTCTCAACCCTTTTTCTATTTTTACAAGCCTTAAATTATTTTTTTCATTTATTATAATATAAATACTATTATTATTATTATTTATAATTTTATTTTATTTTATTATTATTATTAGTGTTATTATTATTGTTATTATCTTTATTATTAATACAAATATGTTATTATTATTATTATTATTATTATTTTTTTTATTATTATTTACTATTTCAAAATTGTTATTATTATTATTATTTCAGTATTATTATTACAACTACCATACCATCAATGTTGTTATTATTATTGTTGTTGTTGTTGTTGTTATTGTTGTTGTTGTTGTGGTTATTATTATTATTATTATTATTATTATTATTATTATTATTATTATTATTATTATTATTATTATTTCATCACTATTATTATTACTAAATTTGGTTATTTATTTTACTAATATTATTCTTATTAGTATTATTTTAGTAAAGGGACTGAAGCCCTTATTTCACTATGTTTTTGAGTAATGTCCTTTTTATTATTATTGTAACTATTTTTATTATTCTTGTTAATATTAATATTGATATTAGTTTTGGTATTTTTGCTTTTATTATTTTAATATTTTATCAAAAGCCTAATCTTATAATAAGTTAGTGATTAATTGTATTTTTGATAGGAGGAGTCTAATTTTAGTTTTCCCTCATAATAGGTGAAACCAGTCAAAGCCCTAAGGAGGCGTAGGAGTGTGCTCCAGGACCGGTGTCGTTTTAGGTAAGGGGTGCTAAAGCCATATGTGTAATATGTGATTTTATGTTATGCATGCCATGTGATATGAATTATAGTGTATTTTATGTGTATATTGTATAATTTTTATGAATGCAACATGATTATAGAGTTGAAGTATGTTGGTGTGAATAAATTGTAGCATGAGAATTATGTGTAAATTTATGTTATTCTTATGGTATAATGTGGCCGTAAGGCATGCATGCTAGGGTTGTAAAATAATGATGGGGAGTGTAACAATGTGGTGTTAGGGTTTTGCATAGAATTGCATGGTATTAGGGTTTGCGTGGAATTGTATGGTGTTAGGGTTTTGCATGGAGGTGCATGGTGTTGGGCTTTGCATGGAGTTAATGTTGCATGGTGTAGGGTTTTGCATGGAGTTGTGGGATACATGGTATTAGGGTTTGCATGGTGTTGGGTTTTGCATGGAGTTGTGGGATGTATAGTATTAGGGTTTGCATGGCGTTGGACTTTGCATGGAGTTAATGTTGCATGGTGTAGGGTTTTGCATGGAGTTGTGGGATGCATGGTATTAGGGTTTGCATGGTGTTGGGTTTTGCATGGAGTTGTGGGATGCTTGGTATTAGGGTTTGCATGGAGTTAATGTTGCATCGGAGTATTAATATTTGCATGGTGGTATTAGGGTTTGCATGGTGGTATTAATGGTTGCATGGTGGTATTGATGGTTGAATGGTGGTATTAGGATTTGCATGATTAAGCTAGGGTTTTGCATGGAATTTAATGATTGCATGGGATGTAAGGTTTTTATGAAAAGTTCGAAAGGTTGCATGAGATGTGTAAAGTTTGCATGGGAGTGAAATTTACGTATGAAAGGTTGATTTGGGATATAAGGAAGGTAATGTAAGTGTTATTTGGGTGTTTGGATATTTTGGATGAAAAATAATACGTGGAATTATATAAGGGTTCATAGGAGACCGAAATAGGGTTTATATGGACAGTTAGGGTTTGTTGTGGTTGCTTAGAATTTTTGTGTTATCATGTGTATTTGGTGTTTAAAGTGTAATTATAATGGTGGAATTTTATGATTTGTGATGTGTAAAGTATAAAGAGAATGATCTGTGCATGTCCATAGTGAAAGCTTTTGAATAAGATACTTAAAACATTAATCATGTAAAGTGAAAGATTGTTGAGCTGGGCCCAAAACCGATCCACCGACGAATAATAGTGGTTAGGACATGATGTCCTATGTGTAGCTGGTCCACCGGTAATAATAGTGGTCAGGCTCTATATCTGTGCGTTTTCGGTCCATCGGCCATAATAGTAGGGGATTCCGTACTCAACAAAAACGAACATATTTGTGCCAAGACATAGAAAATATACTAATTACTTACAGTGGAATGCCATGCAAGTAGGGGCTAGACCGGTCCACCAACGAATAATAGTGGCCAGGTACTATGGTAGCTTGGAGACCGATCTACCAGCTACAATAGTGGTGCATGATTTATGTGCTTATGTGTGGGCCTTAGTGCTCGGTTACCTTACTCAGTACGTAGCTTACTGATCACCCTTTTCATGGATGCTGCTCATTCCCACGAGCAGAAGGCCCTTTCTAACTTTGTGCAGGTGGGCAGGACATCCGGTGGAGCTAAGCGTTGAGTATATATGTTGCCGGATTCACTCTCCTCGTTATTTTATATTCCTTCTATTATATCCTTTGTATCGGATTTATCCAATCTAATTTATTACCTTACATTGAGTACTTTAAATGAATATCTTCTCCGTTATAAGCTATTTCTCTTTTGGATATGAATAATAATTCTTTATACGCACTTTGATTTCTATGTTATTATTTCTTTAATTTATTTTATGGAATCTTAGTTTAAGTTTTATGTCAATCTTTTTAGCCTTAGCACTTGGTACTAAAACGGTCGGAGAGAACTGGTTTGGTACTAAGTGTGGCAGTAACATCCCTAGAATTCATAGGTTTTAATTTAAATATTTCTATTGTAATTTCTTCCACTTAAAAAAATAGTGAATTTTGGGGTATTACAGAACTCATGTTGATCTTTAGGGCCAACTGATCAATCTGAAAGCACTCTAAGGTAGTCCCCGCATGGTCGTATTGACTCAGTGTGTTATAAATGGTATTAGAGAGAAACCGCGACTATAAGTTGAACTTGGATGAGCCAGTTAGCCACCTAGCGGATGATTCTTGTGATAAACTATATTGAGATAATTATTAGTTGAGGCGCAACGAGGAGGTTGCGCTCTTTGAGTAGGGGTGAATGTAATACCCTAATTTAAGCGGAATATTATTAGGATTGATTTGGCTACTTATACCAACATAGTATACCATCTTTTTAGTGATTCTATCCTAAGAACTCCATAGTTAAGTGTGCTGGCGATGGAACAATTTTTAAGATGGGTGACCCTCCTGGGAAGTTTTAGAAATTTTTTGAAAATTTATTAGGAAGTGTGTGAGTGAGGACAAAGCGCTCTGATAGGACTCATGTTGATCTGTAGGGCCAACCGATCAATCCGAAAATACTCTAAGGTAGCTCCCACGTGGTCATATCGACTCGGGGTGTTACACAATCCGGTTGGCTGGGTAGGGTTTGGGTATGGTCACAGCGGGTCGAGTTTGTGTTAAGCAAACTAGAATTTAGGTTTTTTTGGGTTAACTTGATTGGTAGGGTTGAGTTGGGTTCAAGTCAGTTTTTTGTTAACATGACTAGGTGGGCTCGGCCAGTTGGGGTCATTTGGTGTAATTTGATGGGTTGGTCCCTTTGTGTCCGAGTTGTTTCGGATTAACTTTATGGATCAGCTCATTTTGTATAATTTAATGGGTTGGGTTTGTGTAGTTACGGGTTAACTTGATGGGTTGGGTCAAGTTTTGATGGGTTGAGTTAAATTCGGGTCCAAGTAATTATTATTTATTATATTGTAAGAATAATAAAGATTATCATAAGATTACTAGTACAGATAAATGAAATAAGAATATTAGATGCGCTTTTTTTCACAAGTAAATATTAAATATATTTATAAATTTTAACAATAAAAAATATTACATGATCCAATTTAACAAAGATATTTATCATTTATTTGATTACTTAAAAAAGATAATTTTATAAAATAAAGTTGATCATAATCTAACTATACAATGTATAATTATCATTTATTATATTATAAATATTAGAGACAATCATAAGATTATTAGTACAAATAAATGAAATAAGAAAATTAGATGCGCTTTATTTTCACAAGTAAATAATAATGATATTTATACATTTTAATAATAAAAAATATTACATGATTCAATATAACAAAGATGTTTGTTATTTAGTATCATTTATTTGATTACTTAAGAAAAAGATAATTTTACAAAATAAAGGTTATCATAGAAAGACTATATGATGTATAATTATCATTTATTATAGTGTAAATAGTAGAGACAATAATAAGATTATTAGTACACATAAATAAAATAAGAATATTAGATGCGCTTTATTTTTAGAAGTAAATAATAAAAATATTTATTAATTTTTACAATAAAAAATATTGAATGATTCAATCTAACAAAGATACTTAACATTTATTTGATTATTTAAAATATTTGATTACTTAAAAAAAGATAATTTTATAAAATAAAGGTGATCATAACATGTACTACTACGAAAAGGAGAAATAATAATGGCATATTAATAACGGTGATTTTGAAACCATTGTTAAACGAGTGAAAAGTAATGCTCAAGATAATTGAGGAAGTTTTGATAGCGGTTATAATTTAAAACAATTATTAAAACCTCCACTGTAAAATTACATAGGGTAGTTTTAATAACAGTTCTTTAGAGTACCGTTATTAAAAGGGCCACCAGTTTTAATAACAACTCCTATAAAACTGTTATTAAAACATCTTTTAATAATGGTTCTTACAAGAATCGTTGTTAAAAACTCAATCTTCCACCTCTTATTTCGTTCAGTTCTTATTTCATGCCAAAATTTTCAAATTCTCTTACTCTTGTACTGTCATTCTCTTACGAACCCTTGCACCACCACACCATACACCCCCACTCCTCCTCCTCTCAACTCCGGGAAACCACCACACTTTCTCTTTCACACCACGAACTCAGAGCAACCACTCATTCTCTTGCACCACCAAACACACAACTACCATTCTTGGCGTTGCATGTCATGCCATTCTTACGCATGTTGCTTGCATTTGGTCCTCCTTACTCCACCGCGTTTGTAGGTAGTCACTGCTGTCCTCTTGCTCATTGTCGGTTCTCTTTCTCGCCGCCACTTCTCTTGCTGCCTCTGCTCCTCTTACATATGGTTTTGTTCTTCCATAGCTTATTCTCTGTGCTTATTATATATATATATAAATGTATGCATATTGATGCAGGTTATAGTGTGTGTTATTGGAGTGTTGTAGTTTGTTGTTGAAAAATGTATTGTTGTTTCTTATTGTATGTGTTGGCGAAAAATGTTATTGTTGTTGTTGAATTTTTTCGTGTTATATATTAATATGCATGCGTGTGTTGGCCGACCTTACATATATATATACTGTTGTAGTGCTTAATTACCAAGAGAAATAAAATACTTAAAAATTTTAGTAATGCCACTCGTAACAACTACACACACACACACACTCTTTCATTACCAAGTATAGGACACTAGAATGTTAGGAAATGTAAATCATTAAATGAAAATGTTAATTAGAGTTCGTGTTAATAATTTTTATTTGATGAGGATTAAATAGCCATAGAAAATAAAGAAAATATAAAAGTAAATAATTAAATAGAGAGGAATAACTGTGCATAATAATAATAATGATGATGATGATGATAACTTATAGGATTTATTAGGGTTTAATTATAGTTAGCTAGGTTTAGGATTAGGGTTAATTAGATTTAGGGTTAGTTTTTATTATAATTTATTTGGGTTAAGGTTAGGGTTAGGGTTTACCATTTATTATACTAAATATGATAATTAATATGTTCTCTTATAACAAACTATTATATACATTATTATCAACTCTACTTTTAATAATATCATATTATTATACTTAACCTATATATATTATCTTATTAATATCCACTTGACTTTACTATGTGTAGCTTGAATGATTAGATGATATTTTATTAAATATATAAGTTAAGATTATGTCCTTATGTTAAACATGTCGAGTATAATAAGAGGAACTTTGATTCAACTTAACTCATTAACAAATTTAGTGGGAGTAAATGAAAGGACGTGTTTGGTAATTTATCTTTTCTTGATATTTAATTACACATTTATATCAATAGAGAAATTAATATAAATCAATTCAAGATTATAAGTTTTATAATGAGTATCTTATGTGGATAATTGTTAGCTTTACATAGTTCATTAAGATATGGTAGAATATATTTATGATTTGTCTAGCTAGTTGAAGAGTTTACATATTCTGTAATTTAGATCCTTTTGAGAAAAACCTTGATAATAAGATTTAGTGGTTGTCCTCATTTTTAGGTAGCGAGATGTCGCTCATATACCCTCCACTATATCTATGCATGGTGCCAGAAGCTGATCTACAGACTTATATCATATGGTTATACAACGAGCTAGGTCGGTTGTCTGCGAGTGACGCATCCTATGACCCATTCCATTTCAAATCATATCACCTACTCTTGATCTTGCCTTAGATGGAACCATGGTTAGTGGATACATCTTCTTTTTTGCATTGGTTTGTCCACCACACTAATGCACCACACCCGAGATTTATTGAGGATGAGGTGTTTGCTAGAGAGTATGATCGGATATCTAGAGAGCTGATGGTGATTGATGATGAGTGGAGGTTTTGTCATAGCTTGCCTCCGAGTATCAATCCCGGTTACCCTAGAGTATCCATGACTATACTCTCGTTGATGATGTGAGGGAATCGATGACATATCAAGATGAGTAGACTTTGAGAGTGATAGTAATTTGTTGGGCTCGACAAGGCTACCAAGGGATTTAGTTTTATGATTATGAGTTTTTCTTAGTAGGTGTTGGGGCTTCAACAACCTTTTGATGTGTATAGTGCTGCTATTGTTTTAATCCCGTAGTATGTACATCTTTTGCAATTTGAACCATTTCATAATGTTTTGCTATATATGCATGTATGTATGTATATGAACTCTTTCTAATTATGATAAACTTGAGTATTGATGTATTTTTGGAAATATGTTCTCATGATTTATATATATATACAGAATAGCATGATACATTTGAGTTAAATTCTTTCTAAGCATGAGCGGTTTGTGAACTATTAAACTTATAATTGAATTGATTTATAATAATTACTTTTGCATGGGATACATCTAGATTGAAAAACTATGGATCAGAAATAGTTGTCTGCAGATCGTTTGTCTAGAGAATATAATGAAGGAGTGGAGTTTTTCATTAAGTTTGCAGTTGAACATGCTAGGGAGTCTAGTAAAAATAGTCTGCCCTTGTTTGAACTGTGCTTATGTTTACCATATCACCATTGATGATTTGAGAGATTAATTTTTTGTGTATAAAATTGATACAAGTTACACTTGTTGGATATGGCATGGTGAGATAGAGTCTAAATATGATAATGAGGAATTTAGGAAGAAAAGTAATTGATCATCATTTGAGAACTATAAGGGACATTCGTTAAAGGAGATGACTCACAAGGTTGAGAACAGTGCTTGGGATTGTCCAAAAATATTTGAGAAGTTATTGAATGACTCGAAGAAACCTTAGTACGATGATTGTAAGATGTTTACTCAATTATCCACTACTTTAAGTTTGTACAACTTAAAAGCATGTAACAGATGGAGTGATAAGAGTTTCACAGAACTATTAACACTTGTAATACTTCCTAATGACAACATTCTATCCGATAGTACCTATGAAGCAAAGAAGAGTCTTTCCTCTATGGGTATGAGTTATGAGAAGATACATGTATATCCTAATGATTTTATTTTATTTCACAATGAGAATGTGTCTTTGGATAGTTATCCTGATCCTGAATGCAAAGCACCTCAATACAAAAAAACGAGGTGCCAGCTAAGGTGTTATGATACTTTCCTATAATACCAAGATTTATGTGGATGTTTAATGATGTTGAAGATGCCAAAAACTTGAGATGGAATATTGATGAGAAGATAGATGACGGACTTCTTAGACATCTATTTAACTCTCCACAATGGATGACGATTGATGTCTTGTTCCTTGAATTCAGTAAAGAAGCAAAAAACATGCACCTTATGCTTTTTCTAAATGGAATGAATCTGCACAATCAAGGCACCTATAGTATATGGTCGGTGATTTTGGTTATATACAATCTACCTCCATTGCTCTATATGAAATGCAAGTATATAATGTTGTCTTCACTCATCTCAAGGCCAAACCAATAGGGGAATGATATTGATATTTATTTGGCACCTTTGATTAATGATTTGAAGTTCTTATGGGACATGGGAGTGTAGTAGTATGTGATGCATACAGTGAAGAAAATTTCACTTTGAAAGAAATGTTATTTTGTACTATAAATGAATTTCAGGCATATGGCAACTTGTCAAGTGATAGTGTGAAAGGCCATTATGCATGCCCAATATGTGAGGAGAATACTTCATTTGTTAAGCCAACACATAGACGGAATACTATCTTCCTTGACATCGTAGATTTTTACCAAAGAATCATCATTATCGTAGGTAAAGGAAAGCGTTCAATGGCTCCCGGGAAGACGGGCAGACACCAATCCGGTTGATGGGTCGACAAGTATGGCTGAAGATGAAATATTTGAGTGTCAAATTTGAGAAGAAGAATAAAGATAAACCTCCATCAATTGGGTGGAAGAAGATATCTATATTCTTCGACCTTCCTTACTGGGAATCTCTGTACGTGAAACATACCCTTGATGTGATGCATATCAAGAAAAATATATGTGATAGTCTTGTTGGTACATTACTTAATGTTCCATGAAAGACTAAAGATGGAATTAATGTTTGAATGGATATGGAAGAAATGGGTATTAGACAGGAACTGGTTCTATGAGATAATGGAAGAAGAATATATTTATCACCGGCATGTGATACTTTCTCCAGAAAAGAGAAAATTTCATTTGACCAATCCTTTATCAGTGTCAAGGTTTTAAAAGGGTATTCTTCAAATGTCACAAGGCTCATGTCGATGATATACTGAAACTAATTAACATGAAGTCTCATGATTGTCATATTTTGATGCAGCTAACTATTATCCCAACGTTTGAAGCAAAAGGAATGAAAATGCTATTCAAACACTTGAATTTGGCATGCATACTCACGTATATGGAACCGACGCCTATCATAAAGAAATAAAATGTACAACATATATAGCATCAGCCACCTCAGATAACTATTATATCCTATGGAAGGACGGTAATCATCAAAGGCGTTGGCTCTAGCTAGTTGTGAATAATTGAGACGCCTTGTCTTGCATGCGGATTTGACCTTAGGCATATGATCGTGGACACATATTAGCCTAGCATAAGCTAGTGGGAAAAGGCATCTTTTGTGTCGTATGTTTGCTAGCAAAGTGTAATACTACGTCGAATCCCCTTATTTCTTGTCCGTGCGGAGTTCATTTTAGGTGTCAGTTGTATTTTCATAGAGCTGGCAACTTCTTGGATGAATGATGTCCTAGTACGGATAAATTCTTGTATGAATATGAATTATGGTGAATCCTCTCATATACAATATATAAATTTTATAGTATACCCTATATTTATAGAAGTAGAATTCTCTATAAGTTAGACATATACAAAAATACGTCCATTTTTTATAATATAGTCATAAGAACATTTTATAAGGTATATCCTATCCTATTTTTTATGGTTTTATAAATTTTATTTAGCTATATGAAATTATTTTCATAATTTATAAGACTTATATAAAAATTGATATTATTTTATAATTTATACTTATTACATACAAAAATAATATTATTTTTATTGTATATAACTTTTACTTATAGGGACATTTGCATTTTTATAAATCTTACAACTATATATATTATGATCATCTTCAGCTATTACAATAAACCTAGGGTAATTTTTATAATTTGTTATCTTTATTTATAAATATGGCATTATTTTTTATAATTATATGGGCACAAATTCATGATATACATCGTATAAATACATCACATATAATAATTATATTCATCATATATAACAATTAATTAATGAACCTAAAATATTTTTAATAAACCGTTGTCTATTGAACCTAAAACAATAACTTGTTAAACCTTTAAGAATTAATAATTGAAAAAATAATGACTTGATGAACTTATAACAATTAAAATACTAAACCTAAAAAATATGTGATGTATTTTTTTTATCTGTTGAACCTAAGATAATTGTAACACCTCCAAAATTCACTACTGAAAAATTTCTTTTTATTAAAAGAAATTGCAGAAGCAAAATATTAAACGGTGAATTTTGGGGATATTACCGCCACACTTAGTACCAGACCGGTTCGGCGCAGGGAAAAGAAGAAAAAAAAAGAAGAGTTGGGCTGGCCTAGGGAGGAGGAGAAAAGGAAGAAAGAAAGGAGGGGGGAGATGGGTTGTGGTGCTACGCCGGGGAAGGGGAAGAAGTGGGCCAGAGGCCCAGGTTGTAATATCCCACATTAATTACTCTTTAAATTAGACTCGTAAGACTTAAAGTTCGATTTGTAGGCAAAGTAAACCATAAGATTACTTTTTTTTCTTTTGTTTTGTTTATTTTATTTTTTTTTAGCGATTGCCTTGTTGTCTTGAGTAGGTCCATAAATATTAAGTTATGAAAATAACCCGGATTAAATGTAAGAAAGGATAGAGGAAGTTAAAAATTGATGTCGATAATAATATCGATAATAAAAAGAGAGTAATTAAAATAGAAGGGGATTGTAAGAATAATAATAATGTTAGTAACAATTGCAAATAAAATAAAATAAAATAAGGGAAGTGATAAAATAATGAAAATAATATTGATCATAATAATAATAGTATCGTGATTTCTTTTTGAGAAAATTAAACATTGCTTAGGTGGGAATTATTTTCCTAATAACCATACTTGCTAGCTTAATACTTTAGGAGGATTTTGCTAATCTTTTCCTAACCAAGCCCCCATCTTTTTCCCCACTTAAACCCAGCCAAAGCCACCCCCAACCTGTCGAAGAGCATGTAGCCCATGCAGCCCATGTAGCCATGCATCCCGTCACCTTTACCTCTCTTCTCCATGCATATGTCTCTTCTTGTCTAGCACTATCCTCCTCTTTTTACAGCTTTCCCTCTTCCCCAAATGTAGCCCTTCTCCTCTATGCAACCTCACCCTCTCTCATGCCACCCCCAGCCTTGCATTTTGCAGCCATCAACCCAGCCCATTCTCCCTCACATCACTCACCCACCTGCAGCCACACCTTCGACACCCAGCCTTTCTCCCCCAACTTGCAGCCTCAACTCTCCTTTCCCCAACCTGCACCCTTACTCTATATTCTCATCTTTTACCCACCTGTTTTCCCTCCTTTCCCATGCCTCTCCACCTGCAAAAACACAGCCCTTAACCCCCAACCATCCTCCATCACATCATCCAGCAACTTGCAGCCATTATTCCCGTAACTCCAACCTTACCTCAACTTGCAGCCCCTATCTCTCCCTCCTCTCAACCTGCGCACCTACCCCACCTTTCTAGCCATCTACCCCTCCATTTTCTTCCCTTCCCCATGCTTCAACCTACCCTTGCAGGCAGTGGCGGAGCCAGAGTTTTGGATCCGTGGTGTCCCTCGTATATTTATTCATTAAATAATATACTAAAATAGATATTAAAATAAAATAATATTTGTAGGTGCTTAAATAAATTCGTCAAAATTTTCAAAAGTTGATAACACAACTTAATTAATAGATTTAGATTCATTGTGGCTATTTTTAAGCCAGCTTAAAAAGTATCGTTGCATCCTAAATTAAGACATTAAACAATTTAATGAATTAACTAAGGAATTTACTAAAACTTATTTGATAATATAATTTTAGGACAAACTAATTCAAAAACTAACTAATAAATTAAACACTTCAATCTATAGATCTAAAAAATTTGATTTCTACAAGCTAATTTTGATTTCTACCTAATTAATAAGTCAATTTCTATTTACTACATTAATAAGATAAATTAGAATTTCTATAAACTAAAAAAATTGATTTCTACAAACTAATTTTGATTTCTACCTAATTAATAAACCAATTTCTATTTACAACATTAATAAGATAAATTAGAATTTCTATAAACTAAAAAATTTGATTCCTACAAACTAATTTTGATTTCTACCTAATTAATAAACCAATTTCTATTTACTACATTAATAAGATAAATTAGAATTTCTATAAACTAAAAAATTTGATTTCTACAAACTAATTTTGATTTCTACCTAATTAATAAACCAATTTCTATTTTCTAAATTAATAATATAAATTAGAATTTCTATAATCTAAAAAATTTGATTTCTACAAACTAATTTTGATTTCTACCTAATTAATAAACCAATTTCTATTTTCTACATTAATAATATAAATTAGAATTTCTATAATCTAAAAAATTTGATTTCTACAAATTAATTTTGATTTCTACCTAATTAATAAGCCAATTTCTATTTTCTACATTAACAAGATAAATTAGAATTTCTATAAACTAATAAATATAATATCTACAAACTAATATTGATTTCTACCTAATTAATAAGCCAATTTCTATTTTCTACATTAACAAGATAAATTAGAATTTCTATAAACCAAAAAATATAATATCTACAAACTAATTTTGATTTCTACCTAATTAATAAGCCAATTTCTATTTTCTACATTAACAAGATAAATTAGAATTTCTATAAACTAAAAAATATAATATCTACAAATTAATTTTGATTTCTACCTAATTAATAAGCCAATTTCTATTTTCTACATTAACAAGATAAATTAGAATTTCTATAAACTAATAAATATAATCAATTAATACAATAAATATAATCAATTAATATTGCATTCTAATTTCATAAATTTATAAATAATTTAGCAAACTAAAAATTAATTTAAAATTTACCTAATTACATAAATAATTTAACAAAACAAAATCTTACCTTGTAAACTTGTATTTGTCGAGTGTGGTGGCCGGTGGGCGGTGGCCCAGTGGGCTGTGGCCTGTGGAGTCTGGACTGGCTGGCTCTTGGCTGCCTCCTGCAGTCCTGCTCCTAATCGATCGGTTTGAAATTGAAGAAGGCAAGGCAAGGCAGCCTTGCGTTAGGACTTAGGCAGGCAAGTCTGCACTGTAGAAGCAGTCAAGCAGCAGAAGTGCAGAACAAAGAGCAACTGCATTGCGTATATACAATTTATACTAGATCGAGAGAAGAAATGCAAGAAATAGAGAAAAGAGGGGTCGGACTTTCGGAGACCAGGCCACACTCACTCACAGTCACAGAGGTGAGAGGTCAGAGGCAGGCGCGTGTCGCGCGGTGCTGGAACTTGGAAGAAGAAGAAATGGTTATGGCGGCATTCGGAGTTCAGCGGCCAGAAACGGCGAGCTCCTCCCATCCTCCGGCAGTGTTTGTTGTTGGCATGCGAGACTCGAGAGAAGGAGCTTGAGAGTGTCGAAACTCGAACGGAAGGCTCGAAGCTGTGTCTGCCACTGGTAGTCTGGTACTAGTCTGGTGCGCAGCTTGCGCTGGAGAGGGTAAGGGTTTGGGGGGGAATTAAAACGACGTCATTTTGATTGGGCGAAAAAATTTCAAAACAAACGAACCACAGGACTTGAACCTGTGACGTCCGGAAAATTACGCACGGGAACCACACCAGCCTTACCGCTCAGCCATTTTAATTTTTTGTATGGTGTCCTACAAACCTTTTATATATATTATACCTAAAATCCAAGTAAAAATTCTATACTCCAGCTAGGGCTCCGTGGTGTCTCAGGGCACCATGCGGAAGCCCTGGCTCCGCCACTGCTTGCAGGCCTCCATACCCAAGCAGACCTGTCAACAACCTTCCCCCCCAAATCAACCCACCTGCAGCCCCTTAACTCTAACCCACGCAACCCCTCTTTTCCCCTAACTTCCCCTCCTTTTTATATAGCCCCAATCTACATAAAACACCCTCCTTTCCTCTCCCTTTTAGCCCTCTAAATTTGCCTCTTGCAGCCCCTCTTTCCCTTCCATAAATTCCAGCAAAAAAAAAAAGAAAGTGCAGCCCCAAACTCCCCTTCCCCTCCACCGAATTTAGTCTCAAAAATATTTCATCTTTTGCCTTGTGTTCCACCTCCCCCAAGCAGCCATTTTTCTTCCCCAATTAAGTACTCTATCTTTGGTGGGTTCGGTGCTTAAATTCATGCACCGGCTGCCTCGTTTATTTTACTAATTGTTTTCAAGTATTAGCTTATATAGGTTGTAATTTGATTATTTTATTTTGCATAAATATTAATGCTTGTAGTTTGGATGGTGTATTCACTTCCAAGTAATCTTGACCTCGCTTAAAGTATTTGTGGAGGAAGCTTGTGGTGTTAATATTTTTAGCTCAAGGTAAATCCAACTAACCCATAGACGGTAGAGTTTTTATGTGGAAATGATAGGCTAGTTTTCTAGGATTAAATCATGATAGGATGAAGATATCAAATTATTATATGTTTGTGGGAAATGGGAGCATGTTTTATTTCTTTTATACATAAATATCATGATGTGTAATTAACTTGTGTTATTATGCAATCTTTTCATATGCATAAGTAATATGCAAAATTCGACAAAGTGTATGTTAAAGGAAACGAATTTGAATTATGCTAGTAAAATGAGATAAATATGTCTAAGGTAAAATATAGTTTATATAGGAGCATATTGTAGTTCATTCCTACATGAATATAATGACATGTAAATTGATATGTGTTATCATGCAATCTTTTTATATGCCTAAGTGATATTCTTAAATGTGAAGAAGTGTATGCTAATGGTAACGAACTTGGATTTATGCTAGTAAAAGGAGACGAGTATGTTTAAGGTAAAATGTAATTTTATATACTATGATTGTGTTTGAGATTTATTTGTGGAAATTGTATGTACCTATGAAATATTAAAAATGCATGCTAATAGTATTTACGTGTACTATGTATGATAAATGGTTAGGGATAATATGGTCCTTTGTAGTACAGAAGAAATTATCGGATGTAAAGTATCACTAATTATTTTATGCTAGCGTTTCATGAAGAATAGCTTATGTGAGTAAACTCGGTAATTAAAGTGAAGGAAAATGTGGTAGTTATAGGTTAAGTGGTATTTTGATCATTAAGGCAAAAGGTGTTCCAAAGTGGATAATTGGATTAATTAAATTAACTTTTGGCCTTAAAATAATGTTGGGAATAATTAGACAATTGGTTTGAACACTGAATCGAATAATTATTCGGGCTATGGCATAATGCCTAACCCTAGGCCGTGTTGGCTTGAAATGGTTGCGACCTCATGGTGTTTGGATGTGATGTTGTTTGTTGATGGTTGACTAAGTTGAACTTTGTTAATCTCGACTTTCTAAAAGGAAAGAATACCCGGAATTTCATAAGACACTAATTACTTAAAGAGAAAGACTCGAGTTGGAAAGGAATCTCGTGCCTCGGACTTGGTCGTCGAGTGCATAGCTTCGGGTCAAGGGGCTCACTTCTGCTCTATAGGTATTTCATACACCCTATAGGGAGTACGCGTACTTAAGGTCTTGAGTTCTGAGGTTTAGTATGGGCGACTGTTATGGCGTGTGGCTTCCCTGGTGAGCTTTGCCCTGGAATCAAGTGATTTATTTTTGTACCACCCTCCTTGACGATCTTTGTCATGGATATGGGATTGTATTCCACCTGAGAATTTTTATACAGATTATAACCGGATTAGACACCCACCATAATAATTCTGTAATAATCGGATTAGGAATGACTCGACCTCGGTTAGATTGCTTGGAATATCAATAATTCTTCCTATTATGCTATAATGTATGGTCGTTGGTAAGTTAGATTGGTTATGAAATTATAAGCATGCCTTAAATGCCTTCGATAGGGATTTTTAAAATGCCCCAAAAATTTCTAATTTTAATAAATTACCTTCAAATGATATTTATTAGAAAAATTATTTAAATAAATTATTTTTATTAAAATAAATTGAATTAATTAGGGAAAATCAAGAATAAATTTATAAGTATTTTTATTAGGAGAGAATTTGGGTATTTTAGCTAATTAAGTTTTTTATTTTAGAAATTGATTAAATAAATTATTTTATTTAATATAAGAATGAGAAAATAGTTTTAAATTAATAATAATCTTTATAAATAATGTAATTGGAGAAATTAAGGGTGTTTTGCTAATTAAAATAGAATTTATGGAAATTATTTTAAAAACCCTAAACTAACCTAAAAAGGGGATTTAATATTTTTATTAAGTAAATATATTATGTTAAATACCCAGAATATTCTAATTAATTTATTTAAACCCAAAACCTTAAATTTTTCTCTTTTTTTCCCTTTCTTCCTTTTCCTTTTCTTTTCTCCTTTTTCTTCTTTTTTTTTCTTTCTTCTTCCGCCGGTTGGGCCTCGATGCAGCCCAACCCACCTTCTCTTCCTCTCCCCGCGGCCCAACGTCGCTGGCTTCTTCCTGCGTGCGCCCAGACACGGCGTTTTAGTCTGTTTTATGTTGAGGCGCCGCGTCTCGTTAAATGAAGGATAACCCGTGCACGAACCACCCAGTTCTCCCCTTTTCTTTTCTTTCCCGGCCGACCTGCTCACCTCCCTTTCTTCTTCCTTCTTCCTCTGTCCTCCTCCATCGCTGCGCTGCAACCTTTCGACTCGTCAATGGCATCTCCGGCCACGAGACCTTTGACCGGCCATTTCATGGCTCATTGTATTCCTCTTTACTTAAGGAATAAATTGGCATAAATCTTGTCCGTTATATTTCGCCCGTTTCCTCTCCCCAGCCTCGCAAACTGTCGAATCAACCTAAACGTTGGCCGACCGTTTTCCGCCACCGGCTGCCCAAATTCTCACACCCCATAATTTCCTGCCGACCCCCAAAACCCTATTATACCATCTACAATCTATAAATAGCCTTGTTATAGGAGTTTTTGGAGTTTTTCTGCCTCGAGACCCTAAGCCCGAGTTGCCGGCCACCGCAACTTCAGACGCGTATTCTACCGCCCTTAGCCAACTTCAATGCCATCGCCATATTCCAAATTTTTCCCGTCAACGCCATCTAGTTAACTAAACCATTTTCAACCTTCGATTCATCTTGCACGGGCCTCTATAATCGTGCAAAGTTTGCTGCTCATCTCGCCAGAATTTTACCCCGAAACCTTAAACCACCGTCTGCCTCCGTGCGCCACCACCTTTGGCTGCACCACCACCATCATTTTGTCCCTCTCCTCTTGGGAAACCATAAAAACCTCTTATATCACCTCAATTCTCCCTATCTTTTTCCCAACATCCATCTTTCCCTCTTTTCTTCTCTTTTTTCGGCCACCGTCGCCGTCGCCGTGCACCACCGCCGGTGCCACCTATCCCCACTAGCCTAAGGTTGAACCCTAGACCCTCTCAACCATTTTCCATATTATTATAAGCCTTGATTTAAATTATTTCAATTATTTGCATATAAATACCATTATTATTCTTAATATTTATATTCTTAATATGTTTTATTATTAGTAGTAGTAGTATTATTGTTTTATTATTATTTATGTTGAGGGCTGAAGCCTTAGTGTATTTTAATTCGATTTTATTTTTATTCCCCTTATTATTTCTTTCATTACTATTATTAATAAAATATGTTATAAGTATAATAATAATTATTATTTTATATTTTGAATTTCTATTATTCTTATTCCATTATTATTAATGAAAATATTTTACCATTAGTATTGTTAATAATGTTATTATTGTTATTACTATTGTTATTATTATTAGGATTATTATTATTATTATTATTATTATTATTATTATTATTATTATTATTTATATTCTCATTGATATTAATATATTAGTATCATTATTATTATTAGGGTAAAGTCTTTAACCATATATTATCAAGGTTTATAATATCTCTATTATTTTTTATATCTTTAGCAAAGTTAGAATTTTGTTAAGGTTATTTTATTAGTATGTTATTATTTGGTCAAAGCCCTAAGGAGGCGTAGGAACGTGCTCTAAGACCGGTGTCGTTTTAGGTAAGGGTTTACTAAGGCTATTGTGTGCTTATATGCATTATGTGCTTCATATGCTATGCATTCTATGTTTATGATTATTAATTACGTCGTATATGATATGACGTGGAGTTGAAGTATGTTTTTGTATGGCATGTGTATTATTTATGTATGATGATATGTGTTGTGACCCTGTAAGACATGCATGTGAGGATGTTGATATGGTTTGTGCGGGAGAAAGGATGAAAAAGGAGGATTGAGAAAGAAGTTGACCAAGAGATGTGAGTTGACCTAAGCATTTTAATGATTTATGTGTGGAAGAATGAAATGGGAAGTGTAGGGTGTTGTGTGAGATAATATAATTTATGGTTTTATGCGGTGAATATAATATATGGTTTTAATTGGGAAAATCTAATTTATGATGTTATATGGGAGAATCGAATTTATGGATTGTTTGGGAAAATCTAAATTATGATGTTATTTGGGAGAGTGTAATTTATAATATTATATGGGAGAATCTAATTTATGATTTGTTTGGGGGAATCCAATTTATGGTTTTGCTTGGGAGATTCTAGTTTATGATTTTATGTGGGAGAATCTAATCAATTGTAAGGTAAGGATGAATCTTCGGTTTTATGTGATTTGAATCTAGGGTTTGGTAAGGATGAATATTTAGTTGGTATGGATTGAATGTAGGGTTTGGTATGGATAAATCTTTGAGTTTTATATGGATTGAATTTAGGTTTGGTATGGGTGAATCTTTGGTTTTGTATGGATTGAATTTAGGGTTTTGTATGACAGAATCATGGTTTGTATGGTGGTATTTATAGTTGTATGGTGGTATTAGGGTTTACATGGTGGCATTGATGGTTGTATGGTGGTATTAGGGTTTTCATGGTTGAATTTAGGGTTTCACGTGGAATTTTAGGGTTTACATGAAAAAGGTTCAAAGGTTTGCATGGGGATACTAATGTCTGCATGGGTATGAAATTTACGTGTGGAAAGTTAATTTAGGATGTAAGGAAGGTAATGTAAGTGTTATTTGGGTGTTGAACTATTTTGGATGGAAAATAGTACGTGGAGCATTATGAGGGTACAGAAGAGACTGAATTAGGGTTTGGGGTAATGAACTCTGGGTTGCTGTGATTAACTAAGGTTGGAGTGGATAATTGTGGTTTGTTATGATTAACTAAGGCGTGGAGTGGCTAATTATAGTTGTTATGGTTAAATAGAGTTTGGAGTCGTTAACTATGGTTTGTTGTGGTTAAATGAGGTATGTGGTGGCTGATTAGGGTTTTTGTGTTATCATGTGTATGTGGTGATTTAAGTGTAATTATGATGGTGGAATTTAATGATTTGTGATGTGTGATGACTTATGCATGTCCAGGGTGAAAGCTTTGAATAAGATACTTAAGACACTAATTATTTAAAGTGGAAGATCGTTGAGACGGGACCAACCGATCCACCGGTTTGGAATAGTGGTTAGGGTTTTTACCCTATGTGTGACCGATCCACCGGTTATAATAGTGGTTAGAGAAGAATGCTCTATGCGTAAATCGATCCACCGGTTATAATAGTGGTGGTTCTCGAGCTCAACAACCGCAAACCAGAGTTTTGCTAAAATGCCTAAAAGATACTAATTACTTACAGTAGAACACCATGCGAGCCAGGGCCAACCAATTCACCGGTTAGGAATATTGGTTAGGACGCGTAGTCCTATGTGTTTCCGATCCACCAGCTATAATAGTAGTTAGGGTATGATACCCTATGTGCCTCCGATCCACCGGCTATAATAGTGGGGGCTTCCGTACTTACATGGATTTGATATAAAGCATGGGGTGTATCGACTTTTGATAAAAGATTAATTAAATAATTAATCTGGACTATGATTGGGCCTTTATGTATGTACTTGAATGATTGGTCGATATTATGATATGATGATGGTCTTTATGATCTTTTATTCTTATGCGTGATTTTATGTGCTTATGTGTTGGCCTTAGTGTTCGGATACCTTACTCAGTACGTAGCGTACTGATCACCCTTTTCATGGGTGCTGCTCATTCCCACGAGTAGTATGTCCTTCTGGTTTGTGCAGGTGGGCGAGACATTAGTTGGGGCTGAGTGTTGAGCATGTTTGGCTCGAGGATCAAGAGTGTCATGGTTGTATTTCCTCTTCATGTGATTTTATATCATTGTGTTATTTTTGGTGTATTTAAATTACCCTCTTATGATTCATTATTTGTATTAAGTGTTTCCAATAAATCTTTTATTGATCGCAAGATTATTCCCTTCGAGGAATTTTAATTTCGTACTTTGATTTCTATTTAATTCATGATTCTTGATGCGTACTTTGATTTTGTTTACAACCGTTTAATGCTTATTTGGAATTTAGATTGTATTGATTTATAATTGATTATTTCTTTTCTTAGCCTTAGCACTTGGTACCGGAAGAGTCAGAGAGAACTAGTCTAGTACTAAGTGTGGCAGTAACATTTCCAGAATTCACATGTTTTCAATGTTTCTAATTTAATTGCTTTCGCTTTAAAAAAATATAGTGAATTTTGGGATGTTACAATTTTGACCTAACTCGTGATGTTAAATATGATGTGGATGTGTGTTTGAAATCGTGGCCTTGCATGTGATAATATGTTCTACTTGAATTCCGCATTTGTATGATGTTTGCTACGTAGGTATGTTACCTCTCTGGAGGTGTTGTGGTTTACTCAATACGAGGAAGTCGTACTAATACTATCACTTTTCAGAGGAGTACGTCTATGGCATGCATTGGTTAAAGGATTACGAGGAGCGTCATGATTGCGAATAGGTAGATTTAGTGAGCAAGTGGACCCCGCCCCTTTTTCCCCTTTTCCTTGTAATTTGATGGACCACAAGAGTGTAAGGCAGACCATTAATGACTTTTGTGTACTTTGTTGTTATTTTCTAAATGGTTTGCTATTTAATTTCCTAAACAGTCATTTGTTATGGATAATCCTTCTTTTGGAAAACTCTTGATTACGTATTGTACTTCTCTTATCTTTGGTTGGTTGATTTGTTTTAAGCCTTAGCACTTGACGTAAGGATGGTGAGGAGACCGGACTTATGTCAAGTGTGGCGGTAACACCCACCATTCTTTAATTTCTGCTTCCACAAAGCAAGATTTAAACGAAATTTTCAAGCCATGATTTTGAGGTGTTACACAGGCGCAGGGGAAGGAGAAGGCAGGCTGGCTTGGCGGGCGGCCCAAAGGAGAAAAAAAAAAGAAAAGAAAAGAAAGAAGAAAAAGGAGAAAAAGGGAGAAAGAAAAAAAGGAAAAAGGAAAATGGTAAAATAATTTCATTTAATTTATAAAATAATAAAATGTAATATTTTTGATAAATTATTTAATTTTATAATTTAATTCAATATAATTTAATATATTGGTTCGAAAAGGATAATTTTAGTAAAATATTAGTTTGGGAAATTATTTAAATAAAAATAATATGATAAAAGAACAAAATATTTATTTTTAATTTATTAAATACTCCTATCCAAATTTATATACTAAAAAATCAATAAAATAATTAAACTAAATAATTTTTAAAGCTAATTTATTTTAAATAAAAGATATTTATTAAATTATAGGTTTTTAAAAATTTTGGGGGATTACAATAATAATTTGCTAAGCCTTTGAAAATTAATTACTAAGCCTAAAATAATATTTGTTGAATATATACTAATTAATTGCTAAACCTAAATAATATGTGATGAACATTTATCTCCTCAACCTAATTAATATTGTTGATCCAAATATGCCACCATAAAATTCACAAATAGACCATCAAAGTGAAATGGAAGCTTTGGGATCAAAGGAACATATACAGATGTTAAAGTATCTTAAGCAAGACCCAAAAAGGTTGTTTGGTTGAAAGTAAGTAGAGGAAGAAAGTATTACTTCTCTTGTGAAACGATAAAATTTTATTCATTTAGTTTAAAAAACTATCTCATATATCTTAACAAACTTGAAATAATTATAAAATATAACACCGAATACACCTTTTAAAGTATCCTCGGTGCATGATATGAATTGAGGCGGGGTGTTGCCTCAAATTTTCCACCAAATCCCTTATGCAGAGAAGCTAGTCTTGTAGTTCCCTCTATCCTTTTCTTCATGGGAAATATTTCAGTATACTACAAAGAAAAAAAATGGAATATTTATATGGTAAATAACAAACCAAAAAAAAGAAAAGAAAATAAATGTTTTATGTGCACAAAAATCGAGTACGGCTAGAAATGTATAATCTACCCATCCTATAAACAATTGTTAAGCAAAAGATGCTAAGAGCTAGAGAAGGAAAATGACATTCAATTTAAATAATATTGTTTGTGTATAAATATTTTACTTTACATATTATATGCACAAATAATTAAATGCAGTATACATTTACTTACAAGCAATAATTACTTACAAACAAGTTTAATAAATAAAATAAAAAACACATTATTTTATTATCTATACATATAAGTTATCAATAAACAGAAATTGTCTCACAACCACAAATATCATCGTGGATGACTCCTCCTATATTTAAAAGGAATCTGGAAGGGCTGCCAATTATTCATTTACTTGATGCAAAACACATATATAAAAACTAAGCAAAGTTACAATAATATAATACGCCATGTTTGACAAACTCTCCCCTCTCTCTCTCTCTCTCTCTCTCTCTCTTTTTATCCTATGTGCCTTACACGCGCATGCATCAAGTTGCTGTACATATATATAGGGCTTGTTTGGTATACTTACAGTTACTTCCACAGTAAATACAACCTCTAGGGAAGTTAGATATTGGGAAGTAGTTTCCTGGAAGTAATATTTATTTGTGTTTGTTTTGTACATATACCTACGGAGAAGTATGATGACTTCTTTAGTTATTTTGTTTGGTTTATTTTCTTATTACTTAGGAAGTAGATATAAAAACACATTCATATCCTTTATTATTAAATATCAATATTTATTTTTCTACCTATTTTTTTTACATAAATAGAAACTTTATTTACCACTACAAAAATATAAATAATTATAACTAACAAAAATAAAATAATATAAAAATATCATCATGTAATTGAAGTAGATCCTGTATCAAAACTAATTGTAAAAAATTAATAAATGTAAACATCTAAAATCAACAAACTAATAATGTATGGCCTTCGATAATCCTCATCAATATCAAAAAAATTATAAGTAATTGAGGATAATTAGGTAATTTATAACTAAGGAAGTATTATTTACTGAACATCATCCAAGGAAGTAGCTTCCTCAACAAATGGGTGGTTTAGAATTACAGGGGAAATAGTTTTTCCCTTTGACTTTTTACTTCCCTTAAACCAAACAGTAAGTTATTTTTTACTTCCCAGGAAATTATACTTCCTTCCTCTACTTACTTGATACCAAACGACCTCATAATTATATATACACTACAATATACCCGTACGTCGGTGCAAGGGGATCAATCAATGTCGAAGGTGGGTGGGGGGAGAATGGTACAAGCAAATTTGTTATTTGTTTGTGTATGGACACTGTATTCTAGTTATAAATATACATATTAGATCGACAGATACACATCTTATAGTAATAATAGAAATATTATGAAGATGGACATGATTAATATAAGATATATATAAGATGTGCACTTATTTATAAATACGTATTTGATATGGTATATATATCAGATGTGTACACGCGATTGTCGGAAGTCTATTTATTTATAAAATATATGCATTTATCTATAAAAAAAAGTTGTAGTAATTTTATCGAAGACGTGCGTCAAGGAACGGAAGGAAGAAGGAAAGAGAGACGATGAGGCACTATGCATCCTATTGCTAGTAGGGATGGCAATTTTTCCCGCGGGTTCGGGGCCCCGTCGGAGATTTTCCGTTCGGGTTCGGGGAGGAAATTCGGGGATCGGGTTCGGGTTCGGGGATTCTTAACGGGAATTTTTTCGGGGACGGGGCGGAGACGGGTTTGGGGTCCCCATCCCCGAACCCTCCCCAAAATTATATATATATATATATATATATATATATATATATTATATAATTATATATTATATGATATATATAATTTTTTTATATAATATAAAAAAATAGTTTGAGGATCGAGGATCGGGTATGAAGTCCGGTTTCGGAGATCATGTCGGGTTTTAAGAACGGAGAATAAATCGGGGACGGAAAATAAATCGGGAATCGGGTCGGGTATGGGGATTTGATCCCCGCAGGGATTGGGTCGGGGAAGGGGATGGAGTCCCCGTCCCCGACCCGCCCCGTTGCCATGCCTAATTGCTAGTCGCATGATGCAATAACCAGTAGATTTTTTCCCCTTCAATATTGAGGCTAACATATATTTCGTTTATTTTATTTTGGTAAAAAGTTTGACATAGATATTAGAGGGATCCTAGGGATAACAATAAGATGTGTTTTATGTGATAGATTTTTAAATAAATATGAATATAGATATAGGAAATATGCTTTGAATTTGGACATGTATACAAGTAAATGATCTTTAAATTCATGCATGTCTCCATATCCCTATAAAATTACCCTTTATTTCAATAACCTATCAATTTTTTTAAAGTTAAAAGTTGAAATATAAGTAAATACAAACAATTTAAATATATAAATTTAATATTGGATGATATTTATTTTAAATTTAAAAATATTTATCCGTTAGATATATTAATAGATATAGGTACAGATATAGATGAAAAAAATACCTGTAAAATTTTGATAAGAGTTTTTTTTTAATGAATTTGTAAACTGATAAAAGATATCAGACCCCTTATCATTCCTAACGGAGGCATACTGAAACTCATGGGCCTGCTTAAACGCCCTAACATAACAAGAGAAAACAAAACTTTTAAATTTAATGAGTCCAAAAATCATGCGTGTTGCGGGAAGGATGATACATTTGTATTTGTAAACCCGGGGGCCCCATGACCTGAGAAGGAATGGAAAACAAATACGCCACCCTACATGTTTAGGCCCATAACTGTACTTCGGGCTTTGGGTGTATTCACAACCTAACAAATCCCTCGGATTCAGCCTGATATTTTTGTTTAATGTCGGGCTTCGAAACCCAAGTTAGTGATTGAATCGTGGTCTTATTCTGGACTGAACTAGAAAGTTCAGGCTGTCATCATTCGCCGTAATTTTTGTTTTTTTTTTGGCACTCTCTGCTGCTTGCTTTCGCAAAAAATACCTACGATAGAAAATATATTAAACTTGCGTTAGAACTCAAAATCGGCAATACTAGATTAGATTCAGCACAATGGTGTATATATATATATATATGTGGAGTTGACGCGAGCCGATCTTAGTTCAAACGAGTATACCACGTTGGATCTAGTCTGCACTCCAAAGAACCCCTTAATTGGCAGCATTAATTCCGTAGAGATTTGAAGGTCTCACACTACTACTATTTCTCAGGCTACATCAACATCCATTGTGTTGTGTTGTTTATAGAGCCAACGTAAAAGAGCCCGGTCTTCATCATCTTCGGTGAGCTCGGGCGAACAAGGTTTCGAACCTGTGGCAGATAGTTTTCATGCTTGTATTGAATTGATATGTTTATTGTCGGTCGGTGTAGCATATGCTCTTGAATCTCATACTCTTTCTCCTTTTTGGGGTTATATATCTCTAAGTTCCGTGGAGACTCAGAGATGTTGTAATAGATCGTAGAAAATGAAACAAAAATGTACTTCGTATATAAGAATTAATGGAACCCGTAATCTCTTTGTTGTCTACTTAATGCTTTACTCATTAAACAAGTTAATGCTCTACTCAAAATACTATAATAAATTTATTTATTTTTAAACGGGGACAGAAGAAATTTTTACTAAAAACCTTGAAATAAGACGTCAGATATGCACTATTGTGACGGATAGAATTAAAGGGAAATGCATCGGTCGTCAGATGACAGAAACTAGCTGTCGTATAGTAAAAACCAGTGAAGCATGCAGACGTCATAGTATTGAGGATGACACATGCAGTTCATGTGATTAAAATGAACGGAAGAGTCACCCTATTATTTAAGCCAGCAGGCCTTTCCTCCACAAAAATGAAATCGAACCAGAATATATAAGAGGGTCAATGATCAGATACCCCTTTATTTATGTTGAAATAAATACACAGACGTAGAAAAAAGATAAATAAGCGCAACAAATCACTACTGCCACATCATAACGATGACGCAGCTACAAGCATACAACTGGGACCTCGGGCAACTAGACACCAGCCGTATCAAAATAGACGGACATGAAACGACTAACTAGAATAGGAAAGCAGGACTTTTCGAATGCGTTGTATAGCCACCTGCATGTGAATACACAAAATGACAAAATGAAAGAACAAAATTAATTAAGATGATATAATTAGCGCGTCAAATCATACGAAATATATATATATATATTACGGATTAGTGCATTCATTCCAGCATCATACCCGATTTATTCTTCAGATTCTGATTCCATATCTGATTCCATCTCTGTAGATGAATCATCTTCTTCAATCCCACAATCAGGAATGTGAGAGACGTCAATACCACTCAGGGAAAGCTTCTGACAACACATAATCCGCAATCTTTGCACAGACGCGAGTACTTCCTGCGGCAAAGAAGACAAGTTGGGGCAGCGCCAGAGTTCGAGGCCCAAGAGATTGCAGCTTTTCATCCAATCTGGTAGACTAGTCAAACCCTCACAATCTGCGATAGAAAGACCGCGAAGAGAAGAGCTGCAGCTTCAAGCCCATTCGGCAAACCCACCAATTTTGGGACACCCCAAACTTCTAACAGTTCGAGGCTCTGCAACCCATTTGGCTCCATGCCTCCAAGTCCAGGTTCGGAAGGTAATTCTACCTGCCAATCTAGTGATTCACATTCAAATATCACCAACTCCTTTAGGGCCGTCAGATATACCAGGCTATTGGAAAGAAGCGAAGACAATTTTGGACATCCGGCGACACGTAGTGCATGAAGTTGTGTGAGGAATTCGATCTTCCCTACAACGTCATCATCTTCATCTTCTTCTGGCAACAATGATATCAACTCATTACAACCTCCTATTTCGAGAATCCGTAAGGAAGGTGGGTTTACAAATCCCGTCATCCCTTTTGGGAACAAGTACCGGCTTTGAACAGTGACTTGCAAGTATCTTAGATTTTTAAATTTTCCCATATAACTAGGTAGTTCTTCTAGTCCAGAACAACCAGAAAGATGCAATGCTTGCAAATTCAGCAACTTGCTCATTGAAATCGAAAGTGCTTTAATACTTCGATTACCTTTGAGACTAAGATACCTTAAATGTTTCAAGTTTCCAATTGAATCAGATATTTCCTCAATGTCACAAAAACTGAGATCCAAAACTCTTAAGCACCTAAAAGTCAATATGATTTGTTCCACTAACTTTTTGTTAACCGTGTTACCCCCCATAATTAATGTTCTCACCTTATTAGCTTCAACTATTAATTGTCTTGGAAGCTCCTCCTTATTAGATAAGTCATCATCTTCGCACCATGCTATATGCCTGACAGATCTTGACACATTAGGATTATCCCAACTCACCAACCCTAGCTCTTCACCCATCACTTCTATTGCTAAGTCATGCACAAGGTCATGCATTTCACACCCACATACTCCCTTGCTAGCTAAAATAGCTGGTTCATGCAATAAAGATCGTGAATATAGTTCTTCAAAATATTTGTACCCCGTGTCTTCCAATTCATCATTTAGAGTATTGTCCCGCTTTACCAAACCCTGTGCGATCCACATGGCAACCACATCACTTGCACATAATGTATGATCTTTTGGAAAGATGGAAAAATACGCAAAGCAAGACTTTAGTCGAGAATCAAGGGCGTTATAGCTCAATTTTAGCGCAGCCAAGATACCACCTTCCTTTTCTTCAATCTCCCACAAATCACTCTCGGCAACCCGATGCCATTTCCTTCCGTCTCTCTCACCCCTTAGGGAGCTGCCCAAAGTCTTAGCCGCTAAGGGAACTCCCCCACATCTTTCAACAATAGCCTCCACGTATTTTGCAAGGTACGGATATCTTTCATACTCTTCTCGGGTACTGAAAGCATTTTCAACAAAGACAGACTTGCACACAGCAAAAGGAAGTTTCTCTAAATAATAGGGCTTCTTAACCCCAATGGTTCTTGTCGCAACTTTTTCATCACGTGTCGTCACTAGAATCACACTCCCTTCTGCAACGCCACCTGCTGATAATAATGCCTCTTTTAACCGATTCCATTTGTTCGCATTCCTAGTCCAAATATCATCCAATACCATGAAGTACTTCTTGCCTCGCACTTCGCTTCTAAGCATGCCCACCAATTGATCCAAACATGAACTATTTCCATTAAGCAACCTTGCTAACATCAACTTAGCCGGTTCTAAACTATTTTCATTAAGCAACCTTGCTAACACCAACTCTAAATTAAATGGATCAGAAACATATGCCCAGAGTTTTATATCAAATTTCTCTAGAATAGCCCGGTCCGAGTAAACCAACTGAGCAATTGTTGTTTTACCAAGCCCGCACATCCCAACAATGGGAAGTACTGAAATCCCAAAACAACATTCAACATCATTCCTCAACACTCTATCTAATATCTCATTCTTAGCCTTATCTCCCCCTTTAATGTTGTCAGATTTATTAACAAACGGCAAAGGATATGTGATTCGATGATGACTGCTTTGCGCAACAGGTACTGTTTGGGCTAAATTTGCAGCTACCAACTTCAAATTAATTGTGCTAGCATCAATCTCCTCTAATCTATCAAGAATCTCACGTATCTTCGTGCTCAGACTACAAGGGAAAATGCTTAGTGAAATGAATTTTCTCTTTGCGGATGAAATATAGTTACACACCTTACTACCTTCTCCTTTCACTGCCTCCAATTGCAATACATCGGCAGCAGCTTCATCCAACAGATCGTCAATGTCGTAACAAACATCTTTGAGGTCCCTCACCCACTTCTTGATAAGTTTGCTATCTGACTGTCTCTTCTCGGCGTCCTCAATAAAAGAACAGATGGAGTCGAGGGACCTCTGCAGCTTTCCAAGGTGTTCCTCGGCTAACCAGGCGGACTTAATCTTGCCAGCAGCGTAGCTGCCTAGTTTTTCAACAACGGCAGCTGCTAAACCTGAGACAATATCGGCCATGGGTCCTTTTCGCACAGCCAAGGGGGATGATCGGTTATAATGTTGCTGGTGAAGATGGAATTATGAGTGGGAAGATAGTCTTGATAAATAAATATCGACTTAATTTGGACGAAGAAAGGAAATAAAATGACCAGGAGAAGAGAAAATTTTGTTTTCGGGTTGCATTTCTGCAATTGTGTGATTGTTCGGCATATCTTAGAGCATGGCTCCCATCCGCCTTTTAATAGGCAACGTCACCTTATCCCACTCTACAGTAACATATATGATTCCTGGATTGCATGTGCGGATGTGGTTCGTCTAACTATTTTTATAATCTTACGTATTTTACCTTTTTCTTTTTTTGGTAAAAAAATAAGTACAAAAAACAGTACACGTTTTACACATAACTTTCTACTGTTTCACTTTTCAGGGCTTGTTCGGCACAGGTAACCGGGGTTGGAAATTTTTTTTCCCATTTTATATTTTTAATATTAAGTATTGAATAATAATGAATATATTTTTAATAAAATATTTATTTTAGATTAAATTAAAATTTAAAATAAGTATTTATTATAATAAATATATTTAATTTTAAATAAATTATAAAAAATATATAAAATATAGGAATAATTTTTACATGTCCATTCCTTTCATGTCAAACGAGTACTTATTCATTTCTTGTTTGATATTATATAAAAATAATAATTTTATATCATAATATTATTTTTTTTAAATAGCATAAAAATTATTAAAAATAAATGATTATATAAGAAAACATTTAATTTTTTTAAGATAATCAGAAAAATAAATTTTATTCAGTACGGGTCCTACGGGAACTCAGCTAACTCCCAAACCTGACGAGGGTCTGGGAAAAGAAGAAAAAGGGGGAGGGAGACAGACACTATCACAGACAGCCATCTCGGAGTTCAAGTTTCGGATCCTTTAAATTCCGGCATGCCACCGCATCCATGACAGAGAGACCCGTGCGAGAGAGGATGGTAGCATGGCAGAAAAAGGCGGAGCTGTATTTCTTTCCGTGGAATGTTAGTTTTATTTAGGCAAGGATCCATCGATTGGGTTGGAATTAATTAGCTGTCTGTATTTCTTTCCGTGGAATGTTAGTTTTGGAATTAATTAGCTGTCTGTATTTCATTCGGTGCGTGGACCCCGCGGGCTAAACTTTGAAATCTTGTACTTTTTTTTTTTTTTGTTATCGTTGCAACAACAGGAAATTTACGACAATTAAAACATGGCAGTGGTGCTTCTATTCTACCATGTGCGAGGTCCGACACGATGCAGAAATTAAACGATATGTTCGTGGAGCGGCCCACACACGTGAAAGTTGAAACTTCTTCGGCTCTGCGCAAAAGGTTTTTTATTTTTTAGAAAAATAGTTTGATGCCGCTCTAATTAATAGGATAAATAGGATAAAAATTAATATAATTTTTAAATATTTGATTCTAAATATAAAATATTATGTATATATAATTATTTTAATATATAACTAATTATGTATAATATACACGTAATATTATCTATATATTCGTATAAATTAAAGACTACTAACATTAATCTAAATATTAAATAAATTATTCAACTTAATTTGATTTATTTGTCTGTAATTAAGCCTACGGGCAAGAATCAACCAAAGTTCTGAGCAAAGCTCTGTACAAAATGAATTTGTGTTGGTAATAAAGTAAGACCAATAGTTTAGATAAATCATTGGTTGTGTATATGGAGATAAATATAAGAGTAAAAAAATTAGTAAGTAAATAAAAAATAAATATATTATTACTTATATAATAAATAAACAAACTACTATTATGTTACGACAATACACCGTAGCATGATAACCTAACTATATCCTGAAGAACAATATATAATAATAATAATAAAGTAAGATGTCCAAAATGCGTCTTCAATAGAAAATCCCAACCGTTTCTCCGTCAAAGAGTTGAACACCAACCTTCGGCATTAAACATAAAGCAATAAATTTATGGGATCCATCCAAATTCATTCGTTAGTTGGAGTGCAAACGCTCTGACAGTAAGTTGTGCTCGTGTCCTGTCCTTTTTCTCAGCACTGTTTATCTCGATTGTTTGGTATTACTTATTTTTAATAATTATCTTTAAATAAAAATTACTTTTATAAATCTATTTTTTAAAAAATACTTTAGTAAGTAAAATATGTGTTTGTTTTTACTTTTATTATACAAGTGATTAATACTAAAAAACTACTTATTATACCTTATCATTGTTTGATTTTTATCTTTCTATAAATTTACTTTTTTATTTTCCATAAAAAAATTTTAACTTTCTGTATATATCTTTTGGTAATAATTATTATATAAATTATATAATATTAAATATTAAAAATCATATGAGACGTATAAATATATAAAATAGATATATAAAAAGTATAGATATATTATAAAGTACTAAAAATTATAAAATAATTTAAAAAATTATGAACGCTCACTAAATAAATTTTATAAAATTTACTAATAGCTAAAATTTAAATATTGACAATAAATATTATGCAATAATTATTCTTACATTTATTTGGTTGGACTTTGTTTGGAGAGTGTGAAAGTGAAAATGTATAAAAAATTAACAAATTCGTGCTTCCGTCCTCTCCTCTCTTTCTTCTTCTCTCTTTGTCTCTCTCTTAATTGGGGCGGTTTTTTCCTCCATTTTTAGCTGCAACATTTGTCCTCTAATTTGCTACGACTACTAGTCATCACAGACAAGAATATGTAGTCTCACTCCCACGCATTAAAGTGCTGCTCTCCCTCCACTCTTACAGTCATTTCCTAATGGTCGTTGTGTATTAATTCTTTTTCCGAGGGACCTCAATCTTTCTAGTTCTTCTTCTTCTCTCTGCTATTATCACTTTGAAAGAGGCAGATCGCCAGCACACGCACACACACACATACGGCATTAGAAGTGGATACACGGCCATTTTTTAAGAGAAGTTAGAGCTTAATCGAAACTTTTTTTTTATAGTCTCTACTTTATTTGGGTTATTGTCTGCTCCTATGTTCTTCGTTTCTATGACAGGAACCTAGAAACTGGGAATTGAATTCATCAGTCATATTAGTTTATTGTGCAAAGGGAAATGATTATTGACCTTTGATTGGAGAATTGACATTGAGGGTAGCGCCGCTCCCACCCAAAATTTGTTTCTTTCAGAAAAAAAAAATGGAGGAGAACGAGCCATACTAAACACAGTGAGGGATGGGGAGGGCAAATGATATGAACGACTTTTGTTTTTAAGCGGATTACCGTGCCGCATACTGTAGAAGTAATTTAAAAAAGTAAGTCAAATTTACTTTTGATTAAATACTTATAAAAAGTTATTTCTATTGATTACTTTTTTATAATAAATTTTTAAAAGTAAAGTTAAATACTTATTTTAAGTTAAAATTATTTTTTATAATTATTTTTATAAAAATCTACTTATTAAAAGTTAAAACAAACAGGCTCTTAATTGAGAAGCCACTTATTATTATTATTATTATTATTATTATTATTATTATTATTATTATTATTATTATTATTATTATTATCTATAAGAACACCTATTTTTTTCTCTCATTTCTATAAATTTTATCAATTTATTCTACATTTAAGTTTTATACATCACAAAATTATAATATTAAATTTAATAGATTTATTTTCAGATGATTACTAGTATGTTACTATGGATGGATTATGGTTAGGTGTCCCTTGTCAGTCCATTTAATTCCATCACGTGAATTATTGGTATTTGTTGAATGCACTTTCCTTTTTTCTTATTTGCTGTAAATTTCAGCTGTCGCATTAAATCTTGTCCGGTCATTTGTCCCACACTCGGCCTGCGGATATCGGAATACTAGGGAATTAATTAGATCTCCAACAATGCAATTTGTGCTCATCTATTTGTCCTATAATATAATCGACTAGATTTTTATTTTAGTCTACTCTAATATAGGCTTATTTCTCCATATACACATAGTGTTTTTATCTTAATTAATGAATTTATATTCTCAAACTACCCATCACCTTGCACTGTGTCAGTGTCGCTCCCTTGTGAAAGCGTAACATTTCATGCACCAAAGATCTCGATAGCAACTCTTCAAGACCCACACGCCAATCACATCGCCATCCGACTTTAATTAGTTTGAGAATTCGCTCAATACATTTCATGCGTTGGTCCAATCATTTATTGATCGGATCAGAATCAACACTAAACCGAATTGAATTGGGTCATTTTATAAGTTTTAAAAATTTTATATTTTATATTTATTAATTGGTTATTTTTAATATTTTTTATAAGTAAACAAATTATAAAATTAAAACAACTATATATACTAGTTGAATTGGATTATTTTATAAGTTTTAAAAATTTTAAAAATTTTATATTTGTTAGTTGTTTGCTTTTAATATTTTTTATAAGTAAAAAAAAATAGAACATTAAAATAACTATATATACTAGTTCTAATATTAATATTGCCTCATCAATCATTTATTAAACAAGTTTATTTCATATCTTACTTAATCAAATTCTCATGTATAAATAGCTTATTAGAATAGAACTAATTTGTATAAGAAAGATAATGTATACAAAATTAATATTTTTATTTATCATCATTTTATATAAAAAAAATACTTTAGACGTAATAAGGATTAGATGCTAATTAATTTTTTTAACACTTTGTATTTTAAGGTGAGAAAAAGAAGTAAATTTTTTTTACTATTAATCACCTTAATTTTATCATTATTAATATTTTCTTAATAATAACTAATTTAAAAATATTATTATTAAAATAATTTTTAAATATGAGTCATCTTAAAAAAATAAGTCATATCAAATAAGGGTTATTATATTTTATTAATAAATAGGTTAATAATAAATTAAATAATAACTAAATTGATAAAAGCCTATAAATATCTATAAATTTTTTAGGATTTATTTATATGTAATTGAACAAATAATAATAATTGATTCATACCTATAGACTCTTTAGATAGAATTTTACTGATGGACCTTCTATAAGTTACCGAGTTTCCATATCTCAAACATTGGAGACATTGATGGAGGTGTCTTTTTTATTGGCCAGACGATAAGATTAATTAATAATATTTTTGTGGTCTGATATTGGCTTGTTGCAATCCAATTTACCTCGTTATTGGGGGAGTTTTTAACAACGGATGATTAATATCAATAAAGTAAGTTATATGTGTCTTAATGCAATTATATCAACATCGATTCTGACTATGTTAATGTATGTAGTACATACTTTGGCGAACAACTAAATTTTTGCCTTAACCATATCTCTCTTTACAGTAACAGATACGATTCCTGCATTGTATATGCAGATAGAGCTGGCGAAAGTAGATGTAGTTTAAAAAATCTAACGAATACTGATTCAATCCATCTAAAATCTAATCCGATTTTATCTAAAAAATTATGAACTCGAAACTTATCCGACCCAATCCAATATATATCTGATATCCAATATAACGTGAGAAATCATAAGTCCGATATAAACCCAACTGACTTAATACTTACCCGACACCTGATATAACCAATAAAACTATATATTCAAAATTACCCGAGCCAATCCATCATTTATCCAAAATCCGATAGTACCCCAAAAATTATAAATCTATAAAAATTCAACCTGATACTACCCGAAAATTAACATTAACCCATTACTTAAATTTTTCAAAATTTCATAAAATATAAAATAATATAGATGCGTAACTAGTCCATACTAGTATTTACATCAAAATCTAAAAATAATATTATGTACAACTATTCCATACTAGTACTTACATTAAAATCTAGAAACAATATACTTTCTTAAAGTTTATATCATTTCTTATGTATATACAAGTAAAGTATCCGTTGATACCAATATTGAAGTATAAAAATAAAAGTAGAGGAAAAAGGTAAGTGAGGATGCTAATTATTCATTATAAAAATTAAAGATTAATGTCTTTTATTACATCAACTATGTTAAATACTAAGAAGTCAATATTAGTTGGTCAATTTTCATTTATGGCCATTATTATTTTCTTTATCTAATTTTTATTTGATTTAGCTTGATATGATTGAATCAAAATATAGAAAATAATAATAATGTGTTGTTATTATTGTTTTTGCATAATTAATATTCATTAATTACTACTATTATTGTTATCATTATTTTTGTATTATTATTATTATTATTATTATTATTATTATTATTATTATTATTATTATTATTATTATTATTATTATTATTATTATTATTATGATGATGATGTTGATATGATGTGATCAATCTATTTAAAAAATAATATGAGAAGTACAACCTTAAAAGCCTTCATTTGTTATCAATTATCAATGGTTATTGTAAGTTAATATTATGTAAGGACCGTACAAGATATAAATTTAATATATACTTAAAATAATATTTAAAATCAATATGATATGAGCAAGCTAATAATAGAGTTGAATTATAAGTTATACCTTAACATAAAAAGAAAAGTGATCCGATTTGAAAACTTTTAAATTTGAAACATCAAGTACATCTCCAAAGATGAAATAATGACAAAAAATTCTAAGGCCCCAAAACAATATATATAATACTTTACTTTTAATTGAATAAGATAAATTGAAATAAACAATCTTAAAATAATTAGTCTTTAATAACATCTTAGAATAAAAAATAAAATAAAATAGCACAAGCATGACTCAAAACCGAAATGATCCGAATCCGATCCAAATTCAACTCAAAAATATAATAATTTGAACTCACTCGAATCCGATCCGAACCCTAACCAAAATTAGAATAACCCAAATTTATCTAAATCCGAGTTCATCCGATCTCAACTCGACCCGATCCAAGAACTTAGAATGATTCAAGATTATCTGATACCGAGTTGATCCGAATCAAATCTGACTCAGCCTGGTTTGATAAAATGATCTAAGATTATCCGAAACTAATATGATCTGATTATCATTTAACTCGATCCGATAGTGACCTGATTTGTCCGATTTCCGGCTCTGTGTGTGGATGTCGTTTGGCCAACTATTATTCTAAGTTTATATAGTTTACCTTTTTAATATAAAATAAAGATAACTACAGTAGACAATTCGACGTTTTCACACAACTATACACGTAGAAAGCAGGCGTAAAACTAGAGAGATGGATGAATGTGGTCAAATTCATTCATGATGGAGCGACGTATTAATCACAAAGGACATGCACCGATCATCACATAACATAAGCAAGCAGCAAATATAGAAATCGGTGAAGCATGCAGACGTGGATCGATGATTATATTCTCAATAAAAACTAAAGCTGAAGGTACAATACTAATGCAAACAACCAATACTGATCCTATAAGTTTCATGGCTTCGTTTGGTTTGGAGGCAACAGGTGGCTAAAAAATTATCCCATATTTTATATTTTTTAAAGTTTACTTTATTAATTGAAAGAAATCGTTTACATAGAAATTTAGTTTAAGTCTTTGTTTGAGCTGAAGTGAATATTTGTTTGAAAATGTTTTCGTTATTTTTCAATTATACTAATTGAGATAAATGTAAGTAGTATATTTTCTATCGTAACAGACAAGCACTTAAGATGACAATTATCAATCAAGAGCTGGCATACATAATGCGTGAACTAGGGTGATTTAAATGTAAGCAAAAACTAAAAATAAATTTCATGTCAGATAAATTATGAAACTACAGATAGCAGAAAATAAAATTTTGATCATCATGAATGTCATAAGATATAGGAATAAAAAAATGGAGTTAAGGAAATAGCTAGCGGTCCTAGCTAGTGGAGAATGAAATTTATTGAATTTTCAAGTGTCTACAAAGGAATTTGGAACCTCATTTCTGTAAGAACGAACAACCGTCAGAGGTACTGTTTGCTTCCATTTTTCGACCATCCATAGCTTGCAAAATAAGTTATCCAATTTTAAATTTGAGGTATCTCAAATATAAATTATACTATTTAATAAATTTATATCTTATCTTCAATTTAATTATTATTTTATATTAACTACCTTAAATTTATATCACCTGATTACTTATATCATCCACATTACCAATCATTTATCCTTTACATTATTTAACTTTTAATTTATATTAATCTATAAATATCAATTAATAATTTTATATAATCTCACGTAATACACTTGCTTTAAGAGTAAGGAAACATGTGTTTAATATCAGGGGTGTCTATAAAGACCCGACCCACGAACCAGTGCTTTAATTACTGATATGAATCGAACTCTCACAATGCAACTATCTGAATTACTGTAGTCATTTCATTTCAAGAGGCTCACACACGTGTTCTTTTACACTTGAGATATGTGTCGAGGACGGTGTGATTCGAATCCAGAACCTCTTGAAAAGAAGCCAAAGCCCTTTCCGATAGACCAAAGAAAGAACCACAATAACTTTATATAATCAATTAATATATATTTCCTTTCTTCTTCTTTTTCCAGACTTGAGGTGCCTCAAATTCTTAAAGAGGTAATATTTTGAGGCACTTTATATAACACCTCCAAATCTAAAACCTAAAAATTTTATTTAAAAAGTTAATTGTAAATGATAAAATAGTAAATAGTAGGGTATTACCGCCACACCTAACATAAGTGTGACATTCGCTACCATTCTTAGAGGTGACAATCTGTAATACCCCAATTTAAGCGGAGTATTATTAGAATCGATTTGACTACTTATATCAATATGGTATACCATATTTTTTGTAATTCCATCCTAAGAACTCCATAGTTAAGCGTGCTGGCCGTGGAGCAATTTTTAGGATGGGTGACTCTCTTGAGTGAGGATAAAGCGCTCTGAAAGAACTTGAAATGCCCCGAAAATTTTATTTTTATTTATTATTATTAAATAAGGTTTTATTAGAAAAATTAAACAAATAAATTGTTTTTATTAAAATAAAAGGGAATTAATTAGGGATATTCAAGAATAAAATAATAAGTAATTTTTATTAGAAAAGTTTTGAGTATTTTAACTAATTAAGGATTTCATTTTGGAAATTAATTAAGTAAATTATTTTATTTAAAATAAGAAGGAAAAAATAGTTTCAAATTAATGTTAGTTTTATAAATAATTTAATTGAAGAAATTAAGGGTGTTTTGCTAATTAAAATAGAATTTATGGAGAATCTTTTAATAATTCTAATTTAGCCTAAAAAGGGATTTAAATATTATTTTATTTAAATATTATTATTTTTAAATATCATAAATATTCATATTAATTTAATTGCCCTAACCCATTATTTTTCCTTTTTCCCTTTTTCCTTTTTCCTTTTCTTTCTTCCTTTTTCCTTTCTTTTCCTTTCATTGTCTTCCTTTTCTTCTTTATCTTTTTTCTCTCCTTTTTCCCTGTTTGGGCCTGCCCCTCCTGCAGCCTAGTTTTTCCCTCCTTCCTTCCTTCAGCGCGGCCCAGCCCGCGCGATCGTCGCCCCTCGCCCGTCCTTCGTCGCGCTGTGTTTTATCTCTTTTTTCCCCAAAACGTAGCGTTCCATTTAAACGCCCCCTCACCTTGCGCCCGACCGCCGGTCCAACCCTTTCTTCCTCTTTTCTTCTTCCCCAGCCCTTCGCACCATCTCCATCGAGCACCTGCAACCTCCGCAGCCACCAGCCGAAAATTCCGCCGGCGACTACGCATGTTCGCTGCCAATTTTCTCCCCCTCTCTTCCACGTTGACTCACTGACCACACCAGCCTGCCCATTTCCCCTCTCCTCGCACATCTCCCTTTTTCCAGCTAACTGCCTGCCACGTTTTCTTTTGAATTTTGCCGGCAACCGTCGATGCCGACAAGCCCAACTGACCTGCCCTATCCTCCCTTATTCCTTTTGACCATATCCCCCACCCTTAGCCTATAAATATCCCCATACTAGCCTGAGCTTAAGCCTTATTTCCCGAAACTTAGGAATCTCCCCTTGTCGCCGTCGCTCCTTTAGACCCCAGTCATGCCGCCGTCAGCCAATTCTGCAACCCATTCCGCCTACCAAACTCTTCCTTGCACCGCCCTCTAGCTAACCAAATGTCCTATATCCTTTGATTCTTTCTGCACAAGCCCCCCTGGCTGTGTATATTGGCCTTCCCAACCAGCTCTTCCTTTCATCTCCGCCACCCTTTACACCGCCCTTAGCCACCTCTTATGCCACTACTACCGCTTATTTCACCTCCCATTATCTTCTGCAGACCCTCCTCTACCTTCTCCTACCTTTCTTTTCCTCTTCCTCCCTCTCCGCCTCGCTTTCTCTCCTTCTTCTCCATTCGGCCCCCACCACCGCCGCTGTGCGCCCCCACCTTTGGCTACGCCGCCACCCCTATTTTGTTCCCCTCCTTTTGTACAACCATAATCACCCTTGCGTCCACCCTTTTTCTCTTTCTCTTTTTCCCAGCCCTCAAATTTTCCCTTCTTCTTCCCTTCTTCTGGCCACTGCTGCCGTCGCCGTGCACCACCGCCGGTACCGCCCATCCCCACCAGCCTAAGGATGAAGACCCTCTCAACCCTTTTTCCCTATTTTTACAAGCCTTAAATTATTTTTTTTCATTCATTCTAATATAAATACTATTATTATTATTATTATTTCCATTTTTAATATGTATTAGTAGTATTATTAATATTAATATTTTTATTATTTTTCTGTTGAAGGCTGAAGCCCTATCATAATTTAATTCAATTTTATTATTATTATTGTTATTATCTTTATTATTAATACAAATATGTTATTATTATTATTATTATTATTATTATTATTTACTATTTCAAAATTGTTATTATTATTATTTCAGTATTATTATTACAACTACATTACCATTAGTGTTGTTATTATTATTATTATTATTATTATTGGTGTTGTTGTTATTGTTGTTGTTGTTATTATTATTGTTGTTGTTGCTGTTGTCGTTATTATTATTATTATTATTATTATTATTATTATTATTATTATTATTATTATTATTATTATTATTATATTCCGGTGTTAGTATTATTATTTTATATAGGGCTGAGACCCTATTGTGCTTATTTTAAATTTTAGTAGTAGTATTATAAATATCATGTCTTATTATTATTAGGGTTATTAGTATTTTTATTATTATTAGTATCTATTCTTACTAGTGTTATTATTATTCAATGTAGGGTGGAAACCCTACTTCTTCTATCTTCGATCATTATCTTTACTATTATTACCATTATTATTATTATTATTATTATTATTATTATTATTATTATTATTATTATTATTATTATTATTATTATTATTATTATTATTATTATTATTATTATTACAATATTATTATTATTATTATTATTATTACTTCATCAATATTATTATTACTAAATGTGGTTATTTATTTTACTAATATTATTATTATTAGTATTATTTTAGTAAAAGGACCAAAGCCCTTATTTCACTATGTTTTTGAGTAATGTCTTTTTTATTATTATTGTAACTATTTTTATTATTCTTGTTAATATTAATATTGATATTATTTTTGGTATTTTTGCTATTATTATTTTAATACTTTATCAAAAGCCTAGTCTTATAATAAGTTAGTGATTAATAGTATTTTTGATAGAGGGAGTCTAATTTTAGCTTTTCCTTCATAATAGGTGAAACCAGTCAAAGCCCTAAGGAGGCGTAGGAGCGTGTTCCAAGACCGGTATCGTTTTAGGTAAGGGGTGCTAAAGCCATATGTGTAATATGTGATTTTATGTTATGCATGCCATGTGATATGAATTATAGTGTATTTCATGTGTATATTGTATAATTTTTATGAATGCAACATGATTATAGAGTTGAAGTATGTTGGTGTGAATAAATTGTGGCATGAGAATTATGTGTATAATTGTGTTATTCTTATGGTATGATGTGGCCTTAAGACATGCATGCTAGGGTTGTAAAATAATGATGGGGAGTGTAACAATGTGGTGTTAGGGTTTTGCATAGAATTGCATGGTATTAGGGTTTGCGTGGAATTGCATGGTGTTAGGGTTTTGCATGGAGGTGCATGGTGTTGGGCTTTGCATGGAGTTAATGTTGCATGGTGTAGGGTTTTGCATGGAGTTGTGGGATGCATGGTATTAGGGTTTGCATGGCGTTGGGCTTTGCATGGAGTTAATGTTGCATTGTGTAGGGTTTTGCATGGAGTTGTGGGATGCATGGTATTAGGGTTTGCATGGCGTTGGGCTTCGCATGGAGTTAATGTTGCATGGTGTAGGGTTTTGCATGGAGTTGTGGGATGCATGGTATTAGGGTTTGCATGGAGTTAATGTTGCATCGCGGTATTAGGGTTTGCATGGTAGTATTAGGGTTTGCATGGTGGTATTAATGGTTGCATGGTGGTATTGATGGTTGAATGGTGGTATTAGGGTTTGCATGATTGAGCTAGGGTTTTGCATGGGATTTAATGATTGCATGGGATGTAGGGTTTTTATGAAAAGTTTGAAAGGCTGCATGAGATGTGTAAAGTTTGCATGAGAGTGAAATTTACATATGAAAGGTTGATTTGGCATATAAGTAAGGTAATGTAAGTGTTATTTGGATGTTTGGACATTTTAGATGAAAAATAATACGTGGAATTATATAATGGTCCATAGGAGACCGAACTAGGGTTTGTGTGGACAATTAGGGTTTGTTGTGGTTGCTTAGAATTTTTGTGTTATCATGTGTATTTAATGTTTAAAGTGTAATTATGATGGTAGAATTTTATGATTTGTGATGTGTGAAGTATAAAGAGAATGATTCGTGCATGTCCATAGTGAAAGCTTTTGAATAAGATACTTAAAACATTAATCATGTAAAGTGAAAGATTGTTGAGCCGGGTCCAAAACCGATCCACCGGCAAATAATAGTGGTTAGGACATGATGTCCTATGTGTAACCGGTCCACCGGTAATAATAGTGGTTAGGCTCTCTACCTGTGTGTTTCCGGTCTATCGGCTATAATAGTAGGGGATTCCTTACTCAACAAAAACGAACATATTTGTGCCAAGACATAGAAAAGATACTAATTACTTACAGTGGAATGCCATGCGAGCAGGGGCCAGACCGGTCCACCAACGAATAATAGTGGCCAGGTACTATGGTATCTTGGAGACCGATCTACCAGCTATAATAGTGGTCAGGAGCTATATGCCCTGTGTGTTTTCCTGTCCACCGGCTATAATAGTGGGGTTCCCGTACTCGCGTGGATTTGATAAAAAGCATGATATGAATTGACTTCTGACTAGTGATTAATTAAGTAATTAATCCAAATTATATATGGGTCTTTTTACTTTTACCTGGTTGATCATATGCATTATGATTATGTTCTTCTATTCTTCTACATGATTTATTTGCTTATGTGTGGGCCTTAGTGCTCGGTTACCTTACTCAGTACGTAGCTTACTGATCACCCTTTTCATAGATGCTGCTTATTCCCACGAGCAGAAGGCCCTTTCTGACTTTGTGCAGGTGGGCAGGACATCCGGTGGAGCTAAGCGTTGAGTATATATGTTGTCGGATTCACTCTCCTCATTATTTTATGTTCCTTCTATTATATCCTTTGTATCGGATTTATCCAATCTAATTTATTACCTTACATTGAGTACTTTAAATGAATCTCTTATCCGTTATAAGCTATTTTTCTTTTGGATATGAATAATAATTCTCTATACATACTCTAATTTCTATGCTATTATTTCTTTAATTTATTTTACGGAATCTTGGTTTAAGTTTTATGTCAATATTTTTAGCCTTAGCACTTGGTACTGAAACGGTAACATCCCCAGAATTCACGGCTTTTGATTTAAATATTTCTATTGTAATTTCTTCCACTTAAAAAAAATAGTGAATTTTGGGTGTTACAGAACTCATGTTGATCTGTAGGGCCAACCGATCAATCCGAAAGCACTCCAAGGTAGTCCTCGCGTGGTCGTATTGACTCGGGGTGTTATAAATGGTATCAGAGCAAAACCGCGACCATGGGTTGAACTTGGATGAGCCAGTTAGCCACCTAGTTGGACGATTCTTAGGATAAACTATATTGAGACAATTATTAGTTGAGGCGCATCGAGGAGGTTGCGCTCTTTGAGTAGGGGTGAATGTAGTACCCCAATTGAAGCGGAGTATTATTAGGATTGATTTGGCTACCTATATCAACATGGTATACCATCTTTTTAGTGATTCTATCCTAATAAGTCCACAGTTAAGCGTGCTGGCCATGGAATAATTTTTAGGATGGGTGACCCTCTTGGAAAGTTTTATAAATTTTTTGAAAATTTGTCAGGAAGTGTGTGAGTGAGGACAAAGCGCTCTGATAGGACTCATGTTGATTTGTAGGGCCAGCTGATCAATCTGAAAACACTCTAAGGTAACTCCCGCATGGTCGTATTGACTCGGGGTGTTACATAATCGGGTTGGCTGGGTAGGGTTTAGGTTGGGTCATAGCGGGTCGAGTTCAAGTTAAGCAAACTCAAATTTAGGTTATTTCGGGTTAACTTGATGGGTAGGGTTGAGTTGGATTCAAGTCATTTTTTGGTTAACATAACTATCTGGGCTCGGCCAGTTCGGGTCATTTGGTGTAATTTGATGGGTTGGTCCCGTAGTGTCCAAGTTGTTTCGGATTAACTTGATGGGTCGGCTCATTTTGTACAATTTAATGGGTTGGGTTTGAGTAGTTACGGGTTAACTTGATGGGTCGGGTCAAGTTTTGATGGGTTGAGTTAAATTCGGGTCCAAGTAATTATTATTTATTATATTGTAAGTATAATAAAGATAATCATAAGATTACTAGTAGAGATAAATGAAATAAGAATATTAGATGCGCTTTATTTTCACAAGTAAATATTAAATATATTTATAAATTTTAACAATAAAAAATATTACATGATCCAATTTAACAAAGATATTTATCATTTATTTGATTACTTAAAAAAGATAATTTTATAAAATAAAGTTGATCATAATATGACTATACAATGTATAATTATCCTTTATTACATTGTAAATATTAGAGACAATCATAAGATTATTAGTATAAATAAATGAAATAAGAAAATTAGATGCGCTTTATTTTCACAAGTAAATAATAAAGATATTTATAAATTTTAATAATAAAAAATATTATATGATTCAATATAACAAAGATGTTTGTTATTTATTATCATTTATTTGATGACTTAAGAAAAAGATAATTTTATAAAATAAAGGTCATCATAACAAGACTATATGATGTATAATTATCATTTATTATAGTGTAAATAGTAAAGACAATCATAAGATAATTAGTACACATAAATTAAATAAGAATAGTAGATGCACTTTATTTTTACAAGTAAATAATAAAAATATTTATAAATTTTAACAATAAAAAATATTGAATGATTTAATCTAACAAAGATATTTAACATTTATTTGATTATTTAAAATATTTGATTACTTAAAAAAAGATAATTTTATAAAATAAAGGTGATCATAACATGCACTACTACGAAAAGGAGAAATAATAATGGCATATTAATAACAGTGATTTTGAAACCATTGTCAAACGAGTGAAAAGTAATGCTCAAGATAATTGAGGAAGTTTTGATAGCGGTTATAATTTAAAATAGTTATTAAAACCTCCACTGTAAAATTACACAGGGTAGTTTTAATAACAGTTCTTTAGAGTACCGTTATTAAAAGGGCCACCAGTTTTAATAACAACTCCTATAAAACCGTTATTAAAACATCTTTTAATAATGGTTCTTACAAAAATTGTTATTAAAAAATCAATCTTCCACCTCTTATTTCGTTCAGTTCTTATTTCATGCCAAAATTTTCAAATTCTCTTACTCTTGTACTGTCATTCTCTTGTGAACCCTTGTACCACCACACCATACACCCCACTCCTCCTCCTCTCAACTCCGGGCAACCACCAAACTTTCTCTTTCACACCACCAACTCCGAGCAACTATTCATTCTCTTGCACCACCACACACACAACTACCATTCTTGGCGTTGCATGTCCTGCCATTCTTATACATGTTGCTTGCATTTGGTCCTCCTTACTCCGCCGCGTTCGTAGGTGGTCGCTACTGTCCTCTTGCTCATTGTCGGTTCTCTTGCTCGCCACCGCTTCTTTTGCTACCTCTACTCCTCTTACATATGGTTTTGTTCTTCCGTAGCTTATTCTCTACACTTATTAGATATATATAAAAGTATGCATGTTGATGCAGGTTACAATGTGTGTTATTGGAGTATTGCATTTTCTTGTTGAAAAATGTATTATTGTTTCTTATTCAATGTGCTGGTGAAAAATGTTGTTGTTGTTGTTGAATTTTTCCGTGTTATATATTAACATGCATGAGTGTGTTGGCACTCGTAACAACTACACACACACACACACACACTCTTTCATTAATAAGTATAGGACACTAGAATGTTAGGAAATGTAAATCATTAAATGAAAATGTCAATTAGAGTTCATGTTAATAATTTTTATTTAATGGGGATTAAATAGGCATAGAAAATAAAGAAAATATAAAAGTAAATAATTAAACAGAGAGGAATAACTGTTTATAATAATAATAATGATGATGATGTTGATAGCATATAGGATTTATTAGGGTTTAATTATAGTTAGCTAGGTTTAGGATTAGGGTTAATTAGGTTTAAGGTTAGTTTTTATTATAATTTATTTGGGTTAGGGTTAGGGTTTAGCATTTATTATAGTAAATATGATAATTAATATGTTCTCTTATAACAAACTATTATATACATTATTATCAACTCTACTTTTAATAATATCATATTATTATACTTTACCTATATATATTATCTTATTAATATCTACTTGACTTTACTATGTGTAGCTTGAACGATTAGATGATAGTTTATTAAATATATAAGTCAAGATTAAGTCCTTATTTTAAACATGTCGAGTATAATAAGAGGAACTTTGATTCAACTTAACTCATTGACAAATCTAGTGGGAGTAAATGAAAGGACGTGTTTGGTAATTTATCTTTTCTTGACATTTAATGACACATTTATATCAATAGAGAAATAAATAAAAATCAATTCAAGATTATAAGTTTTAAAATGAGTATCTTATGTGGATAATTGTTAGCTTTACATAGTTCATTAAGATATGGTAGAATATATTTATGATTTGTCTAGCTAGTTGAAGAGGTTACATATTCTGTAATTTAGATCCTTTAGAGAACAAACTTGATAATAAGATTTAGTGGTTGTCCTCATTTTTAGGTAGTGAGATGTCGCTCATATACCCTCCACTATATCTATGCATAGTGCCAGAAGCTGATCTACGGACTTATATCATATGGTTATACAACGAGCTAGGTCAGTTGTCTACGAGTGGCGCATCCTATGACCCATTCCATTTCAAATCATATCACCTACTCTTGATCTTGCCTCAGATGGAGCCATGGTTAGTGGCTACATATTCTTTTTTGCATTGGTGTTGGGGCTTTGAGAGTGATAGTTATTAGTCGGGCTTGACAAGGCTACTGAGAGATTTAGTTTTAATTATGAGTTTTTCTTAGTAGGTGTTGGGGCTTTTAGCACCTTTTGATGTGTTAGTGCTGCTATGTGTTTTATGCTGCTAGTATGTTGAAATATCCATTTATATCCATTTTAATAATTTCAATATATATGCTATATATGTATGTATATGTGTGTGTGTATTGTGTGTGTGTATATGAACTCTTTCTAATTATGATCAACTTGAGTATTGATGTATTTTTGGAAATGTGTTCTCATGATTTATATATATATACAGAATAGCATGATACATTTGAATTAAATTCTTTGTAAGCATGAGCGGTTTGTGAATTATTAAACTTATAATTGAATTAATTTATCATAATTACTTTTGCATGGGATACATCTTGATTGAAAAACTATGGATCAGAAATGGTTGTCTGCAAATCGTTTGTCTAGAGAATATAACGAAGGAGTGGAGTTTTTTTATCAAGTTTGCAGTTGAACATGCTAGGGACTCTAGTAAAAATAATCTGCCCTTGTTTGAACTGTGCTTATGTTTAGCTTATCAACGCTGATGATTTTGAGAGATTAATTTTTTGTGTATAAAATGGATACAAGTTACACTTGTTGGATATGGCATGGTGAGATAGAGTCTAAATATGATAATGAGGAATTTAGGAAGAAAAGTAGTTGATCATCATTTGAGAACTATAAGGGACATTCGTTAAAGGAGATGACTCACAAGGTTGAGGAAAGTGCTTGGGATTGTCCAAAAATGTTTGAGAAGTTATTGAATGACTCGAAGAAACCTTAGTACGATGATTATAAGATGTTTACTCGATTATCCACTACTTTAAGGTTGTACAACTTAAAAGCATGTAATAGATAGAGTGATAAGAGTTTCACAGAATTATTAACACTTGTAATACTTCCTAATGACAACGTTCTACCCGATCATACGTATAAAGCAAAGAATATTCTTTCCTCTATGGGCATGAGTTATGATAAGATACATATATGTCCTAATGATTCTATTTTATTTCACAATGAGAATGTGTCTTTGGAAAGTTATCCTAATCCTGAATGCAAAGCACCTCAATACAACAAAACGAGGTGCCAGCTAAGGTGTTATGATATTTTCCTATAATACCAAGATTTATGTGGATGTTTAATGATGTTGAAGATGCCAAAAACTTGAGATGGCATATTGATGAGAAGATAGATGACGAGCTTCTTAAACATCCATTTAACTCTCCATAATGGATGCCGATTGATGTCTTGTTCCTTGAATTCAGTAAAGAAGCAAAAAACGTGCGCCTTACGCTTTTTCTGAACGAAATGAATTTGCACAATCAAGGCACCTATAGTATATGGTCTCTGATTTTGGTTATATACAATCTACCTCCATTGCTCTATATGAAATGCAAGTATATAATGTTGTCTTTACTCATCTCAAGGCCAAACCAACCGGGGAATGATATTAATATTTATTTGGCACCTTTGATTAATGATTTGAAGTTCTTGTGGGACATGGGAGTTGTAGTATTTGATGCATACAGTGAAGAAATTTTCACTTTGAAAGAAATGTTATTTTGTACTATAAATGATTTTCAGGCGTATGGCAACTTGTCAAGTTTTAGTGTGAAAGGTCATTATGCATGCCCAATATGTGAGGAGACACTACTACGAAAATGGAAAATAATAACGGGACATTAATAACGGTAGTTCGAAAACCGTTGTCAAACGCGTGAAAACTAATGGGCGGGAGAGTTTTGATAACGGTTCTAGTTAAAAACCGTTATTAAAAAGGCAACATTAAAATTTGGACGGATGTTTTATTAACGGTTTTATGTAAATCGTTATTAAAAGAGGATTTAATAACGGTTCATATTAGAATCGTTGTCAAAAGTCAGAAGCTTTTAATGACGGTTCCTGGAAGAACCGTTATTAAAATATGTTTTAATAACAGTTCTATCAGAAACCGTTATTAAATCCTCTTTTTAATAATGGTTCTCTCAGAAACCGTTATTAAAACCCCAAAATCAAACTTCTCCTTTTAAAACCCCAAAATTTTGCTCAGTTCTGTTTCGTGCCAAAGTTTTCAGACTCTCTGCACCTTCGTTCTCTTGCTCTCCTTCTCCTTGCAAACCCTCGCACCACCATACCGTGCACCACCAACTCGCACCACCACACCGGCTCCTCTCAAGTAAAGGAAACCTTCGCACCGCCAACTCTCCGTCATGTTTGAAGCCCTTGCCTCTCTCAATATTCTCACCGTTGTGTTTGTAGCTAGCTCACTTTATGTATGTGTTTGTTCTTCCTCTCGTTTGTTTGTTATTGAAAGATTGTGGTTTGTCATTCAAAAATGTATTGTTGAATGTGTTGGCTGAAAATTTTGCTGTTTGTTGTTGAATTTGTTGCGTTATTGTTATATATTAACAAATGCATGTGTTGGCCGAGACCTTTACATATTATTGTTGTATTTGTTTGTATGGAGAATATAGATTCAACATTATTGTTGAATAATGGCTCTTGGGAAATAAATTTGGATACTATGGATCAGAAATACAATATATTTTTAGAGCAATAAAATCACTAACATTAACACCATTCAACATATTAGTAAGTAATAAAAAAAAAGAGAAGACATTATTACTGTAAACTTTGGAGGGTCATAACTTTTTCATGGGACCTTGGATTTAGGTGATCTAGGAGGATATTTTGGGTATTTTTTCGAGATCTACAACGTGGAAAAGTGGCGAAGCCAGTTTGGGCAATATGGGAGCCCAAAAAAAGGCCATTTTGGCCTCTAAATTGAGGTTTTTTTTTGTTATTTTTCATATTTTGTTACATAGCTAACCTTCCTAACTAACATACAAGTGATACAACCTTGAGGGTGTATTTTTAGGGCCCTTTTTACAAATTGAACCTTTAATTTAGACTATCCTGAAAACCTTTTTCACATTCTAGGGTATGAACCTACATGTTGCCTACCTTATCTTTGTATTTTTTAAATAGAATTTATTCTAGAAACAACCATTGTATATCTACCCCCTTGTATTATTTTGTATGTAGGGTAATACATGTTTTCAGTTATTTTAGTTTTTACTTTTATTAGAATTGTTTTTCCTCTATTGTTTATCTTTTTAAAGGCTTCTTAGTTCTTACTGTAATTATGCCAATTCTGTGTAATTATGGAACCAGACAAAGGAACTTAGATGATGATGATGAAATTGAAGTTTTTAAGGGTTCAAGTGAAGAAGACGAGCAATGGATCTTATAGTCCAGAATAGATTGGTCAACATAGATCCAAACCATGTATGTTTGCTTTTTCATATTTTTCTATTAATGAATCATGACATATATATTTTTGACCTAATGGCTAACTGTATATTTATTGAAACATGGGTGTTGTAGTTTTTCACCGATGACTATGCACGAGGCCAGCAATATAATGTTGATGAAATTGATGAAGTTAGAGACCAATGGGCCAAGATCTGTGAACTGTTTACTTTAGGGTGTAGAGCTACCAAGTTGTGGTATGCCCACTAATTTTTATTCCTAAGTATAGTTGGTGTATTGAGACATGCATACCAATTATAGATTGATTGAAATTATGGTGTAATTGCAGATTTGGTATGAATTGATGTTGTTTTACATTGCAGATTTGGTAATTGTTTTAACATACAACTGTGTATGTGGACAGGAACAAAACAGAAAAATACTAAAAAAACCATATACTTTTAATAACGGTTCTATGAAAACCATTAATAGAACCTATTAAAACTTAGGTTTTAATAACGGTTTTGTTTAAGAACCGTTATTAAATCTGAAGTTTATGCACATATTCGCGGGTTTTTGTGTATTTTTCATGACGGTTATGAACTGTTATTAAAGATTTAATAACGGGCGATTCAATAACGGTTGAAAACCGTTATTAAAACTATAAAATAACCGTTATTAAAACTCCTTTCCGTGGTAGTGAGAATACTTTATTTGTTAAGCTAACACATAGCTGGAAGACTATCTTCCTCAGGCATCGTAGATTTTTACCAAAAAATCATCATTATCGTAGGTAAAGGAAAGCGTTCAATGGCTTCCAAGAAGACGGACATGCACCAATCCGGTTGATGGGTCAACAAGTGTGGCTGAAGATGAAATATTTGAGTGTCAAGTTTGGGAAGAAGAATAAAGATAAGCCTTCATCGGTTGGGTGGAAGAAGATATCTATATTCTTCGACCTTCCTTATTGGGAATCTCTGTATGTGAAACATACCCTTGATGTGATGCATATCATGAAAATATATGTGACAGTCTTGTTGGTACATTACTTAATGTTCCATGAAAGAGTAAAGATGGCATTAATGTTTGAATGGATATGGAAGAAATGGGTATTAGACAGGAATTGGTTCCATGAGATAATGGAAGAAGAATATATTTACCACCGGCATGTGATACTTTTTCCAGAAAAGAGAAAATTTCATTTTACCAATCCTTTATCAGTGTCAAGATTTCAAAAGGGTATTCTTCAAATGTCAGAAGGCTCATGTCGATGATATACTGAAACTAATTAACATGAAGTCTCATGATTGTAATATTTTGATGCCGCTAACTATTGTCCCAATGTTCGAAGCAAAAGGAATGAAAATGCTATTCAAACACTTGAATTTGGCATGCATGCTCTCGTATATGGAACCGACGCATGTCATAAAGAAATAAAATGTACATCATATATAGCATCAGCCACCTCAGCTAACTATTGTTTCCTGTGGAAGGGCAGTAATCATCAAAGGCGTTGGCTCTAGCTAGTTGCAAATAATTGAGATGCCTTGTCTTGCATGCGGATTTGACCCTTGTGCATATGATTGTGGACACATATTAGCCTAGCATAAGATGGTGGGAAAAGGCATCTTTTGTGCCGTATGTTTGCTAGCAAAGTGTAATACTGCGTCGACTCCCCTTATTTCTTGTCCATGCGGAGTTCATTTTAGGTGTTAGTTGTATTTTTATAGAGCTGGCAACTTCTTGGATGAATGATGTCCTAGTATGAATAAATTCTTATATGAATCCGAATTATGGTGAATCCTCTCACATATAATATATAAATTTTATAGTATATCCTATATTTACAGAATTAGAATTCTCTATAAGTCAGACGTATACAAAAATATGTCCATTTTTTATAATATAGTCATAAGAACATTTTATAAGGTATATCCTATCCTATTTTTTTATGGTTTTATAAATTTTATTTAGCTATATGAAATTATTTTCATAATTTATAATACTTATATAAAAATTGATATTATTTTATAATCTATAATTATTACATACAAAAATAATATCATTTTTATTGTATATAATTTTTACTTATAGGGACATGTGCATTTTTATAAATCTTATAACTATATATATTATGATCATCTTCAGCCATTACGATAAACCTAGGGTAAATTTTTTTTATATAAATATGGCGTTATTTTTTATAATTATATGGGCACAAATTTATGATATACATCGTATAAATACATCATATATAATAATTATATTCATCATATATAAAAATTAATTTATGAACCTAAAATATTTTTAATAAACCTTTGCCTATTGAACCTAAAACAATAACTTCTTAAATATTTAAGAATTAATAACAGAAAAAATAATGACTTGATGAACTTATAACAATTAAAATACTAAACCTAAAAAATATGTGATGTATTTTTTTTTATCTGTTGAACCTAAGATAATAATTTGCTAAGCCTTTGAAAATTAATTACTAAGCCTAAAATAATACTTGTTGAATATATACTAATTAATTATTAAACCTAAATAACATGTGATGAACATTTATCTCCTCAACCTAATTAATATTGTTGATCCAAATATGCCACCATAAAATTCACAAATAAACCATCAAAGTGAAATGGAAGCTTTGGGATCAAAGGAACATATATCGATGTTAAAGTATCATAAGCAAGACACAAAAAGATTATTTGGTTGAAAGTAAGTAGAGAAAAAAATATAACATTTTCAACATTTCTGCCGCGGGAGCCCATTCACATTGATGGATTATGTTTTGGATCTCTCCTTCTTCGCTCAAAGCTGTATTAGTAAAATTAAATTTTACTACTTTAAATTTTATTATCATTATCTTTTAATGACTAATATTTGAAGTAAAAAATAATAATTATTTTTTTTTTATAATTTTCTTTTCACTTAATTTTTTTTAAACCAAATACTACGTTAAGCAAGGATCGATCGATAGCGTTGTAATTAATTAGCTGTCTGTATTTCTTTCCGTGGATTGTTAGTTTTATTTGTTCTCATTCGGTGCGTGGACCCCGCGGGCTACCATGTGCGAGGTCCGAGACGGCGCAGAATTGAAACGATATGTTCGTGGAGCGGCCCACACACGTGAAAGTTGAAACTTCTTCGGCTCTGTGCAAAAGTGTTTTTTTTTTTTTGGAAAATTAGTTTGATGCCTCTCTAATTGATAGGATAAATAGGATAAAAATTAATATAATTTTAAAATATTTGATTCTAAATATAAAATGTTATGTATATATAATGATATTAATATATAACTAATTATACATAATATACACATAAAATTATTTATATATCCGTATAAATTAAATGCTACTAAAATTAATCTAAATATTAAATAAATTATTCAACTTAATTTGATTTATCTGTCTGTAATTAAGCCTACGGGCAAGAATCAACCAAAGTTCTGAGCAAAGCTCTGTATAAAATGAATTTTGTGTTGGATAAATAAAGTCAAGCACAAGGTCTTGGAAGCTGCTCCCTTGTAGAAAGCGTAACATTTCATGCACCAAACATCTTCATAGCAACTCTTCAAGACCCACACGTCAATCACATCGCCATCCGACTTTAATTAGTTCGAGAATTCGCTCAATACATTTCATGCGTTGGTCCAATCATTTATTGATCGGATCTGAATCAACACTAAACCGAATTGAATTGGGTCATTTTATAAGTTTTAAAAAGTTTATATTTTATATTTATTAATTGGTTATTTTTAATATTTTTTATAAGTAAACAAATTATAAAATTAAAACAACTATATATACTAGTTGAATTGGATTATTTTATAAATTTTAAATTTTTTAATATTTTATATTTGTTAGTTGTTTATTTTTAATATTTTTTATAAGTAAAAAAAAATTATAACATTAAAATAACTATATATACTAGTTCTAATATTAATATTGCCTCATCAATTATTTACTAAACAAGTTTATTACATATCTTACTTAATCAAATTCTCATTTCTAAATAGCTTATTAGAATATAACTAATTTTTATAAGAAATATAATGTATATAAAATTAATATTTTTATTTATCATCATTTTATATAAAAAAAAATACTTTAGACATAATATGGATTAGATGCTAATTAATTTTTTAACACTTTAATTGTATATCCAAGTACAGTATCTGTTGATACCAATATTAAAGTATAGAAATAAAAGTAGAGGAAAAAGGTAAGTGAGGATGCTAATTATTCATTATAAAAATTAAAGATTAATGTCTTTTATTACATCAACTATGTTAAATACTAAGAAGTCAATATTAGTTGGTCATTTGTCATTTATGGCCATTATTACTTTCTTTATCTAATTTTTATTTGATTTAGCTTGATATGATCAAATCAAAATATAGAAAAAAAATAATGTGTTGTTATTATTATTTTTTCCATAATTAATATTCATTAATTACTACTATTATTGTTACCATTATTTTATTATTATTATTATTATGTTGATATGATGTGATCAATTTATTTAAAAAATAATATGAGAAGTACAACCTTAGAAGCCTTCATTTGTTATCAATTATCAATGGTTATTGTAAGTTAATATTATGTAAAGACCGTACAAGATATAAATTTAATATATACTTAAAATAATATTAAAAATTAATATGATATAAGCAAGCTAATAATAGAGTTGAATTATAAGTTATACCTTAACATAAAAAGAAAAGTAATCCGATTTGAAAACTTTTAAATTTGAAACATCAAGTACATCTCCAAAGATGAAATAATGACAAAAAATTATAAGGCCCCAAAACAATCTATATAATACTTTACTTTTAATTGAGTAAAATAAATTAAAATAAACGATCTTAAACTAATTAGTTTTTAATAACATCTTAGAATAAAAAATGAAATAAAATAGTACAAGCATGACTCAAAATTGAAATGACCCAAATTCGATCCAAATTCAACCCAAAAATATAATAATTTGAACTCATTCAAATCCGATCCAAACCCTAACCAAAATTACAATAACCCAAATTTATCCAAATCCGAGTTCATCCGATCTCAACTTGACCCAATCCGAGAACTTAGAATGATCTGAGATTATCTGATACCGATTTGATCCGAATCAAATCTAACTCGGCCTAGTTTGATAAAATGATCTGAGATTATTCGAAACTGATATGATCTTATTATTATTATTTAACTCTATCTGATAGTAATCTGACCTGTCTAATTGTCGGCTCTATGTGTGGATGTAGTTCGGCCAACTATTATTCTAATTTTATATAGTTTACCTTTTTAATATAAAATAAAGATAACTACGGTAGACAATTCGACGTTTTCACACAACTATACATGTAGAAATCAGGTGTAAAACTAGAGAGATGGATGAATGTGGTCAAATTCATTCATGATGGAGCGACTTATTAATTACAAAGGACATGCACCAGTTTTCACATAACAGAAGCAAGCAACATGTATAGAAACCGGTGAAGCATGCAGACGTGTATTGATGATTACATTCTTAATAAAAAACTAAAGTTGAAGGTACAATACTAATGCAAACAGCCAATCCTGATCCTATAAGTTTCATGGCTTCGTTTGGTTTGGAGGCAACAGGAGGATAAAAAATGATCCCATATTTTATATTTTTTAAAGTCTGCTTTATTAATCGAAAGAAATTGTTTTCATAAAAATTTAGTTTAAGTCTTTGTTTGAGCTGAAGTGAATATTTGTTTGAAAATGTTTTCGTTATTTTTCAATTATACTAATTGAGATAAATGTAAGTAGTATATTTTCTATCGTAACAGACAAGCACTTAAGATGAAAATTATCAATCAAGAGCTGGCATACATAATGCGTGAACTAGGGTGATTTAAATGTAAGCAAATACTAAAAATAAATTTCATGTCAGATAAATTATGAAACTGCATATGGCAGAAAATAAAATTTTGATCATCATGAACGTCATAAGATATAGGAATTAAAAAACGGAGTTAAGGAAATAGCTAGCGGTCCTAGCTAGTGGAGAATGAAATTTATTGAATTTTCAAGCGTCTAAAAAGGAATTTGGAACCTCATTTCCGTAAGAACGAAGAGACGTCAGAGGTACTGTTTGCTTCCATTTTTCAACCATCCACAACTTGCAAAATAAGTTATCCAATTTTAAATTTGAGGTGTCTCAAATATAAATTATACTATTTAATAATTTTATCTCTTATCTTCAACTTAATTATTCATTTATATTAACTACCTTAAATTTATATCACCTGATTACTTATATCATCCACATTACCAATCATTTATCCTTTACATTATTTAACTTTTAATTTATATTAATCTATAAATATCAATTAACAATTTAATATAATCTCAGCCAATACGTTTGCCTCAAGAGTAAGAAAACACGTATTTACTATTATAGGTGTCTATAAAGACCTGACCCACAAACCAGTGCTTTAATTACTAACATAAATTGAACTCTCACACTACAATTGTCCTAATTACTTTAGCTATTTCATCTCAAGAGGCTTATGCACATGTTCTTTCATATTTGAGATATGTGTCGATGACGGTGTGATTCGAATCTAGAACCTCTTGAAAATAAGCCAAAGCCTTTTCTAATAAACCAAAGAAAGAACCACAATAACTTTATATAATCAATTAATATATTTTTCCTTTCTCCTTCTTTTTCCAAACTTGAGGTGCCTCAAATTCTTAAAGAGGTAATATTTTGAGGCACTTTATATAACACCTCCAAATCTAGTACCAAAACATTTTATTTAAAAAGTTAATTGTAGAAGATAAAATAGTAAATAGTAGAGTATTACTACCACACCTAACATAAGTCTGACATCCGCTACCATTCTTAGAGGTGGCAATCGGGTTGGTTGGGTAGGGTTTGGGTTTGGTCATAGTGGATCGGGTTAAGTAAACTCGAATTCAGGTCATTTCAAGTTAACTTGACTAGTAGGGTCGGGTTGGCTTCAGGTCATTTTTTGGTTACACATGATTAGGTGGGCTCAACCAGTTCGGGTCATTTCTTGTAATTTGATGGGTTGATCCCATTGGGTTTGAGTTGTTTTAGATTAACTTGATGGGTCGCGTCATTTCATACAATTTGACGGGTTGAGTTTGAGTAGTTACGGGTTAACTTGATGGGTCGGGCCGGGTTGAGTTTTGATGGGTTGAGTCAAATTTGAGTCCAAGTAATTATCATTTATTATATTGTAAGTATAACATAGACATCATAAGATTAATAGTACAGATAAATGAAATAAGAATATTAGATGCGCTTTATTTTTACAAGCAACATAACAAGAAATAATACTTTGGACAACAAATTATTTTGTTACCTAAGAAAAAACAAATTTGTCACCCAAACTTCGGGCTACAAAAAAATTTCAACACAATTTTGTCGCCACAAGCCCCAAGACCTGTATTATGTATTCATAATAATATATTATGCTGTAATGTAGTATCATTTATATAAATACTCCAACATATTTCATTATCTTGTACAATCATATATCATCCAAACCATGCATAGATTACGATATCATTGTCCAAAAATAAATATCCAAACTGCAATATACAAGTTGGTAAAAGTCATGCCTAATGGGTACCACAAAAATAAATTATGCTATTAACGATTACCCAATTTAATATAATTAGGATTTTTGAGCCCGAATAATAAATCTGATCAAATATTATTTAAATATTTAAATTGACGATTCGAAATTGAAATTAGACATATTCTAAAATATATTGTATACTCAATAGATTAAAAACTATTAAGGAATTATCCAATTTAACATAATTAGGGTTTTTAAGATAGAACTACAATTCCGGTCAAATCTTATTCAAATATTTTAATTGATGGTTTAAAATTGAAATTAGACATATTCTAAAACATATTATATACTCAATTGATTAAAAACTATTAAGGAATTACCCAATTTAACAAGACTAGGGTTTTTTAGTCTAAATTGTAAATTCGGTCAAATCTTATTCAAATATTTAAATTGACAATTCAAAATTAAAATTAGACATATTCTAAAACACATCATATACTCAATTGATTAAAAACTATTAAGGAGTTACACAATTTAACATAATTAAGGTTTTTGAGCTTGAAATACAAATCCGGTCAAATCTTATTCAAATATTTAAAGTGACGGTTCAAATTTGAAATTAGATATATTTATTATATACTCAATTAATTAGAAACTATTAAGGAATTACCCAATTTAACATAATTAGAGTTCAAGCCCAAACTACAAATCCGGTCAAATAATATTCAAATATTTAAATTGATGGTTTAAAATTGAAATTAGATATATTCTGAAACATATTGTATACTCAACTAATTAAAACTATTAAGGAATTAACTAATTTAATATAATTAGGATTTTTGACCCGAACTGTAAATCCGGTCAAATCTTATTCAAATATTCAAATTGACGGTTTAAAATTGAAATCATACATATTATAAAATATATTATATACTCAATTGATTAAAAACTATTAAGGGATTACCCAATTTAACATAATTAGGATTTTTGAACCCGAACTGCAAATATGATCAAATCTTATTCAAATATTTAAATTGACGGTTCAAATATGAAATTAGATATATTCTAAAACATATTGTATACTCACCTGATGGTTTAAAATTAAAATTAGACATATTCTAAAACATATTGTATAGTCAATTGTTTAAAAACTAATAAGGAATTACCTAATTTAACATAATTAGGGTTTTTGAACCCGAACTGTAAATCTAGTCAAATCTTTATTCAAATATTTAAATTGACGGTTCAAAATTGAAATGAGACATATTCTAAAATATTTTATATACTCAATTCATTAAAAGCTATTAAGGAATTACCCAATTTAACATAATTAGGGTTTTTGAGCCCCAACTGCAAAATCCTGTCAAATCTTATTCAAAATTTAAATTGATGGTTCAAAATTGAAATTAGACATATTTTAAAACATATTGTATAATCAATTTAATACAAGAAATCAATTAAACCACATCCTTAGGTTATACCATTAGTTCATCCATGTACGAGCTAAGTGAGTCGACCCATCAATATTCCATTTCATAATCAAGTAGTCAGGTCAACCATTAGTCAAGAGTAACAACCAGCTTTACTCATTTTCGACCAATCATACCATTACTTCCATTCTTGCCAAATATTAGTCATTCTCTTAATCATCATTTATATTTAACGAATTACTTACTAACAATCATATTTTATTATCATCGAGCAATGGACTATGCACCACTCCATGGTCTCACATGCCATGGAAGCCTATGCAAAAAAGGACATAAAGTTCAAGCCGATGCCAATCACCAAGTGGACATAAGTCCAAGCCAAAGCCAATCACCACAATGGACATAAGTATAAGTCGAAGCCAACCAATATGGACATAAGTCCAGGCCGAAGTCAACCACCTAGGTAACCAGACCCTTTAGTAATGATACCCTCTAGTACATCATCAGTGACTAGAGTAGGTAAAGCACCAAGACCTCTAAGGATCCCGCCTGAAGCCTATGCAAAAAAGGACATAAAGTTCAAGCCGATGCCAGTCACCAAGTGGACATAAGTCCAAGCCAAAGCCAATCACCACAATGGACATAAGTCTAAGCCAAAGCCAACCAATATGGACATAAGTCCAGGCCGAAGCCAACCACCTAGGTAACCAGGTCCTTTAGTAATGATACCCTCTAGTACATCATCAGTGTCTAGAGTAGGTAAAGCACTGGGACCTCTAAGGATCCCGCTTGAAGGCAGAGCTCAAAGGCACAAAAAACGCCCAAAGGCAGACTAACCCCTAGTAGTTAATCAAGGATCGGGTAACTCAGACCCATGCCCATACTCAACTTGACTTTCTTTTTGCGTTAAGTGATTAGTATTTTATACATAAATATGGGTGATCATACAAGGCCCATACAAGTAGACAAAGTAAATCCCATATTAAACCATATTGATCCTTTTTATTTCCATTTTCCCCAACCATGTGGGTTTACCATTTATCTTTCGCCATTGAAATTTATATCCATCATATGGTTTACCGTATTGTATAATCAATTTAATAAAATAACTCAATTATACAATCTAATTTAAATCCATAAGAGTTTTAACTTAACAATATAATTCCGATATATTTCAATACTATTTTCCCAATTTAACAATGCCAACATGAAATTGAGTACATTTCAAAGTATATTGCATAATCAATTGACCCAAAATAGCTTAATCGAACGAATCCAATAAATCCAAATATAACCACGTAAAAAAAATTATTTACTTGTAAAAATAAAGCACATATAATATTCTTATTTTATTTATCTATACTCATAATCTTATGATTGTCTCTAATATTTATAACATATTTATTATCATGTTTATTTTATAAATTTATCTTTTCTTAAGTAATCAAATATTTTAAATACTTAAAAAAAATATATGATAAATATCTGATATTTTTACTTGTAAAATTTATAAGTATTTTTAAGTAATCAAATATAATATTATTAAAACTTATAAGTATTTTTATTATTTACTTGTAAAAATAAAACATATATAATATTCTTATTTCATTTATTTGTACTGGTAATCTTATGATTATCTCTAATATTTACAATGTAGTAAATAATAATTATATATTGTATAGTCATGCTTATGCTCACTAGTATTTTATAAGATTATCTTTTTTTTTAAGTAATCAAATAAATATAATATATAATAAATATCTAATATTTTTACTCGTCAAATTTATAAATATTTTAAGTAATCAAATATAATATTGTTGAAACTTATAAATATTTTCACGATTTACTTGCAAAAATAAAGCATATAGAATATTCTTATTTCATTTATCTATACTAGTAATCTTATGACTATCTCTAATATTTAAAATGTAATAAATGATAATTATATATTGTATAGTCATGCTTATGCTCACATGTAATTTATGAAATTATATTTTTTGTAAGTACTCAAATAAATATAATATATAATAAATATCTAATATTTTTATTTGTCAAATTTATAAATATTTTAAGTAATCAAATATAATATTGTTAAAGCTTATAAATATCTTCACTATTTACTTGTAAAAATAAATCACATAGCATATTCTTATTTCATTTATCTATACTAGTAATATTATGACTGTCTCTAATATTTAAAATGTAATAAATGATAATTATACATTGTATAGTGATGTTTATTATCACCTTTATTTTATAAAATTATGTTTTTAAGTAATCAAATAAATATAATATATGATAAATATCTAATATTTTTACTGGTAAAATTTATAAATATTTTAAGTAATCAAACATAATATTGTTAAAACTTATAAACATCTTTATTATTTACTTGTAAAAATAAAGCACATATAATATTCTTATTTTATTTATCTGTGTTAGTATTCTTATGATTGTCTCTAATATTTACAATGTAATAAATGATAATTATACATTGTATAGTCATGTTATAATCACCTTTATTTTATAAAATTATCTTTTTTAAGTAATTAAATATTTTAAGTAATCAAATAAATTAGAATAAATGATAAATATCTTTGTTAGATTCAATCATGCAATGTTTTTTCTTATTAAAATTTATAAATATCTTTACTATTTACTTGTGAAAATAAAGCGTATCTAATATTATTAATTTATTTATCTGTATTAGTAATATTATGATTGTCTCTAATATTTATAATGTAATAAATGATAATTATATATTGTATAGTCATGTTATGATCACCTTTATTTTATAAAATTATATTTTTTAAATAATTAAATATTTTAAGTAATCAAATAAATTAGAATAAATAATAAATATCTTTGTTAGATTCAATCATGTAATGTTTTTTATTATTTAAATTTATAAATATCTTTACTATTTACTTGTGATAATAAAGCGTATGTAATATTCTTAATTAATTTATTTATAATAGTAATCTTATGATTATCTCTAATATTTACAATATAATAAATGATAATTATCCGGACCCGAATTTGACTCAACATATCAAAACTCGACCCGACCCAACCCATCAAGTTAATCCGGAACTACTCAAATCCGACCTGTCAAATTATATAAAATGACCCGACCCATCAAGTTAACATGAAACAACTTAGATCAAACGGGACCAATCAATCATATTACAAAAAATGACTTGAATGGACCGAAGCCACCTAGTCATGTGAACCAGAAAAAAACCCAAAACCAACATGACTCTATCAGTCAAGTTAACCCAAAATGATTCGAATCCGAGTTTGTTTAACCCGAACCCGACCCGACCTGCTATGACCCGACCCGAACCCAACACACTTGACCCGATTGCCACCTCTGGTCGTGAACCCTGGTTGTTGTTGGGGCCGTTAACGAATCAAGCCAAGCCGAATTAGGATAAGTTTGGGCTTGGTTCATTTACTAAACAAACCTAAAAATAAAACTTGAACTTAGTTTGCTTATAAATAAGTCGAACTTTTAACAAGTCGAGTAGAGCTTTTAACGAGGCGATTCTCGAGCTTTAATAGTAAATAAGATGAGCTCACGAGTTTTTGTACCGTAAACAAGTTCGAGCCTAAATATATTATATTCAAACTTAACTCATTTAATAATCGGACTGAATTCAAACCTAATTTTAAAATTTATTTAATTAATTAAGTCGAACTAAATGAACCAGGTCCAAAAAACTTAGGAACTGACTTAGTTTGTTATCGTTCCTAATTATCATTCAGTGCATGGACCCCGCAGGCTAAACCTTTGAAATCTTTAAAAATATTTTACCCTTTGTTTTTTTTTGTTTGTCGTCGTCGCATCAACTGGGCCTTGGTGCTTTTATTCTACCATGTGCGGGGTCTGACACGATGCAGAAATGAAACGACATGTCCTTGTAGCGGTCCACACACGTGAAAGTTGAAAGTTGAAACTTCTTCAGCTCTGCGTATATCGGTATATGTACCTTTTTTTTTGTCGTAATTTAAGCCTACGGGCTAAGAATCAGCCAAAGTTCTGTGGAAAATGAATTTTGTGTCGACTAATTGAAAGCTGCTCCCTATCAGACCAGTGATTATTTTGTCCCAACTCACATCCACTGTTGGACGGAAACGGGACGAAACGAAACTTTGAAACATCATTTTTTTTAAAGTATAGAAAATGGGGACAGCAGAAAACGTTAAAAAAATTATATATATATATATTTAAAAATAAATAAAATTTATTAAAATTAAGAGAAAAAAATAAATAAAATTTTAAAATTAATTCATATATTAGTTAAATTTAATTATTAATAATAACTTTTAATAAAAAATTGAATAATATTTTTTAATAAAAATATTAATTAAATAATTTTAATATAAATTTTAATGTATAAAAGTTTCACGTTTTTGGGACACAAATATATATATAACTTCCTGGGGATACCCATTCCCTTCCTCTCTGATTCGATCCGCTTTGGTTGCCTAGCTTCGCATAGGTTCGCTTGGCTCGGAGAGAGGTCTTTCTTTGCTTGGTTCTTGCGCTAAGGCCTAATATATGTTTCTCTCGAACCTGCCGTTGAATACTATTCAGTGAACAGTGAATACTGATGCCTTATCAGTGAGGGACAGTGGGTTGGGGCCGTCGTGCGAGGGGATGGAGCAACCGGGCGCGTCAGACGTTAAAAATTCTCTAAAACGACGTCGTTTTGGAGTTTTTTTTTTAAATCAGCATCCCGCCTCGCGTTTCGTCCCTAGAAACATCCCGGAAACGCGAAACGGGCGCACTTGAGCGTCCCCGTGCTTCACAACTCACATCTCCAACCCTACCTCTTTACCCATCAGGCTACAGTGTTTCATGGGGCCGGAGACCAGTGTTGCACGGAGACCGAGACGGGGACCGAAACGGAGAGAACAAAATCCGAAAACACCATTTTTTAAATTTACAAAAATAAAGACGGTAGAAAATATAATTTATATATATATTTAAATAGATTAAATTTATTAAAATTAATAGAAAAAAATAAAAAATTTCAAAAATTATTACTTATATTAGTTGATTTTAATTATTAATAATTATTTTCTAATGAAAAAATTAGTTAAATAATATTTTTAATAAATATATTAATTAAATATTTTTAATATAAATTTTGATCCCAAAATATTATAAAAAAAGAGAATATTTTCTAATGAAATCAAACATAGCTTTTGAGATAAAGAAGGAGTCCAAACGCGGCGTGGAGAGGGGGAGGTAGGACGACGACACGCGGGCTGCACCGCGCCGAAGGGAAAGAAAGGAGAAAAGGGAATTGGGCCGGCACAACAGGCCTAATTCGGAGAAGAAAAAGAAAAAAAGAAGAAGAAGAAGAAGGAAAAGAAAGAAAAAGGAAAAAGAAAAAAAGATGAGAGAAAAATAGGAAGGTTGGGTTAAATAAATAAATTAAAATATTTGGGGTATTTAAAATTAATAATATTTAAATAAAATAATATTTAAATTTTTTAGGCTAAATTAGGATTTTTAAAAGATTTTTCAAAATTTCCGTTTTAAATTAACAAATCACTCTAATTTTATTTAATTAAATTATTTATAAAATTAACATTAATTTGAAACTATTTTCTCTTTCTTAATTTAAATAAAATAATTTATTTAAATAAATTCCCAAATTAAAATCTTTAATTAGATAATATACCCAAATTTCATTTACTTAACATATTTATAAAATTTCTTATTAATTTGCCCTAATAAATTTCCTTTTAAATTAGTAAAAATAATCTATTAAATTAAATTTTCAAATAAAAACTTATTTAAATATAATATATAAAATTAGAAAATATCGGGGCATTTCAACACTACCCCCTTAAAAACAGACTTTGCCCCCGAAGTCTCTAGGAGCGCCTAGGGTTAGGAAAGGAAAGCTCTAAATGACTAAGGATACCATAATAATGCTAGTGCCTATATAAACTACCCCCTTAGGAATAAACTTATTAAAGAAAATTCAAATCAACAAAAATAGGTATCCGTAAGAGGATTAGGTATGTTCCCGAAAAGACATCTAGTTGGTGGTTTGCTTCCATCTGGTTGATCACATGCAAGTGCCCACCTGAATGGATTCCTTTTTTAGAGGAATATCTAGATCCCTGAGGTATTCCCTTGACATCTCGATCTGCCTCCTCGACTGGAACAAGTGTCTGTTGCTGGAGCTGCTGGTCCCTATATTGTTGAGAGGGAAAAAGGTTTTTGACACTCGAAAGTTCTGCGGCCCCACCCGCCACAGTTTAGACAGGTCATGAGTTTGCCTCTACAATCTCTTCCTGGGTGACTATGGTCGCATCTTTTGCACGCAATTCTTCTCGAAGATCCTTGTCCTCTACTACAATTTCGCGGCAGATGTCTATTACCTTCCGTTTGGAGCTGAATTTTGTCTCTCAAACTTTGGTCTTTGTGTTTCTACTTCCTGAGAATGACATCCTGCTCCTGGATCAAGGTGGCGGTGATGTAGGCGCGCTCGTACAACATCGTTAAATCGGTGGAGGACACTTCACCTAGCAATCGGCAAATACTGAAGTTCAACCCCAGTTCGAATTGAAACACCACTGTTGACTCATTGTCGACAATACATGGGGTAATTCTGAGTGGCTCAGTGAAACGATCATGATATTGCCGAACCGCCATCGATCCTTGCGTAAGATGCACGAACTCCTGAAGTTTGTTCCTCTTCAAATTCTCGGGATAGAATCTAGAACGGAGAACGGTCTTAAATGCAACCTATGTAGTCTGGGGTCTATTTTGGGTACGATGCTCCACTCATCAAGCGTCTGCTACGCCCCTGAGGAAAATTGCTGCAATGTTGGGCTGACGAACCGGTGGACAATTCACCGTTTCAAGGGTGCAGTCCATGTCTCAGATCCATTCTTCGAGGATTACTGGGTCCTTCTTGCCGGAGTAGGTAGGAGAGTGATGTATGATGACCCTTCGAAGCCAATCTTCACCAATGCCTTCGGCTAGATGAGGGGGCTGGTAACACTAGTTAAACTCTAGGAAGTCTGTGATGGCCTCCTCCAATCGTACAAGGCGTTTATTTGTCGTCATCGGAAGTTATAATAGAAACAAACGAGGTTAGAAACGAACCCACTGGTTCGAAGCACACACAACTTCTATTTGTCTTCTTTGAGAAACCCTAATCTACCCATACATTCCTCACTATGGCCGGAATCCGAAATTTTTAACATTAGGATTAAAGCGGAAAACACTTTAAGTTCTAAACCAACTTGGTAAATCAAATTCATTTGAGAATGATACCAACACATAATATAAGTTTAAAAAGATTAGCAACCGAAGAGCTTTCGAGACACACTTTAAAATCTAATAAAAAATTTCGTAAACAAATTTTTTTTAAAAAAAACGAGCGTGGTCAAAAGGACCAACCGCTCTGATACCAACTTGTAACACCCCAAAATTTACACATCTTTTTTTTTTAAAAAAAAAAGCAATACTCATAAATTAAAACCGTAAATTCTGGGGATGTTACCGCCACACTTACTACCAGACCAGTTCACTTCTATCGTTTCGGTTCTAAGTGCTAAAGCTAAGAAAACACTATCAGTAATACCATACCAATTCAAATTTAGAAAAACAGGAATCAGAGTACGCACAAGTCTTACATAATTCGAAATACCAACTATTGTTTTTCAAATAATAATTAAACAACATTAATAAAGTTGTTTCTGCAACTTAAACATAATAAAAATAACATGAGTCATAAATTAAAAAGAAAACAACCACGTCTTTCTAGAAATCGATCCAACCTAGCTATCACTCTGCTCCTCCTGATGTCCCGTAGACATCGATAGCATCAAAGTAGGTGTCTCCTACCTGCAATAGATCAGACAGGCCTTCTGCTCGTGGGAATGAGCAGCACCCAGGAAACGGGTGATCAGTACGCTACGTACTGAGTAAGGTAACCGAGTACTAAGGCCGACACATAACACTTTAATTTACGCAGGATAATGACCAACATACATTTATAAACCCACACGTATGATACATAGAAGCATAAAATGAAATCCATAACTTATAATCTACAAGTCCACACATAAGGCCCAAAAAGGTCTAGATTAATCATTTAATCTTTCTTTTATCAAAAGTCGATACACATCATGCCTTTTATCATATCCATGCGAAAACAGGAACACCCCACTATTATAACCGGTGGGTCGGTCACACATAGAGCATCATGCCTTAACCACTATTATTACCGGTGGATCGGTCACATATAGGGTAAAACCCTAACCACTACTCCTGACCGGTGGATCGGCTTGGTTCCTACTCGCATGGTGTTCCACTGTAAGTAATTAGTATCTTTTAATAGCATTAACGATCTAGTTTGTCTTTATTGAGCTCGGGATCCCCCACTATTATAACTGGTGGGCCGGATACATATAGAACCTCATGTCCTAACCACTATTATTACCGGTGGGTCGGTCACACATAGGGTAAAAACCCTAACCACTATTCCTAACCGGTGGATCGGCTGGTCCCGTCTCAATATCTTCCACTTTGAGATATTAGTGTCTTAAATATTTTATTCAAAAACATTTGTCATTCACAAACATTTGCCCAGACATGCATGACCAAATCCATGCGAACCCTAACTCCACGCACCACACTTCCATGCAAACCCTAGCTCCCATGCAAACCCTAACTCCACGTATCACACTTCCATGCAAACCCTAACTCCACGTAGACACACTTCCATGCAACCCTAATCCACATACAAACCCTAACCGCACGTACCAAACTTCCATGCAAACCCTAATTCATAAGCAACCCTAAATCCACGTAGACATACTTCCATGCAAACCCTAACATCATGCCATTTCATGCAAACCTTACAGCCATGCCTTTCCATGCAAACCCTAGCACCATGTCATTTCATGCAAAACCCTAACATCATGTCGTTTCATGCAAACCCTAACACCATGCCATTACATGCACAACCCTAACACCATGCCCTTTCATGCAAAACCCCAATACTACATTGTTACACTTCCCATCATGATTTTACAACCCTAACACATATGTCTTAAGGCCATATCATACAATAATGATATAAACATACGCATAATTCTCATGCCACACTTTATTCACACCAACATACTTCAACTTTATAATCATGCCACATACGAAATAATTAATAATAATAAACATATAATACATGGCATATGAAACACATAATGCATATAAACACAAAAAAGGCCTTAGTAAACCCTTACCTAAATTGTCACCGGTCTTGGTGCACGTTCCTATTCCACTTGAGGGGTTTGACTGGGTTCACCTATTATATAAAAGTATACTAGAATTAGGCTCCCTTATAAAATTTTATTATTCTCTAACTTATTCTAAGTTTTGGTTTTTAATTAAAACAATATTACACAATAATTAACTATACAACATATTACTTAAAAAATACAAATAAATTACTATTTTCACTTGAAAAGGGTGATGATATAAGGGTTTCTATCCTTCACCAAAATAGTACTAGTAATAGAAATAATAATAATAATAATAATAATAATAATAATAAAAGTAAAATATTATTAATAATACTCTTATTAGTAGAATCTTAATATTAATAATACCATAAATCTTAAAATTACAAGGTGGATTTCGAAACCATCCCATTTAATAATAATACTATTCAAAAATGTAATAATGATATTAATATTATATATATACTTATAATATAAAAGTTAATAAAAAATAATAATAATATAATTAGTAATAATGTTAAAAATGTTAATAATAGTAATAAAAAGCAAAGGTGAGAGACTTAATTAAAATTTTAGGTTTCTACCCCTCCTGAAATAATTACAATATTAAATAAGTAATTACACTAATAATAATAATAATATTATTAATATTATTAATAATAATAATAGTAAACATGTAATAATTCCATTAAATAACCAAAATTTGAGAATAATAATTTATCTAACTCAAGAATACTCCCAAACCTGTCAAAAAAATTTAGCAATTAGGATTCATTTGATAATAATAATAATAATTATAATAATAATAATAATTAAAATTGAATTAACATTAAAAATTTGGATAAAAGCAGAATAATTATCAATTAATCGAAAGGAAGTGTTGAAAAGGTCTAGGTTTTCACCTTGAGTTGGAGGGGATGGGTGGCACCGGCGGTGGAGCCCGGAGGTGGCCGGAAAAGTGATCTAAGAGGGGTGAAAATGAAGAAAAAGAAGTAAGGGGGAAGGAGAAAAATAAAATAAGTTTATGGGTCGGTGGAGGAGACTTAGAAGGAGATATTGGTTGGTTTAGAGGGTGGCAGAAGTGGCAGATGTGGTGGTGGACGGTGGTTTAAGGTTTCGGGGTAGAAATTTCTGGCGAGAGAACTAACAAACTATGCACGGTTATGGAGGCCCGTGCAAGTAGAATCGAAGGGTGTAGATGGTTTAGTTAATTAGAAGGTGTTGCAGGGAAGAGTTTGGGAGGAAGACGAGGCAGCGAGGTTGGCTAACGGTGGATAACGGGGCGTCTAAAGTGGCGGTGGCACACCGATTACACTTAGGGTTTTCGGGAAAAGAAAGCTCGATTTTGAGCCATACGAGGGGTATTTATAGTAGTGGGGGGTAGGATCGAGTTGTGGAGGTTACCAGAAGATATTTTTTAGTGGGAAAATGGGTTGGTTATACCGTTGATCGGGCATCAAAAATTTAAAATTTTTCCCGACCTTCGCGAGGGAAATGGGGGAAAACGTGGGGAAGAAATGGAGAATGGGGCATTTCAAATCGAAGTGTGCGTCGAGAGGAAGAGAATGGGCGGGAGAAAGGCCGGTCACGACACGTGTGGCCGCGCGACACCATTTTCGGGGGAAGGAGGAAGGTTGCGGTTATGGCGTCGGGCTGGAGAAGGAAGAAGAAGATGGGGAGGTTGGACCGGGCATTCGGAGAGAGAAAAGAAAGAAAAAGGAAGGGAAACCGGGCTGGCACAAGGGTGGCAGAATAAATGAGATGCGGCGTTTTGGTGGAATAACAAATGAAGAGCGGCGTTCTGGCGCTGTCGAATGCAACGGTAAAGGAATGAAATCAAACGTAGCGTTCGAGATGGAGAAGGAGTCCAAACGTGGCGTGGAAAGGGGGAGGATGGACGACGACGCATGGGCCAGGCCGCGCTAAAGGAAAAGAAAGGAGAAACGGGAATTGGGCAGGCGCAACAGGCCCAATTCGAGGAAGAAAAAGAAAAAAAGAAAAGAAGAAGAAGGAAAAGAAAGAAAAAGAAAGAAAAAAAAAGGAAAAAGGAGGAGAGAAAAATAGGAAGGTTGGGTTAAATAAATTAATTAAAATATTTGGGGTATTTAAAAATAATAATATTTAAATATAATAATATTTAAATTCCTTTTTAGGCTAAATTAGAATTTTTAAAAGATTTTCCAAAATTTTCATTTTAAATTAATAAATCACTCTAATTTTATTTAATTAAATTATTTATAAAATTAACATTAATTTGAAACTATTTTCTCTTTCTTAATTTAAATAAAATAATTTATTTAAATAAATTTCCAAATTAAAATATTTAATTAGATAATATACCCAAATTTCATTTACTTAACATATTTATAAAATTTCTTATTAATTTGCCCAAATAAATTTCCTTTTATTTTAGTAAAAATAATCATTTAAATTAAATTTTCAAATAAAACCTTGTTTAAATATAATCTTTAAAATTAGAAAATATCGAGGCATTTCAGATATTGGCTTATTGCGATCCAATTTACCTCTTTATTTGGGGGGGGGGAGTTTTTAATAACAGATGATTAATATCAATAAAGTAAGTTATATATGTCTTAATGCAATTATATCAACATCGATTCTGACTATGTTAATGTATATAGTATGTACTTTGGCGAACAACTAAATTTTTACCTTAACCATAAGTCACTCTACAGTAACAGATACGATACTTGCGTTGCATATGTGGATGTGGTTCAGCCAACTATTATTCTAATATTATATAGTTAACCTTTTTAATAAAAAATAAAGATAACTATAGTAAACAATTCAACGTTTTCATACAACTATAGAGTAGAAATCAGGCATAAAACTAGAGAGATGGATGAATGTGGTCAAATTAATTCATGATGGAGCGACTTATTAATCACAAAGGACATGCACCAATTGAATAAAAACTATTAACTAATTTTCTAATTTAACATAATTAAGGATTTTTAGCCCAAACTGCAAATTCAGTCAAATATTATTCAAATATTTAAATTGACATTTGAAATTAGACATATTCTAAAGCATATTATATACTCAATTGTTTAAAAACTATTAAGGAATTACCCAATTTAATATAATTAGGGTTTTTTAGCCCAAACAATAAATCTAATCAAATATTATTCAAATATTTAAATAGACGATTCGAAATTGAAATTAGACATATTCTATATATTATATACTCAATAGATTAAAAACTATTAAGGAATTATCCAATTTAACATAATTAGGGTTTTTAAGACAGAACTGCAATTCCAGTCAAATCTTACTCAAATATTTAAATTGATGATTCAAAATTGAAATTAGACATATTCTAAAACATATTGTACACTCAATTGATTAAAAACTATTAAGGAATTACCCAATTTAACATAACTAGAGTTTTTTTAGTCTGAACTACAAATCTGGTTAAATCATATTCAAATATTTAAATTGATAATTCAAAGTTAAAATAGACATATTCTAAGACACATCATATACTCAATTGATTAAAAACTATTAAAGAGTTTTCTAATTTAACATAATTAAGGTTTTTGAGCCCGAAATACAAATCTAGTCAAATTTTATTCAAATATTTAAAGTGACGGTTCAAAATTGAAATTAGATATATTTTAAAAGATATTGTAGACTCAATTGATTAAAACTATTAAGGAATTACCCAATTTAACATAGTTATGATTTAAGCCCAAACCACAAATCCGGTCAAATATTATTCAAATATTTAAATTGATGGTTTAAAATTGAAATTAGACATATTCTAAAATATATTGTATACTCAATTGATTAAAAACTATTAAGAAATTAGCTAATTTAACATAATTAGTGTTTTTAAGCCCGAATTGCAAATCCGGTTAAATTTTATTCAAATATTTAAATTGATGGTTTAAAATTGAAATTAGATAAAATTTAAAATTTATTATATACTCAAATGATTAAAAACTATTAAGGAATTACCCAATTTAACATAATTAGGGTTTTTGAGCCCGAACTGTAAATCTCATCAAATCTTATTCAAATATTTAAATTAACGGTTCAAAATTGAAATTAGATATATTCTAATAAATATTGTATACTCACCTGATGGTTTAAAATTAAAATTAGACATATTTTAAAACATATTGTATATTCAATTCATTAAAAACTATTAAGGAATTACCTAATTTAACATACTTAGGGTTTTTGAGTCTGAATTGCAAATACAATCAAATCTTATTTAAATATTTAAATTGACAGTTCAAAATTGAAATTAGACATATTATAAAATATATTGTATACTCAATTGATTAAAAATTGTTAAAGAATTACCCAATCTAACATAATTAGGGTTTTTGAGCCTGAACTGCAAATCCAGTCAAATCTTATTCAAATATTTAAATTAAAGGTTAAAATTGGAATTAGATATATTCTAAAACATATTGTATACTCAATTGATTACAAACTATAAAGGAATTACCCAATTTAACATAATTAGGGTTTTCAAGCCCGAACTACAAATCCGGTCAAATCTTATTCAAATATTTAAATTGACGATTCAAAATTGAAATTAGACACATTCTAAAACATATTGTATACTCAACTGATTATAAACTATTAAGGAATTAACCGATTTAACATAATTAGGGTTTTTGAACCCGAACTGCAAATCCAGTCAAATCTTATTCAAATGTTTAAATTGACGGTTCAAAATTGAAATGAAACATATTCTAAAATATATTGTATACTCAATTCATTAAAAGCTATTAAGGAGTTACCTAATTTAACATAATTAGGGTTTTTGAGCCTGAACTGCAAAATTCAGTCAAATCTTATTCAAAATTTAAATTGATGGTTCAAAATTAAAATTATACATATTTTAAAACATATTGTATAATCAATTTAATAAAAGAACTCAATTCTACAATCCAATTTAAATCCATAAGAATTTTAACTAAACAATATAATTCTGATATATCTCAATACTATTTTCCCAATTTAACAATACCAACATAAAATTGAGTACATTTCAAAGTATAATGCATAATAAATTGATCCAAAATAGCTTAATCGGACGAATCCAATAAATCTGAATATAACCAGGTAAAAAAACTTACTATTTACTTGTAAAAATAAAACACATATAATATTCTTATTTTATTTATATATACTCATAATTTTATGATTGTCTCTAATATTTAAATTGTAATAAATGATAATTATACACTGTATAGTCATATTTATGATCATGTTTATTTTATAAATTTATCTTTTCTTAAGGAATCAAATATTTTTAATACTCAAATAAAAATAATATCTGATAAATATCTAATATTTTTACTTGTAAAATTTATAAATATTTTAAGTAATCAAATGTAATATTGTTAAAAGTTATAAGTATCTTTATTATTTACTTGTAAAAATAAAGCACATATAATATTCTTATTTCATTTATCTGTACTGTTAATCTTATAGTTGTCTCTAAAATTTACAATGTAATAAATAATAATTATACATTGTATAGTCATACTTATGCTCAACAATATTTTATAAAATTATATTTTTTAAGTAATCAAATAAATATAATATATGATAAATATCTAATATGTTTACTTGTAAAATTTATAAATATTTTAAGTAATCAAATATAATATTGTAAAGACTTATAAATATCTTTATTATTTACTTGTAAAAATAAAGCATATATAATATTTTTATTTTATTTATCTTTACTAGTAATCTTATGATTGTCTCTAATATTTAAAATGTAATCAATGATAATTATATATTGTATGGTCATGCTTATGCTCATCCGTATTTTATGAAATTATCTTTTTTCTAAGTACTCAAATAAATACGATTTATAATAAATATCTAATATTTTTACTTGTCAAATTTATAAATATTTTAAGTAATCAAATATAATATTGTTTAAACTTATAAATATCTTCACTATTTACTTGTAAAAATAAAGCACATAGAATATTCTTATTTTATTTATACGTACTAGTAATTTTATGACTGTCTCTAATATTTAAAATGTAATAAATGATAATTATACATTGTATATTAATGTTTATGATCGCCTTTATTTTATAAAATTATCTTTTTTTAAGTAATTAAATATCTTAAGTAATCAAATAAATTAGAATAAATGATAAATATCTTTGTTAGATTCAATTATGCAATGTTTTTTATTATTAAAATTTATAAATATCTTTACTATTTACTTATGAAAATAAAGAGTGTCTAATATTATTAATTCATTTATCTGCAATAGTAATCTTATGATTGTCTCTAATATTTACAATATAATAAATGATAATTACCTGGACCCGAATTTGACTTAACACGTCAAAATTTGACCCGACCGGACCCATCAAGTTAACCTGTAACTACTCAAATACAAGCTCTCAAATTATATGAAATGACCCGACCCATCAAGTTAACGCGAAAACTCAGACCCAACGAGACCAACCAATCATATTACACGAAATGACCTGAACGACTGAAGTTACCCAGTCATGTGAACCAGAAATAACCCGAAACTAACCCGACCATACCAATCAAGTGAACCCAAAATGATCTAAACCCGAGTTTGTTTAACACGAACCTGATGCAGTTGACCGAATTGCCACCTATAGCTGTGAACCCTAGTTGTCATTGGGGCTGTTAACGAATCAAACCGAGCCGAATCGGGGTAGGTTTGGGCCCGACTCATTTAATAAATAAGCCTAAAAATAAAGCTTAAGCTTTGTTTGCTTATAAACAAGTCGAACTTTTAACAAATCAAGCAGAACTTTTAACGAGGCGATTCTCGAGCTTTGATACTAAACGAGCTGAGCTCATGAATTTTTCTACCGTAAACAAGTTTGAGCCTGAATTTACGATGCTCAAGCTTAACTCGTTTTAATAATCGAACTGAAATCAAGCCTATTATTTAAATTTATTTAGTTAAATAAATAAATTGAGCTGAATATTTAATGAATCGAATCCAAAAAACTTAGGAGCTGATTTAGTTTGTTAACGGTCCAAATTATCATTCAGTGTGTGGACCCAGCGGGCTAAACCTTTGAAATCTTCAAAAATATTTAACCCATTGCCTTTTTTTATTTTATTTGTCGTCGTCGCGTCAACTGGGCCTTGGTGCTTTTGATCTACCATGTGCGGGGTCTGACACGATGCAGAAATGAAACGACATGCCCGTGTAGCGGTCCACACACGTGAAAGTTGAAACTTCTTCAGCTCTCTGCTCATACGTACCTTTTTTTTTCTTTCTTTTTTGTCTGTAATTAACAGGGGTGTGAAAAAATTCGGGATCCGAAAATCCGATCCGATATTTAAAAATCCAATCCGATATTTTGGATATCCGAACCGGTTTATTCTAAAAGGATATCTGATATTCGGATATCTGTTTTTTTTATTATCCGATCCGAAAAAATATCCGATATTTTGTTGATTATTTCAATAATACACCATATTATTGTGTTTTTATAGTTTTAAGTTTTAAAATTTTATTTATTTTTATATTTTAAATATTTATAATAATATTTTAATACTTCTTTTAGATAAAATAAGATATTTATAGAAATATAGCTATGAATATTAATTGATATACGATCCTTATTTTTAAAAATATTATAGCAAAAGTTATTAAAATTGATAAAATAGTATTTTCATACGGATATTGGATATATCCGAATCCGGTCTATATTTTTCGGATATCCGCATCCCGGATATCCGGTCTAAAAAAATGCGGAGCGGATATCCGAAAAAAATATCTGAATGGATACGGATATCGGTTTTACACACCCCTAGTAATTAAGCCTACGGGCTAAGAATCAGCCAAAGTACTGTGCAAAATGAATTTTGTGTAAATAAATTCGATCATAAAAAAGTCTTAGATATTATTATATGAAAAACTAATATTTAATTAGGAGAAAATAATTTCCGAAAGTAATTTTAATATTGGTAAATTTTGACGAACCAACTATCATTGTATTAGTAACATTTACCGAAGTCTAACTTTCCTATTGGTAGGAAATGTCGTTTCTCGCCATTACCTATGGCAATTTCAGCCAAAACAACTTCCCTCTCTTCGGCAATTTCAATCGAATAATACTTAGGCCATCGGCAGTAATTGCTGATGCCTCCAACAATTTTTTTTCTTCTATCAGACGTGGTTTTGTTTGGCAATTTTGGCCGAACAGCCCATTTATTGCCATTTTTTTTCATTCGATACAAAAATTTTGAAATAATTTTTATCTATAATTAAAAAAATTCATAATCTAGATCTATAATATAAATATTTTGTACAAAAATTAAATTAACATATTTACAATTAAATAAAAAATTCAATAAATAACTTTAATTAAACTTATAAATTTATGCATATTATAGCAAGAGAAAAAAATTATTAAAAAAAATATTAATTACTTACCGTATCGATAAATTACCAAAAGTAACATTCCCCTCATCTTCGACATTTTTCGCCGAACATAACATCAATCGTCAATAATTGCCGACCCTCCCACACCTCTTTGTTTCATCTCCATCATCAATAATTGCCTCCATCGTTAATAATTGCCGAACTATTCTTTTTTTTTTTTTATAAATTATAAATGATGTATTAAAATTTCATAATATAATTTTTATCTATAATTGAAAAAAATGTCATGATCCAGATCTATATTATATAAATTTTATGTTAAAAATTTAGAGTTTTTTAAAAGTAGCCTTTAAATGAAATTGTATCGATAAAATTTGCTACCTTCCCATCAGTTAAAAATACCGATGTTAAATCTTAACTAATTTAAATTATTTGTAAATAAAAATAATTATATCTATTATGAATATATGTAAAGTATATAAAGTATATAAATAAAAATTCCTACCTTTAGTGGCTATGAACGGAATTCAAGGTCTTGAAAATGAAGTCACTATATTTTTCTTGCAAGACATGAGTCACTACATATCGGTGAGCACTAATTTTAGTGAAGATTTTTTTCATTTCAATATTATATGAATGACCAACATAATATTTTTTTATTTGACATGTATATCTTATAGAAAATTTTTCGCTCCCACCAGTACATAGAAATTGGAATAGGTATCGTGATAGCAGCGTTTCAACGTGGAATACCCAATATTCTTCAAGATTCCAACAATGGCGCGCATTGGTACATGATGACACACAAGACCCTCATCTTTTATCTTCGGACTCAACTTTAATGTAGAATTGTTGTAATTTTTTCTTTACTTATTTGTGTTTACATCATTTGAAACATGTACATGATAAATGTAACACCACCAAAATTCACTACTGAAAAATTTCGTTAATTAAAAGAAATTAGCAGAAGAAAATTAAATAACCGTGAACTTTAGGGGTATTACCGCCACATTTAGTACCAGACCGGTTCACTCCTACCGTTCCAGTACCAAGTGCTAAGGCTAAAAAGGTAAAATACAATTTTACGAGAAACTTAATCATATGTAAATCAGAGAAGCGCAGTAACACTTTGCAAGAGAAAAATTCAACACCGGAGGTTACAAAATAACAAATATATTGAATTTAAAAGACACAAATTAAAACTCTAAAAATTCTGGACAGTACCTTACACTCTTTCCCGAGAGCCCACTTGAATAGCACCTGAATAGTGAATACCACCTGTAAGGGGTACTACCTATTGAATAGGTAGGGGCCCCATGAAGGGAACCCTTCAGTACTACGGTATTGAGTAACCCTTTCAAAACACTCTTAAAAACAGGCACGCTATGCCACACATGGTACTACATACGTACACAATGAAAGGTAAATACTTAAGATCCACAGTTATACAACCACATACTTAACGAATCAATAATTATTAGCAGGCCATAGCAAACGATCGATATGTCTGGGCCTTAAGCCCTTAGTCCATCATTATCAATCATCTCAATGACTAGTATTTTTTCATAATTTATTCACATCCAAAACAAATTTTTTGAGCTCGAGACCCCCACTATTCTGGCCGGTGGATCGGAATACATATATATATATATATATATATATATATATATATCATCCATGGTAAAAACATCCTGGACCACCATTATATCTGGTGGATCGATACTCATGAACATCATCTAGGGCAAAACATCCTGGGCCACTATTATTTCCGATGGATCGGTAATCATCAAATAATTCAACTGGTCCTGGCTCGTTAATCTTTCACTTTAACAATTAGTATTTTCCCTTTTTATTCAGCACAACAATTCCATTTATTTGCCTCGATAGGGAGATCGAGATCCGGTGACACAAAGGTATACCGGTCGCACTAGTGCATAAAAGCTACTTAGTACCCTTCAACTAGTAACCCCGGGACGCAAAGGTACCCTGGTCGTACTGATGCATAAAGTTAACTCAATACCCTACCGATAAGGACACCTAATTCTTAAATATGCATATCCCCTAACTAGGTCCGTAGATCTAGATAGAGTAGATATAGGGCCTGGCTGGGGCACAAAGGCACTCCAGCAAATACCAAATAATCGTAGGCTAAACCATGTCTTTAGGGTAGTGACCCCTAAAGAGCCACTATTTCCGATCTCGATGTCTTTTACTTTAAGTATTAGTGTCTTAATTAATGGTGATCACAAAACACAACAATCGGCTAGTTATCCGGTTTTAATCGTTCAGATATCATCATAAATTTCTTATTCAAATGGTCATCCAAGGTAGCACATAAGACTCATTGAGGCCATCCTAATCCCGTCTAATTTCGAATTAGAATTCGATCTCATGATACTTACTAATCGTTAAATACTCCTACCTCGTTAACCAGTATTATTAGAGTCATATCACGAATTCCACAATCACAACGATATATTAGATACAAACTACTCATTTACCCCTTACTTATAAAATCACTAAGTCATCCGTTCTTTATTTGATAAATTACCATATTACCCTCCTTGTTACAAAATCACCAAATTACCCTTACTCGATTTAGGTTACTAAATTATTTCTTATACTTATTAGGTCACTAATCCCCCTTCATAATTCTTACACTTAATATACTTTCCATTTAGTTAGTTAGGTTACCGTTATGCCCTTTTTCCTTTAATATAGTTAATAAATTATCATTGAGTTGGTCAAATTACCAAATTACCCTTCATCCTTATCCTAATTACCAAATTAACCCTTTATTTAGTTAATTACCCAATTACCGTCCTTTATTATTAATGACCAACTACCCTTATCCATTATTAAAATTACCAAATTACCCTTGGTTGGTCAACTTACTAAATTACCCTTTTATATGATCATAATTACCAAACTACCCTTCTCTTTTGTCAAGTTTACCAAATTAGCCCTTGGTCATTTAAACTACCAAATTGCCCTTCTTAGTTGTTGTGATTACCAAACTACTCTACTCCATTATTAAAATTAACAAAATACCCTCTAGTCAGTTAAATTACCAAATGACCCCTCACATTTATCATATTTACCATTTTACCCTTCTCCATTATTCAATTATCAAATTACCCTTTAGTTATTTAAATTATTATTTTTACCCTTCTCAATTACTATAATTACCAATTTACTCCTTTCCAATTTCCACTTTTACCCCTTCGGTTTAAAAAATTACCATTTTACCCCTTTACCTTCAAATTTACCATTTTACTCCCTTAACTCCCAAAAATTACCATATTTCCCTTTTACTTATAACATTTCCATTTATCCTTAATTACGAAATTACTATCTTACCTCTTCTAATTTCTAAATTACCATTTTGCCCATTAATCACAAAATTACTATTTTGCCCTTCAATTACAAAATTATAATTTTACCCTTTTATTGTAAAATTACCAAATTGCCCTTTTATTACAAAATTACCAACTTGCCCTTACAAATTACCAAATTGTCCCTTTTATTACAAAATTTCTCTTTTATTACAAATTACCAAATTGATTTTTTATTACAAATTACCAACTTGCCCCTTTTTATTACAAAATTACAAAATTGCCCTTTTATTTATGAAAATTACCATTTTAACCCCCTTACTTCCGAAATTATCATTTTATTCTTTTATTAATAAATTTACTATTTTACCCTTACCTCCAAAATTACCATAATACCCATTTTAATTAATAATTACCTTTTTGCCCTTAGTACACCACTTATATTAAATTATTATTATTACTACATAAAAGGTTATTATTAATGCATCATCCACAACTTTTAAAGTTAATACAATACTCATTAACACCCATATATAGATTAGGCCATATTCTTGTACCATGTACATTAATAAAATCCCATAAGGCTCACAAAATATTAAACATGTATTAAATATTACAATAGCATAAACAGTATGGATAATACTTAACATTTTTCTTAACAACCAAATTATTACCTTAATTATTATTTCCATACATATCATATAACCTATCATGCTTCCTTTTATCAACCAACACAATAACCACATATAATATACTAAACAACATATATCAAGCATGATACACATTAAAAATGCCTAATGTGCTAACATGCGTTAATCCATGCATTTAAGCGGGATTTAACGATTACCTCGGTTTTTGCAAAAACAAACCTTACTGGTATTTCGATTAAAGGTCCAAGCTTTGATTATAAAAACAATACCTAAAAATAATATAAAGATTTATTACATTAGAAATAATAAAATCAATGCATAAAACTTTATAATGCTTAATTAATCAAATAATTAAATTAAAAATATAATTATACCTTAAAATTAGTAAACCAATAGATCAAGAAACCCAGAAACTCATGTTGCTAATGCAGCATGAGCTGCATGAAAATTAATGGGGAGGAGGGGCTCGAAGGAGGGGTGAAAATAGAAGGAATATGCATTTCCGGGTTGGTGGTTTGGGGCTAGAAAAGAAGGTGGTTGGGGGAGGATTTAGGGCAAGGGAAGGGTACAGAGGTGGAGAGGGGGTGTAGCCGTGTAGGTGGTGGTTGGGGATGGGTTTATGGCAGCTAAGGGTGGCGGCGGCGGCAGCAACGAAGCCGCGAAGAGGGGCTGCCAGGAAGGGGTCGAGATGGAGGCTGGAGAGGAAGGAAAATGGGGAGGAAAATGGAGGCTTTCGAGTGATGGTTTCGACCAAAGGAGGATTGGGTATGGTAGAGGGGGTTGCAGGGAGTAATAAGGTGGCTCAGGTGGTGGTGGAAGCGGTGGGACGGTGGCGGAATGAGGCGTTGTAGGGCGGTTGTCGATAAGGGGGTAAAGAAGAGAAAAATAGGAGAGGAGGAAGAATGGGGCTGCGGGGCGGCTTGATGGGGGTTGTGATGGCTCAAGGGTGAAGTAGAGGGTGGCAAGAGGTGGTTTCGGCGGTGGTTGAGGCGGAGATGGGCGGCGAAACCAAAAACAGGGGAAGAGAGGGGAGGAGAAGGAAGGAAAAAAAAGAGAGAGTTGGGGTGCATGGAGGGGCTCGGGAAAAATGTAGAACGGGCAGGGATGTAGGGAGAAATAGAAGAGGAAGAGAGGGGAAGGGATAGGGCTCGAGGGGTGGCTGTAGATTGGTAGGGAAATGGGCAGTTGTAGGGAGGGGGAGAAGGAATGGTAATGGCAGGGAGTGGGGAATGAATAGTGGGCCGGTAAGGGGCAGAGAATGGAGAGAGAGAGAGAGAGAGTTAGGGAGGTCAATGGGGGAGAGGGAGTTGCAGGGAGTGGCAATGGAAGGGAGTGGGGAAGAAGAAAGAAGAGAGAAAGAAGAAGGAGAATCGGGGGAGGCTGGCGTGCAAACAGACCGGCCGAAGGAAGAAGGAGCAAGCCCGGTTGAGGGAGAAAGAAAAGAAAGGAGGAGGGGCGGCCGACTCGCACGACTAGTTTTACGTGCTTTATTCAGACGTTTTTCGGCTGGTATATGATGATCATCGTCCGCATGTTTTGTAAAACCCCGTATTTTTAAATTCAGTTTTATTAAGTTTAATTATTTTATTAGCATAATTTGATGTAAACATTTAATTATTTTAATTTCAATTCGTTTTATGGATTTATCGACGATTTCGACTTTATATTTTGAATTTAATTAATTATTGTCGTTGCGGATCATTTTAGATAAATTCATTCACGATTATGATTTTATTATATTCAAATGATTCCGATTTTCGGTTAAAAATATGTATTTCCGTTCATGTAAAGTTTTAGACATTTCGTCGATTATTTCTCTTGTGTGCATAAAATACATTTATTACAATTCTTCCGATTCCTATGTTTTCACTCTTTTGATCCCTTAAAAATTTGTGAGTCAATCAAAAAATATTTTTGAGTTCATCCATCCATGCTATTAATTCATGTTTCACCCTTTCCTTCTGAATCGTCAAATTGTGGAAAAATTCATTTACGCGATTAGACGATTTTAGCCGTTTTTGCTATTTTTAATCCGCTGGTCATCAAATAAGTTCCGAGGCCAAATATTTTCATATATTTGATTTTATAAAAATATTCTGCATCAATATGTGATAACTTGAACCCTATTATTCATTTTTGTGAATTTGCGGAAAAAACACGTTTGTGCAACTTACCCGTTTTGCCCTTTTTGATCGTTTTCCATCCATCAAGGATCAAACCTACTCCGATACTTAATATTTTTATATATTTGAGTTTCTAAGATTATTCCGAACATTTTCATAAGTTTTCATAATTTTTAGAATTCAAGTGATATTTTTCTCAATAAGTGCCTATTATTATAATTTCTTGCAATTTAATTAATAAAAATAAATTGTAACCAATCCTCTAACTAATATTCCAATCCTAACTAGTCTCCTAACCAAACCAAATCACAAAAATGAATCTATTTATCCTTTTCATTTGGTTTGTTTCTTTCGAAATTATGCATTGCATAATATGAATTCATATAATTTAAATCCCTGAAGTCGAAATCCCTTATGCTTATTCCTAGCCAAACTTTTGCTTCCCGACCAGCTTTACAAAATCAGCAAAGCTGATTTTTTTGGTGACTTCGAGCATCTTTTATGCATCCACCTTGATTCCTCTACCCTATATTCTTGTTTGGTATTTTTCCTTGCATGTTATGCCTCATCTACAGACCCTTCTTACCAAGGAAATCATTCCCCTACCTTCTCCTTTTTCCTCTCCTATCTGCCTTGCTGAGCAACATTGAAGTTTTTGCTGCAGTGGTTAAGTGGGTTGCAGCAAAGATTTCGTGACTTTCATGCCTTATTTTCTCCTGGTTTTCCTCCCCTTTAACCCTCCAAAACCTTAATCCATCATTCCTTTGTGGTTATTGGTTGTTTTGTGGTGGTTGTCAAGCCTCCCTATTCAAGAGTAATATTTTATATTTCACTTCTTCCATTCCAATTCCTTTCTTTCCCATTTTTGTTATTTATTGAACTTGGTTTATCTAAATCATTTACCTTATATTCTTGAAGGTGACAAAGTGGGTTTAGAGAAGGAATTGCTAGATTCCTTATTTTAGCTTTGCTAAGGAGCTTAGGAGTTTTGGTAACAAAACTAACCTTTAGAAATAGGATTTTGTGCTAGGTGTATTATATGTTCTCTTATGTGTGGATAGATTTATTTTAATTATAAGCATGAAATAATATCTTGAAAAATATTGTATGATATGAGTATGTTTCTACCTCATGTGCTTAAGCATGAATATCTAATGAGAAGATGGTTCGTGTGATTCCTTTTATATGTTTATACCTGCTGGAAAAGTGATGAATATTTAGTGAAGAAGTGATGAATTTTCAGTAGAGTCGTGATGAATTTACAGCATAGTCATGATGAATATGCCTAGATCCTAGTAGTTTAGCTCTCGCCCTTGCTATTTTAAGTGAGCTTTGGTTGTTTTAAATTTATCTAAGTATTTCCCTGTATGTATAATAGTGTATAGAAGCTAGGTTATGAGTTTTGGATCATTTAGAGTTGGAATGAGATTTTTATAAGGCTTAGACATATTCAACCATGGGTACATTGGGAAATACAGATTGTTTTTGAAAGTTTTAATTGTACCATTGTCTTCATTGGGTATTTTACATAAAATTTGGTATATTATATGTTAGGATTTGATGTTGTTTAGAGTAAGTTATGAATTTTAGAAGCTTAAGGTAATTTTTGGTGAATAAAGACATTTTGGCCACTACATCTAAAATTCTAGATATTTGGAGACCTAATTGAATATTATGCTAATCCAAGAATTTAGAACGTATAATTCTAATACTTGGGTGATATTGATGAGTAGACTTAGAGACCTTAATTAAAACAATTCATTAAGTAAGAAAAAGAAAAAGAGAAAGAGACATTGTGGGTGCATTGAGGAATATTAATATTTTATCTTATTGTCCTATTGATATTTCATCCTAAGAAAATATTTGGTTAAGTATAATGTCTTTTAGCATGAAATACACCTCTCTTTCTCAATTTGCTTAGCTAACTTCAGATTTAGGTAAGTCATTACTTACCTTACTTATGACGGAATCTCGATGTATGTCTGCATGGAGTGGAAGGTCATGATGATGCTTATCGATTATTTAATTATGTCAAGAACATGTTGTGTTCTATATGGTAATTGTATGAATGTATGAATTCATAGCCTCAATGCAACGCGTGTTAATATGACGCCTGAATATTGTATGTGTGTAAGTGTGTGAAGGGTTGAGTATGGATTGAAATTGTATGATGCCTTGTGTTGTGTTTTATGCCATGGACTTATTCGGCTTTAATGCCACATAAATCGGATCGGCTTTAATGCCTCTGGAATCGATCGGCTTTAATGCCACTAGAATTGATCGGCTTTAATGCCACTTAGACTGGATCGGCTTTAATGCCGCTTGAAATTTATCAGCTTTAATGTTTCTTGGCTTTAATGCCACTTAAAATTGATATAATAATGGAAATTCATTGTGTTGATGGATGTGAGCTAAGTGCTGTTATGTGGGCCTAATTTATGATTAGTTAAATCCTTGAATAAAATATTAATCACTTAAAGTGAAAGATCTTGAGTTGAGACTTGTATCACTCGGTGTAGCTATTCGAGTTAGGTTTGGCATTCACTTGGTACCATTCCGGTGTTTTTCTATTCTATGATCCCGGGTGCCTTACGAGGTCCGGAGAGGCCATCTTCTACTCTATAGGTGTCTCGATATATTTCGGCCCTATAGGGGGTATGTATACTTAAGTGATTAGGTGTCCTATTTATTGGTGGTCTGGTTACGTTTTTGGGCGGGCCAGCTAGGGCTAGTACCGTTCGAGTACTAGATTAGCTGTTACAATCTCTTCGAGTCTCCATCCTCAAGTTAATATAATAAATTGATTGCGATCACGATGATATGATACAATAACTAATAGAGCCCATCTACCAATACATTCATAGTATGTTATTTTATGCTTGAAGGTTGAGTTTTGTGTTCTCAATTAACATATATATATACGTAAGAATAATATTATCTTGTTATTATATATTCTATTGCTTTCTTCGCATGGACCTCGCACTCAATGCTATCTCTTTAGGATAGTTGTGTTGCTCAGTACAAGATGCGTACTGATACTACACTTTTGTAGACATTATGTCATAGGTATATGATGATGATCCTGTTGACTTTGAGGAGGTTCCTTAGGTAGAGTGATGCGGGTTTATACCCCCGGGGTTAGGGCGTAGAGTTAGTTCTATCCGGGGTAGCACATGTTATGTGACCTCAATTTTGGATATCACTTTTGGACTCTTCATCTCTTTTAACCCCCTTATCTCTTTTTATATATTGTATTATCTGGAGCATGTACTCCGTACTCTATTATTATGACTAAATTATTCAAGTCTTTTATTATTTATATCTATTTCCATCAGTTTTGATTTATTTGATGTAAATTTTTAGCCTTGGACGTAGTACGAGAAAGGTATGGACTAGACTCGTACTATGTGTGGCGGTAACACCTGCTATATTATGTTATTGCTTCCGCTTAAAAATGAAATTTTTTAGTAGTAAATTTCGGGTGTTACATGTTCTACCAAATATTCTTTCGTTGTAGCCAATATATATCTATGAATTCATATAATCATCAGCCACATCTCATGGGTATTCAACCGCTGGTCCAAAAAAATCCGAGCCCAATATATGTTCATGCCTCAAGAACTATTGGTCAAGTATGTGTGCATAGTAAACTTTGTACTTCTTGAGGGAAGGACCTTTGTATGAGTTTCTAGTTGGCTTGATAGGCTCCTCAGGGATCACTTGTGTATAACCAAATTGCCGTGTCACTCTATCTGGCATATGTGGTTTAACTTTCTCCAAACAATGTATATAACCGTGATAGAATGCCATACGACAATATCTATATGGATCAGCTACTCCGTACGGATCCCAAATGACTTTTTACCAAAATATTAAACTAAATATGGATATCACGAACATAATATAGTAACAATATAGTGTTTTTAGCATACCTTTGACGTAGGCATAACATCAATCTTTGCGCGAAAGTACTCGAGCGTCTCCAATTTATTGTCAAATTTCTGTCCACAAGACCACCTCATACAATGAGGATGGTCTAGATCATACCTAGATCTTTCCACTCCAAACCCCGGAAAGTATTCATATATCCACGTCTATTATAATATTGGATTGTTAGAATCATAACTAATATAGAGTATGTAATATATGTATATATATATTAATTATAAAATTACCTATAATAGAGTGATACATCCTGACATTTGAGCATTATCAGCTCTAGAAGCCATACCAAGTTATCGATATAAAAAAGCAAGTGTGGCTACACCCCATGCATAACCTTCAACCCGACTAAGATCTTGAAGAAAAATGATATAGTATGGATTAACTTTATCAATTGTCTTATTCGATCGCTTTTTCCTCATCCCCTAACCAGTATGATTCACATACTTCTTGTAGCCATTTAAATGGAAGCCCGGACTTTTGAGTGACTTCATTCACTTGCATTTCCTCCATCCCAAATAAGGTACCCATTACACCAATCAATTGCCCACGTTGTCTGCTATCATGTCCAAATGTAATGGATGACCATCAACTCGTATCCCTAATATATGATGTACATCTAAAAGAGTGATTGTCATCTCCCCCATGGCATATGAAAGCTATTAGTGTCTGGTTTCCATCTCTTAATAAATGCTGAAATAAGCGGCACGTTTACATGCTCAAATGTTTAGGATGGACGGTGTAATAATCATATTCATCGTATTAGAGCGAACATCTTATCATTAACGCTTCCTAGAAACTTCTTAAAACCTCCCGCCTTGTGTGGATCTTGGCACAACCCCGATCATGATAAATAAAATAAACAAATGTAATGCATATATATGATTGATTACATGCAAAATAATAATTAAGAAATAATGAATATGATATACTTACCTTTCCTAACCATAAATCTAAAGGTGCATGACCGCCAAAGCTTAGAATTAAATCAGGGATTATTGGACCTCCGGGTTATGGCCTAAGCAAGTACCATTCATCCTTTAATTGTATACTCTCTTCATCTTCACCAGCATCACCAGCATCACTAGCATCCCTATCATGATCATCTCTATCCTCCTCCTCCTCATCATCATTATTACGCACATAAGTCGATGACGATGCTCCACGAGTAATATAGGGTAATGATACTGGCAAATCTAATGATGATCTACATCCACCAACAACATTTGGGTAAACTGAGGATGATGTTACTCTCATGGGAGGATGCGTCGGTGAGGTAAGAAAATCTATATATTCTGTAGATAATGGAAAACCTCCAGACTCGGAAAATCTGACCCCTGAACCTCCCACCCCCAAACTTCCAAACCCGGAAACTTCGTACCCCAAACCTCCAACTCCAGAACCTCCAACCCTAGAACCTCCAAACCCCGAACCTATGTACCCTCAAAACCTTGAACCTTTGCACCTCGCAAAGCCAACATCAGCCACAAATGATGGATGACCTGCATAATCTGCAAATGATGGAAATTGAAGACCTTGTTGACTAGACCTTGGTTCTTCGGGAACTTCTGCATATTCTTGCTGTTCTGATGCTTCTTCCGGTTCTTATTCTCCAGATTTCTTACCTGGTCATAACCTTTGGTAATACTCCTTCCAAAATTTCTCAAATGAGCCATCGGCGTAGGTTGCTCAGTGGTAATTTTGTTATGTCATGAAGAAGCAGTAACATGACGACCATCGGTTTTATCTACTACTTTGTCTTATATGCTACTTATCTGAATTTCAATAATAAATACCTAAAGTCAATTATAATTAGGTATATGAATTGAAGGTAATAAGTGATAACATAAATAAAACCTAATTACATACATGAAATTAATATAATTATTAAATGTCAACCCATATTATGATAGCGAAAGATATATGAATACACAACCATATAACTAAAATATAATCTCTTTCATTAATCTTCTACTTACTAGTAGGAGTTTATTATAATATAACAACTAAAGTATACTTTATTATGGTATGTCCTGATATATTTTTCGAATAATCTAACCAAATTTATCCAAATATATTTCATAAAAATTAGCAAAATAAATAAATATAATACAAATATAAACATATTTAATCTATTATAAATAGATTTATAAAAATTAAACAAATCTAATATATTATCCTATCAACATAATTAAAAGCATTCACCAATAACCCCATCACATAATAATATTTAACATATTTAATGAAAATATAAATAAATCTAATAAATATCAAATCATATATAAATAATAAAATAATGTAATTAACAAAGTATTAACAAATCTATAAACATAATAAACAAATTTAATCAACTTAACCATAATTAAAAAATATCATTAATAAACCATAATTAATATATACAAATTACATATCCTAACAATAATCGAAAACTCTACAATAGAGAGATAATTTACCGAACCTATACTTAATTAAATTATGAGAGTATACTTAATATCATTAGTAAATCATAATTAATATATATAATTACACATCCAGAAAATAGCCAAAATCCTAGAATAGAGAGATAATTTATCGAACCTATATTTAATTAAATTATGAAAGCATAATTAATATAATTAATAAATCATAATTAATATATATAATTACACATCCAAAAAATAGCTACTAGAATAGAGAGATAATTTACCGAACCTATATTTAGTTAAAATATTAGTGCATAATCAATATAATTAATAAACCATAATTAATATATATAATTATATATCCTAAAAATAACCAAAACTACAGAATAGAGATATAACATACCAAACCTATATTTAATTAGAATATTAGAGTACAATTAATATTATTAATAAACCATAATTAATATATATAATTTTAAATCCTAAAAATAACCAAAACCCTAAAATAGAAAGATAATCTACTAAAACCTAGATTTAATTAAAATATTAGAGTATAATTAATAGAATATAATAAATCTAAAAATATATTTGATAAAATTAATCAATTAACCATAATAAAAAAAATATAATTAAGATAACATATAATTAACAAACTATCATTAATAAATATAATTATAATTATAATTAAGATAAAATCCTAAACCGCGGATAATATTTGGCCAAAGTGCAGCATCGACATCGGTACAATTTGTCGAAGCAAGCCCCAAACATCGACAGATTTCACCGATCTTGCCCCTAGAGCATCTGTACCATTAGTCGAAACACAGAAACAACGGGAAGCTTCTCTAGGCCCAGACATCGGCAGATTTTGCCGAATCTGATGAGATCTATCGGCATATTTTGCTGATCTCGCCCCAAAGCATCGGTACTATTAGACGAAACATAGAAACCACTGAATTTTTTTTCTCTTAGATCTACAATCTAATTTATAATAAAAATAAAATTTATACTTACACATTTATAAATTTAAAAAATTAAAATTTAGATACTTATACATTAAAAATTAAAATTTATACTTACAGATTTAAAATTAAAACTTACCTTCAACCTGATGCTTGACTGGGATAAAATTACTTCGAAAAAATTTGTTGCTTGTAGAAGGAAGGAGGGAAGAAGCAGGAGAAAGTACACGAGAAAGTTAGATGAGAGTAGAAAACGCAAGTAGGTACAACAACAATTATAAGGGTATATTTATCAATTCATGTCAAAATGTTTCCTACGCAGTGAACCAACGTTCTCCATATAATAGCTACAAAATCTTGAAAGCTGCTCCCTATCAGACCAGTGATTTGTCCCAACTCACATCACTAGCACTAACTCTTTACCCATTAGGCCATAGTGTTGCATGGGGCCGGAGACCAGTGTTGCACGGAGATCGGGACCGGAACAGAAAACGGGAACATATTAAAATACGAAAAACACTATTTTTTAAAATTTAAAAAAATAGAGACTGCAGAAAATGTAATTTTTAAATATATATATATATATATATATATGTATATTTTTTTAAAAATAGATAAATTTATTAAAATTAAGAGAAAAAATTAAAAAAATTCTAAAATTATTGCTTATATTAGTTGATTTTAATTATTAATAATTATTTTTAATAAAAAAATTAGTTAAATAATATTTTTAATAAAAATATTAATTAAATAATTTTAATATAAATTTTGATCCCGAAACATTTCCGGAGAAAAAATTTTTTTAGGGACGACACCTGATTGTCATTCCCGTGCATCACTGTTGGGAACGGGTGAAATGCAAAAATATAATTCCTTAATAATTAAAGAAATAAAAATGATAAAAAATGTTAAAAAAATATTATATATATATATTATTTATATATTATATAAAATTTATTAAAATTAATTTTAAAAAATTAAAATTATTATCTTTGTTAATTAATTTTAATTATTAATAAAAAATTCAATACAAATTTTAGTTAAATAATTTTTTTAATAAAAAATACAGCCGTCCCTATGCATCATGCATCACAGGACGTGCCATCACCTTGTACTGTGTCGCTCGCTTGTGCAAGCATAACATTTCATGCATGATCAACACGTCAATCACATCGCTTACTACATATAATCACATTGCTATCCGACTTTAATTAGTTTGAGAATTCGATTAATACATTTCATGCGTTGGCCCAATCATTTATTTATAGATCGTGACCGGAATTGAATCAACACCGAACTGAATTAAACGAAGAATGTTGTACATCAAAATTTCAAATCTAAATTAAAACTTAAATTTATTTTAAAATAAATATATTAATATATCAATTTTATTTTTTATTAATAATTAAATAATATAAATTAATAATAATATATATAAAAAGAAAGTTATGGCATAAGAAGATACAAAAAATTTATTATAATAATAATAAAAATGATGATAATAATAGAAATAATAAATTTATCATGTTTTTTATGTCATGATTTTTTTTATTTTGTATTATTATTAGTTTGTATAAATTAATTATCAAAAATAAAGTAATATATATATATATATATAGATAAATTTAGTTTTTTATTTGATTTTTATATTTGGATATATATCATTTCTCAAACTAAATTGGGTTATTTTATAAGTTTTTAATAGCTTTATATTTTATATTTATTAGTTGGTTATTTTTAATATTTGTTGTAAGTAAAAAAATTATAAAATTAAAACAACTATATATACTAGTTGAATTGGGTTATTTTATAAGGTTTAAAAAGTTTTATACTTTATATTTATTATTTGTTTATTTTTAATATTTATTATAATTAAAAAATTTATAAAATTAAAATAACTATATATACTAGTTCTAATATTAGTATTGTCTCATTGATTATTTATTAAACAACTTTATTTCATATTTTACTTTATCAAATTCTAATTTCTAAATAGATTCTAAGAATATAACTTATTTTTATAAGATAGATAATATATATAAAGTAAATATTTATATTTATCATCATTTTTTATATAATAATAATTTAAGCACAAGATGAATTTGATATTAATTAATTTTTTAACACTTTAATTGTACTTTAAGGAGAGAAGAAGAAACATAAATTTTTTTTACTATTGCCTACCATAACTTAATCATTATTAATATTGTCTAAATAATAATTGATTTAAAAAATATTATTTTAAAATAATTTTAAATATGAGTCATCTTAGGAAAAAAAAACAAGTCATATCAAATGAGGTTTATTATATTTTTATTAATAGATAGGTTAATAATAAATTAAATAATAACTGAGTTGATAAAAGCTTATGAATACCTATAATTTTTTAGAATTTATTTATATGTAATTGAATAAATAATAATAATAATAATAATAATAATAATAATAATAATAATTAATTTATACCTATAGACTTTTTAGATAGAATTTTAGTGATGGACCTCCTATAAGTAACCAAGTTTCCATATCTCAAACATTGGTGAGATTGTTGGAGGTGTCTATTTTATTGGCCAGACGATAAGATTAATTACTAATCATTTCGTGATCTGATATTGGCTTGTTGCGATCCAATTTACCTCGTTATTGGGGGGAGTTTTTAATAACAGATGATTAATATCAATAAAGTAAGTTATATATGTCTTAATGCAATTATATCGACATCGATTACTGACATGAATCGAACTCTTACAATACAACTATCTGAATTATTGCAATCATTTCATTTTAAGAGGCTCACACACGTGTTCTTTTATACTTGAGATATGTGTCGAGGACGGTGTGATTCGAATCTAGAACCGCTTGAAAAAAGCTAAAGCCCTTTCTGATAGACCAAAGAAAGAACCATAATAACTTTATATAATCAATTAATATATTTTTCCTATCTCCTTCTTTTTCCAAACTTGAGGTGCCTCAAATTCTTAAAGAGGTAATATTTTGAGGCACTTTATATAACACCTCCAAATCTACAACCTAAAAATTTTATTTAAAAAGTTAATTGTAAATGATAAAATAGTAAATAGTAGGATATTACCGCCACACCTAATATAAGTTTAACATCCGCTACCATTCTTAGAGGCGACAATATGTAATACCCCAATTTAAGTGGAGTATTAGAAGGATTGATTTGGCTACTTATACCAACATGGTATACCATCTTTTTTGTGATTCCATCATAAGAACTCCACAGTTAAGCGTGTTGGCCGTGGAGCAATTTTTAGGATGTCTGACTCTCCTAAGTGAGGACAAAGCGCTCTGAAAGAATTCATGTTGATCTGTAGGACCAACCGATCAATCCGAAAGCGTTCCAAGGTAGTCTCTGCGTGGTCGTATTGACTCGGGGTGTTATAAATGGTATCAGAGCGAAACCGAGACCGTGAGTTGAACTTAGATGAGCCAGTTAGCTACCTAGCGGGACGATTCTTGGGATAAACTATATTGAGACAATTATTAGTTGAGGTGCAACGAGAACGTTGCGCTCTTTGAGTAGGGGTGAATGTAATACTCCAATTTAAGCGGAGTATTATAAGGATTGATTTGGCTACTTATATCAACATGATATACCATATTTTTAGTGATTCCATCCTAAGAACTCCACTGTTAAGCGTGCTGGCCGTGGAGCAATTTTTAGGATATGTGACTCTCCTGAATGAGGAAAAAGCTCTTTGAAAGAACTAATGTTGATCTATAGGGCCAACCGATCAATCCAAAAGCGCTCCAAGGTAGTCCCCGCATGGTCGTATTGACTCGGGGTGTTATAATTGGCATCAGAGCAAAACCGCGGCCGTGAGTTGAACTTGGATGAGCCAGTTAGCCACCTAGTGGGACGATTCTTGGGATAAACTATATTGATACAATTATTAGTTGAGGCTCTTTGAGTAGGGGTGAATGTAATACCCCAAATTAAGCGGAGTATTGTAAGGATTGATTTGGATACTTATATCAACATAGTATACCATCTTTTTAGTGATTCTACCCTAAGAACTCCATAGTTAAGTGTGTTGGCCATGGAACAATTTTTAGGATGGGTGACCCTCCTAGGAAGTTTTAGAAATTTTTTAAAAATTTATCAAGAAGTACGTGAGTGAGGACAAAGCACTCTAAAAGGACTCGTGTTGATCTATAGAGCCAGCTGATCGATTTGAAAATACTCTAAGGTAGCTCTTGCGTGGTCGTATCAACTCGGGGTGTTACGCAATCGAGTTGGCTGGGTAGGGTTTGGGTTGGGTCATAGCGTGTCGAGTTCGAGTTAAGCAAACTCGAATTTAGGTTATTTTGGGTTAACTTGATTGGTAGAGTTGAGTTGGCTTCAAGTCATTTTTTTTGTTAACATGACTAGGTGGGTTGGGCCAGTTCGGGTCATTTGGTGTAATTTGACGAGTTGGTCCCTTTGTGTCCGAGTTGTTTCAGATTAACTTGATGGGTCGGCTCATTTTGTACAATTCAATATGTTGGGTTTGAGTAGTTACGGGTTAACTTGATAGGTCAGGTCAATTTTTGATGGGTTGAGTTAAATTCGGGTCCAAGTAATTATTATTTATTATATTGGAAGTATAATAAAGATAATCATAAGATCACTAGTACAAATAAATGAAATAAGAATATTAGATGCGCTTTATTTTCACAAGTAAAAATTAAATATATTTATAAATTTTAACAATAAAAAATATTACATGATCCAATTTAACAAAGATATTTATCATTTATTTAATTACATAAAAAAGATAATTTTATAAAATAAAGTTTATCATAATATGACTATACAATGTATAATTATCATTTATTACATTGTAAATATTAGAGACAATCACAAGATTATTAGTACAAATAAATGAAATAAGAAGATTAGATGTGCATTATTTTCACAGGTAAGTAATAAAGATATTTATAACTTTTAATAATAAAAAATATTTCATGATCAATATAACAAAGATGTTTGTTATTTATCGTCATTTATTTGACTACTTAAGAAAAAAGATAATTTTATAAAATAAAGTTGATCATAACAAGACTATATGATGTATAATTATCATTTATTATAGTGTAAATAGTAGAGACAATCATAAGATTATTAGTACGCATAAATGAAATAAGAATATTAGATGCGCTTTATTTTTACAAGTAAATAATAAAAATATTTATAAATTTTAACAATAAAAAATATTGTATAATTCAATCTAACAAAGATATTTATCATTTATTTGATTATTTAAAATATTTTATTACTTAAAAAATATAATTTTATAAAATAAAGGTGATTATAACATGCACTACTACGAAATGGAGAAATAATAATGGCATGTTAATAACGGTGATTTTGAAACCATTATCAAACAAGTGAAAAGTAATGCTCAAGATAATTGAGGAAGTTTTGATAGCGGTTATAATTTAAAATAGTTATTAAAACATCCACTGTAAAATTATACATGGTAGTTTTAATAACAGTTCTTTAGAGTACCATTATCAAAAGGGCCACCTGTTTTAATAACGACTCCTATAAAACCATTATTAAAACATCTTTTAATAGTAGTTCTTACAAGAATCGTTATTAAAAACTCAATCTTCCACCTCTTATTTTGTTCAGTTCTTATTTCATCCCAAAATTTTGAAATTATCTTACTCTTGTACTGTCATTCTCTTGCGAACCCTTGCACCACCACACCATAGACCACCACTCCTCCTCCTCTCAACTCCGGGCAACCATCACATTTTCTCTTTCACACCACCAACTCTGAGCAACCACTCATTCTCTTGCACCACCACACACACAGCTACCATTCTTGGCATTGCATGTCTTGCCATTCTTATGCATGTTGCTTGCATTTGGTCCTCCTTACTCTGCCGCGATCGTAGGTGGTCGCCGCTATCCTCTTGCTCATTGCCCGTTCTCTTGCTCGCCGCCGCTTCTCTTGCTGCCTCTGCTCCTCTTACATATGATTTTGTTCTTCCGTAGCTTATTCTTTATGCTTATTATATATATATATATATACATATATATATATATATATCAATGTATGCATGTTGATTCAGGTTACAGTGTGTGTTATCGGAGTATTGTAGTTTGTTCTTGAAAAATGTATTATTATTTGTTATTGAATGTGTTGGTGAAAAATGTTGTTGTTGTTGTTGAATTTGTCCGTGTTATATATTAACATGTATGAGTGTGTTGGCCGACCATACATACATACATACATACATATATATATATATATATATATACTATTGTAGTGCTTAATTACCAAGAGAAATAAAATACTTAAAAATATTAATAATGCTACTCGTAACAACTATACACACACACACACACACACACACACACATTTGCATTAATAAGTATAGGACACTAGAATGTTAGGAATGTAAATCATTAAATGAAAATGTCAATTAGAGTTGCATGTTAATAATTTTTATTTAATGGGGATTAAATAGGCATAGAAAATAAAGAAAATATAAAATTAAATAATTAAATAGAGAGGAATAACTGTATATAATAATAATGATGATGATGATAATAATAGCATATAGGATTTATTAGGGTTAATTAGGTTTATGGTTAGTGTTTATTATAATTTATTTGGGTTAGGGTTAGGTTTAGGGTTTAGCGTTTATTATACTAAATATGATAATTAATATGTTCTCTTATAACAAACTATTATATACATTATTATCAACTCTACTTTTAATAATATCATATTATTATACTTAACCTATATATATATTATCTTATTAATATCTACTTGAATTTACTATGTGTAGCTTGAACAATTAGATGATAGTTTATTAAACATATAATTCAATATTATGTCCTTATTTTAAACATGTCAAGTATAATAAGATGAACTTTGATTCAACTTAACTCATTGACAAATCTAGTGGGAGTAAATGAAAGGACGTGTTTAGTAATTTATCTTTTCTTGATATTTAATGACACATTTATATCAATAAAGAAATAAATAAAAATCAATTCAAGATTATAAGTTTTATAATGAGTATCTTATGTGGATAATTGTTAGCTTTATATAGTTCACTAAGATATGGTAGAATATATTTATGATTTGTCTAGCCGGTTGAAGAGTTTACATATTCTATAATTTAGAACCTTTCGAGAACAACCTTGATAATAAGATTTAGTGGTTGTCCTCATTTTTAGGTAGTGAGATTTCACTCATATACCCTCCACTATATCTATGCATGGCGCTAGAAGTTGATCTACGGACTTATATCATATGGTTATACAACAAGTTAGGTTGGTTGTCTACGAGTGGCGCGTCCTATGACCCATTCCATTTCAAATCATATCATCAACTCTTGATCTTGCCTCAGATGGAGCCATGATTAGTGGCTACGTCTAAATTTTTGTATTGGTTTGTCCACCACACTAATGCACCACACCCGAGATTTATTGAGGATGAGGTGTTTTCCAGAGAGCATGATCGGATATCTAGAGAGCTGATGGTGATTAATGATGAGTGAAGGTTTTGTCATAGCTTGCCTCCGAGTATCACTCTTGGTTACCCTAGAGTATCTATGACTAGAATCTCTGTTGATGATGTGAGGGAACCAATAACATATCAAGATGAGTGGACTCTGAGAGTGATAGTTATTATTCGAGCTCGAGAAGGCTACCGAGGGATTTAGTTTTAGGATTATGAGTTTTTCTTAGTTAGGTGTTGGGGCTTTAGTAACCTTTTGATGTATATAGTGCTGTTATTGTTTTAATCCCGTAGTATGTATATCTTTTGCAATTTGAACTATTTCATAATGTTTTGCTATATATGTATGTATGTATATATATGAACTCTTTCTACTTATGATCAACTTGAGTATTGATGTATTTTTGGAAATGTGTTCTCATGATTTATATATATATGTACAGAATAGCATGATACATTTGAGTTAAATTCTTTCTAAGCATGAGCGGTTTGTGAATTATTAAACTTATAATTGAATTGATTTGTAATAATTACTTTTGCATGGGATACATCTAGATTGAAAAACTATAGATCAAAAATGGTTGTCTGCAAATCATTTGTCTAGAGAATATAACGAAGGAGTGGAGTTTTTCATCAAGTTTGCAATTGAACATGCTAGGGACTCTAGTAAAAATGGTCTGCCCTTGTTTGAATTGAGCTTATATTTAGCATATCAATGCTGATGATTTGAGATATCATTTTTTTATGTATAGAATTGATACAAATTACACTTATTGGATATGGAATGATGAGATAGAGTCTAAATATCATAATGAGGAATTTAGGAAGAAAAGTAGCTGATCATCATTTGAGAATTATAAGGGATATTCGTTAGAGGAGATGACTCCCAAGGTTGAGTAAAGTGCTTGGGATTGTCCAAAAATATTCAAGAAGTTATTGAATGACTCAAAGAAACCTTTGTACGATGATTGTAAGATGTTTGCTCGATTATCCACTACTTTAAGGTTGTACAACTTAAAAGTATGTAACAGATGGAGTGATAAGAGTTTCACAGAATTATTAACACTTATAAAGGATATACTTCCTAATGACAATGTTCTACCCGATCGTACCTATGTAGCAAAGAAGATTATTTCATCTATAGGTATGAGTTATGAGAAGATACATCTATGTCCTACTGATTCTATTTTATTTCGCAGTGAGAATGTGTCTTTGGATAGTTATCCTAATCCTGAATGCAAAGCACCTCAATATAAAAAAATGAGGTGCTAGCTAAGGTGTTATAATATTTTCCTATAATACCAAGATTTATGTGGATGTTTGATGATGTTGAAGATGCCAAAAACTTGAGATGGCATATTGATGAGAAGATAGATGACGGGCTTCTTAGACTTCCATCTAACTCTCCACAATGGATGACAATTGATGGCTTGTTCCTTATATTCAGTAAAGAAGCAAAAAAACATGCATCTTACACTTTTTATGAATGGAATGAATCTTCACAATCAAGGCACCTATAGTATATGGTTAGTGATTTTGGTTATATACAATCTGCCTCCACTACTTTATATGAAATGTAAGTATATAATGTTGTCTTTACTCATCTCAAGGCCAAACCAACCGGGGAATGATAGTGATATATATTTGGCACCTTTGATTAATGATTTGAAGTTCTTGTGGGACATGGGAGTTGTAGTATTTGATGCATACAGTGAAGAAAATTTCACTTTGAAAGAAATGTTATTCTGTACTGTAAATGATTTTTAGGCGTATGGCAACTTGTTAGGTTATAGTGGGAAAGGCCATTATGCATGCCCAATATATGAGGAGAATACTTTATTTGTTAAGCTAACACATGGCCGGAAGATTATCTTTCTTAGGCATCGTTGATTTTTACCAAAGAATCATCATTATTGTAGGTAAAGGAAAGAGTTCAATGGCTTCTGGGAAGACATGTAGGCACCAATCCGGTTGATGGGTCGACAAGTGTGGCTGAAGATGAAATATTTTAGTGTCAATTTTGGGAAGAAGAATAAATATAAGCCTCCATCGATTGGGTAGAAGAAGATATTTATATTCTTCGACCTTCCTTATTGGGAATCTCTGTACGTGAAACATACCCTTGATGTGATGCATATCAAGAAAAATATATGTGACAGTCTTGTTGGTACATTACTTAATTTTCCATGAAAGACTAAAGATGGCATTAATGTTTGAATGGATATGGAAGAAATGGGTATTAGATAGGAACTAGTTCAATGAGATAATGGAAGAAGAATATATTTACCACCGGCATGTGATACTTTCTCCAGAAAAGAGAAAATTTCATTTTACCAATCCTTTATCAGTGTCAAGGTTTCAAATGGGTATTCTTCAAATATCGGAAGGCTCATGTCGATGATATACAGAAACTAATTAACATGAAGTCCCATGATTGTCATAATTTGATGTAGCTAATTATTGTCCCAATATTCAAAGCAAAAGCAATGAAAATGCTATTCAAACACTTGAATTTGGCATGCATGCTCACGTATATGGAACCAACACCTATCATAAAGAAATAAAATGTACAACATATATAGCATCATCCACCTCAGCTAACTATTGTATCCTGTGGAAGGACGGTAATCATCAAAGGCGTTGGCTCTAGCTAGTTGCGAATAATTGAGACGCCTTGTCTTGTATGTGGATTTGACTTCGTGCATATGATCGTGGACATATATTGGCCTAACATAAGTGTAACAACCCCAAAATTCACTACTGAAAAATTTCGTTTAATTAAAAGAAAATTAGCGGAAGAGAAATAACAAAACCGTAAATTTTGGGATATTACCACCACACTTAGTACCAGACCGGTTCACTTATACTGTTCCAGTACCAAGTGCTAAGGCTAAAAGAGTAAAATACAATTTTACGAGAAACTTAAGCATTTATAAATCAAACTAGCGCAGTAAACAATTTACGAGAGTAAAATCCAACAACGATGGTTACAAAATAACAAATACATTGAATTTAAAAGAGACAAATTAAAACCCTACAATTTACTGGATAGTACCTTATACTTTTTTTCGAGAGCCCACTTGAATAGCACCTGAAACGATCTTCAAGGGACGCTGCTCATTGAATAGGCAGGGGCTCCACGAATGGAACCCTTCAGCACTATGGTACTGAGTAACCCCTTTAAATCACACTTAACAACATGTCCGCAATGTAACATACGATACTACATATACACATAATGGAAGGTAAATACTTAATATCCACAATCATACAACCACATACTTAACAAATCAATCATATATTAATAGGCCATAGAGAACAATCGATAGTTCTGGGCCTTAAGACCTTAGTCCATCATTATCAAACATATCGGATTATAATTATTCGTGTGAGTGCGGGAACCCCACTATTATTTGCCGGTGGACCAGTCATGCCCCAACTCACATGGTATTCCACTATAAGTGATTAGTATTTTTTCATAATTTATTCATAGCCAAATCAAATTTATTGAGCTCGGGACCCCCATTATTCTAGCTAGTGGATTGGAATATACATATACATCATCCAGGGTAAAAATATCCTGGGCCACCATTATGTCCGGTGGATCGATACTCATAAACATTATCCAGGGCGAAACATCTTGGGCCACTATTATATCCGGTGGATCGGTGTTCATAAACATAATTCAACTGGGCCCGCCTCATTAATCTTTCACTTTAACAATTAGTGTTTTCCCTTTTTTAATCAGCACAACAATTACATTTATTTTTCCTCGATAGGGAGATCAAGATCCCGGGACACAAAGGTACACCGGTCGCACTAGTGCATAAAAGCTACTCAGTACCCTTCAACTGTTAACTCAAGGACACAAAGGTACCATGGTCGTACTGGTGCATAAAGCTAACTCAGTACCCTACCGATAAGGACACCTAATCCTTAAGTATGCATACCCCTAAGTATATACCAAATTTCCCTTCTTAATTGTCATAATTACTAAATTACCCTACTCCATTATCAAAATTACCAAAATACCCTCTAGTCAGTTAAATTACCAAATTACCCCTCATGTTTATCATATTTACCATTTTATCCTTCTCCATTATTAAATTATCAAAATTACCTTTTAGTTATTTAAAGTATTATTTTAACCTTCTCAATTATTATAATTACCAAGTTACTCCTTTCCAATTTCCACTTTTACTCCTTTTATTTACAAAATTACCATCTTACCCATTTACTACAAAATTATCATTATGACCTTTAATTATGAAATTACCATTTTTCCCTCATCTTACAAAATTACCAATTTACCCTTTAATCACAAAATTACTATCTTACCCTTTAATCACAAATTTACCCTTTTGCCCCTTTAATCATAAAATTACCATTTTACCCCTTATTTCCAAAATGACCAATTTACTCCTTTCTTCCAAAGTTACCACTTTATCCTTTTACTAACAAAATTGCCATTTTACCCTTGCCTCCAAAATTACCAAAATACCCTTTTTAATTAATAATTACCTTTTTCCCTTAGTACACCACTTATATTAAATTATTATTATTACTACATAAAATATTAATATTAACTCCTCATCCACCAATCTTATAATTAATATAACATTATTAGCACCCATATATATATTAGGCCATATTCTTGTACAAAATACCTTACTAAAATCCCTTAAGGCTCACAAAATATTAAACATATATTAAGGATCACAATAGCATATATATAACATGGTTAATACTTAACATTTTTATTAACAACCAAACTCTTACCCTAAATAATATTTCCATACATAGCAATAATCTATCATGCTTCCTTTTCATCAATCAACACAAGAACCACATATATCATATTAAACAACACAAACCAAGCATAATAATATATTAAAAATCCTAATGTGCTAACATAGATTAATCCATGCGTTTAAGTGAGATTTAACGATTACCTCGATTTCCATAAAAACGAACCTTACCGGTATTCCGGTTAAAGGTTCAAGCATTGATTATCAAAACCAATACCTAAAAATAATATCAAGACTTATTACATTAGAAATAATAAAATCAAAGTATAAAACTTTAAAATGCTTAATTAATCAAATACTTAAATTAAAATATAAGTATACCTTAAAATTATTAAACAACTAGATCAATAAATGAAGAAACTCATGATGCTAATGCAACATGAGCTGCATGCAAAGAAATGAGGAGGAGGGGGCTTGAAGGTGGTGAAAAGAGGAAAAATGGGCAATTTCGGGTTAGAGTTTTTAGGCTAGGAAAAGAGGCATGTGGGAGAGGATTTAAGGCAAGGGAAGGATGTAGAGGTGGAGAAGGCGGCTAAAGGTGGCAGAGATGGTGGCAGCGAGGCTGCGAAGGTGGCGGCCGAGGAGGGAGGTCGAGATGGAGGCTAGTGAGGAAGGAAAATTGAGAGGGAAAACGAGGGCCTACGGGTAGTGGTTTCGACCAAATGAGGATTGGGGTAGTAGAGGGGGTTGTAGGGATTATTGTGGTGGCTCAGGTGGCGGCATGGGCGGCGGATCGGGGCTGCATAGGGTGGTTGCCGAGAAGGGGGTAAAGAAGAGAAAAAGAAGAGAGGAGAAAGAAGGGGGATGTGGGTTGTGATCAGTCAAGGGTGAGGTAGAGGGTGGTAAGGGGTGGTTCAGATGGTGGTTGAGGCGGCAGAAGCGGCGGAGATGGGCGGCAAAACAAAAATAGGGGGATAGAGGGGATGAGAAGAAAGGGAGAAAGAGGAGGCTCAGGCAAGGCATATAGCGCTCGAAAAATCACAGAATGAGGCAGGGAAGGGGGAAGAAAAAGAAGAGAAAGAGAGTGGAGGGGATAGGGAGCATGAGGGTGGTAGTAGGTGGTAGGAAAATGGGAGTTGCAGGGAGAGGGGGAGGGAGACAGGGATGGTGGGACCGGGATGGTGCAGAGAAAACGATGAGAGGGAGAGAGGGAGATAGGGGAAGTAATGGGGGAGAGGGAGTTGCAGGTGGATGGCTAGAATTCTTGCCGTGGATGGAGGAAGAAGAAAGAAAAAAGAAGAAGGAGAGTCAGGGGAGGGGCTGGTGCGTGCGACGGGCGGCCAATAAAAGAAAGCAGTAGGCCGACCCGGTCGAGGAAGAAAGAAAAGAAAAGAAAGGGCGGCCGGTTGCACGGGAGAAAGAAGAAGGAGCCGGGCTGGGGAAAGAAAAGAAAAAAGGGGCGGATGGACGGGGGAAGAGAGCGGGCGGAGAAAAAGGAAAGAGGAGGAGGGGAGAGATGGGCCGGCGGCCCAAACGCAGGAGAAGGGCAAGCCAGCCAGCCGACAGCCCAAAGAAGAAGAAAAGAAAGAAGAAAAAGGAAAAAGGAAAAAAGAAAAAGAAAAGGAAAAATGGTATTAAATAAGATAATTTAATTTATAAAATAATACAATATAATATTTTTGGGTAATAAATTTATTTAATAATTTAATTTAATATAATTAAAATATAAGGGTTTAAAAAGGATAATTTTAGTAAAGTAAGGGTTTGAAAATTTGTTTAAATAATAAGGGTGTGATAAAAGAACAAAATATCTATTTTAATTTCTTAAATATTTATACCCAATTTTATTTACTCAAAATCCATAAAATAATTAAAATAAATAGATTTAAGGGCTAATTTATCACAAATAAAATTTATTTATTAAAATATAAGCTTTTAAAAATTTGGGGGATTACAATAAGCTGGTGGGAAAAGGCATCTTTTGTGCCGTATGTTTGCTAGCAAAGTGTAATACTGCATCGACTCCCCTTATTTCTTGTCCGTGTGGAGTTCATTTCAGGTGTCGGTTGTATTTTCATAAAGCTGACAACTTCTTGGATGAATGATGTCCTAGTACGTATAAATTCTTGTATGAATCTAAATTATGGTGAATCCTTTCACATATAATATATAAATTTTATAGTATACTCTATGTTTATAGAAGTATAATTCTCTATAAGTCAGACTTATACAAATATACGTCCATTTTTTATAATATAGTCATAATAACATTTTATAAGGTATATCCTATCCTATTTTTTATGGTTTTATAAATTTTATTTAGCTATATGAAATTATTTTCATAATTTATAATACTTATATAAAAATTGATATTATTTTATAATTTATACTTATTACATACAAAAATAAGATCATTTTTATTGTATATAAATTTTACTTATAGGGACATGTGCATTTTTATAAATCTTATAACTATATATATTATGATCATCTTCAGCCATTACGATAAACCTAGGGTAATTTTTATAATTTTTTTATCTTTATTTATAAATATGGTGTTATTTTTTATAATTATATGGGCACAAATTCATGATATACATCGTATGAATACATCACATATAATAATTATATTCATCATATATAACAATTAATTAATGAACCTAAAATATTTTTAATAAACCTTTGTCTATTGAACCTAAAACAATAACTTGTTGAACCTTTAAGAATTAATAACTAAAAAATAATGACTTGATGAACTTATGACTATTAAAATACTAAACCTAAAAAATAAGTGATGTATTTTTTTTATCTGTTGAACCTAAGCTAATAATTTGCTAAGCCTTTGAAAATTAATTACTAAGCCTAAAATAATACTTGTCGAATATATACTAATTAATTACTAAACCTAATTAATATGTGATGAACATTTATCTCCTCAACCTAATTAATATTGTTGATCCAAATATGCCACCATAAAATTCACAAATAGACTATCAAAGTGAAATGGAAGCTTTGGGATCAAAAGAACATATACCGATGTTAAAGTATCGTAAGCAAGATAAAAAGGTTGTTTGGTTGAAAGTAAGTAGAGGAAGAAAGTATTACTTCTCTCGTGGAACGATAAAAGTTTATTCGTTTAGTTTAAAAGGCTATCTCATATATCTTAACAAACTTGATATAATTATAAAATATAACACAGAATACACCTTTTAAAGTATACTCGGTGCATGATATGAATAGCGGCAAGGCGTTGCCTCAAATTTTCCACCAAATCCCTTATGCAAAGAAGCTAGTCTTGTAGTTCCCTCTATCCTTTCCTTAATGGAAAATATTTCAGTATACTAAAGAGAAAAAGAAAGGGAATATTTATATTGTAAATAACAAACCAGAAAAAAGAAAAGAAAAGAAATGTTTTATGTGCACGAAAATTGAGTACGGTTAGAAATTCATAATCTACCCATCCTATAAACAATTCTTAAGCAAAAGATGCTAAGAGAGAAGGAAAATGACATTCAATTTAAATAATATTATTTGCGTATAAATATTTTACTTTACATATTATATGCACAAACAATTAAATGCAGTATACATTTACTTACGAACAATAATTACTTACAAACTAGTTTAATAAATAAAATAAATAGCATATTATTTTATTATCTATGCATATAATTTATCAATAAACAGAAATTGTCTCACAACCACAAATATCATTGTGGATGACTCCTTCTATATCTAAAAGGAATCTGGAAGCCCTAGGGCTTTAATTATCTGCCCGCAAACGAAAAAGATAAAAGACCCTCCCGTGAACAGCAATAACAAAACGAGGGAGAGAGAAGGAATAATTTTTTTTTTTCTTCTTCTGTTGTTGTGGGTGGGGGGAGGGGAGGGGTTGCCCTGAAGTTTGTCGGCTTAATAGGGTTTATCATGAAATTCTCATATGCATAGTTTGACTGTAATCATATATTTATGCGAAATGAAATAATCAATCTAAGTCTCACCAAACCCTCGCGAGACAGATTTGCATGCGAAGATATTGGTGTCTTTAATTAGAACTTGCTTGAAGCCTTTTTCTTCAATCGACGGAGTTCATTTTTATAAAGATGGAAAGAGTGAGATATTTTTGCATGGGAGTAAACAATTCTGTAAGACGATACTTTTAGTTGCCATATTTGCAAGTGGGAGCTGGTAGGTATCTTACTGGCGGCTATTGCTTCTATTTAATTACGTCGTCCACGTCTAGCCGGCTAGGCCCATATAATCTTACTTTGGCTTAGACATTTCTTTTCTTGATATGCACAAAGATTAAGACACTATTTAATTTTTAAAAAGTTTAAGAAAAAATTTTAAATAAAAAATTTTTCTTAAAGAAAATTATATAGTTAATGTTTATTAATTTTATACCATCTTATTTTTCTATTTTTTTTTCTCATATAAATCAAATACAAAAAATTATTTTTCTCACCATTTTTTTTCTTTTCTTAAAATTTTTCATGAATCAAATGAAGCATAAGTGTCTGGAAATATGATTACAATTCATTGTATTAATGCAATCATATATATAATTATTATAATGATATATTTAAATACCAATTGATAATAATAATATAAACATGAAATCTGAAATATTCGACGTCCCAATCTCTAAAACGATTAACCATGACCTCATCTGCCGGTTTCGACATCTATGCACAAGGAATCACATACATAGATTTCGTTAAGAGTGGATTGGCACTAAGCAAAGTAACAATAATATAATACGCCGTGTTTGACGAACTCCAACGGAAAGTTAGTGCATTTGAGCTAGCTAGGTAGCGTATCCAATCCCCTTCTTCTTTTTTTTTTTTTTTTTATCCTATGTGTCTAACACAGGCATGCATCAAGTTGCTGTACATATATATAATTATATATACACTACAATATACCCTCACGTCGGAGGGGGGGGGGGGAATGGTACAAGCAAATTTGTTATTTGTTTGTGCACGAACACCCTATTCGGATGATAAATATACATATTAGTTCGATAAATACGCATCTTATAGTAATAATAGAAATATTATAAATACTGAGAAGATGTGCATGGTTAATATAAGATGTACATTTATTTATAGATGTATATTTGACATAGTATATATATCAGATGTGTATACACGATTGTCTGATGTCTATTTATTTATAAAATATACGCATTTATCTATAAAAAATGTGTAGTAATTTTATCAAAGACGTGCGTCGAGGAACGGATGGAAGAAGAAAGAGAGACGATGAGGCACTATGCATCCTATTGCTAGCCACATGATGCAATAACCAGTGAATTTTTGCCCCTTCAATACTGAGGCTGACATATATTTCGTTTATTTTATTTTGGTAAAAAGTTTGACATAGATATTAGAGGGATCCTAGGGATAACAATAAGATGTGTTTTATGTGATATATTTTTGAATAACTATGAATATAGATATAAAGGAAGGAAAACAAAATATGCTTTAAATTTGGATATGTATACGAGTAAATAATTTTTAAATTCATGCATGTCTCCATATTCCTGTAAAATTACCCTTTATTTAAATAACCTATCAATTTTTTAAAGTTAAAAGTTGAAATATAACTAAATACAAATAATTTAAATATATAATATTAACATTGGATGACATTTATTTTAAATTTAAAAAAATTTATCCGTTAAATATATTACTAGATATAGATATGGATATAGATAAAAAAAATAACAATAAAATTTTGATAAGAGTTTTTTTTTAATGAATTTGTAAACTGATAAAAGATATCAGACCCTTGTTATTCCTAACGGAGGCATACTGAAACTCATGGGCCTGCCTAAACGCCCTAACATAACAAGAGAAAACAAAATTTTTAAATTTTCTTCAATTGTTCTCACACCACACCCAGGCTTTTTAATTTAATGAGTCAAAAAATCACGTGTGTCGCTGGAACGATGCTACATTTGTATTTTCTACACCGGGGCCCCCGTCCCAAGAGAAGGAATGGAAAACTAATACGTCACCCTACATGTTTAGGCCCATAACTATACTTCGAGCTTTGGGTGTATTTAGAGATGATAAAAGTTGACCCGACCCGAAAAATCCGACGAATATCAATTCGATTCCTTCGAAATCTGATAAGATTTTATTCGAATAATTAAAAGTTCGAAACTTATCCAATCTGATCCGATATATATCTGATATCCGATATAACTTAGGCTTCAAAACTCAAGTTAGTGATTGAATCGTGGTCTTATTCTAGACTGAACTAGAAAGTTCAGGCTGTCATCAATCGCCACAAATTTTTTTTTGGCACTTTCTGGCGCTTGCTTTCGCAAAAATACCTACGATAGAAAATATATTAAACTTGCGTTAGAACTCAAAATCGGCAATACTTAGATTAGGTTAGATTAGATTCAGCACAATGGTGTGTATTCACGCAGGACATGGAATTTGCAAACAATTTCGACCAGTTTATCATATTTCCAAGAACGAAACCATGTCTTCGTCCACCCTTCTTCCAGGAACTCCTATATATATGTGGAGTTGACGTGAGACGATCTTAGTTCAAAGATTTCAAGACAGCTTTGTAGACAGACTATCACGACGAGTTAATTGCTTTTATATATCTATATACATTTTAAATCCTTTCTTAAAGTATACCACGTTGGATCTAGTCTGCACTCCAAAGAACCCCTTAATTGGCAGCATTAATTCCGTAGAGATTTGAAGGTCCTAATCAACAATCATTCCGCGCAAGCACTACCTCCATGTCCCTTCGTTAAATCAATCGTCATCTTTCTGGGGTTATATTATATAGCTCTAAGTTCCGTGGAGTCTCAGATGTTGTAATAGATCGTAGAAAATGAAACAAACATGTACTTAGTATATAAGAATTAATCGAACCCATAATCTCTTTGTTAATTGTCTACTTAATGCTTTACTCACTAAAAAAGTTAATGCTCTACTCAATATACTAATATCAGATCCCATTTTTATACTACTCAATAAGAAGCAACCTCGCTCATGGCCACGGAGTAACGCAGGAACATTCTAGGCTCCAACATCTACGTACTAGTGTGCACCCTGTAGCTGAACGTTTGTTCTCTCAGGCATATATAAAACTACAGAGATGGATTGATGCCCGATCAATTTCTTTAATGATGTGATGCAGAGAATCCAAGGGAAATGCATCGATCGTTAGATGACAGAAACTAGCTATCGTATAGTAAACACCAGTGAAGCATGCAGACGTGGTAGCATTGACGATGACACAGGCAGTGACAAAATTAAATTAAAGCTGGATGGATGTATGATACTAATGCAAACAGCCAATAAATCATGGAATTAATGCTTGAAAAATCACCCACAAAGTATCAAAGATTCAAAATGAACGGAAGAGTCGCCCTATTATTTAAGCCAGTAGGCCTTTCCTCCAGAAAAATGCAATCGAACCAGAATATATAAGAGGGTCAATGATCATATACCCCCTTTTTATTTTATTTTTATTTTTTTATTATGTTGAAATAAATACACATGTAGAAAAAAGATAAATAAGCGCAACAAATCACTACTGCCACATCATAACGATGATGCAGCCACGCAGGTACAAGCATACAACTGGGACCTCGGCCTACTAGACACCCGCCGTATCAAAATAGACAGACGTGAAACGACTAACTAGAATAGGAAAGCAGGACTTTTCGAACGCGTTGTAGAGCCACCTGCCTGTGAATACACAAAATGACAAAATGAAAGAACAAAATTAATTAAGATGATATAATTAGCTTGTCGAATCATACGAAATATATATATTATGGATTAGTGTATTCATTCCAGCATCATACCCGATTTATTCTTCAGATTCTGATTCCATCTCTGCAAATAAATCATCTTCTTCAATCCAACAATCAGGAATGTGAGAGATGTCAAGACCCCTCAGGGGAAGCTTCTGACAACATATAATGTGCAATCTTTGCAAAGACGCGAGTACTTCCTGCGGCAAAGAAGACAAGTTGGGACAGTGCCAGAGTTCGAGGCCCAAGAGATTGCAGCTTTTCATCCAATTTGGTAGACAAGTCAAACCCTCACAATCGTCGATAGAAAGATCGCGAAGAGAAGGAGCCGCAGCTTCAAGCCCATTCGGCAAACCCACCAATTTTGGGACACCCCAAACTTTTAACATTTCGAGGCTCCGCAACCCATTTGGCTTCATGCCTCCAAGTCTAGGTTCGGAAGGTAATTCTACCTGCCAATCTAGTGATTCACATTCAATTATCACCAACTCCTTTAGGACCGTCAGATATACCAAGCTATTGGAAAGAAGCGATGACAATTTTGGACATTTGACGACATGTAGTGCATGAAGTTGTGTGAGGAATTTGATCTTCCCTACAGCGTCATCATCTTCATCTTCTTCTGGAAACAATGATATCAACTCATCACAACCTCTTAGTTCGAGAATCCGTAAGGAAGGTGGGTTTACAAATCCCGTCATCCCTTTAGGGAACAAGTACCTGCTTTGAACAGTGAGCCGCAAGTATCGTAGATTTATGAATTTTCCCATATAACTAGGTAGTTCTTCTAGTCCAGAACAACCAGAAAGATGCAACGCTTGCAAATTCAGCAACTTGCTTATTGAAATCGGAAGTGCTTTAATACTTCGATTGCCTTCGAGACTAAGATACCTTAAATGTTTCAATTTTCCAATTGAATCAGATATTTCCTCAATGTCACAACGACTGAGATCCAAAACTCTTAAGCGCCTAAAAGTCAATATGATTTGTTCCATTAACTTTTTGTTAACCGATCTCCTTTTGTTAGCTCTCATAATTAATGTTCTCACCTTATTAGCTTCAACTATTAATTGTCTTGGAAGCTCCTCCTTATTAGATAAGTCATCATCTTCGCACCATGCTATATGCCTGACAGATCTTGACACAATAGGATTATCCCAACTCACCAACCCTAGCTCCTCACCCATCACTTTCATTGCTAAGTCATGCACAAGGTCATGCATTTCACACCCACATACTCGCTTGCTAGCTAAAATACCTGGTTTATGCAGTAAAGATCTTGACATTAGTTCTTCAAGATTTTTGTACCCCGTGTCTTCCAATTCATCATTTAGAGTATTGTCCCGCTTTACCAAACCCTGTGCGATCCACATGGCAACCACATCATCTGCATATAATGTATGATCTTTTGGAAAGATGGACAAATACGCAAAGCAAGAATTTAGTTGAGAATCAAGGGCGCTATAGCTCAATTTCAGCGCAACCAAGATACCTCCGTTCTTTTCTTCAATCTTCCACAAATCACTTTCGGCAACCCGACGCCATTTCCTTCCGTCTCTCTCACCCCTTAGGGAGCTACCCAAAGTCTTAGCCGCTAAGGGAACTCCCCCACATCTTTTAACAATAGCCTCCACGTCTTTTGTAAGGTACGGATATTTTTTATACTCTTCTTCGGTACCGAAAGCATTTTCAATAAACACAGACATGCACACAGCAAAAGGAAGTTCCTCTAAATCATAGGGCTTCTTAACCCCTATGATTCTTGTTGCAACTTCTTCATCACGTGTCGTCACTAGAATCACACTCCCTTCTGCACCGCAACCTGCTGATAATAATATGTCTTTTAACTCATTCCATTCGTTCGCATTTCTAGTCCAGATATCATCCAATACCATGAAGTACTTTTTGTCTCGCACTTTGCTTCCAAGCATGTCCACCATCCGAGCGAGACCTAACCCTTTTACATTAAGCAACCTTTCTAACACCAACTCTAAATTAAATGGATCAGAAACACATGCCCAGAGTTTTATATCAAAATTCATTACAATAGCCGGGTCCGAGTAAACCAACTGAGCAATTGTTGTTTTACCAAGCCCGCCAATCCCAACAATGGGAAGTACTGAAAGCCCAAAAGAACATTCAACATCATTCCTCGACACTCTATCTAATATCTCACTTTTAGCCTTATCTCTCCCTTTAATGTTGTCAAATTTATTAACAAACGGCAAAGGATATGTGATTCGATGGCTGCTTTGCGCAACAGGTACTGTTTGGGCTAAATTTGCAGCTACGAAGTGAAAATTACTTGTTTTATCATCAATGTCCCCTAATCTATCAAGGATCTTACGTATCTTTGTGCTCAGACTAAAAGGGGAAATGAATTTTCTCTTTGCGGATGAAATACATTTACGCACCTTGTGTCGCTTGTTACTACATTCTCCTTTCACTGCCTCCAATTGCAATACGTCGGCATCAGCTTCATCCAACAGATCGTCAATGTCGTAACAAACATCTTTGAGGTCCCTCACCCACTTCTGGATATGTTCGTTATCTGACTGTCTCTTCTCGGCGTCCTCAATAAAAGAACAGATGGGGTCCAGGGACCTCTGCAGCTTTCCAAGGTGTTCCTTGGCTAAACGGGCGGACTTAATCTTGCCAGCAGCGTAGCTGCCTAGTTTTTCAACAACTGCAACTGCTAAACTGAAGACAATATCGGCCATGGGTCCTTTTAGGATTAAAAGGATGGTTTCTTATAGGATTCGGGTGGCGGATAATAATGTTGGGAGGAAGACTTTCCTTACTGTGCAGAGGATAATATCTGCGACCCAAGATGGTTCCTGTATATGGAATAATTAACCAAGCGCAGGCTGGGATGATAGATGTCGCGGACATGGATGGATGAGTGGACTTGCCCGAAGCGAGGTTTTCTTGAATTAAAGGAACGCTGAAGGAGGCCTCTCTTTTTCCTCTATTCCTTTCTTTGCTTGGTTGTTCGGGCATGGATTATCTGTTTTCGTGGCGCAGGGTGCTTGCGGGAGTTGGGTTAAGGCATCCATCCTGATGTTATATTCTTTGTTCCGGCGTGGTGGCATAGTATTTCTGTGATTCTTTTCTAATAAAATCTCAAAAAAAAAAAACTAAAAAATTGCAAGGTATAAGCTACTTAAAGAAGCTTTGTAAAACACTGCCTGTCAAATATATTTTTTCATTAAAATACTAATAATTTTAATATGATATAAGTTATATTCAACGTCGCCAAACACACGATATCGCCAAACTTCAACAACTCCCCCTTACATTTTCTATTCCAGGACTTGTTCTTTTCTTGATCCTAATAGCCTTACAAATTACATCAACATCTATTGTGTTGTGTTGTTTATAGAGCCAAGCTAAAAGAGTCCGGTCTTCACCACCTCCGGTGAGGTCGGGCGAACAAGGTTTCGAACCTGTGGCAGATAGTTTTCGCGCTTGTATTGAAGTGATAGAGTATTGTCGGTCGGTGTAACATATGCTTTTGAATCTCATAATCTTAAACGGGGAACGTCACCTTATCCCACTCCAAAGTAACAGATATGATTCCTAGATTGCATGTGCGGATGTGGTTCGTCTGACTATTTTTCTAATCTTATGTAGTTTACCTTTTTTTTTTTGGTAAAAAAATAACTGCAACAAACAATACACGTTTCACGCCTAACTTTCTACTGTTTCACTTTTTAGGGCTTGTTCGGTACGGGTAACGGTTGAAATTTTTTTTTCCTATTTTATATTTTTAATATTAAGTATTAAATAATAATGAATATATTTTTAATAAAATTTTTATTTTAGATTAAATTAAAATTTAAAATAAGTGTTTTTTATAATAAATATATTTATTTTAAATAAATTATAAAAAAATATAAAATATAGAAATAATTTTTACATCCTCATTACTTTCATACTTATTCGATTCTTATTTGGTATTATATAAAAATAATAATTTTAAAATAGCATAAAAATTATTAAAAATAAATGATTATATAAGATAACATTTTTTTTTTAAGATAATCAGAAAATAATTGTTTTCAATAAGTAATATAAAAATAATATGGTCAAGCCCAACTCTAAACCCACCTCAACTTTCAGTTGCATCACGCAAGAATCGGCAAAAGTAGCAGAGTACTTGACGAAAGGGAGAACATAATAAGTAAACTGCTTTATGCTGCACTTAAATTCGTAGCATAAACTATAAATCAAGCAACAGAAAGGATAGATTATTTGCTTTCTCAGTGAGAAAGCTAGGAAATCGGGTGATCTCATCTCATGATATCTATCAAAAAAAAGAAAAAAAAAACTCGGAAGAATAAAACAAAACATTATCAAAGATGATTAATGAGGAAAATAAAACAGAGAGGATCAAATGCAATATTCAGCAATGGAAGTTGGAAGCAAAAGAGACATCAATTAGAAGCATATCGATATCAAAGATGATTAAAGAAGGGCTGATCGGCTGATATGAACACGTTACGTAGAAAAAAACGATCGATAGGGTTGGAATTAATTAGCTGTCTGCATTTCTTTGTGTGGATTGTTAGTTTTATTTATTTATAGTTACTTGCTGTTCTCATTCGGTGCGTGGACCCCGCGGGCTAAACCTTTGAAATCTTGTACTTTTTTTTTTTTGTTATCGTTGCAACAACATGGCATTGGTGCTTCTTCGTGGAGCGATATGTTCGTGGAGCGGCCCACACACGTGAAAGTTTAAACTTCTTCGGCTCCGTGCAAAAGTTTTTGTTTTTTGGAAAATTAGTTTGATGCCGCTCTAATTAATAGGATAAATAGGTTAAAAATTAATATAATCTTAAAATATTTGATTCTAAATATAAAATATTATGTATATATAATTATATTAATATATAACTAATTATGCATAATATACACATAATATTATTTATATATCTGTATAAATTAAAGACTACTCAAATTAATCTAAATATTAAATAAATTGTTCAACTTAATTTGATTTATTTGTCTGTAATTAAGCCTACGGGCAAGAATCAACTTTTGATTTTAAGGTGAGAAAAAGAAGTAAGTTTTTTTTTTACTATTAATCACCTTAATTTTATCATTATTAATATTGTCTTAATAATAACTAATTTAAAAATATTATTTTTAAAATAATTTTTAAATATGAGTCATCTTAAAAAAATTAAGCCATATCAAATAAGGGTCATTGTATTTTTAATTAATAAATAAGTTAATAATAAATTAAATAATAACTGAATTGATAAAAGCCTATAAATATCTATAAATTTTTTAGGATTTATTTATATGTAATTAAATAAATAATAATAATAATTAATTCATAACTATAGACTATTTAGATAGAATTTTACTGATGGACCTTCTATAAGTTACCGAGTTTCCATATCTCAAACATTGGAGACATTGATGGAGGTGTCTTTTTTATTGGCCAGACGATAAGATTAATTAATAATCTTTTCGTGGTCTGATATTGGCTTGTTGCGATCCAATTTACCTCGTTGTTGGGGGGTTTTTTTAACAACAGATGATTAATATCAATAAAGTAAGTTATACATGTCTTAATGCAATTATATCGACATCAATTCCGACTATATTAATGTATGTAGTACGTACTTTGGCGAACAACTAAATTTTTGCCTTAACCATACGATTCCTGCATTGGATATGCGGATAGGGGTGGCAAAAGTTGATATACTCCGAAAAATCTGACGAATACCGATTCAATCTATCCGAAATCTAATTCAATTTTATCTGAAAAATTATTAACCTGAAACTTATCCGATCCAATCCAATATATATCTGATATCCGATATAACGTGAGAAATCATAAGTCTAATATAAACCCGACCCGACTTAATACTTACCCGACCCTTGATATAACCAATAAAACTATATATTCAAAATTACCCGACCCAATCCATCATTTAACCAAAATCTGATATTACCCCAAAAATTATAAATCTATAAAAATTCAACTTGATACTACCCGAAAATTAACATTAACCCATTACTCAAATTTTTTAAAATTTCATAAAATATAAAATAATATAGATGCGTAACTAGTCCATACTAGTACTTACATCAAAATCTAAAAATAATATTATGTACAACTATTCCTTACTAGTACTTACATCAAAATTTAGAAACAATATACTTTCTTAAAGTTTATATCATTTCTTATGTATATACAATACCAATATTGGAATATAGAAATAAAAGTAGAGGAAAAAGGTAAGTGAGGATGCTAATTATTCATTATAAAAATTAAAGATTAATGTCTTTTATTACATCAACTATATTAAATACAAAGAAGTCAATATTAGTTGGTCATTTGTCATTTATGGCCATTATTACTTTCTTTATCTAATTTTATTTGATTTAGCTAGATATGATCAAATCAAAATATAGAAAAAAAATAATGTGTTGTTATTATTATTTTTTCCACAATTAATATTCATTAATTACTACTATTATTGTTATCATTATTTTTGTATTATTATTATTATTATTATTATTAAAATTATGTTAATATGATGTGATCAATCTATTTAAAAAATAATATGAGAAGTACAACTTTAAAAGCCTTCATTTGTTATCAATTATCAATGGTTATTATAAGTTAATATTATGTAAAGACCGTACAAGATATAAATTTAATATATACTTAAAATAATATTTAAAATCAATATGATATGAGCAAGCTAATAATAGAGTTGAATTATAAGTTATACCTTAACATAAAAAGAAAAGTGATCCGATTTGAAAACTTTTAAATTTAAAACATCAAGTACATCTCCAAAGATGAAATAATGACAAAAAATTCTAAGGCCCTAAAACAATCTATATAATACTTTACTTTTAATTGAATAAGATAAATTGAAATAAACGATCTTAAAATAATTAGTCTTTAATAACATCTTAGAATAACAAATAAAATAAAATAGCACAAGCATGAATCAAAACCAAAATGACCCGAATCCGATCTAAACTCAACCCAAAAATATAATAATTTAAACTCACTCGAATCCAATCCGAACCTTAACCAAAATTAGAATAACTCAAACTTATCCGAATCTGACTTCATCCGATCTCAACTCGACCCGATCCGAGAACTTAGAATGATCCAAGATTATCTAATACCGAGTTGATCCGAGTCAAATCCAACTCGGCCTGGTTTGATAAAATGATCTGAGATTATCTGAAACTGATATGATCCGATTATCATTTAACTCGATCCAATAGTGACATGATCTGTCCGATTGCCATCGTTGTAGATATACAGTGACGACATAGTCGTCGCTATAAACATAGGTGCGAAAATTTCCCCCTAAAAAATACTAATTTATCATAAGAAATAAAATAATAAGAAACATACAGCGACGACATGTCGCAGCTGTAGTTATCGAAGCTGAAAAGATTTATGTGAGCGCGAATATTTCCCTCTAAAATTTTGCCAAAAAATTAATAATAAAATTTTGGAAGCTATAGCGGCGACTTGTCGTTGCTGTATACATTATATCTGAAAATATTTCATCGAGAGGGAAATCTCCGTCGAAAATATTTTCCTTTAAAAAAAATTAATACATCTACACCCGCAACATGTCGTAGCTGTAGGTCTATGATTAAAATTTTCCCACCGAAATGGCTTGAAACAGAATTACGTCATTTTTTTGGAAGCTACAGTGGCGACATTTTGCCTCTACAGCCGTGACATGTCGTAGCTGTAGGTCCATTATTAAAATTTTCCCAGCGGAATGGCTTGTAACGGAATAACGTCGTTTTTATGTCTACAGCCGCGAAATTTTGCCTCTACAGCGGCGACTTGTGTTACCGCTAATTTTCTTCTCTTTATAACAGGTTCTCTTCCAAGCCCTAGCCAGCCACGCGTTCGACATTTCGTCTGCGTCGTCTTTCTCCACCGCGTATGCATTTTCTTCTTCAATTTCTTCAATTTTGTTGTTGTTTTGTGTAATTAAATCTATAATAGTATTATAATTTTGTTTAGCTTCAATTTTTTGTCACAAATTTTGCAAAAAAGCAACAAAATCGCCACCTTTGCACCGCCGCTCTTCGACTCGCCGTCTCTGCACTACCGCGGTTCGGTGTCGTGCTGACCGAGCTGCCTCTGCAAGGCCCTTTCACCGAGTAAGCAGGACAACATATTGTGATTTTCATTTGAATGTTAGCCTTGATGTGGTTGTGTACATAACCTTCTTTTAGGTGGCTTTTGTGTGTAGTGCTGCTAGGGTTGTAACCATGTTCTCATTTCCATTTATATAGCAAGATGGATGAGAATGCATGTTTCATATGTATTTAGGAGCTTCTAATTGTGAAGGAAAATCAAGAGGTAGAGCAAGAGGATCATCCTCCATCATGTATTCAAGTGCTAATTCATGGACATACACAACTTTGCATGAGGATTGGTTAGAGATGACATCTTCCTAATCACCAACATCTTTAGTCTGCATGGAGGATCCACTAGCCTTGGATAACTGTATAAGTGAGTTAAAAAAAATCAAGGCTTTAAAATGTCCATTAGATAAGAGGATACAAATTGCTGCATATTTTTTAAAGGGTTGTGCTGACAATTGGAGCTATAGTTAGCATGTGGTGGGCACATGAGTGGAGAAATTAGAGCACATGATGCAAATTATGTGAGCATGATTTTGTTCTACCAGTGTTAGGATGGAGTTAGCTGATCATTTTATGGTTCTTCATCAAGGCTCTTCTTTTATGGAGGAGTATTATTTGCACTTCATGGACTTGATTCACTTTGTACGGAGGTGGGTGTAGATAAGGAGAGGAAATTACATAAGTTTGAAATGGGTTTCAATGCTTGTATCTAGGAACTAATTTTGAGGTGCACCTTCCATAATCTTTTCAACATGCTTGAAAAAACGGCTAAGGTCTGTAAGGCATTGCAAGCCACAAGTGGTGAATAATAATTTAAAAAAAATTGATGTTCCATTTTATTTTATGGCATTTAAGACTAATATATATGATATTTTTGTATGCTAGCTCTTCTAATGTCTTTCGACTAAAAGCAATAATTTTAGAATAAATGGGACCTATGCATCTTGTAAAAAGTTTAGTGATTACTTTAAATACTTGATTATATGTATCATGTGATGCATGCCATATATACACTTGTGGATATATTTGGTTAATGTACAAAACACAATCTATAGACTTTGGTAAAACAGAAGGGGCCACTATCTATATAGTAGCTGAGTACATTTATACTCTTAGATCCCTTTAAATCTTATAAGGTGTGTGTACATTTAAAAATTAGAATACCTTTAGTGTGGTTTCCATTCATGGCCAGTGTTTAATAGCAATGGATAGGATGTCCAACTTATTGTGGCATACTATATATATAAGTAAAGTGGGCTTTGGGGTCCCTTTACCAAGCCCTCAATATAGATGTTAATTTATAGTAGAACATGATACTTCTATTGTTATGATTGAGCCCCATAGTTTGTGTGAGCACCGGTGGTAGGGTAGGTGGCCCTTATGTGAATATTGATATGCGCTTATAATGGTGCCCCATGACACGTGTGTTCATTGGTGGTGAGACGGGGTGTCCAAGCTTATGTCTTGGTGTTAGCGTCCATGGGAATTGTGGCTTATGTGATTTTCTTTTATGTTGGTGCCTCATGGCTTATTATGGTAACATCATGGAAGTTCTAAACAAAGAGCGTCACAAGTGTCAAGCAATTATGGTAAATTCAGACATACTAGTATATCAACTCTAAGGACTAGTTAATAATATGGTCACACAAAAACTAAGGAAATAACACACAGTAAAACTAGTTAGTTGGTTTGTCCGATTGATCTACTGTTGATAAACCAATTTACTACTCATTGGAACAAGTTACATTCTTCATCCAACCATTTCAAACCTCTTGGAACTAGTCAATCACAAATACCAAACTAAGTGAATGTTCACACAAATAATTGATCAATCCAACAAACCAATGAATTGGTCTTGGCCAACAACACCTAGACCTACAATCCACTATTGTAGAAGTATACTAAAATTTTCTTAATGAATCCTAGCATGATTCTATGTCATAAAACACTTAAGGAGACACAATCTATAAATATAATCACATGGTATATGGAAGAATACAATAAAAACATAACTTATGCCTCAATTCATGCATGAATACCAAAGAAAATCATAATTCATACCTCAATTCATAAACATGAATAATTTAATACTTAATCATGTTCACATAAACTCATGCTCAAATAAGTGAGAAAAGCACACTACGTGATACGAGTGTTATTATCTCATATGAAATTAAAGATTTGAACCTTATACTATACTCACCGATTCCATATCACAACGAAGATGGTGAAATCATGGTGAATATCTCATACAATATATCCTAGATATGCTATTACTGCCAATCACATAATATCATCCTTGAAAGCACCCTAGAGTGGGTGAATATGATTTTATGAATGGAGATATAACACCTCCATTTTTTAAAAATCATTTTTTTTCCTTAAAATATAGAGGGAGTAGAAATACAAGTCATTCTTATGAGAAATGGGGTACTACAACCTCATATAATGTTAAACTAAAAATACTTAATGGTAAGAAAGCCAAGGTGTACAACCTAAAGCTATATATGCCTTAAAAATTCTAAATTTTATCATGAAACAAGGTGATTGAATTAAAGAATTGTTCCCTAAAAAAATTCTAAAAAAATAATAATTCCCAAAACAAAGTAGTTCAATTTTTTTTTCTATAGAATTGAAGTTGGTATCAAGGAGAACTTTAGTAAAATGTCAAAATAATTCTTAAATTATATTTTTCATTTATCAAGTTCAATTTATAGTATGTTTTTATTTTTGCGATAAATGAAACTAAAAGGGTAAATACACATGTTTATTTTATACAATAAATCAATAACTTATTTCAATTGAATATAACAGATAAGATGCCAATTGATAAGAGCTGGATAACGTTAAAAAATAGTAAATCTGATGCATTTTGGGAAGGGCTTCAATCGTTTCTTACATTGGCTAAAAGGAATATAGGATCAGATGGATTGCTCTGTTGTCCTTGTAGGAGGTGTAACAATTATGTTTGGGGGAATGATATGATGGTTGAATCCCATGTAATGTGAAATGGGTTTTGTTCGACCTATGTCAGTTGGACATTTCATGGTGAAGATGAGGAGGTGGAAGTAGAGGAAAAAGGAAGAGATGAGATGGAACATGTGTTGGATGATTTGTTAGGTGGTAGCCACGAACCATATGTAGGTGATATTGATGATAATGAGGCTATTGGTGATGACTTTGGAGATATTAGAGATCCGAATTATGAAAAGTTAGTTGACGAGATGGAGTTGGAATTATATCCTGGATGTAAGAAATTATCTTCCTTGAATTTTCTAGTGAAGTTGATGCACCATAAAGTGTTGCATAAGTGGAGTAATAAGTCATTTGATGGACTTTTAAAATTGTTGAAAGAAGTTCTTCCTGATGGAAATAAGTTGCCCGGATCACACTATGATGCTAAGAAGACGATGAGTAAGTTGGGCTTGGGATACGAGTCCATTCATGTATGCGCGCATGATTGTGCCTTGTATTGGAAAGAAAATGCTGATAGAGAAAGTTGTCCAGTATGCGGTACTTCTCGGTGGGTTGATCCAAACACAAGGGGGAAGAAAGTACCACACAAAGTGTTGCAATACTTTCCTTTGACACCAAGGCTGAAAAGATTATATGCTTGTAGACATATGGTCAAAGAGATGGCATATTAGAGGGCGTTCTAAAGAATTAGGAGTGTTACGACATCCAGTTGATGGACAAGCATGGAAAGAATTGATAATAGCCATCCGATGTTTGCTAGTGATCCACAGAATTTTCGTTTAGGGCTAGCAGCTGATGGCTTTAATCCTTTTGGCATGATTAACAATTATAGTATGTGGCCTATAATATTAACAACATATAATTTGCCTCCTTGGCGATGTATGAAAGATCCATTCTTCATGTTGTCTTTGTTGATTTCGGGTCGCCATGGTCCTTCAAAGGTTATAGATGTGTTCCTAAGACCTCTTATTGATGAACTGAAAGATTTATGGGTGTCAGGGGTTAATACAAGAGATGCAATTGAGAATAAAGTGTTTAGAATGCATGCTACGTTGTTATGGACCATAAATGATTTTCCTACTTGATCGTATCTCTTAGGGTGGAGTGGAGCAGGTTATAAAGCCTGCCCTAATTGTAATGAAAATACCCCTTCTGTCAGGTTAAGGGATAAGATAGGGTATATTGGTCATCGACAATTTCTCCCCACCAATCATGCAATGCGGCGAAGTAAAAAGTTTGATGGTAAAGTAGAAAAAAGAGGCCCTCCACAAAAATTATCAACAAGTGATATAATGATGCAATTGATTCGTGTAACAAATGACACCCCTGGCAAGCATCCTGATACTTTGAAGAGGAAGAGAGGTGATGTCGTGTTGAATTGGAAGAAGAAGAGTATCTTTTATGAGTTGCCATATTGGTCCTCGAGTTTACTGAAACATAATTTAGATGTGATGCATATTGAGAAGAATATTTCTAGCAATTTAATCTGGACATTACTTGGTACTGTAGAATCAAAGGATACTGATAAGGCAAGACATGACTTGGCTGATATGAATATCAGACATGAGTTACATTTGTATTACGAGGGGGATAAGTTAATGAAGCCTCCTGCAGAATATACTCTTTCACCACCAGATCGTAAGACATTTTTGAGGTTCTTGAAGGATGTAAAATTTCCAAATGGTTATGCAGGAAATTTGAGGAAGAATGTCACAGATAATGATAGCAAATTAATTGGATTGAAATCACATGACTATCACGTTATAACACAAAGATTGTTGCCAGTTGGTGTTCGTCCATTTTTAAACAAGCAGATTGCCAACACCATTATTGAGTTGAGTAACTTCTTCACTCAAATATGTGTAAGGACACTTCATTTGTCTAATCTAGAGAAATCTGAAGAGCAGGTGATTGTGTTATTATGCAAGTTGGAATGCATATTTCCTCCAGCTTTCTTCAGCATTATGGTTCACCTTATAATGAACTTACTTGAAGAAGCCAGACTTGGTGACCCTGTTCATGGTAGGTGGATGTATCCGGTTGAGAGAAAATTGAAAGAGCTGGAGGAGTAAATTAGGAATCGGGCACGACCAGAAGGTTCAATTGCTGAAGGCTATGTGGTTAATGAAGCAACAACATTTTTTTCTATGTACTTTGAAGGAGTTGAGACAAGATTCAATCGAGTTGGAAGAAATAAAGATGTTGTTGTACAAGAGTGTCAATTATATGTATTCCAATCCCAAGCTCGTCCTCTCGGTCAAAAGGATTTTGTTAAGATGCCAATTGACAAGTTGAATGAGATTCATTGGTACATTCTTAACAATTTCCCTGAGATACAGACATACTTGGAGTAAGTGTACATCATTAACCACTTGTGATATTTAATAAATACCATTATTAATCAATGTCGTTCGGCATTAATATATCAGTTTTTTACAGTGAGCATTTGAATGAGATTGGCCAACGTGATGATAATTTAAATAAAATTCAAAAGAAAGAGTTTCTAGAGTGGTTTAACTCAAAGGTAAACTTTCCTACCATTAATTTTTGTAATAAATGCCATTAGTGTTCTAAAATGACATAATTGATAAAATTTTATCTTACTAACAGATGTACCAATTACGTCAGATGGGATTGCCCGAATGCACTAATGAATTGTTCTCCTTAGCTAATCATACATATGATGTGGTGATGACATGTCCCGTCTGTGTGATTAATGGTGTTAAATTTTTAAGAGAGGATAGAGACTTCAATAGGAATACACAAAACAGTGGTGTGTCTGTCCCCGGGCTTTAATAATGAATGTTTTTATGGATAACTTCAAGAGATCATAGAGTTGACTTACTTGTTTGGTTATTCTGTTGTCGTGTTCAATTGTAAATGGTTCAACACTGTTCCAAGTAAGAATTTGATGATCACAAGTGTGTATGAGAATTATACGAGACAACAACATCACAATTGTGTGTATGAGGTAAAAGTGGTATAAGAATGACCAGTATATATTAGGATCTCAAGCAAAGCAAGTATAGTATATTGATGATCTGTTGAACGGGTCTAATTGGAAAGTTGTTTGGGAAGTCAACCATTGTCATATCTGGGATTTGGATGATGATGCTCTCTTAGAGAAGAATATAGTGGACGGGGTTGACTCAGGTGCTGTGAACTTAAATGTTGAGCTCCAAGATTTGGATAACTTAACATTTAAGCGTATTGGTGTCAATAGTGATGAGGTTCATGTTATTGAGCTCGATAGAAGTGAAGCTATCGACCCTGCAGATGACATGAGTGATTTCATAGTTGATGATGTAGTCAATGATGAAGAACTTTCAGATAGTGTTGGTGAAGAACATGTTATTAGTGATAGTGATAGTATTTATAGTTCAGATTAGTTTGTAATGACATTATTGTTCTACTTTTTAATATAATTAAATTATTAAATATTGACGTATAAAATACTATCAATTACCATTATCTTTAGTCATGCCTGACACAATAACGAGATATTATGGCAGAGATGGAGGAGGATCTGATCCTTCTTACCAGCCTAGCAGATTGCCAACATCTTGTGAGTCAGGTAAAAACATCCTAGATATTGTATATTAAATAAATAAATGGATTATTTTTTGTCATACTAATAATAATACCTTGTAAAATTTGTATAGTACCGGATTCAAGGCCTTGAGCTAAGCGTCAGAAGTCTGCAAGTCTAAATATGCGGCGAGAATTTGAGAAAAATGGTCAGAGAAAATTTAAGCTTGATTTTGCTCAAACTAGTGGCATATATCAACCTGTTGGTGATTCAGCGGTCACGTTCACAAGATTTATCGGGAATGAAATTGAAAAGTTAGTTCATTTTGATCATTCATCATGGCTTGCTGCTCCAAAACAAGATAGGGATAAAATACTCCCTTCGGCTAAGGTAATGATTATAAGCTTTTAATTTTAAATACCACAAATTATCTTTAATTAATTTTTTATGTTCTTGTATTAATTTGTACAGTGTTAGTTTGATTTTGACGAGTGGAAGCAAGATCCAATTTGGCCTTATGTCAGTGCTGGTTTGGAAAGGTTGTTGGCCGATACATACAGGAATAGGAAGTGTATGTTGAAGCAGTTTCACAACAAAAATCCAACCAAAAGGCCCCCTACAATCAATGAGACCAATTGGAAAAGATTGACAGAGTACTGGAATGATCCTCAAGTTAAGGTAATATGTATTTATAAATTAAATATTTGGATTATATAAATATTGTATATTAAATAAAGTGATATTTATGTAGGCTAAGGCTGAAGTGAATAAAGCTAATAGGGCTAAGCAACTAAATCCCAGCCTTCATGGTTCTACTTCAATAACGTTGTATCGTCATAAGAAGGTATATGAAAATTATAATTATAAATTTTAATAATAGTATTATGAATATACTAAAGTATTTTTATTAAATATTACAGGCTGACCCTCAGACTAAAAAAGCCTTAAGTGAAGTGGAGACTTATAAGGACATGCACCAAAAAGATGGAAAATGGGTTACTCCTTTAGCAGAGGAAAAATATGTTAGTATAATGATGTTAATTAATACATTTTCATACCTTATCAATATTTATTACAATTTATCTAACTTAAATTTTCCCTTATCTACAGAATGAGATGTTAAAGCTTCGTGAAGAGTATCTCTCTCAGATTCAGATAAGGAGCACTGATTGTAGCTCTTCGGACCCATCAAATGCTGAAATGACCCCTATAGCTCTGGACGAGATGAAGGTAGTCGAGGAAGTACTTGGTACTCGTCGAGGACATAGGATCGGCATTGGCCGAAAACCAAAAGGGTTGGCAACTAGCATTTCTATTACAAGCTTTCCATTACAGCCACCACCACCGCCACCATCTGATCCTCGAATTGAAGAGTTGATGTCTACTGTCCAGAGACAAAATGAAGTTATTTTCCAGCATGAAGCTACCATTAAACAAATGGAAGAGTTTATGTCTTTAAATAGCCAGAAGGAGCCCTATGAATATGGCTCAAACTCGAGGGCTGATGTCTGATTTACATGTCTTTAATTTCGGATAATATTGTTATCTGTCTTTATTAAACTCTTATAATTGTTTGTATTATTAAACTTTTATAACTATCGTATATTTATATTTATTAGTATAATAGATTCACTTATTAGTAAAATAATATTGTATGTTATTTTAAGTCATGGTCGTACAAGAAAAATTTATAATTCTAAAAATTATAGCAATTATAGATAGATATAAACGGCTGAGATATGTGAAAATTTGCCACTGTATTTCTTTTATTTTCCAACAAAGAAACAAAATTCAAACTTGTCGCAGCTGTAGACACTTTCAGCGACGACATGTCGTCGCTGTAGGTGTATACAGCCACGACAAGTGGTGCCTTTATTTCTATTATTTTCCAAAAAACAAAACAAAATTTAAACTTGTCATGGTTGTATTTCTACAATTTCAAAAAAATGAAACAATATTCAAACGTGTTGTGGCTGTAGACGTTTTTAGCTACGACATAGAGTCGTGGCTAAAAGGTCTTTCAGCCACGAGTTTTCTGCGACGACATGCCGCGGCTATACATGTATAGCAACGACTTTTTGGCTTTTAGCGGCGACAAAAAGACCCTTTTTGTCGTAGTGAATTTGACGTTTTCACACAACTATACACGTAGAAATCAGGCGTAAAACTAGAGAGATGGATGAATGTGGTCAAATTCATTCATGATGGAGCGACTTATTAATCACAAAGGACATACAGCGGTCGTCACATAACAGAAGCAAGCAGCATATATAGAAACCGGTGAAGCATGCAGACGTGTATCGATGATTACATTCTCAATAAAAACTAAAGCTGAAGGTACAATACTAATGCAAAGAGCCAATCCTAATCCTATAAGTTTCATGGCTTCGTTTGGTTTGGAGGCAACATGAGGCTAAAAAATTATCCCATATTTTATATTTTTTAAAGTCTAATTTATTAATTGAAAGAAATCGTTTTCATAGAAATTTAGTTTAAGTCTTTGTTTGAGCTTAAGTGAATATTTGTTTGAAAATGTTTTCGTTATTTTTCAATTATACTAATTGAGATAAATGTAAGTAGTATATTTTCTATCCTGACAGACAAGCACTTAAGATGACAATTATCAATCAAGAGCTGGCCTACATAATGTGTGAACTAGGGTGATTTAAATGTAAGCAAAAACTGAAAATAAGTTTCATGTCAGATAAATAATGAAACTGCCGATAGCAGAAAATAAAATTTTGATCATCATGAATGTCATAAGATATAGGAATAAAAAAATGGAGTTAAGGAAATAGCTAGCAGTCCTAGCTAGTGGAGAATGAAATTTATTGAATTTTCAAGCGTCTAAAAAGGAATTTGGAACCTCATTTTTGTAAGAACGAACAACCGTCAGAGGTACTGTTTGCTTCCATTTTTCGACCATCCACAGCTTGCAAAATAAGTTATCCAATTTTAAATTTGAGGTATCTCAAATATAAATTATACTATTTAATAAATTTATCTCTTATCTTCAATTTAATTATTATTTTATATTAACTACCTTACATTTATATCAACTGACTACTTATATCATCCACATTACCAATCATTTATCCTTTTACATTATTTAACTTTTAATTTATATTAATCTATAAATATCAATTAATAATTTTATATAATCTTAGGTAATAAACTTGCTTTAAGAGTAAGGAAACACGTGTTTACTATTAGGGGTGTCTATAAGGACCCAACCCACAAACCAGTGCTTTAATTACTAACATGAATCGAACTCTCACAATGCAACTGTCTGAATTACTACAGTCATTTCATTTCAAGAGGCTCATGCACGTGTTCTTTCATACTTGAGATATGTGTCGAGGACGGTGTGATTCGAATCCAGAACCTCTTGAAAAAAAGGCTAAAGCCCTTTCCGATAGACCAAAGAAAGAACCACAATAACTTTATATAATCAATTAATATATTTTTCTTTTCTCCTTCTTTTTCCAAACTTGAGGTGCCTCAAATTCTTAAAGAGGTAATATTTGGAGGAACTTTATATAAGACCCCCAAATCTACAACCTAAAAATTTTATTTAAAAAGTTAATTGTAAATGATAAAAGAGTAAATAGTAGGGTATTACCGCCACACCTAACATAAGTCTGACATCTGCTACCATTCTTAGAGATGGCAATCTGTAATACCCCAATTTAAGCAGAGTATTATAAGGATTGATTTGGCTACTTATATCAATATGGTATACCATCTTTTTGGTGATTCCATCCTAAGAACTCCATAGTTAAGCGTACTGGCCGTGAAGCAGTTTTTAGGATGGGTGACTCTCTTGAGTGAGGACAAAGCGCTCTGAAAGAACTTGAAATGCCCCAAAAATTTTATTTTTATTTATTAAAATTAAACAAATAAATTATTTTTATTAAAATAAAAGGGAATTAATTAGTGATATTCAAGAATAAAATAATAGTAATTTTTATTAGAAAAGTTTTGAGTATTTTAACTAATTAAGGATTTCACTTTAGAAATTAATTAAGTAAATTATTTTATTTAAAATAAGAAGGACAAAATAGTTTCAAATTAATGTTAGTTTTATAAATAATGTAATTGGAGAAATTAAGGGTGTTTGCTAATTAAAATGGAATTTATGGAGAATCTTTTAAAAATCCTAATTTAGCCTAAATAGAAACTTAAATATTATTATTTTTAAATATCATAAATATTCAGATTAATTTAATTGCCCTAACCCATTATTGTTTCTTTTTCCTTTTTTCCTTTTCTTTCTTCCTTTTTCCTTTCTTTTTCTTCCTTTTCTTCTTTTTCTTTTTTCTCTCCTTTTTCCCTGTTTGGGCCTGCCCCTCCCGCATCCTAGTTTTTCCCTCCTTCCTACCTTCGGCGCGGCCTAGCCCGCACGACTGTCGCCCCTCGCCGCGCTGCGTTTTATCTCTTTTTTTTTCCAAAATGCAGTGTTTCATTTAAACACCCCCTCAACTCGCACCCGACCGCCCGGTCTGCCTCCTTTCTTTTCTTTTCTTTTTCCCCGAACCGCCAGTCCAGCCCTTTCTTCCTCCTCTCTTCTTCGCCATCCCTTCGCACCGTCCTTGTCGAGCACCTACAACCTCCGCAGCCACCAGCCAAATATTCCACCGGCGACTACGCACGTTCGCTGCCCATTTTCTCCCCCTCTCTTCCATGTTGACTCACCGACCACACCCACCTGCCCATTTCCCCTCTCCTCGCATGTCTCCCTTTTTCCAGCTAACTGCCTACCACGTTTTCTTTTGAATTTCGCTGGCAACCGTCGATGCCGACAAGCCCAACTGACCTGCCCTATCCTCCCTTATTCCCTTTGACCATATCCCCCACCCTTAGCCTTTAAATATCCCCGTACTAGCTTGAGCTTAAGCCTTCTTTCTCGAAACCCAAGAATCTCCCCTTGTTGTTGCCACTCCTTTAGATGCCAGCCCTGCCACCATCAACCAATTCTACCACCCATTCCACCTACCAAACTCTTCCTTACACCACACTCTAGCTAACCAAACATCCTATATCCCTCGATTCTTCCTGCATAAGCCACCCTGGCTGTGCGAATTGGCCTTCCCAACCAGCTCTTCCTTTCATCTCAGCCACCCTTTGTGCCGCCCTTAGCCACCTCTTACGCCGCTGCTGCCGCTTATTTCACCACCCATTCTCTTTTGCAAACCCTCCTCTACCTTCCCCTACCTTTCTTTTCCTCTTCCTCCCTCTCCTCCTCTCTTTCTCTCCTTCTTCTCCATTCGGCCCCCACCACCGCCGCCGTGCGCTGCCACCTTTGGCTGCACCGCCACCCCTATTCTGTTCCCCTCCTTCTGTACAACCATAATCACCCTTGCTTCCACCCTTTTTCTTTTTCTCTTTTTCCCAGCCCTCAACGTTTCCTTTCTTCTTCCCTTTTTCTGGCCACCGCTGCTGCTGCCATGCCCCACCGCCGGTGCCGCCCATCCCATCAGCCTAAGGTTGAACACTAGACCCTCTCAACCATTTTTCCTATTTTTACAAGCCTTAAATTATTTTTTTTTTCATTTATTCTAATATAAATACTATTATTATTAATATTTTTATTTTTAATATGCATTAGTAGTATTATTAATATTAATGTTTTTATTATTTTTCTGTTGAGGGCTGAAGCCCTATCATAATTTAATTTGATTTTATTATTATTATTGTTATTATCTTTATTATTAATACAAATATGTTATTATTATTATTATTATTATTATTATTTACTATTTCAAAATTGTTATTATTATTATTTCAGTATTATTATTACAACTACCTTACCATCAATGTCGTTATTATTGTTGTTGTTGTTGTTGTTGTTGTTGTGGTTATTATTATTATTATTATTATTATTATTATTATTATTATTATTATTATTATTATTATATTCCAGTGTTAGTATTATTATTTTATATAGGGCTGAGACCCTATTATGCTTATTTTAAATTTTAGTAGTAGTATTATAAATATCATGTCTTATTATTATTAGGGTTACTAGTATTTTTATTATTATTAGTATATATTCTTACTAGTGTTATTATTATTATTTATTAAGTTATTATTATTTAATGTAGGGCGGAAACCCTACTTCTTCTATCTTCAATCATTATCTTTACTATTATTACCATTATGATGATTATTATTATTACAATATTATTATGGTTTTTATCATTATCATTATTATTATTATTATTATTATTATTATTATTATTATTATTATTTCATCACTATTATTATTACTAAATTTGGTTATTTATTTTACTAATATTCTTATTATTAGTATTATATTAGTAAAGGGACTGAAGCCCTTATTTCACAATGTTTTTGAGTAATGTCCTTTTTATTATTATTGTAACTATTTTTATTATTCTTGTTAATATTAATATTGATATTATTTTTGGTACTTTTGCTATTATTATTTTAATATTTTATCAAAAGCCTAATCTTATAATAAGTTAGTGATTAATAGTATTTTTGATAGGAGGAGTCTAATTTTAGCTTTTCCCTCATAATAGGTGAAACCAGTCAAAGTCTTAAGGAGGCGTAGGAGTATGCTCCAGGACCGGTGTTGTTTTAGGTAAGGGTTGCTAAAGCCATATGTGTAATATGTGATTTTATGTTATGCATGCCATGTGATATGAATTATAGTGTATTTTATGTGTATATTGTATAATTTTTATGAATGCAACATGATTATAGAATTGAAGTATGTTGGTGTGAATAAATTGTAGCATGAGAATTATGTGTATATTTATGTTATTCTTATGGTATGATGTGGCCATAAGGCATGCATTCTAGGGTTGTAAAATAATGATGGGGAGTGTAACAATGTGGTGTTAGGGTTTTGCATAGAATTGCATGGTATTAGGGTTTGCGTGGAATTGTATGGTGTTAGGGTTTTGCATGGAGGTGCATGGTGTTGGGATTTGCATGGAGTTAATGTTGCATGGTGTAGGGTTTTGCATGGAGTTGTGGGATGCATGGTATTAGGGTTTGCATGGCGTTGGGTTTTGCATGGAGTTGTGGGATGCATAGTGTAACACCCCCAAATTTCACTCCTGAAAATTTTTTTTTTGAAAGATTAAAGCGGAAGCTAGGAGCGAATTTGGGAAATGTTACCGCCACATCTAACACAAGATAAATGTCAACCATCTATCTCATGTTAGATGCAAGGCTAAAACCTGTCAAACAATTAAATCTGAATTTCAAATTCCATCAAACAATTAAATCCGAATAGTAAACACTTATCAGAATACGAGAAATTTAAAGTCAATTACAAAACCCTTAGAAATCTGAGAACAATACTTGCAACTTCCAAAGGTGAATACAATTAAACAAAATAAATCCCGAAGGATTAATATCCGGATCGCCTACTCACTTAGGTCAAGCCTTCCACCCCAAAACAGTATCCGATCTTAACCTGCACAAGAGGTCTGCTCCCCACCATCGGTGGATCATCACAGGACCCATTCAACCAGTGTAGTATCAGTACGGGTCCAATACTGAGTAAGTCTCGCTACCCTACCTTATAGGAGAGATATCATCAAGAGCATATTAAATTATAGTACAATACGTTAATACAATATCATACATACTCACGACCCACAGCATGAATCTTGCCATACATTCATAGTATCACATAAAACATATACAACATCCCAGTTAACATATACGCGTGGTATAACCGAAATAATGCGTGACTCATTATGCACATAAACAGCATGTGGTGATACAGATAATAAAAGTCGGCTATGGTCCGGGTAGACTCATTCTTTAGATCTCTGGTAAATATAGTAGATTCACGTCATAATCGTTATGAATCCACGAGAGTGCGGGAACCCACTATTATAGCCGGTGGATCGGTCACTTATAGGGCAGAACGCACCTAACCACTATTATATGCTGGTGGATCGGTCTCCAGGGCAGAACGCTCCTGGCCACTATTATGCCGGTGGATCGGTCTGACCCCGACTCTCACGGTGTTTCACTGTGATTATAACATATCTTTCCATGATTTGTTTGTAAGTCATTTCACACCATAATCTTTGTTAATCCATGCGAGTACGGGAACCCCACTATTATAGCCGGTGGATCGGTCACTTATAGGGCAGAACGCACCTAACCACTATTATACGCCGGTGGATCGGTCTTCAGGGCACAACGCTCCTGGCCACTATTATGCCGGTGGATCGGTCTGGCCCCGACTCTCATGGTGTTCCACTGTAAGTATATAGTATCTTTCCGTGATTTAATTACAACATACTGTTTGGTTTGTTGAGCTCGGGATCCCCCACTATTATAGCCGGTGGATCGGTCACGTATAGGGCAGAACGCACCTAACCACTATTATACGCCGGTGGATCGGTCTCCAGGGCACCCCGACACCTGGCCACTATTATGCCGGTGGATCGGTCTGGGCTCGGCTCAACAATCTTACTCTTTAAGTAGTTAATGTCTTATTCATGTATTATTAAATAGGGCTCCACCTTGACATGCATATCAACTACCCTCTACTTCTTTCCTCCCCAGGGGGCCGTCCCATATCTTGAGACTCCTGCGCCCCTTATCACACCCCGACATCCATTCCCTTTTACTCTTATAAATAAGGAAACGTAGTAAAGGCACACTCTTCCCGAGAATGTGGGTATCACCCTAACACCACGGTATCGGTCCCGCGTGTCCTCACCCCTCTAGGGCTCCTCCTTGGAAAACCCTACTTTGGGCCTACATGGCCCAACTCTTCCTTACTCGTCCTAACTTTACCTTGTTCCTTGTCTCGCATCCCGTATCTACTAAGAAATTTCCAAACTATATCCCTTTATTTCCCCGACTCCGTAGGTGACCGCCAAACCCTAGTTGACCACGCCAAACCCTAGCACTTTACTTCCTCTCCAAGTAACCTCCCCTCTTTACCCCAAAACCTCTTCTCTCATTTAGAAGCCCATACTCATCCTTCATACAAGTGGACTCTCACTCTCAAACCTATACTCCAAGACTCTCCCAAGCTCTTACTTACAACCCAAGTCAACTTTTCCCACGTAGGGACCATGCCCATGCAAGGTCTAGTTCCCCATGCAAACTCCCCGAACTTCCACTTCCCCATTGTTCTTTTAATTATCATTTCATGCTACCCTAAACCCTAGCATGCATGTCCTAGAGGGCCATAACAAATCACATCATCAACATCAACATCAAACATGGAACATGTCATACACGTATAGTACAAGGCACACACAACATACCTCATGATCCACGCTGCGCTACACAAAACAGGTTATTCATAACGCATGCATAATACACATCAACAGGGCATGTTCATCATTCACCCACACATTACATCACACATAGCACAAGGCCATAGCTTCGTCCTTACTAAACACTCATAAGTAGAGGTAAGTAGGGACTTACCTAGGTCCGAAGCTAGCTAAGCAAAATGAGAGGGAGAGGGATCCCTAGTTCGTGGGTCCACGAGAAAGCTTTCCTAGACCCGATAGAAATCGAAAACTAAATTAGAAATTATCCTATCAATCCATAATCCACATATTCTAATTAAATAAACACAAACGACACAAATGATCTTTCTTAGAAAACGTGTCCAAAACTTAGAACTTAAAAGCATAGCTTTATTAAGATTTAAGGTTAAAACTAAATCAAAACGGATTAATACAAATATCACTTGGGACATTTCAACTTAATTTGGAAAGCCCGAGAAGGAATAATCGATCATAAGTTAATTTGTCGAAAATAACTTATTTATTAGGTTTTACAACTAAATAGGTAATCTAACCATTTACATAGAACCAAATCCAACCCGATTAGGTTAAAACAAAATTTAAATGGTTTAAAACCCAAGGATAGAATTCGATTAGATTAAATACACATAGCAAAATCAATTTTATAAAATCATCCCCAAAAATTAGGGTTTTTAATGCCTAAACCACAAATCGGCCAAATCACTTTGATTACCTCAAATTGATAGTTTTAAAACACAATTAAACTAATTTTAGATAAATCTAGACAATCAATTTCAACAAAACGATCTTCCGATAAATCAATTCCAGATGATCAATTTTCAAAATCAGGGTTTTAAAGTCCACGGCGTAAACTCAGGTAGTTCAATTTAATCAATTCAAATTAAAGGTATTAGAAAGCAATTAATACCATTTCAACCATTTCTATACATTCAATTTTAGAAAAACAACAATACAAGTAATCGATTTCATAATCTCACTTGAAATTTAGGGTTTTAGGCCCGAAAATACAATTCATTATAATTCTATAAATTCAATCAAATTGAATGTTTAGAAATGCAATTAAACACATTTTATAACATATCAAATAATCAATTGCTCAAAACTAGTAAAAGAAATACACAATTTAGCCCAATTAGGGTTTTTGGGCCCGGAACGCAAATCCGATTAATTCTTGCCAAAACATATCAATTGACGGTTCGGAAATGTAATTAAAAATATTCTAATGTAATTTATATTGTCAATTGAATAAAATAACCCGATTACCCAAACCAATTGAAACCCGCGGGAGTTTTGACCTAAAAATCCAATTTTGATCAATTATGCACAGTTTTCCCAAATCAACACTTTTATTATAACCTTAAATACATTTTAAACGATATTATAAAATCAATTGAGCGAAACGGCTCAATTATACGACCCAATTTCATTACACCCAAAATTTGACCTAGGAATCAAATTCCGATAAAACCTACATAAATTTCTCAAATTGACGGTTCCAAAATGAAATTGGATACATTTTAAAACATATTGTATAATTAATTTGTCCAAAACCGCAAAATGAATGAATCCGAAAAATTTGGGCATAACCCGGCTAAAAATCTAATTTTTCCAAAATCTCGACATAACCATACAATTAACCTATCCAAATCAATCTTACAGCATATTCATACATAAACAAACAATCAATTTAGATTTTTATAAGCTAATTCATACCCAATTAGTCAAAACAAGGGTTAGGGTTTTTCGGAAATTATACCAAACGAAAAACCGACAAATCGGGGCAAAGGAAGGCCGGGGAAGCTTCGTCGGAGGCCAATGACTGCTCGTCGGTGATCGCCCGAGCTCGCCGGTGACCGGACGGTAGCGCAAGCTGTGCGGCTCGTTGCTGCTGCGCTCTGCCGCCGCTGCTGCTCCTGTGCGCTGCTGGCGTGGCTGCTGTGCGTGGTTGCTGCTCCTGCGCGCTGCTCGCGGTTGCTGCGGCGGTGGTCGACGGGTGCTGGCGAGGTTGGCCAGAGTGGAGGAGCTGGGTAGAAGGAGGCTGGGGCTGGGGTTTTCTGGGCGCAGAGAACAGGGAGGAGCAACAGAGTCGGGAAAGAGAGTCAGGGAAAAGGAAAAGGAAGAGAGGGGGTCGGGGGCACGGGCTAGGTTTGGGTGCTGTAGTTTTTTTTTTTCCAAATACAAGCACAATATAGAATAATAAATATTTAAAATTTATTATTGGGAAAATTTTATCGAAAAATTATTTAACGGAAATTATTTCGAACGGATCCGAATGCTTAAAATTAATAAAAAGGCTATATAAAGAATATCGGGAACATTCTCGAAGGAATTTACCAACGAACATAAAAATTTATATTATTTACGGAAATATATTATAAGGCCTCGAAAAATTATTTAAAAGCATATAACAAAATATTTAAGTCAAATTCTAATAAATCGAGATTAATTTAAATAATTTCCGAAATCGGTTTTCCGTAAACCAAAAAGCACAAAACGAAAGAGAATTAATTCCAGAAAGAATTTCATAAATAAACTCCGAAAATCTTTTTAATTTAAAACTTTCCGAAAATAATAACGATTACCGAAAACGAATAAATTTAAAGTCGGAATTATTTTCTACGGATAAAATTATTAAAATAAATTTAACTATTTAAATAGAAATTCTATAATTTAAATAATATATTTCGTTGACGAAATATAACTTCAAAACAAAGTCGTAATCACATGACGAAGATATAATCGAAAACGAATTAAAATATTAAAAACCAAAATACGAGAAAGTATGGAAATATATATTTTTAACCGAAGATCGAAATCATAAGAATATAATAAAATCATTGTTGTGAACGAATTTGTCTAGAATGGTTCGCAACGACAATGATTAATTACATTCAATTATGAATTCAAAATCATCGATAAATCTGTAAAACAAATCGAAATTAAAATAATTAATTATTTACATTAAATTACGCTAATAAAATCATTAAACTTAATAAATCTGAATTTTAAAAATACGGGGTATTACACATAGTATTAGGGTTTGCATGGCGTCGGGCTTTGCATGGAGTTAATGTTACATGGTGTAGGGTTTTACATGGAATTGTGGGATGCATGGTATTAGGATTTGCATGGAGTTAATGTTGCATCGCGGTATTAGGATTTGCATGGTGGTATTAGGGTTTCCATGGTGGTATTAATGGTTGCATGGTGGTATTGATGGTTGAATGGTGGTATTAGGGTTTGCATGATTGAGCTAGGGTTTTGCATGAGATTTAATGATTGCATAGGATGTAGGGTTTTTATGAAAAGTTCGAAAGATTGCATGAGATGTGTAAAGTTAGCATGGGAGTGAAATTTACGTATGAAAGGTTGATTTGGGATATAAGGAAGGTAATGTAAGTGTTATTTGCGTGTTTGGATATTTTGGATGAAAAATAATACGTGGAATTATATAAGGGTTCATAGGAGACCGAACTAGGGTTTGTATGGACAATTAGGGTTTGAAGTGGTTGCTTAGAATTTTTGTGTTATCATGTGTATTTGGTGTTTAAATTGTAATTATGATAGTGGAATTTTATGATTTGTGATGTGTAAAGTATAAAGAGAATGATTCGTGTATGTCCATAGTGAAAGCTTTTGAATAAGATACTTAAAACATTAATCATGTAAAATGAAAGATTGTTGAGCCAGGCCCAGAACCGATCCACTAGCGAATAATAGTGGTTAGAACATGATGTCCTATGTGTAACCGGTCCACCGGTAATAATAGTGGTCAGGCTCTGTACCTGTACGTTTCCGGTCCATTGGCTATAATAGTAGGGGATTCCGTATTCAACAAAATGAACATATTTGTGCCAAGACATAAAAAAGATACTAATTACTTACAGTGGAATGCCATGCAAGCAGGGGCCAGACCGGTCCACCAACGAATAATAGTGGCCAGATACTATGGTATCTTGGAGACCGATCTACCAGCTATAATAGTGGTCAGGAGCTATATGCCCTGTGTGTTTTTCTTATCCACCGGCTATAATAGTGGGGTTCTCGTACTCCCGTGGATTTGATAAAAAGCATGATATGAATTGACTTCTGACTAGTGATTAATTAAGTAATTAATCCAGATTATATGGGTCTTTGTACTTTTACCTTGTTGATCATATGCATTATGATTGTGTTCTTCTATTCTTCTACATGATTTATGTGCTTATGTGTGGGCCTTAGTGCTTGGTTACCTTACTCAGTACGTAGCTTACTGACCACCCTTTTCATGGATATTGCTCATTCCCACAAGCAGAAGGCCCTTTTTGACTTTGTGCAGGTGGGCAGGACATCTAGTGGAGCTAAGCATTGAGTATATATGTTTCCGGATTCACTCTCCTCGTTATTTTATATTCCTTCTATTATATCCTTTGTATCAGATTTATCCAATCTAATTTATTACCTTACATTGAGTACTTTAAATGAATCTCTTATCCGTTATAAGCTATTTCTCTTTTGGATATGAATAATAATTCTTTATACGCACTCTGATTTCTATGTTATTGTTTCTTTAATTTATTTTATGGAATCTTAGTTTAAGTTTTATGTCAATCTTTTTAGCCTTAGCACTTGGTAGTGAAACGGTCGGAGAGAACTGGTTTGGTACTAAGTGTGGGTGTTAACAGGTTTTAATTTAAATATTTCTATTGTAATTTCTTCCACTTTAAAAAAAAATAGCAAATTTTGGGGTGTTACAGAACTCATGTTGATCTTTAGGGCCAACCGATCAATCCGAAAGCACTCCAAGGTAGTCCCCCGCGTGGTCGTATTGACTCGAGGTGTTATAAATGGTATTAGAGAGAAACCGCGACTGTAAGTTGAACTTGGATAAGTCAGTTAGCCACCTAGCAGGATGATTCTTGTGATAAACTATATTGAGACAATTATTAGTTGAGGCGCAAGAGGAGTTTGTGCTCTTTGAGTAGGGGTGAATGTAATACCCTAATTTAAGCGGAGTATTATTAGGATTGATTTGGCTACTTATATCAACATGGTATACCATGTTTTTAGTGATTCTATCCTAAGAACTCCACAGTTAAGCATGCTGGCCATGGAACAATTTTTAGGATGGGTGACCCTCCTGGGAAGTTTTAGAAATTTTTTGAAAATTTATTAGGAAGTGTGTGAGTGAGGACAAAGCGCTCTGATAGGATTCATGTTGATCTGTAGGGCCAGCTGATCAATCCGAAAACACTCTAAGGTAGCTCCCGCGTGGTCGTATCGACTCGGGGTGTTACACAATCCGGTTGGCTGGGTAGGGTTTGGGTTGGGTCATAGCGGGTCAAGTTCGTGTTAAGAAAACTCGAATTTAGGTTATTTCGGGTTAACTTGATTGGTAGGGTTGAGTTGGCTTCAAGTCATTTTTTGGTTAACATGACTAGGTGGGCTCGGCCAGTTCGGGTCATTTGGTGTAATTTGATGGGTTGGTCCCGTTGTGTCCGAGTTGTTTCGGATTAACTTAATGGATCAGGTCAAGTTTTGATGGGTTGAGTTAAATTAGGGTCTAAGTAATTATTATTTATTATATTGTAAGTATAATAAAGATTATCATAAGATTACTAGTACAGATAAATGAAATAAGAATATTAGATGCGCTTTATTTTCACAAGTAAGTATTAAATATATTTATAAATTTTAAAAATAAAAAAATATTACATGATCCAATTTAACAAAGATATTTATCATTTATTTGATTACTTAAAAAAAAAGATAATTTTATAAAATAAAGTTGATCATAATATGACTATACAATGTATAATTATCATTTATTATATTATAAATAATAGAGACAATCATAAGATTATTAGTACACATAAATGAAATAAGAAAATTAGATGTGCTTTATTTTCATAAGTAAATAATAAAGATATTTATAAATTTTAATAATAAAAAATATTACATGATTCAATATAACAAAGATGTTTGTTATTTATTATCATTTATTTGATTACTTAAGAAAAAGATAATTTTACGAAATAAAGGTGATCATAGCAAGACTATATGATGTATAATTATCATTTATTATAGTGTAAATAGTAGAGACATTAATAAGATTATTAGTACACATAAATGAAATAAGAATATTAGATGAGCTTTATTTTTACAAGTAAATAATAAAAATATTTATAAATTTTAACAATAAAAAATATTGAATGATTCAATCTAACAAAGATACTTAACATTTATTTGATTATTTAAAATATTTGATTACTTAAAACAAGATAATTTTATAAAATAAAGGTGATCATAACATGTACTACTACGAAAAGGAGAAATAATAATGGCATATTAATAACAGTGATTTTGAAACCATTGTCAAATGAGTGAAAAGTAATGCTCAAGATAATTGAGGAAGTTTTGATAGTGGTTATAATTTAAAACAATTAATAAAACCTCCACTGTAAAATTACATAGGGTAGTTTTAATAACAGTTCTTTAGAGTACCGTTATTAAAAGGGCCACCAGTTTTAATAACGGCTCCTATAAAACCGTTATTAAAAAATCTTTTAGTAATGGTTCTTACAAGAATCGTTGTTAAAAACTCAATCTTCCACCTCTTATTTTGCTCAATTCGTATTTCATGCCAAAATTTTCAAATTCTCTTAATCTTACACTGTCATTCTCTTACGAACCCTTGCACCACCACACCATACACCCCCACTCCTCCTCCTCTCAACTCCGAGAAACCACCACACTTTCTCTTTCACACCTCGAACTCAGAGCAACCACTCATTCTCTTGCACCACCACACACACAACTACCATTCTTGGCGTTGCATGTCATGCCATTCTTATGCATGTTGCTTGCATTTGGTCCTCCTTACTCCACCGCGTTCGTAGGTAGTCACTGCTGTCCTCTTTCTCATTGTCGGTTCTCTTTCTCGCCGCCACTTCTCTTGCTGCCTCTGCTCCTCTTACATATGGTTTTGTTCTTCCATAGCTTATTCTCTGTGTTTATATATATATATATATATATATATATATATATATATTATATATATATAATATATATATATTAAATGTATGCATATTGATGCAGGTTACAGTGTGTGTTATTTGAGTATTGTAGTTTGTTGTTGAAAAATGTATTGTTGTTTCTTATTGAATGTGTTGGTGAAAAATGTTATTGTTGTTGTTGAATTTGTTCGTGTTATATATTAATATGCATGCGTGTGTTGGCCGACCTTACATATATATATATATACTGTTGTAGTGCTTAATTACCAAGAGAAATAAAATACTTAAAAATATTAGTAATGCCACTTGTAACAACTGCACACACACACACACTCTTTCATTAATAAGTATAGGACACTAGAATGTTAGGAAATGTAAATCATTAAATGAAAATGTCAATTAGAGTTCATGTTAATAATTTTTATTTAATGAGGATTAAATAGGCATAGAAAATAAAGAAAATATAAAAGTAAATAATTAAATAGAGAGGAATAACTGTGCATAATAATAATGATGATGATGATGATGATAGCATATAGGATTTATTAGGGTTTAATTATAGTTAGCTAGGTTTAGGATTAAGGTTAATTAGGTTTAGGGTTAGTTTTATTATAATTTATTTGGGTTTGGGTTAGGGTTAGGGTTTATCATTTATTATACTAAATATGTTCTCTTATAACAAACTATTATATACATTATTATCAACTCTACCTTTAATAATATCATATTATTATACTTAACCTATATGTATTATCTTATTAATATCTACTTGACTTTACTATGTGAAGCTTAAACGATTAGATGATAGTTTATTAAATATATAAGTTAAGATTATGTCCTTATGTTAAACATGTCGAGTATAATAAGAGGAACTTTAATTCAACTTAACTCATTAACAAATCTAGTGGGAGTAAATGAAAGGACGTGTTTGGTAATTTATTTTTTCTTGATATTTAATGACACGTTTATATCAATAGAGAAATAAATAAAAATCAATTCAAGATTATAAGTTTTATAATGAGTATCTTATGTGGATAATTGTTAGCTTTACATAGTTCATTAAGATATGGTAGAATATTATTATGATTTTTCTAGCTAGTTGAAGAGTTTACATATTTTATAATTTAGATCCTTTCAAAAACAACCTTGATAATAAGATTTAGTGGTTGCCCTCATTTTTAGGTAGTGAGATGTCGCTCATATACCCTCCACTATATCTATGCACGATGCCGGAAGCTGATCTACGGACTTCTATCATATAGTTATACAACGAGCTAGGTCGGTTGTCTGCGAGTGACGCATCCTATGACCCATTCCATTTCAAATCATATCACCTACTCTTGATCTTGCCTTAGATGGAGCCGTGGTTAGTGGCTACATCTTCTTTTTTGCATTGGTTTTTCCACCACACTAATTCACCACACCCAAGATTTATTGAGGATGAGGTGTTTGCCAGAGAGTATGATCGGATATCTAGAGAGCTGATGGTGATTGATGATGAGTGGAGGTTTTGTCATAGCTTGCCTCCAAGTATCAATCCTGGTTACCCTAGATTATCCATGACTAGACTCTTTGTTGATGATGTGAGGGACCTGATGACATATCAAGATGACTAGACTTTGAGAGTGATAATAATTAGTCGGGCTCGACAAGGCTACCAAGGGATTTAGTTTTATGATTATGAGTTTTTCTTAGTAGGTGTTGGGGCTTCAACAACCTTTTGATGTGTATAGTGCTACTATTGTTTTAATCCCGTAGTATGTATATCTTTTGCAATTTGAACCATTTCATAATGTTTTGCTATATATGTATGTATGTATATGAACTCTTTCTAATTATGATCAACTTGAGTATTGATGTATTTTTTGAAATGTGTTCTCATGATTTATATATATATACAGAATAACATGATACATTTGAGTTAAATTCTTTCTAAGCATGAGCAGTTTGTGAACTATTAAACTTATAATTGAATTGATTTATAATAATTACTTTTGCATGGGATACATCTAGATTGAAAAACTGTGGATCAGAAATAGTTGTCCGTAAATCGTTTGTCTAGAGAATATAACGAAGGATTGGAGTTTTTCATCAAGTTTGTAGTTAAACATGCTAGGGACTCTAGTAAAAATAGTCTGTCCTTGTTTGAACTGTGCTTATGTTTAGCATATCACCGTTGATGATTTGAGAGATTAATTTTTGTGTATAAAATTGATACAAGTTACACTTGTTGGATATGGCATGGTGAGATAGAGTCTAAATATGATAATGAGGAATTTAGGAAGAAAAGTATTTGATCATCATTTGAGAACTATAAGGGACATTCGTTAAAGAAGATGACTCACAAGGTTGAGAAAAGTGCTTGGGATTGTCCAAAAATGTTTGAGAAGTTATTGAATGACTTGAAGAAACCTTAGTACGATGATTGTAAGATGTTTACTCAATTATCCACTACTTTAAGGTTGTACAACTTAAAAACATGTAATAAATGGAATGATAAGAGTTTCATAGAATTATTAACACTTGTAATACTTCCTAATGACAACATTCTATCCGATCATACTTATGAAGCAAATAAGATTATTTCCTCTATGGGTATGAGTTATGAGAAGATACATGTATGTCCTAATGATTCTATTTTATTTCACAATGAGAATGTGTCTTTGGATAGTTATCCTAATCCTGAATGCAAAGCACCTCAATACAAAAAAACAAGGTGCCAGCTAAGGTGTTATGATATTTTCCTATAATACCAAGATTTATGTGGATGTTTAATGATGTTGAAGATGCCAAAAACTTGAGATGGCATATTGATGAGAAGATAGATGACGGACTTCTTAGACATCTTTTTAACTCTCCACAATGGATGACGATTGATGTCTTGTTCCTTGAATTCAGTAAAGAAGCAAAAAACATGCACCTTATGCTTTTTCTAAATGGAATGAATCTGCACAATCAAGGCACCTATAGTATATGGTCAGTGATTTTGGTTATATACAATCTACCTCCATTGCTCTATATGAAATGCAAGTATATAATGTTGTCTTTACTCATCTCAAGGCCAAACCAACCGGGGAATGATATTGATATTTGTTTGGCATCTTTGATTAATGATTTGAAGTTCTTGTGGGACATGGGAGTTGTAGTATTTGATGCATACAGTGAAGAAAATTTCACTTTGAAAGAAATGTTATTTTGTACTATAAATGAATTTCAGGCGTATAGCAACTTGTCAAGTTATAGTGTGAAAGGTCATTATGCATGCACAATATGTGAGGAGAATACTTCATTTGTTAAGCTAAAACATAGCCAGAAGACTATCTTCCTCAACATCATAGATTTTTACCAAAGAATCATCATTATTGTAGGTAAAGGAAAGCGTTCAATGGCTTCTGGGAAGACGGGCAGGCACCAATCTGGTTGATGGTCGACAAGTGTGGCTGAAGATGAAATATTTGAGTGTCAAGTTTGGGAAGAAGAATAAAGATAAACCTCCATCGGTTGGGTGGAAGAAGATATCTATATTCTTCGACCTTCCTTATTGGGAATCTCTATACGTGAAACATACCCTTGATGTGATGCATATCAAGAAAAATATATGTGACATTCTTGTTGGTACATTACTTAATGTTCCATGAAAGACTAAAGATGGAATTGATGTTTGAATGGATATGGAAGAAATGGGTATTAGACAGGAACTGGTTCTATGAGATAATGGAAGAAGAATATATTTACCACCGGCATGTGATACTTTCTCCAGAAAAGAGAAAATTTCATTTTACTAATCCTTTATTAGTGTCAAGGTTTCAAAAGGGTATTCTTCAAATGTCAGAAGGCTCATGTCGATGATATACTGAAACTAATTAACATGAAGTCTCATGATTGTCATATTTTGATGCAGCTAACTATTGTCCCAACGTTTGAAGCAAAAGGAATGAAAATGCTATTCAAACACTTGAATTTGGCATACATACTCACGTATATGGAACCGACGCCTGTCATAAAGAAATAAAATATACAACATATATAGCATCAGCCACCTCAGATAACTATTGTATCCTGTGGAAGGACGGTAATCATCAAAGGCGTTGGCTCTAGCTAGTTGTGAATAATTGAGACGCCTTGTCTTGCATGCAGATTTGACCTTGTGCATTTGATCGTGGACACATATTAGCCTAGCATAAGCTGGTGGGAAAAGGCATCTTTTGTGCCGTATGTTTGCTAGCAAAGTCTAATACTGCGTCGAATCCCCTTATTTCTTGTCCGTGCGGAGTTCATTTTAGGTGTCAGTTGTATTTTCATAGAGCTGGCAACTTCTTGGATGAATGATATCCTAGTACGGATAAATTCTTGTATGAATCTGAATTATGGTGAGTCCTCTCATATACAATATATAAATTTTACAGTATACCCTATATTTATAGAAGTAGAATTCTATATAAGTCAGACGTATACAAAAATACGTTCATTTTTTATAATATAGTCATAAGAACATTTTATAAGGTATATCCTATCCTATTTTTTATGGTTTTATAAATTTTATTTAGCTATATGAAAGTATTTTCATAATTTATAATACTTATATAAAAATTGATATTATTTTATAATTTATACTTATTACATACAAAAACAATATCATTTTTATTGTATATAATTTTTACTTATAGGGACATTTGCATTTTTATAAATCTTATAACTATATATATTATGATCATCTTCAGCCATTACAATAAACCTAAGGTGATTTTTATAATTTTTTTTATCTTTATTTATAAATATGGCATTATTTTTTATAATTATATGGGCACAAATTCATGATATACATCGTATAAATACATCACATATAATAATTATATTCATCATATATAACAATTAATTAATGAACCTAAAATATTTTTAATAAACCTTTGTCTATTGAACCTAAAATAATAACCTGTTAAACCTTTAAGAATTAATAATTGAAAAAATAATGACTTGATGAACTTATAACAATTAAAATACTAAACCTAAAAAATATGTGATGTATTTTTTTTATTTGTTGAACCTAAAATAATTGTAACACCCCCAAAATTCACTATTGAAAAATTTCGTTTTATTAAAAGAAATTGCGGAAGCAAAATATTAAATGGTGAATTTCGGGGATATTACCGCCACACTTAATACCAGATAGGTTCGGTGCAGGGAAAAGAAGAAAACAAAGAAGAGTTGGGCCGGCCCAAGGAGGAGGAGAAAAGGAAGAAAGAAAGGAGGGGGGAGATGGGCTGTGGTGTTGTGCTGGGGAAGGGGAAGAAGTAGGCCGGAGGCCCAGGCTGTAATATCCCGTATTAATTAATCTTTAAATTAGACTCGTAAGACTTAAAGTTCGATTAGTAGGCGAAGTAAACCATAAGATTACTTTTTTTTTCTTTTTTATTTTATTTTATTTTATTTTTTTTAGCGATCGCCTTGTTGTCTTGAGTAGGTCCATAAATATTAAGTTATAAAAATAACCCGGATTAAATGTAAGAAAGGGTAGAGGAAGTTAATAATTGATGTCGATAATAATACCGATAATAATAAGAGAGTAATTAAAATAGAAGGAGATTGTAAGAATAATAATAATGTTAGCAATAATTGCAAATAAAATAAAATAAGGGAAGTGATAAAATAATGAAAATGATATTGATCATAATAATAATAGTATCGTGATTTCTTTTTGAGAAAATTAAACATTGCTTAGGTGGGAATTATTTTCCTAATAACCATACTTGCTAGCTTAATACTTTAGGAGGCTTTTGCTAATCTTTTCCTAACTAAGCCCCCATCTTTTTCCCCACTTAAACCCAGCCAAAGCCACCCCCAACCTGTCGAAGAGCATGCAGCCCATGTAGCCCATGTAGCCATGCATCCCGTCACCTTTACCTCTCTTCTCCATGCATATGTCTCTTCTTGTCTAGCACTATCCTCCTCTTTTTGCAGCTTTCCCTCTTCCCCAAATGTAGCCCTTCTCCTCTCTGCAACCTCACCCTCTCTCATGCCCCCCCAGCCCTGCATTTTGCAGCCATCAACCCAGCCCATTCTCCTTCACGTCACTCACCCACCTGCAGCCACACCTTCGACACCCAGCCTTCCCCCCAACTTGCAGCCTCAACTCTCCTTTCCCCAACCTGCACCCCTACTCTATCTTCTCATCTTTTACCCACCTATTTTCCCCCCTTTCCTATGCCTCTCCACCTACAAAAAACGTATCCCTTAACCCCCAGCCATCCTCCATCACATCATCCAGCAACTTGCAGCCATTATTCCCGTAACCCCAACCTTACCTCAACTTGCAGCCCCTATCTCTCCCTCCTCTCAACCTGCACACCTACCCCACCTTTCTAGCCATCTACCCCTCCATTTTCTTCCCTTCCCCATGCTTCAACCTGCCCTTGCAGGCCTCCATACCCATGCATACCTGTCGACACCTTCCCCCCACAAAATCAACCCACCTGCAACCCCTTAACTCTAACCCACGCAGTCCCTCTTTTCCCCCGAATTCCCCTCCTTTTTATTTAGCCCCAATCTGCATAAAACACCCTCCTTTCCTCTCCCTTTTAGCCCTATAAATTTTCCTCTTGCAGCCCCCTCTTTCCCTTCCATAAATTCCAGCGACAAAAAAAGAAAGTGCAGCCCCAAACTCCCCTTCCCCTCCACCAAATTTAGTCTCAAAAATATTCTAGCTTTTGCCTTGTGTTCCACCTCCCCCAAGCAGCCATTTTTCTTCCCCAAGTAATTACTCTATCTTCGGTGGTTTCGGTGCTTAAATTCATGCACCGGCTACCTCGTTTATTTTCCTAATTGTTTTCAAGTATTAGCTTATGTAGGTTGTATTTTGATTATTTTATTTTTCATAAATATTAATGCTTGTAGTTTGGATGGTGTATTCACTTCTAGGTAATCTTGACCCCGCTTAGAGTATTTGTGGAGGAAGCTTGTGGTGTTAATATTTCTTAGCTCAATGTAAATCCAACTAACTCGTAGACGGTAGAGTTTTTATGTGGAAATGATAGGCTAGTTTTCTAGGATTAAATCATGATAGGATGAAGATATCAAATTATTATATGTTTGTGGGAAATGGGAGCATGTTTTATTTTTTTTTCTACATAAATATCATGATGTGTAATTAACTTGTGTTATTATGCAATCTTTTCATATGCGTAAGTAATATTCTAAATTTGACAAAGTGTATGTTAAAGGTAACGAATTTGAATTATGCTAGTAAAATGAGATAAATATGTCTAAGGTAAAATATAGTTTATATAGGAGCATGTTGTAGTTCATTCCTACATGAATATAATGACATGTAAATTGATATGTGTTATCATGTAATCTTTTTATATGCCTAAGTGATATTCTTAAATGTGAAGAAGTGTATGCTAATGGTAACGAACATGGATTTATGCTAGTAAAAGGAGACGAGTATGTTTAAGGTAAAATGTAATTTTATATACTATGATTGTGTTTGAGATTTATTTGTGGAAATTGTATGTACCTATGAAATATTAAAAATGCATGCTAATAGTATTTACGTGTACTATGTATGATAAATGGTTAGGGATAATATGGTCCTTTGTAGTACCGAAGAAATATCGGATGTAAAGTATCACTAATTATTTTATGCTAGCGTTTCATGAAAAATAGCTTATGTGAGTAAACTTGGTAATTAAAGTGAAGGAAAATGTGGTAGTTATAGGTTAAGGGGTATTTTGGTCATTAAGGCAAAAGGTGTTCCAAAGTGGATAATTGGATTAATTAAATTAAGTTTTGGCCTTAAAATAATGTTGGGAATAATTGGACAATTGGTTTGAACACTGAATCGAATAATTATTCGGGCTATGGCATAATGCCTAACCCTAGGCCGTGTTGGCTTGAAATGGTTGCGACCTCATGGTCTTTGGATGTGATGTTGTTTGTTGATGGTTGACTAAGTTGAACTTTGTTAATCTCGACTTTCTAAAAGGAAAGAATAACCCGAAATTTCATAAGACACTAATTACTTAAAGAGAAAGACTCGAGTTGGAAAGGAATCTCGTGCCTCGGACTTGGCCGCCGAGTGCATAGTTTGGGCCTTCGGGTCAAGGGGCTCACTTCTGCTCTATAGGTATTTCATACACCCTATAGGGAGTACGCATACTTAAGGTCTTGAGTTATGAGGTTTAGTATAGGCGACTGTTATGTCGTGTGGCTTCCTTGGCGAGCTTTGCCCTGGAATCAAGTGATTTATTTTGGTACCACCCTCCTTGACGATCTTTGTCATGGATATGGGATTGTATTCCACTTGATAATTTTTATATAGCTTATAACCGGATTAGACACCCACCATAATAATTCTTTAATAATTGGATTAGGAATGACTCGACCTCGGTTAGATTGCTTGGAATATCAATAATTCTTCCTATTATGCTATAATGTATAGTCGTTGGTAAGTTAGATTGGTTATGAAATTATAAGCATGCGTTAAATGCCTTCGATAGGGATTTTGACCTAACTCGTGATGTTAAATGTGATGTGGATGTGTGTTTGAAATCGTGGCCTTGCATGTGATCATATATTCTACTTGAATTCCGCATTTGTATGATGTTTGCTACGTAGGTATGTTACCTCTCTAGAGGCGTTGTGGTTTACTCAATACGAGGAAGTCGTACTGATACTATCACTTTTCAGATGAGTACGTCCATGGCATGCGTTGGTTAAAGGATTACGAGGAGCATCATGATTGTGAATAGGTAGATTTAGGGAGTGAGTGGACCCCGCCCCTTTTTCCCCTTTTCCTTGTAATTTGATGGACCGCAAGAGTGTAAGGCAGACCATTAATGACTTTTGTGTACTCTGTTGTTATTTTCTAAATGGTTTGCTATTTAATTTCCTAAACAATCATTTGTTATGGATAATCCTTCTTTTGCAAAACTCTTGATTACGTATTGTACTTCTCTTATCTTTGGTTGGTTGATTTGTTTTAAGCCTTAGCACTTGACGTAAGGATGGTGAGGAGACCGGACTTATGTCAAGTGTGGCGATAACACCCACCGTTCTTTAATTTCTGCTTCTGCAAAGCAAGATTTAAACGAAATTTTCAAGCCATGATTTTGGGGTGTTACACAGGCGCAGGGGGCGGAGAAGACAGGCGGCCCGAAGGAGAAAAGAAAAGAAAGAAGAAAAAGGAGAAAAAGGGAGAAAGAAAAAAAGGAAAAAGGAAAATGGGAAAATAATTTCATTTAATTTATAAAATAATAAAATATAATATTTTTTGATAAATTATTTAATTTAATAATTTAATTCAATATAATTTAATATATTGGTTCGAAAAGGATAATGTTCATAAAATATTAGTTTGGGAAATTATTTAAATAAAAATAATATGATAAAAGAACAAAATATTTATTTTTAATTTATTAAATACTCCTATCCAAATTTATATACTCAAAAATCCATAAATTAATTAAACTAAATAATTTTTAAAGCTAATTTATTTTAAACAAAAGCTATTTATTAACTTATAGGTTTTTAAAAATTTCGGGGGATTACAATAATAATTTGCTAAGCCTTTGAAAATTAATTACTAAGCCTAAAATAATACTTGTTGAATATATACTAATTAATTACTAAACCTAAATAATATGTGATGAACATTTATCTCCTCAACCTAATTAATATTGTTGATCCAAATATGCCACCATAAAATTCACAAATAGACCATCAAAGTGAAATGGAAGCTTTGGGATCAAAGGAACATATACAGATGTTAAAGTATCTTAAGTAAGACACAAAAAGGTTGTTTGGTTGAAAGTAAGTAGAGGAGGAAAGTATTACTTCTCTCGTGAAACGATAAAAGTTTATTCGTTTAGTTTAAAAAACTATCTCATATATCTTAACAAACTTGATATAATTATAAAATATAACACCGAATACACCTTTTAAAGTATCCTCGGTGCATGATATGAATTGTGGCAGGGTGTTGCCTCAAATTTTCCACCAAATCCCTTATGCAAAGAAGCTAGTCTTGTAGTTCCCTCTATCCTTTTCTTAACGGGAAATATTTCAGTATACTAAAGAGAAAAAGAAAGGGAATATTTATATTGTAAATAACAAACCAGAAAAAAGAAAAGAAAAGAAATGTTTTATGTCATGAAAATTGAGTACGGCTAGAAATGTATAATCTACCCATCCTATAAACAATTATTAAGCGAAATATGCTAAGAGCTAGAGAAAGAAAATGACATTCAATTTAAATAATATTGTTTGCGTATAAATATTTTACTTTACATATTATATGCACAAATAATTAAATGCAGTATACATTTACTTACGAGCTATAATTACTTACAAACAAGTTTAATAAATAAAATAAAAAACACATTATTTTATTATCTATACATATAAGTTATCAATAAACAGAAATTGTCTCACAACCACAAATATCATCGTGGATGACTCCTCCTATATTTAAAAGGAATCTGGAAGGGCTGCCAATTATTCATTTACTTGATGCAAAACACATATATACAAACTAAGCAAAGTTACAATAATATAATACGCCATGTTTGACAAACTCCAACGAAAAGTCAGTACATTTGAGCTAGCTAGTGGGGAGGATGATATTGATGTAGGTAGGTAGCGTATCCAATCCCCCTCTTTCTTTCTTTTTTATCCTATGTGCCTAACACACGCATGCATCAAGTTGCTGTACATATATATAATTATATATACACGACAATATACCCGTACGTCGGCCCAAGGGGATCGATCAATGTCGAAGGGAGGGGGGAGAATGGTACAATCAAATTTGTTATTTGTTTGTGTATGGAGACTGTATTCTAGTTATAAATATACATATTAGATCAATAAATACACATCTTATAATAATAATAGAAATATTATAAATTAAATATTGTGAAGATGGACATGATTAATATAAGATATATATATATAAACCTATAAGATGTGCACTTATTTATAAATATGTATTTGATACTATAAAAAAAATTATAGTAATTTTATCGAAGACGTGCGTCAAGGAACGGAAGGAAGAAGGAAAGAGAGACGATGAGGCACTATGCATACTATTGCTAGTCGCATGATGCAATAACCAGTAGATTTTTGCCCCTTCAATATTAAGGCTGACATATATTTCGTTCATTTTATTTTGGTAAAAAGTTTGAAATAGATATTAGAGGGATCCTAGCTAGGGATAACAATAAGATGTGTTTTATGTGATGGATTTTTAAATAAATATGAATATAGATATAAAAGAAGGAAAAAAAATATGTTTTGAATTTGGATATGTATATGAGTAAATGATCTTTAAATTCATGTATGTCTCCATATCCCTGTAAAATTATCCTTTATTTAAATAACCTATCAATTTTTTTAAAGTTAAAAGTTGAAATATAAGTAAATACAAACAATCTAAATATATAATTTTAATATTAGATGATATTTATTTTAAATTAAAAATATATTATCTGTTAAATATATTAATAGATATAAATACAGATATAGTTTAAAAAAAAATATCGGTAAAATTTTGTTGAGAGTTTTTTTTTAACGAATTTGTACAGCTGATAAAATATATCAGACCCCTTATTATTCTTAACGGAGGCATGCTGAAACTCGTGGGCCTGCCTAAACGCCCTAACATAACAAGAGAAAACAAAACTTTTAAATTTTCTTCGATTGTTCTCAAACCACACCCAGGCTTTTTAATTTAATGAGTCAAAAAAATCATGCGTGTCGCTGGAACTATGCTACATTTGTATTTTTCTACACCGGGGCCCCCGTCCCAAGAGAAGGAATGGAAAACTAATACGTCACCCTACATGTTTAGGCCCATAACTGTACTTCGGGCTTTGGGTGTATTCACAACCTAACAGATCCCTCGGGTTCAGCCCGATATTTTTGTTTAATGTCGGGCTTCGAAACCCAAGTTAGTGATTGAATCGTGGTCTTATTCTGGACTGAACTAGAAAGTTCAGGCTGTCATCAATCGCTGCAATTTTTGTTTTTTTTGGCACTCTCTGCTGCTTGCTTTCGCAAAAAAATTCCTACGATAGAAAATATATTAAACTTGCGTTAGAACTCAAAATCGGCGATACTAGATTAGATTCAGCACAATGGTGTATATATATATAAGTGGAGTTGACGCGAGCCGATCTTAGTTCAAACGAGTATACCACGTTGGATCTAGTCTGCACTCCAAAGAACCCCTTAATTGGCAGCATTAATTCCGTAGAGATTTGAAGGTCTCACACTACTACTTCTCAGGCTACATCAACATCCATTGTGTTGTGTTGTTTACAGAGCCAACCTAAAAGAGTCTGGTCTTCACCACCTTCGGTGAGCTCGGGCGAACAAGGTTTCGAACCTGTGGCAGATAGTTTTCGTGCTTGTATTGAATTGATAGAGTATTGTCGGTCGGTGTAACATATGCTCTTGAATCTCAGAATCTTTCTCCTTTTCTTAGGCTGATAAAATACATGAGGATTCGAAACCATTTTGCTATTGTGATAAGGAATCAATTTATCTAAAATTTAAGCCAGCAAATTTTGGTCCGATCTGGAGATTAACTCTTTACGCTCTTGGGGCATTTTGGTCCTAATCAACAATCTCATAATCTTTTTTAGTCTACTTAATGCTTTACTCATTAAACAAGTTAATGCTCTACTCAATATTCTATAATATCAGATCCCAGCCCGACTCATTCAATCGGTCAAACTGGGCATCGATCAGAGTCCTTTTTATTAATGCGAGGGAAGGGCAAATATTTTTATTTTTTATTTTTAAAACGGGGACAGAAGAAATTTTTACTCAAAACCTTGAAATAAGACGTCAGATATGGACTACTGTGACGGAGAGAATCAAAGGGAAATGCATCGGTCGTCAGATGACAGAAACTAGCTGTCGTATAGTAAAAACCAGTGAAGCATGCAGACGTCGTAGTATTGAGGATGACACAGGCAGTGACAAAATTAAATTAAAGCTGGATGGATGCGCGCATGATGCTAATGCAAACAGCCAATAAATAACTGGGAGACTCTTCCGTTCAAGTGATTAAAATGAAATCGAACCAGAATATATAAGAGGGTCAATGATCATATACCCCCTTTTTATTTTTTGTATGTTGAAATAAATACACACACGTAGAAAAATGAAAAATAAGCGCAACAAATCACTACTGCCACATCATAACAATGACGCAGCTACAAGCATACAACTGGGACCTCGGGGAACTAGACACCCGCCGTATCAAAATAAACGGACATGAAATGACTAACTAGAAGAGAAAAGTAGGACTTCTCGAACGCGTTGTATAGCCACCTGAATACACAAAATGACCAAAATGAAAGAACAAAATTAATTATATATATATATATATAATACACAACCAAGAGCTTAGCTTGCTAGAATTGATATATAATGATTCATTTTAAGTATGGGAGCCACAACCGTATGTGCTTATATACAATTAAGATATATATATATATATATATATATTATTCCCTCGGGCGCAGCTTAATTGTTCCAATATTTTAATGGGTCAATTAGTTGCTTACCTGAGTATATTTGTCCATACAAATGATTGATCAAACCAACCGAATCTAGGACAATTATTAGGCCGAAAGAATAGTTCAACGCTTTTCATTGTTTCATAGGATGACCAACCGAAAGAGTAATTGATATATATATATATATATGGATTTAGGTTCTTGTACAAACCATTACTTAAAATACAAATGTAAGAACCTTTAATTACCATTAGATCTAGAAGATTGAAGGGTCAAGATTAAAATAAATTCAAGTTAGTTATTTACTAAATCTTGACCATTGATCAAATACTAATCTAATGGTTATGATTGGTTCCTACAAATGTATTTTAAAAATGGTGTGTATGGGACCTTCACCTTATATATATGTATATATATAATATATATATATATATATATATATATATATATATATAGGGTGAAGGTCCCATACACACCATTTCTAATATATATGTATAGGAACCAATCATAACCATTAGATTAGTATTTGATCAATGGTCAAGATTTAGTACAAATATATGGAGTAACACTATAATTACATACAGAATTGAATTCGTGGTTCCGGGTCTATTTAGGGAATTAAGTTATGTGGTTCAGCTACAGCATACAGAATGGATGATTGGGTCAGCAGCGAAAGGTTCATTTTGCTGTTCCATTCAATCTATTTCCTTTCTATGTTGTCATGGAGAGAGTGAATTATAGACTATTAAGATTTAGTAAACTGCCGACGTTTCGAAGGAAACCTCCAACCGTAGAGATTGGCACCCACGTGAGAGCCTTGTTCAAACTAGGTATCAGTAAGCAAGTGTAGAAGACCATTCTTTCACCGCTTCTCTTTTAATAAATCATCAATAATATGCATGCATACATACATATAAACAAAAATAATAATAATAATTATTATTATTATTATTATTAAAACTATGTTGATATGATGTGATCAATCTATTTAAAAAATAATATGAGAAGTACAACCTTAAAAGCCTTCATTTGTTATCAATTATCAATGGTTATTGTAAGTTAATATTATGTAAGGACCGTACAAGATATAAATTTAATATATACTTAAAATAATATTTAAAATCAATATGATATGAGCAAGCTAATAATAGAGTTGAATTATTAGTTATACCTTAACCTAAAAAGAAAAGTGATCCGATTTGAAAACTTTTAAATTTGAAACATCAAGTACATCTCCAAAGATGAAAAAATGACAAAAAATTCTAAGGCCCCAAAACAATCTATATAATACTTTACTTTTAATTGAATAAGATAAATTGAAATAAACGATTTAAAATAATTAGTCTTTAATAACATCTAAGAATAACAAATAAAATAAAATAGCACAAGCATGACTCAAAACCGAAATGACCCGAATCCGATCCAAATTCAACCCAAAAATATAATAATTTGAACTCACTCGAATGTGATCCGAACCCTAACCAAAATTAGAATAATCCAAATTTATCTGAATCTGAGTTCATCCAATCTCAACTCGACCCGATCCAAGAACTTAGAATGATCCGAGATTATCTGATACCGAGTTGATCCGAATCAAATCCGACTCAGCTTGGTTTGATAAAATGATCTGAGATTATCCGAAACTGATATGATCCGATTATCATTTAACTCGATCCGATAGTGACCTGATCTGTCCGATTGCCGGCTCTATGTGTGGATGTGGTTTGGCCAACTATTATTCTAATTTTATATAGTTTACCTTTTTAATATAAAATAAAGATAACAAAAGTAGACAATTTGATGTTTTCACACAACTATACACGTATAAATCAGGCGTAAAACTAGAGAGATGGATGAATGTGGTCAAATTCATTCATGATGGAGCGACTTATTAATCAAAAATGACATGCACCAGTCGTCACATAACAGAAGCAAGCAGCAGATATAGAAATTGGTGAAGCATGCAGACGTGGTCGATGATTACATTCTCAATAAAACTAAAGGTGAAGGTACAATACTAATGCAAACATCGAATCCTGATCCAATAAGTTTCATGGCTTCGTTTGGTTTGGAGGCAACATGAGGCTAAAAAATTATCCCATATTTTATATTTTTTAAAGTCTAATTTATTAATTGAAAGAAATCGTTTTCATAGAAATTTAGTTTAAGTCTTTTTTTGAGCTGAAGTGAATATTTGTTTGAAAATGTTTTCGTTATTTTTCAATTATGCTAATTGAGATAAATTTAAGTAGTATATTTTCTATCGTAACAAAGAAGCACTTAAGATGACAATTATCAATCAAGAGCTAGCATACATAATGCGTGAACTAGGGTAGATAAATTATGAAACTGCAGATGGCAAAAAATAAAATTTTGATCATCATGAATGTCATAAGATATAGGAATAAAAAAATGGAGTTAAGGAAATAGCTAGTGGTCCTAGCTAGTGGAGAATGAAATTTATTGAATTTTCAAACGTCTAAAAAAGAATTTGGAACCTCATTTCTGTAAGAACGAACAACCGTCAGAGGTACTATTTGCTTCCATTTTTCGACCATCCATAGCTTGCAAAATGAGTTATCCAATTTTAAATTTGAGTTATCACAAATATAAATTATAATATATAACAAATTTATCTCTTATCTTCAATTTAATTATTATTTTATATTAACTACCTTAAATTTATATCACCTGATTACTTATATCATCCACATCACCAATCATTTATCCTTTATATTATTGAACTTTTAATTTGTATTAATCTATAAATATCAATTAATAATTTTATATGATCTCAGGTAATACGCTTGCTTTAAGAGTAAGGAAACACGTGTTTACTATCAGGGGTGTCTATAAGGACCCGACCCATAAACCGGTGCTTTAATTACTAACATGAATTGAACTCTCACAATGCAACTGTCTGAATTACTATAGTCATTTCATTTCAAGAGGCTCATGCACATGTTCTTTCACACATGAGATATGTGTCGAGGACGGTGTGATTCGAATCCACAACCTCTTGAAAAAAAGCCAAAGCCCTTTCCGATAGACCAAAGAAAGAACCACAATAAATTTATATAATCAATTAATATATTTTTCCTTTCTCATCTTTTTCCAAACTTGAGGTGCCTCAAATTCTTAAAGAGGTAATATTTTGAGGCACTTTATATAACACCTCCAAATCTACAACCTAAAAATTTTATTTAAAAAGTTAATTGTAAATGATAAAATAGTAAATAGTAGGGTATTGCCGCTACACCTAACATAAGTCTGACATCCGCTACCATTCTTAGAGGTGACAATCTATAATACCCTAATTTAAGAGAAGTATTATAAGGATTGATTTGGCTACTTATATCAATATGGTATACCATATTTTTGGTGATTCCATCCTAAGAACTCCATAGTTAAGCGTATTGGCCGTGGAGTAATTTTTAGGATGTGTGACTCTCTTGAGTGAGGACAAAGCGATCTGAAAGAACTTGAAATGCCCCGAAAATTTTTATTTATTTATTATTATTAAATAAGGTTTTATTAGAAAAATTGAACAAATAAATTATTTTTATTAAAATAAAAGGAAATTAATTAGGGATATGCAAGAATAAAATAATAAGTAATTTTTATTAGAAACGTTTTGAGTATTTTAACTAATTAAGGATTTCATTTTGGAAATTAATTAATTAAAATATTTTATTTAAAATAAGAAGGACAAAATAGTTTCAAATTAATGATAGTTTTATAAATAATTTAATTGGAGAAATTAAGGGTGTTTTGCTAATTAAAATGGAATTTATAGAGAATCTTTTAATAATTCTAGTTTAGCCTAAAAAGGAATTTAAATATTATTTTATTTAAATATTATTATTTTTAAATATCATAAATATTCAGATTAATTTAATTGCCCTAACCCATTATTTTTCCTTTTTCCTTTTCTTTCTTCCTTTTCCCTTTCTTTTTCTTTCTTTTTCTACCTATTCTTCTTTTTCTTTTTTCTCTCCTTTTTCCCTGTTTGGGTCTACCCCTCCCGCAGCCCAGTTTTTCCCTTCTTCCTTCCTTTGGCGCGGCCAAGCCTGTGTGACCTTCGCCCCTCGCCCGTCCCTCGCCGCGCTGCATTTTATCTTTTTTTTTCAAAACGCAGTGTTTCATTTAAACACCCCTCACCTTACACCCGACCACCCGGTCTTCCTCCCTTTTTTTCTTTTCTTTTTCCCCGAACTGCCGGTCCAGCCCTTTCTTCCTCCTTTCTTCTTCCCCAACCCTCTGCATCGTCCCTGTCGAGCACCTGCAACCTCCGCAACCACCAGCCAAAAATTCTGCTGGCGACTACGCATATTCGCTGCCCACTTTCTCCCCCCTCTTCCACGTTGACTCACCCACCACACCTGCCTACCCATATCCCCTCTCCTCGCACGTCTCCCTTTTTCCAGCTAACTGCCTTCCACGTTTTCTTTTGAATTTTGCCGGCAACCGTCAATACCGACAAGCCCAACTGACCTGCCCTATCCTCCCTTATTCTCTTTAACCATATCCCCCACCCTTAGCCTATAAATATCCCCATACTAGCTTGAGCTTAAGCCTTCTTTCCCGAAACCCAGGAATCTCCCATTGTCGTCGCTGCTCCTTTAGACGCCAGCCCTACTGCCGTCAGCCAATTCTGCCACCCATTCCGCCTACCAAACTCTTCCTTGCACAGCCCTCTAGCTAACCAAACGTCCTATATCCCTCGATTATTCCTGCACAAGCCACCTTGGCTGTGCACATTGGCCTTCCCAACCAGCTCTTCTTTTCAACTCTGCCACCCTTTGCGCCGCCCTTAGCCACCTCTTACGCCGATGCTGCCACTTATTTCACCTCCTATTCTCTTATGCAGACCCTCCTCTACCTTTCTTTTCCTCTTTCTCCCTCTCCTCCTCTTTTTCTCTCCTTCTTCTCCATTCGGCCCCCACCACCACTGCCGTGCACCACCACCTTTGGTTTTACCGCCACCCCTATTCTGTTCCCCTCCTTCTATACAACCATAATCACCCTTGCTTCTGCCCTTTTTCTCTTTCTCTTTTTCCCAACCCTCAACTTTTTCCTTCTTCTTCCCTTTTTCTGGCCACCGCCGCCGCCGCCGTGCACCATGGCTGGTACCGCCCATCCCCACCAGCCTAAGGTTGAACCTTAGACCCTCTCAACCCTTTTCCCTATTTTTACAAGCCTTAAATTAATTTTTTTCATTTATTCTAATATAAATACTATTATTATTATTATTATTTCCATTTTTAATATGTATTAGTAGTATTATTAATATTAATGTTTTTATTATTTGTCTATTGAGGGCTAAAGCCCTATCATAATTTAATTTGATTTTATTATTATTATTGTTATTATATTTATTATTAATACAAAGATGTTATTATTATTATTATTATTATTATTTTACTATTTCAAAATTTTTATTATTAATATTTCAGTATTATTATTACAACTACCTTACCATCAGTGTTGTTATTATTATTATTATTGTTATTATTCTTATTGTTGTTGTTGTTGTTGTTATTGTTGTTGTTGTTGTTGTTGTTGTTGTTGTTGTTGTTGTTGTTGTTATTATTATTATTATTATCATCATTATTATTATTATTATATTCCAATGTTAGTATTATTATTTTATATAGGGCTGAGACCCTATTGTGCTTATTTTAAATTTTAGTAGTAGTATTATAAATATCATGTCTTATTATTATTAGGGTTATTAGTATTTTTATTATTATTAGTATCTATTCTTACTAGTGTTATTATTATTATTTATTAAGTTATTATTATTCAATGTAGGGTGGAAACCTTACTTCTTCTATCTTCGATCATTATCTTTACTATAATTACCATTATGATTATTATTATTATTATTACAATATTATTATGGTTTTTATCATCATCATCATCATCATCATCATCATCATCATTATTATTATTATTATTATTATTATTATTATTATTATTATTATTATTATTATTTCGTCACTATTATTATTACTAAATTTGGTTGTTTATTTTACTAATATTATTATTATTAGTAATATTTAGTAAAGGGACCGAAGCCCTTATTTCACTATGTTTTTGAGTAATGTCCTTTTTATTATTATTGTAACTATTTTTATTATTCTTGTTAATATTAATATTGATATTATTTTTGGTATTTTTGCTATTATTATTTTAATATTTTTTCAAAAGCCCAGTCTTATAATAAGTTAGTGATTAATAGTATTTTTGATAGGGGGAGTCAAATTTTAGCTTTTCCCTTATAATAGGTGAAACCAGTCAAAGCCCTAAGGAGGCGTAGGAGCGTGCTCCAAGACCGGTGTCGTTTTAGGTAAGGGGTGCTAAAGCCATATGTGTAATATGTGATTTTATGTTATGCATGCCATGTGATATGAATTATAGTGTATTTCATATGTATATTGTATAATTTTTATGAATGCAACACGATTATAGAGTTGAAGTATGTTGGTGTGAATAAATTGTGGCATGAGAATTATGTGCATAATTGTGTTATTCTTATGGTATGATGTGGCCTTAAGACATGAATGCTAGGGTTGTAAAATAATAATGGGGAGTGTAACAATGCGGTGTTAGGGTTTTGCATAGAATTGCATGGTATTAGGGTTTGCGTGGAATTGCATGGTGTTAGGGTTTTGCATGGAGGTGCATGGTGTTGGGCTTTGCATGGAGTTAATGTTGCATGGTGTAGGGTTTTGCATGGAGTTGTGGGATGCATGGTATTAGGGTTTGCATGGCGTTAGGCTTTGCATGGAATTAATGTTGCATGGTGTAGGGTTTTGCATGGAGTTGTGGGATGCATGGTATTAGGGTTTGCATGGCGTTGGGCTTCGCATGGAGTTAATGTTGCATGGTGTAGGGTTTTGTATGGAGTTGTGGGATGCATGGTATTAGGGTTTGCATGGAGTTAATGTTGTATCGTGGTATTAGGGTTTGTATGGTGGTATCAATGGTTGCATGGTGGTATTGATGGTTGAATGGTGGTATTAGGGTTGGCATGATTGAGCTAGGGTTTTGCATGGGATTGAATGCTTGCATGGGATGTAGGGTTTTTATGAAATGTTCGAAAGGCTGCATGAGATGTGTAAAGTTTGCATGAGTGTGAAATTTACGTATGAAAGGTTGATTTGGGATATAAGGAAGGTAATATAAGTGTTATTTGGGTGTTTGGACATTTTGGATGAAAAATAATACGTTGAATTATATAAGGGTCCATAGGAGACCGAACTAGGGTTTGTGTGGACAATTAGGGTTTGTTGTGGTTGCTTAGAATTTTTGTGTTATCATGTGTATTTGGTGTTTAAAGTGTAATTATGATGGTAGAATTTTATGATTTGTGATCTCTGAAGTATAAAGATAATGATTTGTGCATGTCCATAGTGAAAGATTTTGAATAAGATACTCAAAAAATTAATCATGTAAAGTGAAAGATTGTTGGGTCGGGCCCAGACCGATCCACCGGGGAATAATAGTGGTTAGGAAATGATGTCCTATGTGTAATGGTCCATTAGTAATAATAGTAGTTAGGCTCTGTACCTGTGCTTTTTGGTCCACTGGCTATAATAGTGGGGGATTCCATACTCAACAAAAATGAACATATTTGTGCCAAGACATGGGAAAGATACTAATTACTTACAGTGGAATGCCCTGCGAGTAGGGGCCAGATCGGTCCACCAACGAATAATAGTGGTCAGGTACTATGGTATCCAAGAGACCGATCCACCAGCTATAATAGTGGTCAGGAGCTATATGCCCTGTTTGTTTTCCGGTCCACCGGCTATAATAGTGGGGTTCCCGTACTTGCGTGGATTTGATAAAAAGTACGATATGAATTGACTTCTGACTAGTGATTAATTAAGTAATTAATCCAGATTATATATGGGTCTTTGTACTTTTACCTAGTTGATCATATGCATTATGATTGTATTCTTCTATTCTTCTGCATGATTTATGTGCTTATGTGTGGGCCTTAGTGCTCGGTTACCTTACTCAGTACGTAGCGTACTGATCACCTTTTTCATGGATGCTGCTCATTCCCACAAGCAGAAGGCCATTTCTGACTTTATGCAGGTGGGCGAGACATCCGGTGGAGCTAAGCGTTGAGTATATATGTGGCCGGATTCACTCTCCTCGTTATTTTATATTCCTTCTATTATTTCCTTTGTATCACATTTATCCAATCTAATCTATTACCTTGCATTGAGTACTTTAAATGAATCTCTTATCTATTATAATCTATTTTTCTTTTGGACATGAATAATAATTCTTTATACGTACTCTAATTTCTATGTTATTATTTCTTTAATTTATTTTATGGAATCTTGCTTTAAGTTTTATGTCAATCTTTTTAGCCTTAGCACTTGGTACTGAAACGGTCGGAGAGAACCAGTTTGGTACTAAGTGTGGCGGTAACATCCCCAGAATTCACGGGTTTTGATTTAAAAATTTCTATTTTAATTTCTTCCACTTTAAAAAAATAGTGAATTTTGGGGTGTTACAGAACTCATGTTGATCTACAGGGCCAACTTATCAATCCAAAAGCACTCCAAGGTAGTCCCCACATGGTCGTATTGACTCGGGGTGTTATAAATGGTATCAGAGAGAAACCGCTACGGTGAGTTGAACTTGGATGAGCCAGTTAGCCACCTAGCGGGATGATTCTTGGGATAAACTATATTGAGACAATTATTAGTTGAGGCGCAACGAGGAGGTTGTGCTCTTTGAGTAGGGGTGAATGTAATACCCCAATTTAAGCGGAGTATTATTAGGATTGATTTGGCTACTTATATCAACATGGTATACCATCTTTTTAGTGATTCTATCCTAAGAACTCCACAGTTAAGCGAGCTGGCCATGGAACAATTTTTAGGATGGATGACCCTCTTGGGAAGTTTTAGAAATTTTTTAAAAATTTATCAAGAAGTGTGTGAGTGAGGACAAAGCGCTCTAATAGGACTCATGTTGATCTGCAGGACCAACTGATCAATCTAAAAACACTCTAAGGTAGCTCACGCATGGTCGTATCGACTTGGGGTGTTACACAATCGGGTTGGCTGGGTAGGGTTTGGGTTGGGTAATAGCGGGTCGAGTTCGGGTTAAGCAAACTCGAATTTAGGTTATTTAGGTTATTTTAGGTTAATTTGATTGGTAGGGTTGAGTTGGCTTCAAGTCATTTTTTGGTTAACATGACTAGGTGGGCTCGGCCAGTTCGGGTCATTTGGTGTAATTTGATGGGTTCGTCTCGTTGTGTTCGAGTTGTTTCGGATTAACTTGATGGGTCGGCTCATTTTGTAAAATTTAATGGGTTGGGTTTGAATAGCTACGGTTAACTTAATGGGTCGGGTCAAGTTTTGATGGGTTGAGTTAAATTCGGGTCCAAGTAGTTATTATTTATTATATTGTAAGTATAATAAAGATAATCATAAGATTACTAGTACAGATAAATAAAATAAGAATATTAGATGCACTTTATTTTCACATGTAAATATTAAATATATTTATAAATTTTAACAATAAAAAATATTACATGATCCAATTTAATAAAGATATTTATCATTTATTTGATTACTTAAAAAAAGATATTTTTATACAATAAAGTTGATCATAATATGACTATACAATGTATAATTATCATTTATTACATTGTAAATATTAGAGACAATCATAAGATTATTAGTACAAATAAATGAAATAAGAAAATTAGATGCACTTTATTTTCACAAGTAAATAATAAAGATATTTATAACTTTTAATAATAAAAAATATTACGTGATTCAATATAACAAAGATGTTTGTTATGTATTATCATTTATTTGATTACTTAAGAAAAAGATAATTTTATAAAATAAAGGTGATCGTAACAAGACTATATGATGTATAATTATCATTTATTATAGTGTAAATAGTAGAAACAATAATAAGATTATTAGTACACATAAATGAAATAAGAATATTAGATGCGCTTTATTTTTGCAAGTAAATAATAAAAATATTTATAAATTTTAACAATAAAAAATATTGAATGATTCAATATAACAAAGATATTTAACATTTATTTGATTACTTAAAAAAAGATAATTTTATAAAATAACGGTGATCATAACATGCACTACTATGAAAAGGAGTAATAATAATGGCATATTAATAACGGTGATTTTGAAACCATTGTCAAACGAGTGAAAAGTAATGCTCAAGATAATTGAGGAAGTTTTGATAGCGGTTATAATTTAAAACGGTTATTAAAACCTCCACTGTAAAATTACACAGGGTAGTTTTAATAACAATTCTTTAGAGTACCGTTATTAAAAGGGCCACCAGTTTTAATAACGGCTCCTTATAAACCGTTATTAAAACATCTTTTAATAATGGTTCTTACAAGCATCGTTATTAATAACTCAATCTTCCACCTCTTATTTCGTTCCGTTCTTATTTCATGCCAAAATTTTCAAATTATCTTACTCTTGTACTGTCATTCTCTTGCGAACCCTTGCACCACCACACTATACACCCCCACTCCTCCTCCTCTCAACCCCGGGCAACCACCACACTTTCTCTTTCACACCACCAACTCCGAGCAACCACTCATTCTATTGCACCACCACACACACAACTACCATTCTTGGCGTTGCATGTCCTGTCATTCTTATGCATGTTGCTTGCATTTGGTCCTCCTTACTCCGCTGCGTTTGTAGGTGGTCGCCGTTGTCCTCTTGCTTATTGTCGGTTCTCTTGCTCGCTGCTGCTTCTCTTGCTGCCTTTGCTCCTCTTACATATGGTTTTGTTCTTCCATAGCTTATTCTTTGCGCTTATTATATATATTATATATATATATATATATATATATATATATATATATATATATATATATATATATATATATATATATATATATATATATAAATGTATGCATGTTGATTCAGGTTATAGTGTGTGTTATTGGAGTATTGCAGTTTGTTGTTGAAAAATGTATTGTTGTTTCTTATTGAATGTGTCGGTGAAAAATGTTGTTGTTGTTGTTGAATTTGTCCGTGTTATATATTAACATGCATGAGTGTATTGGCCGACCTTACATATATATATATACTGTTGTAGTGCTTAATTACCAAGAGAAATAAAATACTTAGTAATGCCACTCATAACAACTAAACACACACACACACACTTTCATTAATAAGTATAGGACACTAGAATGTTAGGAAATGTAAATCATTAAATGAAAATGTCAATTAGAGTTCATGTTAATAATTTTTATTTAATGGGGATTAAATAGGCATAGAAAATAAAGAAAATATAAAATTAAATAATTAAACAGAGAGGAATAACTGTGTATAATAATAATAATAATAATGATGATGATGATGATGATGATGATGATAGCATATAGGATTTATTAGGGTTTAATTATAGTTAGCTAGGTTTAGGATTAGGGTTAATTAGGTTTAGGGTTAGTTTTTATTATAATTTATTTAGGTTAGGGTTTAGCATTTATTATACTAAATATGATAATTAATATGTTCTCTTATAACAAACTATTATATACATTATTATCAACTCTACTTTTAATAATATCATATTATTATACTTAACCTATATATATTATCTTATTAATATCTACTTGACTTTACTATGTGTAGCTTGAACGATTAGATGATAGTTTATTAAATATATAAGTCAAGATTATGCCCTTATTTTAAACATGTCAAGTATAATAAGAGGAACTTTGATTCAACTTAACTCATTGACAAATCTAGTGGGAGTAAATGAAAGGACGTGTTTGGTAATTTATCTTTTCTTGATATTTAATGACACATTTATATCAATAGAGAAATAAATAAAAATCAATTCAAGATTATAAGTTTTATAATGAGTATCTTATGTGGATAATTGTTAGCTTTACATAGTATATTAAGATATGGTAGAATATATTTATGATATGTCTAGCTAGTTGAAGAGTTTGCATATTTTGTAATTTAGATCCTTTTGAGAACAACCTTGATCATAAGATTTAGTAGTTGTCCTCATTTTTAGGTAGTGAGATGTCCTCATTTCTTATATATATGCACAAGATAGAAGCTGATCTATCATATACTTATATATATGCATGCTATGATCTATTACATATGGTTATACAACGAGCTAAGTCAGTTGTCTACGAGTGTCGCATCCTATGACCCATTCCATTTCAAATTATATCACCTACTCTTGATCTTGCCTCAGATGGAGCCATGGTTAGTGGCTACATCTTTTTTTTTTGCATTGGTTTGTCCACCACACTCATGAACCACACCCGAGATTTATTGAGGATGAGGTGTTTGCCAGAGAGTATGATCAGATATCTAGAGAGCTTATGGTGATTGATGATGAGTGGAGGTTTTGTCATAGCTTGCCTCCGAGTATCAATCTCGGTTACCCTAGAGTGTCCATGGCTAGACTCTCTGTTGATGATGTGAGGGAACCGATGACATATCAAGATGAGTAGACTTTGAGAGTGATAGTTATTAGTCGGGCTCGACAAGGCTACTAAGGGATTTAGTTTTATGATTATGAGTTTTTCTTAGTAGGTGTTGGGGCTTTAGCAACCTTTTGATGTGTATAGTGCTTCTATTGTTTTAATCCCGTAGTATGTATATCTTTTGCAATTTGAACCATTTCATAATGTTTTTCTATATATGTATGTATGTATGTATGTATGTATGTATGTATGTATGTATATATATGAACTCTTTCTAATTATGATCAACTTGAGTATTGATGTATTTTTGGAAATGTGTTCTCATGATTTATATATATATACAGAATAACATGATACATTTGAGTTAAATTCTTTCTAAGCATGAGCGGTTTGTGAATTATTAAACTTATAATTGAATTGATTTATAATAATTACTTTTGCATGGGATACATCTAGATTAAAAAACTATGGATCAGAAACGGTTGTCTGCAAATCATTTGTCTAGAGAATATAACAAAGGAGTGGAGTTTTTCATCAAGTTTGTAGTTGAACATGTTAGGGACTCTAGTAAAAATAGTCTGCCCTTATTTGAACCGTGCTTATGTTTAGTATATCAATGCTGATGATTTGAGAGATTAATTTTTTGTGTATAAAATTGATACAAGTTACACTTGTTGGATATGGCATGGTGAGATAGAGTCTAAATATGATAATGAGGAATTTAGGAAGAAAAGTAGTTGATCATCATTTGAGAACTATAAGGGACATTCGTTAAAGGAGATGACTCACAAGGTTGAGGAAAGTGCTTGGGATCGTCCAAAAATGTTTGAGAAGTTATTGAATGACTCGAAGAAACCTTAGTACGATGCTTGTAAGATGTTTACTCGATTATCTACTACTTTAAGGTTGTACAACTTAAAAGCATATAACAGATGGAAGCATAAGAGTTTCACAGAATTACACTTGTAATACTTCCTAATGACAACGTTCTACCCGATCATACCTATGAAGCAAATAATATTCTTTCCTCTATGGGCATGAGTTATGAGAAGATACATATATGTTCTAATGATTCTATTTTATTTCACAATGAGAATGTGTCTTTGGATAGTTATCCTAATCTTGAATGTAAAGCACCTCAATACAAAAAAAAAACGAGGTTCCAGCTAAGGTGTTATGATATTTTCCTATAATACCAAGATTTATGTGGATGTTTAATGATGTTGAAGATGCCAAAAACTTGATATGGCATATTGATGAGAAGATAGATGACGGGCTTCTTAGACATCCATTTAACTCTTCACAATGGATGACGATTGATGTCTTGTTCCTTGAATTCAGTAAAGAAGCAAAAAACATGTGCCTTACGCTTTTTATGAATGTAATGAATCTGCACAATCAAGGCAACTATAGTATATGGTCAATGATTTTGGTTATATACAATCTACCTCCATTGCTCTATATGAAATGCAAGTGTATAATGTTGTCTTTACTCATCTCAAGGCCAAACCAACCATGGAATGATATTGATATTTATTTGGCACCTTTGATTAATGATTTGAAGTTCTTGTGGGACATGGGAGTTGTAGTATTTGATGCATACAGTGAAGAAAATTTCACTTTGAAAGAAATGTTATTTTGTACTATAAATGATTTTCAGGCGTATGGCAACTTGTAAATTTATAGTGTGAACGACCATTATGCATGCCCAATATGTGAGGAGAGTACTTCATTTGTTAAGCTACCACATAGCCGGAAGACTATCTTCCTCAGGCATCGTAGATTTTTACTAAAGAATTATCATTATCGTAGGTAAAGGAAAGCGTTCAATGGCTTCCAGGAAGACGGGCACGCACCAATCTGGTTGATGGGTCGACAAGTGTGGCTGAAGATGAAATATTTGAGTGTCAAGTTTCGGAAGAAGAATAAAGATAAGCTTCCATTGGTTAGGTGGAAGAAGATATCTATATTCTTCGACCTTTCTGATTGGGAATCTCTGTACGTGAAACATACCCTTGATGTGATGCATATCAAGAAAAATATAAGTGACATTCTTGTTGGTACATTACTTAATGTTCCATGAAAGAATAAAGATGGCATTAATGTTTGAATGGATATGGAAGAAATGGGTATTAGATAGGAACTGGTTCTATGAGAAAATGGAAGAAGAATATATTTACCACCGGCATGTGATACTTTCTCCAGAAAAGAGAAAATTTCATTTTACCAATCCCTTATCAGTGTCAAGGTTTCAAAGGGATATTCTTCAAATGTCAGAAGACTCATGTCAATGATATACTGAAACTAATTAACATGAAATCTTATGATTGTCATATTTTGATGCAGCTAACTATTGTCCCAATGTTCAAAGCAAAAGGAATAAAAATGCTATTCAAACACTTGAATTTGGTATGCATGCTCTCGTATATGGAACCGACATCTGTCATAAAGAAATAAAATGTACAGCATATATAGCATCAGCCACCTCAGCTAACTATTGTATCCTGTGGAAGGACATTAATCATCAAAGGCGTTGGCTCTAGCTAGTTGGAATAATTGATATGCCTTGTCTTGCATGTGGATTTGACCTTGTGCATATGATCGTGGACACATATTAGCCTAGCATAAGCTGGTGGGAAAAGGCATCTTTTGTGCCGTATGTTTGCTAGCAAAGTGTAATACTGCGTCAACTCCCCTTATTTCTTGTCCGTGCGGAGTTCATTTTAGGTGTCAGTTGTATTTTCATAGAGCTAGCAACTTCTTGGATGAATGATGTCCTAGTACGGATAAATTCTTATATGAATCCGAAATATGGTGAATCCTCTCACATATAATATATACATTTTATAGTATACCCTGTATTTATAGAAGTAGAATTCTCTATAAGTTAGACGTATACAAAAATACGTCCATTTTTTATAATATAGTCATAAGAACATTTTATAAGGTATATCCTATCCTATTTTTTATGGTTTTATAAATTTTATGTAGCTATATGAAATTATTTTCATAATTTATAATACTTATATAAAAATTGATATTATTTTATAATTTATACTTATTACATACAAAAATAATATCATTTTTATTGTATATAATTTTTACTTATAGGGACATGTGCATTTTTATAAATCTTATAACTATATAAATTATGATCATCTTCAGCCATTACGATAAACCTAGGGTAATTTTTATAATTTTTTTATCTTTATTTATAAATATGGCATTATTTTTTATAATTATATGGGCACAAATTCATGATATACATCGTATAAATACATCACATATAATAATTATATTCATCATATATAACAATTAATTAATGAACCTAAAATATTTTTAATAAACCTTTGTCTATTGAACCTAAAACAATAACTTGTTAAACCTTTAAGAATTAATAACTGAAAAAATAATGACTTGATGAACTTATAACAATGAAAATACTAAACCAAAAAATATGTGATGTATATTTTTTTTATCTGTTGAACCTAAAATAATAATTTGCTAAGCCTTTGAAAGTTAATTACTAAGCCTAAAATAATACTTGTTGAATATATACTAATTAATTACTAAACCTAAATAATATGTGATGAGCATTTATGTCCTCAACCTAATTAATATTGTTGATCCAAATATGCCACCAGAAAATTCACAAATAGACTATCAAAGTGAAATGGAAGCTTTGGGATCAAAGGAACATATATGGATGTTAATGTATCGTAAGCAAGACAAAAAGGTTGTTTGGTTGAAAGTAAGTAGAGGAAGAAAGTATTACTTCTCTCATGAAACGATAAAAGTTTATTCGTTTAGTTTAAAAAACTATCTCATATATATTAACAAACTTGATATAATTATAAAATATAACACCGAATACACCTTTTAAAGTACCATCAGTGCATGATATGAATTGTGGCAAGGTGTTGCCTCAAAATTTCCACCAAATCCCTTATGTAAGAAGCAAATCTTGTAGTTCCCTCTATCCTTTTCTTAACGGGAAATATTTCAGTATACTAAAGAGAAAAAGAAAGGGAATATTTATATTGTTAATAACAAACCAGGAAAAAGAAAAGAAAAGAAATGTTTTATGTGCACGAAAATTGAGTACGGTTAGAAATTCATAATCTACCCATCCTATAAACAATTCTTTAGCAAAAAATGCTAAGAGCTAGAGAAGGAAAATGACATTCAATTTAAATAATATTATTTGCATATAAATATTTTACTTTACATATTATATGCACAAACAATTAAATGCAGTATACATTTACTAACGAACAATAATTACTTACAAACTAGTGTAATAAATAAAATAAAAAGCATATTATTTTATTATCTATACATATAATTTATCAATAAACAGAAATTGTCTCACAACCACAAATATCATCGTCGATGACTCCTCCTATATTTAAAAGGAATATGGAAGGGCTGCCAATTATTCATTTACTTGATGCAAAACACATATATACAAACTAGAAGAGAGGTTCCACCGCCCTAGCCCTAGGGCTTTAATTAAAGTTTGTCGGCTTAATATCATGAAATTCTCATGCCAAGAGACAGATTTGCATGCCAAGAGATAGTGTAATCTTTAATTAGAACTTGCTTGAAGCCTTTTTCTTCAAGCGACGGAGTTCATTTTTATAAAGATGGAAAGAGTGAGATATTTTTGCATGGGAGTAAACAACTTCGTAAGACGATACTTTTAGTTGCCATATTTGCAAGTGGGAGCTGGTAGGTATCTTACTGGCGGGCGGCCATTGCTTCTATTTAATTACATCGTCCACGTCTAGCCGGCTAGGCCCATATAATCTTACTTTGGCTTAGACATTTCTTTTCTTGATATGCACAAGGATTAAGACACTATTTAATTCTAATAAAGTTTTTAAAAATTTAAAATAAAAAAAATTTTTAATTTTTTTTTAAAAAATTATATAGTTAATCTTTATCAATTTTATACTATCTTTTTTTTTATTTCATTATCTCTATAAATCAAACATAAAAAATTATTTTTTTCATCAATTTTTTTTTAAAATTTTTCATGAACAAAATGGATCATAAGTGTCTAAAAATATGATTACAATTCATGGTATTAATGCAATCACATATATAATTATTATAACAATATATTTAAATACCGATTGATAATAATAATAATAATAATAATAATAATAATAATATAAACATGAAAAATTAAATATTCGACGTCCCAATCTCCAAACGATCAACCATGACCTCATCTGCCGGTTTCGACATCCATGCACAAGGAATTACATACATAGATTTCGTTAAGAGTGGATTGGCACTGAGCAAAGTAACAATAATATAACACACCGTGTTTGACGGACTCCAACGGAAAGTTAGTACATTTGAGCTAGCTAGCGGGGAAGATGATATTGATGCTTGAAAAATCACCCACAAAGTATCAAAGATTCAAAATGAACGGAAGAGTCGCCCTATTATTTAAGCCAGCAGGCCTTTCCTCCACAAAAATGAAATCGAACCAGAATATATAAGAGGGTCAATGATCATATACCCCCTTTTTATTTTTATTTTTTTTATGTTGAAATAAATACACACACGTAGAAAAAAGATAAATAAGCGCAACAAATCACTACTTGCCACATCATAACGATGACGCAGCTACAAGCATACAACTGGGACCTCGGGGAACTAGACAGTAGACACCCGCCATATCAAAATAGACGGACATAAATTTGTACAAGGATAAACGACTAACTAGAATAGGAAAGCAGGACTTTTCGAACGCGTTGTATAGCCACCTGCCTGTGAATACATAAAATGACAAAATGAAAGAACAAAACTAATTAAGATGATATAATTAGCGTGTTGAATCATACGAAATATATATATTATGGATTAGTGTATTCATTCCAGCATCATACCCGATTTATTCTTCAGATTCTGATTCCATCTCTGCAAAGAAATCACCTTCTTCAATCCGAGCATCTGGAATGTGAGAGATGTCACAAACTAACCTCGGGTTAGGAAGCTTACGACAACCTGCAATGCGCAATGATTGCAAAGACGCGAGTACTCCCTGCGGCACAGTAGACAATTCGGGGCATTCATAGAGTTTGAGGCCCAAGAGATTGCATCTTTCCATCCAATCGGGCAGACTTGTCAAACCCTCACAATCGTTCATATGAAGATAGCGAAGAGAAGGAGCCGCAGCTTCAAGCCCATTCGGCAAACCCACCAATTTTGGGATACCCCAAACTACTAAAATTTCGAGGCTTTGCAGCCCATTTGGCTTCTCGCCTCCAAGTCCTGGTCCGGATGGTAATTCCACCCGCCAATCTAGTGATTCACATCGAAATATCATCAGCTCCTTTAGGGCCGTCAGGTAGACCAGGCTGTTGGAAAGAAGAGAAGACAATTTTGGACAATCGATGACACGTAGTACACGAAGTTGTGTAAGGAATTTGATCTTCCTTACAGCATCATCATCTTCTTCATCTTCTGGCAATAGTGATATCAACTCATGACAACCAAATATTTCGAGAATCCGTAAGGAAGGTGGGATTCCGAATCCCATCAACCCTTTTGGGAATAAGTACCGGCTTTGAATAGTGAGGTTCAAGTATCTTAGATATTTTAATTTTCCTATATCACCTGGTAGTTCTTCTAGTCCATAACAACAAGCAAGATGCAACGCTTGCAAATTCAGCAACTTGCATATTGAAGTCGAAAGTGCTTTAATACTTGGATTTTCTTCGAGACTAAGATACCTTAAATGTTTCAAGTTTCCAATTGAATCAGATATTTCCTCAATGTCACAACGACTGAGATCCAAAACTCTTAAGCATGTAAAAGTCAGTATGATTTTTTCCATTAACTATTATTCTAATTTTATATAGTTTACCTTTTTAATATAAAATAAAGATAACAAAAGTAGACAATTCGACGTTTTCACACAACTATACACGTATAAATCAGGCGTAAAACTAGAGAGATGGATGAATGTGGTCAAATTCATTCATGATGGAGTGACTTATTAATCACAAATGACATGCACCAGTCGTCACATAACAGAAGCAAGCAGCAGATATAGAAATTGGTGAAGCATGCAGACGTGGATCGATGATTACATTCTCAATAAAACTAAAGGTGAAGGTACAATACTAATGCAAACATCGAATCCTGATCCAATAAGTTTCATGGCTTCGTTTGGTTTGGAGGAAACAGGAGGCTAAAAAATTATCCCATATTTTTATATTTTTAAAGTCTAATTTATTAATTGAAAGAAATCGTTTTCATAGAAATTTAGTTTAAGTCTTTTTTTGAGCTGAAGTGAATATTTGTTTGAAAATGTTTTCGTTATTTTTCAATTATGCTAATTGAGATAAATGTAAGTAGTATATTTTCTATCGTAACAAAGAAGCACTTAAGATGACAATTATCAATCAAGAGCTAGCATACATAATGCGTGAACTAGGGTAGATAAATTATGAAACTGCAGATGGCAAAAAATAAAATTTTGATCATCATGAATGTCATAAGATATAGGAATAAAAAAATGGAGTTAAGGAAATAGCTAGTGGTCCTAGCTAGTGGAGAATGAAATTTATTGAATTTTCAAGCGTCTAAAAAGGAATTTGGAACCTCATTTCTGTAAGAACGAACAACCGTCAGAGGTACTGTTTGCTTCCATTTTTCGACCATCCATAGCTTGCAAAATAAGTTATCCAATTTTAAATTTGAGTTATCACAAATATAAATTATAATATATAACAAATTTATCTCTTATATTCAATTTAATTATTATTTTATATTAACTACCTTAAATTTATATCACCTGATTACTTATATCATCCACATCACCAATCATTTATCCTTTATATTATTGAACTTTTAATTTATATTAATCTATAAATATCAATTAATAATTTTATATGATCTCAGGTAATACGCTTGCTTTAAGAGTAAGGAAACACGTGTTTACTATTAGGGGTGTCTATAAGGACCCGACCCATAAACCGGTGCTTTAATTATTAACATGAATTGAACTCTCACAATGCAACTGTCTGAATTACTATAGTCATTTCATTTCAAGAGGCTCATGCACATGTTCTTTCACACATGAGATATGTGTCGAGGACGGTGTGATTCGAATCCATAACCTCTTGAAAAAAAGCCAAAGCCCTTTCCGATAGAGCAAAGAAAGAACCACAATAAATTTATATAATCAATTAATATATTTTTCCTTTCTCATCTTTTTCCAAATTTGAGGTGCCTCAAATTCTTAAAGAGGTAATATTTTGAGGCACTTTATATAACACCACCAAATCTACAACCTAAACATTTATTTAAAAAGTTAATTGTAAATGATAAAATAGTAAATAGTAGGGTATTACCGCCACACCTAACATAAGTGTGACATCCACTACCATTCTTAGAGGTGACAATCTGTAATACCCTAATTTAAGTAGAGTATTATAAGGATTGATTTGGCTACTTATATCAATATGGTATACCATCTTTTTGGTGATTACATCCTAAGAACTCCATAGTTAAGCGTGCTGGCCGTGGAACAATTTTTAGGATGGGTGACTCTCCTGAGTGAGGACAAAGTGCTTTGAAAGAACTTGAAATGCCCCAAAAATTTTATTTTTATTTATTTATTATTAAATAATATTTTATTAGAAAAATTAAACAAATAAATAATTTTTATTAAAATAAAAGGGAATAATTAGGGATATTCAAGAATAAAATATTAAGTAATTTTTATTAGAAAAGTTTTGGGTATTTTAACTAATTAAGGTTTTTATTTTGGAAATTAATTAAGTAAATTATTTTATATAAAATAAGAAGGACAAAATAGTTTCAAATTATTTTAGTTTTATAAATAATTTAATTGGAGAAATTAAGGATGTTTTGCTAATTAAAATGGAATTTAAGGAGAATCTTTTAAAAATCCTAATTTAGCCTAAAAAGGGATTTAAATATTATTATTTTAAAATATCATGAATATTCCAATTAATTTAATTGCCCTAACCCATTATTTTTCCTTTTTCCCTTTTTCCTTTTTCCTTTTTTTTTCTTCCTTTTTCCTTTATTTTTCTTCCTTTCCTTCTTTTTCTTTTTTCTCTCCTTTTTCCCTGTTTGGGCATGCCCCTCCCACAGCCTAGTTTTTCCCTCCTTCCTTCCTTCGGCGTGGTCCAGCCCGCGTGACCATCACCCCTCGCCCGTCCCTTGTAGCGTTGCGTTTTATCTCTTTTTCCCCCAAAACGCAGCGTTCCATTTAAACACCTCCTCACCTCGCGCCCGACCGCCCGGTCTGCCTCCCTTTCTTTTCTTTTCTTTTTCCTCGAACCGCCGGTCCAACCCTTTCTGTAACACCCCCAAATTTTCTACTGAAAAATTTTGTTTAATTAAAAGAGTTTAGCGGAAGTGAAAAGATAAAACCGTAAACTCGGGGGCATTACTGCCACACTTAGTACCAGATCGGTTCACTCATACCGTTCCAGTACTAAGTGCTAAGGCTAAATAAAGTTAACATTAAACACGAATCATTAATAAAACATAAGTCATACAGAAATCAGAGTGCGATTTAGGATTACAAACTAAGGAGTACGTGACTAGAGTTTTAAAACATAAAGCATAGTACAAACACAACTAAAATATGATAATACAAGGTCTAGTGAAAGAAATAGAGTCCGGCCGAGTCGCTCTTGATCCCCAAGTCAGGTTTAGGCTCAACGCTCAACCCCACCCAATGTCTCATAGGTGTCGTAGGCATCGAAGACATCATCCCCTACCTGCACAAGCTCAGATGGGTCTTCTGCTCGTGGGAATGAGCAGCACCAATGAAACGGGTGATCAGTGCGCTACGTACTAAGTAAGGTAAAAGATGCGCTAAGGCCAAACATATAGACAAACAACATAGCATACATGGCACATTCACATAAACTGCATGTAGTAATCCAGATAATGAATGCCGGCTATGATCCAATTAGACTTATTTTCTTTTGAATCTCTGTTAAATGTAGTCATTTCACACCATAATCTTTATTAATCCATGCGAGTACGGGAACCCCACTATTATAGTCGGTGGATCGGTCACTTATAGGGTAGAACGCACCTAACCACTATTATATGCCAGTGGATCAGTCTCTAGGGCAGAACGCTCCTGGCCACTATTATGTCGGTGGATCGGTTTGGCCCCGACTCTCATGGTGTTTCACTGTAAGTATATAGTAGCTTTTACGTGTATTAACAAATTAGGGTTTGGTTTACTGAGCTCGGGATCCCCCACTATTATTGCCGGTGAGCTGGTCACTTGCGGGATGATGTCCACACCACTATTATTCGCTGGTGGATCGGTCACTTGCGGGACAATAGTCCACACCACTATTCCTTACTGGTGGATCGGCTGGACCCGGCTCAGTACTCTTCCACTTTACATGATTAGTATTTTATCATATCTTATTTAACAGATTCCGCCCTAGACATGCATGACTAACTCTAGCTATAATCATTCCCCAAAGAGGGCCCGCCCCATATCTTGAGACTCGGCGCCCACTAACTCACACCCTGACATCCATTTTCTTTACACTTACCCTTTAATGAAAACCCAACTCCTAAGGGTGCGGTTTAGGGCCCAACACCTCATGACATCAACTCCACCAACTATCACCTTCTAGAGTTTTCCCTTGAAAACCCTAATTGGACCTATGTGGCCCAACTTTCTCTCACTTACACTATCATTAATTCATTCATCACCCCACATCTTATCTCAATTAGGTCCAATCCCAAAACATATCACTTTACCTCTCGATTTCGCATGTGACCTGAAAATCCTAGTTGGTCACTTCAAACCCTAGTACCTTTCTTCTACCACAAGTAACCTCTCTCTTTTCACCCAAAATCTCTTCTCTCCCATGGAACCCATACTTACCCCTTATATAATAAATTCTCACTCTTAACCCGTACTCCACTCTTACTTAATCATTTTTTACTTTTGTACTTTCCAGATTACTACTTCCTCCCAAAACCCTAATCGGGTCCCTTATACACCCTTACACCAAACTACGTACTATTTTTCATCCCAAGTCTTCAATCACTCCACAACTCTCCCCTTAGCTTATTAATACTCTAAATCAATTTTCCTCACGTAAAGATCATTCCCATGCAAGATTTATCCACTCCATGCAACTCTCAAAGTCCCCATGCAAACCCTAGAATTTCCATGCATGGTTCTCATCTCTCGTTCATTTTGGTCAACCTCATATCCCTCTTAGCATCTCACTTCCCATTTGTTTCTTTTTATCCTTTTAGTTCCCATATCATAATATCATTTGTCCTAGCATGCATGTCTTAGAGAGCCATATCATATCACACCACAATCACCACATATACATATCATACTCATGCCATAAGAACACATACAAAACATACCTCAACTCCAAGTTGCGCTACACATAATACATGTTAAGGAAAATCATACGATACATAATATAACATAAAATATAAAGCATCTAAGGCATACAAGTCACATAACACACATGGGCCTTAGCTACATCCTTACCTAAAGTGACGCCGGGCTTGGAGCACGCTCCTACAGCTCATTAGGGTTTTGGTTAGATTCACTTATAAAAGGGAAAATACTAAGTATTAGTTTCCCTCAAAAATGCCATCACTCTCCTTATTTTAGTCTAAGATTAGAATTATTATTATTATTAAAGGGAGTATTATATGTGAAAACTAGAGTCTTATCTTCAAGTTAGATTACTAGATGTTACTAGTCAAAATATTTTTATGTTAATATTTGTTGCTATACTTATATTATTAACCTAATAGCTTTATTCTTCTAATAATAGTACTAATACTAATTATAGCAAAAATAGTGATAATACTAATAATGATAATGGTAATACTAATGCTTATAGTGATAGAAACCCTAGCGTTTTTAAGGCTAAGTCTAATAATAGTGTTAGGGTTAAAATAATAATATAATAATTATAATACCAACAAAGTACAAATATTCCTAAAGATAATAATGATAAAAGTTGTATTTTGAATAATAATAATATAAGGGTTCAAATGTTTTTGTCACAATAATAGAAATAGAATAATAATAATAGTAATAACAATAAAAATAATAATGATAGTAATAGTAATAGTAGTAACTAATAATGTTAGTGACAAGGCATTAGGAATAATATTAGTAATATTCGAATATTAAATAGTAAAAAGACTAAGGTCGAGTATTCTCCTTCTTTAAAAATTTAAAATGATAATATGCCAACTTCGGTTTAAATAACACTAACAATAATAATAATAGTAAAAGTAGTAGTAGTAGTAGTAGTAGTAGTAGTAGTAGTAGTAGTAGTAGTAGTAGTAATAATAATAATAATAATAATAATAATAATAATAATAATAATAATAATAATAATAATAATAATAATAATAATAATATGATGATGATGATGATGATGATGATGATGATGATGATGATGATGATGATGATGATGATGATGATAGAGATAACTATATTAAGACTAAAGTTGTGAATAATAATAATAATAAGGATAGTAGTATTAGTAGTAATAATGATAACCATTTTAATGTTAAAGTTGTAGCCTTTTAAATAGTTTACCCTAGTTATAAGCATTTTCTGAAATTAGGTTAGGAATATAAAGGGTGATACATAATAATATTAATAATGGTAATAATAGTAATAATAATATTAACAATGATAATACAAACTAATAATAGTAAGAATAATAATAATAGTAATATTAAGGATAATACCATTAATATTAAATAAAATTATTAACACTTATAGAAAAATAGTTTAGGGGCTGGGGAAGTTGGAGCACCACCTCAAGTTAGTGGTGGAACCGGCGGCGGTGCGTGGCGACGACGGCGGCGGCGGTGGAGGAGGAAGAGAGGGGAAAGATGGATATGTAGGCTAAGAGAGAGGAAGTGGAGGGGTGTTTGAGGTGGAGGAAGGTGCAGCAGGTGAAGAGAGGTGGAATGAAGGTGGTGGTGTAGCTGGGAGTGGCGGCGCACGGTGGTTAGCGCGGTGGCCGAAGGTGGTGGAAGATGGAGGAAGTAGAAGGAGAGGGAGACCAGGGGAGATGAAGGTATGAGAAGGTAGGGGAAGGTTCCCTGGGTGTTTTGGAGGGTGAGGGAGGTGTTGGTAGAGGCGGGATTGGTGGCGAAAGGCGACGCAAGGGGTGGCGATGGGCTGGAGTGGATTGTTCGGGTTGGCAATTTTGCACGGCCAAGGCGGCACGTGCAGGGCGAGGCAAGGGGTGATGGTGGTCTGGTTTCGTAGAGGGAAGTGCAGGGATGGTCTCGGTGGGCGGCGTTTGTTGCGGCGGTCACCGGCGGCAGTGGATTATGAGTCTGTTTGGGCGGCGGCGAGAGGTAAGGTTTCTGGGCTTGCCAAAAAAGGATCTCAACTATGGAAGCCCCGAGGGTGTATTTATAGGCCAATTGAGGGGGAAATGACAAAGGGAGAAGAGGGCACTTGTGGGCAGGTGAGGCAGGTCGTCGGCAAGTGGTGGCAGGCGGCGCATGGCCTGCAAATCGCAGGGCTCGTTTGGCACGGGGTGGGGAAAAGAAAAGGGTGGCAGCACATGTGAGGAGGGAGGACGAGTAGGTTGGTTCAAAAATGGAAAGGAAAGCGACGGGGGTGGCAGAGGAGGATAGCCGGACGGAGCAGGTGGCCGTCGGCAGGCGCAGGAATGCAGGTCAGGGGTTGTAGTCCGCGTGAGGAAGAAGGAGACAGGTCGGGGTGGACCGAGTGGTCCAGGGAAAGAAAGAAAACAAGGGAACGGTGGTCCTGTAATACCTCGTATTTTTAAAATCAAAATTTATTAAGCCTAATGATTTTATTAGCGTAATTAGATGTGAACAATTAATTATTTTAATTTCGATTCATTTTATGGATTTATTGACGATTTTGAATTCAAATTTGAATTTAATTAATCATGGTCGTTGCGAACCATTCTAGATAAATTCATTCATGACCATGATTTTATTATATTCATATGATTTCGATTTTAGGTTAAAAATATGCATTCCCGTTCTTCTCGTATTATTATTTTTAATATTTTAGATTTGTTTTCAATTATAATTTTGTCGTGTGATTACGCCTTTATCTTGGAGTTATATTTTGTTAGCGAAGTATATTATTTAAATTATATAATTTCTGTTTAAATAGTTAAATTTATTTTAATAATTATATCCATAGAAAATATTTCCGACTTTAAATTCATTCATTTTTGGAAATCGTTAATACTTTCGGAAAGTTTTAAATTAAAAAGGTTTTTCCGGAGATTATTTAAGAATTTCTTTCCGAAATTAATTTTCTCCTGTTTACGCTTTTTTTTATTTACGAAAAATTGATTTCGAAAATTATTTAATTGATCTCGGTTTATTAGAATTTGACTTCAATATTTTATTATATGCTTTTAAATAATTTTTCGAGGTCTTATAATATATTTCTGTAAATAATACAAATTTTTATATTCGTTGGTAAATTTTTCCGAAAATGTTTTTGAAATTCTTTATATAGCTTTTTATTAATTTTAAGCCTTCAGATTGTTTTGAAATAAATTTTTGTTAAATAAAATTTAGATAAAATCTTCCGATAAAAATTTTAAATATTTAGTATTTTACTTTTACTTGTATTTGTAAAAAAAAAACGAATAACCTTACCGGTGCCCCCCTTCTTTTCCTTTTCTCTCTTCTCTCCCTTCTCTTCTATTTCCCTGTTCCCGACTTACCCCCTGTTCGCAGCCCTAAGCCCAGCTGCCCCCTCTCCCCAGCTCCTCTCTTCTCCTTCGTGCACCGTCGGCCACGACTACCACCAGCGATGTAGCCAGCTTGACCGCAGCAAGTAGTGGCGACAGCCACCGAAGCAGCGTAGGAGGAGCAGCAGCAAACGACCATAGCAGGGATGAGTCGCGCAGCTCGCGCCACCATCCGGTCACCGGCGAGCCTGGCTGACCACCGACGAGCCACTCCTAGCCTCCGACGAAGCTTCTCCGACCTTCTCTTGTCCCGATTTGTGTTGGTTTCATTGGTATAAATTTCTGAAAAACCCTAATATGGATTTGATTTAATTGAGTATGATTTAGCTTGTGATAATCTAAATTAATTGTTTGGTTATGTATATATGTGATGTGAGATTGATTTAGATATGTTAATTGTATGGTTTATGTTGGAAATTTGGAAAATTGGATTTTTGGCCAGGTTATGCCCGAATTTTTCGGATTCGTCCGATTTAGCTATTTTGGGTAAATTGATTATACAATATATTTTAAAATGTATCTAATTTCATGTTGGAATTGTCAATTTGAGAAATTTATGCAGAATTTATTGGAATTTGATTTCTAGGTCAAAATTCGGGTGTGATAAAATTGGGTCGTATAATTGAGTCATTCCACTGAATTGATTTTATAACATCATTTAAAATGCATTTAATTTTATATTGGAAGTAATGATTTGGGAAAATTGTGCGTAATTGATCGGAATTGGATTTTTAGGTCAAAACTCTCACGGGTCTAAATTGGATTGTGTAATCAGATTATTTTATTCAATTAGCTATATAAATTACATTAGAATATATTTAATTACATTTCCTAGCCATCAATTTATATGTTTTGGAAAAAATTGATCGGATTTGCGTTTCGGGCTCAAAAATCCTAATTGTGATAAATTGTGTATTTCTCTTATTGGTTTTGAGCAATTGATTATTTTATATGTTATAAAATGTGTTTAATTACATTTCTAAACATTCAATTTGATTAAATTAATAGAATTCAACTGAATTTTATTTTTGGGCCTAAAACCCTAGATTTCAAGTGAGATTATGAAATTGATCATGTGTATAATTGGTTCTCTAAAATTAAATTTGTAGAAATAGTTGAAATGATCCTAATTGCTTTCTAAAACCTTTAATTTGAATTAATCAATTTGAATTATCCGAGTTTGTGTTGTGGGCTTTAAAAACCCTAATTTTGAAAATTGATAGTCTTAAATTAGCTACTAGGAAGATTGTTTTGTTGAAATTAATTATCTAGATCTTTCTAAAATTAGTTTAATTGTGTTTTAAAACTATCAATTTGAGGTAATCGAAGTGATTTGGTCGATTCGTAGTTTAATCATTAAAAACCCTAATCTTCGGGGATGGTTTTATAAAATTGATTTTTGCTATGCGTCTTTTATCTAATCGATTTCTGTCTTTGGGCTTAAATCATTTAAGTTATGTTTTAATCTAATTGGTTTGGATTTGGTTCTATGCAAATGGTCAATTTACCTATTTAGTTGTAAAACCTAATGAATAAGTTATTTTCGATAAATTAACTTATAATCGATTATTCTTGCTCGGGCTTTCCAAATTAATTTGAAATGTCCCAAGTGATATGTGTATTAATCCGTTTTGATTTATTTTTAACCTTAAATCTTAATAGAGCTATGCTCTTGAGTCCTAGGTTTTTACACGTTTTCCAAGAAAAATTATTTGTGTCTCTTTGTGTCGATTTAATTATAATAATTGAATTATTAATCGATAAGATAGTTTCTAACTTAGTTTTCGATTTCTACCGACGATCTAGAAAAGCTTTATTGTGGATCCTAGAGCTAGTGATCTCTCTCTCCCTCTTATCTCGCTTAGTTAGCTTCAGATTTAGGTAGGTCTCTACTTACCTCAACTTATAGGTGTTTCGTAATGATGTAGCTAAGGCCCATGTGTGTTATGTGACTTGTATGCCTTATATTTCATGTTATATTATGTATCATATGATTTTCCTTACTTGTCTTATGTGTAGCACAGCTTGGAGTTGAGGTATGATTATATGAATTCCTTATGACATGTGTGTAATGATTGTTTTGTTGTGTCTATGATATTTTATGACGTGACCCTCTAGGACATGCATGCTAGGGTATTAATAATATGATGTGGGGTGAAAGGATAAAATGGGGGGGAATGTGGAAGTAAGAACAATTAAGGAGGAGTAGAGTAATGGGTTAAGAGTGGAAATTTAATATACGAGGGATGAGTCTGGGTGCCATGGGAAGTAAGTGATGTTAGGTGAAAAGTAGAGAGATTACTTGTGAAATGTGCTAGGGTTTGGAGTGACCAACTAGGGTTTTCGATCACCCACGAAATCAATGAGTAAAGTAATATGATTTGGGATTGAACCTAAATGAGATGAGGTGTTTGACGATAAATGAATTAATGATAGTGAAGTAAGAGGAAGTTGGGTCATACAGGTTCAATTAGGGTTTCAAGGGAAACCCTAGAGGCTAATAGCGGGTGGAGTTGATGTCATGAGGTGTTGGGCCTTAACCCACACCCTTAGGAGTTGGTTTTCATTATGTATAAGTATAAAAGGGAATGGATATTGAGGTGTGATAAGGGGCGCAAGAGTCCCAAGATATGGGACAGGCCCTCCTGGGAGGATAAGTGTGGATATAGTTAGCCATGCATGTCAAGGGTGTGATGTTTATCGAACAAGACACGAATAAAATACTAATAACTTAAAGAGGAAGATTGTTGAGTCGGGTCCTGACCGATCCACCGGCATAATAGTGGCCAGGTGCCGCGGTGTCCTGGAGACCGATCCACCGGTGTATAATAGTGGTTAGGTGCGTTCTACTCTATAAGTGACCGATCCACTGGATATAATAGTGGGGGATCCCGAGCTCAACAAACCAAACATTAAGTTACAAATAAATCATGGGAAAGATACGTTATAATTACAGTGAAACACCATGAGAGTCGAGGCCAGACCAATCCACCGGCATAATAGTGGCTAGGAGCGTTCTGCCCTGGAGACCGATCCACCGGCGTAAAATAGTGGTTAGGTGCATTCTACCCTATAAGTGACCGATCCATCGACTATAATAGTGGGGTTCCCGCACTCTCATGGATTCATAATGATTATGATGTGAATCGACTATATTTACCAGAGATATAAAGAATGAGTCTACCCGGACAATAACCAGCTTTTATTATATGTATTACTACATGCTGCTTATGTGAGTATGCCAAGTAATGAGTTTTCAATAACATGGATTATTCCTACCTGAAGCGCATGAGCTACTTTACATTTCGGTCATACCACACTTATATGTTTAAATAGGATGTTACATATGTTTCACATGTTATTATATGTGTATGGTAGGACTTGTGATGTGGGTTTTGTGTATGCATAATATTGTATCAATGTATTGTACCATGATTTAATATGCACTTGATGTTATAGTTTACATCTCTCCCATGAGATAGGGTAGTGGGATTTACTCAGTATTGGACCCGTACTGATACTACCTTGGTTGAATGGGTCCTGTGATGATCCACTGATGGTGGAGAGCAAACCTCTTATGCAAGTTTAAGATCGGATACTGTTTTGGGGTGGAAGGCTTGACTTGAGTGAGTAGGTAATTTTGAATTTGATCCGTCGGGTTTTATTTCGTTTAACTGTATTCCTCTTTGGAAGTTACAAGTGTTGTATTTGAAATTTCAAGGGTATTATAATTAACTTTTAATTTCTGGTACTCTAATAAGCTTTTAAAATTCGGATTTATTTCACAGGTTCTGCTGATTAATTCAGCGATGATTTTATTTAGTGAATTGATTCACTTGCCATCTGCCTATGGATATCTCCTTGTGGGAGTTTATCCTCACGGCATAGACGTTGTTTGGAATTTTATTTGACAGATTTTAGCCTTGTATCTAGCATGAGATAGATGGTGGACTTTTATCTTGTGTTAGATGTGGCAGTAACATTCCCAAAATTTTCTTCTAGCTTCCGCTTTATTCTTTCAAAAAAAAATTTCAAGACTGAATTTTGGCGGTGTTACAGGTCCGGCAGGGCAGAACTGGCGAGGGGCGTGGATAACTCGCCTGGGCTACGCGAGACGGGCCAAAGGAGTTTGGGCCGCAGCTGGCCCAATCGGGGAGGAGAGGGGAAAATAAAGGGAGGAGAAAAAGGAAAAAGGTAAAAAAAGGAGGAAAGGAAAAAGGAAAAGGAAAAATAAAAAGATACAATGGTTGGGTAGGGGTATTTGGTCTTTATTTATTCATATAACTAAGTTATATATTTAAATTTAATAATAATTATTTTAAGAAAAATAATTAAATCCATTTTTAGATTAATTAGGCTATTTCGGGTAAGTTTTCATTAACTTCCATGTTAGTTAGTAAAAAGTCCAATTTTTTCCTAAGTAATTCCTTTATTATTTTCTCCTTGTTTTTCCCTTTATTGCTTCCACTTAGTATTTAATAAAATAATTTATTTACTTAATTCCCCTAATAAATCCCTATTTTGCCAAATTCCTAAATTAGGGTTTGGGGTATTTCACTTTCTTCCTCCTTTCTTCTTTCCCAGCCCTTCGCACCGTCCCCGTCGAGCACACTGCAACCTTTGCAGCCACCAACCGAAAATTCCGCCAGCGACTACGCACGTCCGCTGCCCATTTTCTCCCCCTCTCTTCCACGTTGACTCACCGACCACACATGCCTGCACATTTCCCCTCTCCTCGCACGTCTCCCTTTTTCCAGCTAACTGCCTGCCACGTTTTCTTTTGGATTTCGCCGGCAACCGTTGATGCCGACAAGCCAACTAACCTGCCTTATCCTCCCTTATTCCCTTTAACCATATCCCCCACCCTTAGCCTATAAATATCCCCATACTAGCCTGAGCTTAAGCCTTCTTTCCCGAAACCCAGGAATCTCCTCTTGTTGTTGCCGCTCCTTTAGACGCTAGCCCTACCGCCGTCAGACAATTCTGCCACCCAATTCACCTACCAAACTCTTCCTTGCACCGCCCTCTAGCTAATCAAATGTCCTATATCCCTCGATTCTTCCTACACAAGCCACCCTGGTTGTGCAAAATGGCCTTCCCAACCAGCTCTTCCTTTCATCTCTGCCACCCTTTTTGCCACCCTTAGCCACCTCTTACACTGCTGCTGCCGCTTATTTCACCTCACATTCTCTTCTGCAACCCTGCCTCTACTTCTTCCTCTTCTGCTCCTCCTCTCTTTCTCTCCTTCTCAGACCTCCTTTCTACCTTTCTTCTTCTCCCCTTCTCCAGCGTCCACTCTCTTTTCCTTCCGCTCTCTCTTCTCTCTTTCCTTCCCTCCTTCCTCTTCCCCGCCGTTCCGCCATCTTTGGCTGTGCCGCCACCCCTATTATGTTCCCCTCCTTTTGTACAACAATTATCATCCTTGCTTCCACCATTTTTCTCTTTCTCTTTTTCCCAGCCCTCAACTTTTCCCTTCTTCTTCCATTTTTCTGGCCGCCGCCGTGCACCATCGCCGATGCCGCCCATCTCCCCCAGCCTAAGGTTGAACCCTAGACCCTCTCAACCCTTTTCCCTATTTTTACAAGCCTTAAATTATTTTTTTCATTTATTCTAACATAAATACTATTATTATTATTATTATTTCCATTTTTAATATGTATTAGTAGTATTAGTACTATTAATATTAATGTTTTTATTATTTTTTGTTGAAGGTTGAAGCCCTATCATAATTTAATTCAATTTTATTATTATTATTAGTGTTATTATTATTATTATTATATTTATTATTAATATAAATATGTTATTATTATTATTATTATTATTATTTACTATTTCAAAATTGTTATTATTATTATTTCAGTAATATTATTACAACTACCTTACCATCAGTGTTGTTATTATTATTATTATTGTTATTGTTCTTATTGTTATTATTATTATTGTTGTTGTTGTTGTTGTTGTGGTTATTATTATTATTATTATTATTATTATTATTATTATTATTATTATTATTATTATTATATTCCGGTGTTAGTATTATTATTTTATATAGGGCTGAGACCCTATTGTGCTTATTTTAAATTTTAGTAGTAGTATTATAAATATCATGTCTTATTATTATTAGGGTTATTAGTATTTTTATTATTATTAGTATCTATTCTTACTAGTGTTATTATTATTATTTATTAAGTTATTATTATTCAATGTAGGGTGGAAACCCTACTTCTTCTATCTTCGATCATTATCTTTACTATTATTACTATTATGATGATGATTATTATTACAATATTATTATGGTTTTTATCATCATCATCATTATTATTATTATTATTATTATTATTATTATTATTATTATTATTATTATTATTTCGTCACTATTATTATTACTAAATTTGGTAATTTATTTTACTAATATTATTATTACTAGTAAAGGGACCGAAGCCCTTATTTCACTATATTTTTGAGTAATGCCCTTTTTATTATTATTGTAACTATTTTTATTATTCTTGTTAATATTAATATTTATATTATTTTTGATATTTTTGCTATTATTATTTTAATATTTTATTAAAAGCCTAGTCTTATAATAAGTTAGTGATTAATAGTATTTTTGATAGGGGGAGTCTAATTTTAGTTTTTCCCTCTTAATAGGTGAAACCATTCAAAGCCCTAAGGAGGCGTAGGAGCGTGCTCCAAGACCAGTTTCGTTTTAAGTAAGGGGTGATAAAGCCATATGTGTAATATGTAATTTTATGTTATGTATGCCATGTGATATGAATTATAGTGTATTTCATGAGTATATTGTATAATTTTTATGAATGCAACATAATTATAGAGTTGAAGTATGTTGGTGTGAATAAATTGTGGCATGAGAATTATGTGCATAATTGTGTTATTCTTATGGTATGATGTGGCCTTAAGACGTGCATGCTAGGGTTGTAAAATAATGATGGGGAGTGTAACAATGTGGTGTTAGGGTTTTGCATAGAATTGCATGGTATTAGGGTTTGCATGGAATTGCATGGTGTTAGGGTTTTACATGGAGGTGCATGGTGTTGGGATTTACATGGAGTTATTGTTGCATGGTGTAGGGTTTTGCATGGAGTTAATGTTTCATGGTGTAGAGTTTTGTATGGAGTTGTGGGATGCATGGTATTAGGGTTTGCATGGCATTGGGCTTTGCATGGTGTAGGGTTTTGCATGGATTTGTGGGATGCATGGTATTAGAGTTTGCATGGCGTTGGGCTTTGCATAGAGTTAATGTTGCATGGTGTAGGGTTTTGCATGGATTTGTGAGATGCATGGTATTAGGGTTTGCATGGCGTTGGGCTTCGCGTGAAGTTAATGTGGCATGTTGTAGGGTTTTGCATGGAGTTGTGGGATGCATGGTATTAGGGTTTGCATAGAGTTAATGTTGCATCGCGGTATTAGGGTTTGCATGGTAGTATTAGGGTCTGCATGGTGGTATTAATGGTTACATGGTGGTATTAATGGTTGAATGGTGGTATTAGGGCTTGCATGATTGAGACTAAGGTTTTGCATGAGATTTAATGATTGTATAGGATGTAGGGTTTTTATGAAAAGTTTGAAAGGATGCATGAGATGTGTAAAGTTGGTATGGGAGTGAAACTAACGTATGAAAGGTTGATTTGGGATATAAGGAAGGTAATGTAAGTGTTATTTGGGTGTTTGGACATTTTGGATGAAAAATAATACGTGGAATTATATAAGGGTCCATAGGAGATTGAACTAGGGTTTGTGTGGACAATTAGGGTTTGTTGTGGTTGCTTAGAATTTTTGTGTTATCATGTGTATTTGGTGTTTAAAGTGTAATTATGATAATAGTGGAATTTTATGATTTGTGATGTGTGAAATATAAAGAGAATGATCCGTGCATGTCCATAGTGAATGATTTTGAATAAGATACTTAAAACATTAATCATGTAAAGTGAAATATTGTTGATTCGGGCCCAGACCGATCCACCGGCAAATAATAGTGGTTAGGACATGATGTCCTATGTGTAACCGGTCCACCGGTAATAATAGTGGTCAAGCTCTGTACCTGTGCATTTCCGGTCCACCGGCTATAATAGTGGGGGATTCCGTACTCAACAAAAATGAACATATTTGTGCCAAGACATGGGAGAGATACTAATTACTTACAGTGGAATGCCATGCGAGCAAGGGCCAGACCAGTCGACCAACGAATAATAGTGGCCAAGTAGTATGGTTTCCTGGAGACCGATCCACCGGCTATAATAGTGGTCAGGAGCTATATGCCCTGTATATTTTTCTGTCCACCGGCTATAATAGTGGGGTTCCCATACTCGCATAGATTTGATAAAAAGCATGATATGAATTGACATCTGACTAGTGATTAATTAAGTAATTAATCCAGATTATATATGGGTCTTTGTACTTTTACCTGGTTGATCATATGCATTATGATTGTGTTCTTCTATTCTTCTGCATGATTTATGTGCTTATGTGTGGGCCTTAGTGTTCGGTTACCTTACTCAGTATGTAGCGTACTAATCACCCTTTTTATAGATGCTGCTCATTCCCACGAGCAAAAGGCTCTTTCTGACTTTGTGCAGGTGGGCGGGACATCCGGTGGAGCTAAGCGTTGAGTATATATGTGGTCGGATTCACTCTCCTCGTTATTTTATATTCCTTCTATTATTTCCTTTGTATCGGACTTATCCAATCTAATTTATTACCTTACATTGAGTACTTTAAATGAATCTCTTATCCGTTATAAACTATTTCTCTTTTGGATATGAATGATAATTCTTTATACGTACTCTGATTTCTATGTTATTATTTCTTTAATTTATTTTATGGAATCTTGGTTTAAGTTTCATGTCAATCTTTTTAGCCTTAGCACTTGGTATTAAAATGGTCGGAGATAATCGGTTTGGTACTAAGTGTGGCGGTAACATCCCCAGAATTCACGGGTTTTAATTTAAATATTTCTATTGTAATTTCTTCCACTTTAAAAAAAAATAGTGAATTTTGAGGTGTCACAAAACTCATGTTGATCTATATGGCCAAATAATCAAACCAAAAGCACTCCAAGGTAGTCCCCGCGTGGTCGTATTGACTCGGGGTGTTATAAATGGTATTAGAGCGAAACCGCGACCGTGAGTTGAACTTGGATGAGCCAGTTAGCCACCTAACGGAACGATTCTTGGGATAAACTATATTGAGACAATTATTAGTTGAGGCACAACGAGGAGGTTGCGCTTTTTGAGTAGGGGTGAATGTAATACCCCAATTTAAGCGGAGTATTACTAGGATTGATTTGGCTACTTATATCAACATGGTATACCATCTTTTTAGTGATTCTATCCTAAGAACTCCACAGTTAAGTGTGTTGGCCATGGAATAATTTTTAGGATGGGTGACCCTATTGGGAAGTTTTAGAAATATTTTGTAAATTTATCAGGAAGTGCGTGAGTGAGGAAAAAGCGCTCTGATAGGACTCATGTTGATCTGTAGGGCCAGCTGATCAATTCGAAAACACTGTAAGGTAGCTCCCGTGTGGTCGTATCGACTCGGGGTGTTACACAATCGGGCTGGCTGGGTAGGATTTGGGTTGGGTCATAGAGGGTCAAGTTCGGGTTAAGAAAACTCGAATTTAGGTTATTTCGGGTTAACTTGATTGGTAGGGTTGAGTTGGCTTCAAGTCATTTTTTGGTTAACATGACTAGGTGGGCTCGGCTAGTTCAGGTCATTTGGTGTAATTTGATGGGTTGGTCCCATTGTGTCCGAGTTGTCTTGGAATAACTTGATGGGTTGGCTCATTTTGTACAATTTAATGGGTTGGGTTTGAGTAGTTACGGGTTAACTTGATGGGTTGGATCAAGTTTTGATGGGTTGAGTTAAATTCGGGTCCAAGTAATTATTATTTATTATATTGTAAGTATAATAAAGATAATCATAAGATTACTAGTACAGATAAATGAAATAAGAATATTAGATGCGCTTTATTTCCACAAGTAAATATTAAATATATTTATAAATTTTAACAATAAAAAATATTACATGATCCAATTTAACAAAGATATTTATTATTTATTTGATTACTTAAAAAAAGATAATTTTATAAAATAAAGTTGATCATAATATGGCTATACAATATATAATTATCATTTATTACATTGTAAATATTAGAGACAATCATAAGATTATTAGTACAAATAAATGAAATAAGAAAATTAGATGCGCTTTATTTTCACAAGTAAATAACAAAGATATTTATAAATTTTAATAATAAAAAACATTACATGATTCAATATAACAAAGATGTTTGTTATTTATTATCATTTATTTGATTACTTAAGAAAAAGATAATTTTATAAAATAAAGGTGATCATAACAATACTATATGATGTATAATTATCATTTATTATAGTGTAAATAGTAGAGACAATCATAAGATTATTAGTACACATAAATTAAATAAGAATATTAGATGCGCTTTATTTTTGCAAGTAAATAATAAAAATATTTATAAATTTTAACAATAAAATATATTGAATGATTCAATCTAAAAAAGATATTTAACATTTATTTGATGATTTAAAATATTTGATTACTTAAAAAAAAGATAATTTTATAAAATAAAGGTGATCATAACATGCACTACTATGAAAAGGAGAAATAATAATGGCATATTAATAACGGTGATTTTGAAACCATTGTCAAACGAGGGAAAGGTAACGCTCAAGATAATTGAGGAAGTTTTGATAGTGGTTATAATTTAAAATAGTTATTAAAACCTCCACTGTAGAATTACACAAGGTAGTTTTAATAACAGTTCTTTAGAGTACCGTTATTAAAAGGGCCACCAATTTTAATAACGGATCCTATAAAACCGTTATTAAAACATCTTTTAATAAAGGTTCTTACAAGAATTGTTATTAAAAACTCAATCTTCCACCTCTTATTTCGTTCAGTTCTTATTTCATGCCAAAATTTTCAAATTATCTTACTCTTATACTGTCATTCTCTTGCGAACCCTTACACCACCACACCATACACCCCCACTCCTCCTCCTCTCAACTCTAGGCAACCACCACACTTTCTCTTTCACACCACCAACTTTGAGCAACCACTCATTCTCTTTCACCACCACACACACAACTACCATTCTTGGCGTTGCATTTCCTGCCATTCTTATGCATGTTGCTTGCATTTGGTCCTCCTTACTCCGTTGCGTTCGTAGGTGGTCGCCGTTATCCTCTTGCTCATTGTTGGTTCTCTTGCTCTTCGCCGCTTCTTTGCTCCTCTTACATATGGTTTTGTTCTTCCGTAGCTTATTCTCTGCACTTATTATTATATATATATATATATATATATAAACGTATGCATGTTGATGTAGGTTACAATGTGTGTTATGGGAGTATTGCAGTTTGTTGTTGAAAAATGTATTGTTGTTTCTTATTGAATGTGTTGGTGAAAAATTTTGTTGTTGATAATGAATTTTTCCGTGTTATATATTAACATGCATGAGTGTGTTGGCCGACCTTACACACACACACACACACACACACACACACTCACACACACACACACACACACACATATATATATATATATATACTGTTGTAGTGCTTAATTACCAAGAGAAATAAAATACTTAAAAATATTAGTAATGCCACTCGTAACAACTACACACACACACACACACACACACACACTCTTTCATTAATAAGTATAGGACACTAAAATGTTAGGAAATGTAAATCATTAAATGAAAATGTCAATTAGAATTCATGTTAATAATTTTTATTTAATGGGGATTAAATAGGCATAGAAAATAAAGAAAATATAAAAGAAAATAATTAAACAGAGGGGAATTAATGTGTATAATAATAATAATAATAATAATGATGATGATGATGATGATGGTGATGATGATGATAGCATATAGGATTTATTAGGGTTTAATTATAGTTATCTAGGTTTAGGATTAGAGTTAATTATGTTTAGGGTTAGTTTTTATTATAATTTATTTGGGTTTGGGTTAGGGTTAGGGTTTAGCATTTATTATACTAAATATGATAATTAATATGTTCTCTTATAACAAACTATTATATACATTATTATCAACTCTGCTTTTAATAATATCATATTATTATACTTAACCTATATATATTATCTAATTAATATCTACTTGACTTTACTATGTGTAGCTTGAACGATTAGATGATAGTTTATTAAATATATAAGTCAAGATTATGTCCTTATTTAAAACATGTCGAGTATAATAAGAGGAACTTTGATTCAACTTAACTCATTAACAAATCTAGTAGGAGTAAATGAAAGGACATGTTTGGTAATATATCTTTTAAATAAAAATCAATTCAAGATTATAAGTTTTATAATGAGTATCTTATGTGGATAATTGTTAGCTTTACATAGTTCATTAAGATATGGTAGAATATATTTATGATTTTTCTAGCTAGTTGAAGAGTTTACATATTCTGTAATTTAGATCCTTTCGAGAACAACCTTGATAATAAGATTTAGTGGTTGTCCTCATTTTTAGGTAGTGAGATGTCACTCATATACCCTCCACTATATCTATGCACGGTGCCAGAAGCTGATCTACGGACTTATATCATATGGTTATACAACGAGCTAGGTCAGTTCTCTGCGAGTGGCGCATCCTATGACCCATTCCATTTCAAATCATATCACCTACTCTTGATCTTGCCTCAGATGAAGCCATGGTCAGTGGCTACATCTTCTTTTTTTCATTGGTTTGTCCACCACATTGATGCACTACACCAGAGATTTATAAAGGATGAGGTGTTTGCCAGAGAGTATGATCGGATATCTAGAGAGCTAATGGTGATTGATGATGAGTGGAGGTTTTGTCATAGTTTGCCTCCGAGTATCAATCCCAGTTACCCTAGAGTATCCATGACTAGACTCTCTATTGATGATGTAAGGGAACCGATGACATATCAAGATGAGTAGACTTTGAGAGTGATAGTTATTAGTCAGGCTCGGCAAGGCTACCGAGGGATTTAGTTTTATGATTATGATTTTTTCTTAGTAGGTGTTGGGGCTTTAGCAACCTTTTGATGTGTATAGTGCTGCTATTGTTTTAATCCCGTAGTGTGTATATCTTTTGCACTTTGAACCATTTCATAATGTTTTGCTATATGTGTATGTATGTATATATGTATGTATGTATATGAACTCTTTCTAATTATGATCAACTTGAGTATTGATGTATTTTTGGAAATGTGTTCTCATGATTTATATTTATATACAGAATAACATGATACATTTGAGTTAAATTCTTTCTAAGCATGAGCGGTTTGTGAATTTTTAAATTTATAATTGAATTGATTTATAATAATTATTTTTGCATGGGATACATCTAGATTGAAAAACTATGGATCAGAAATGGTTGTCTGCAAATTGTTTTTCTAGAGAATATAACGAAGGAGTGAAGTTTTTCATCAAGTTTGCAGTTGAACATGCTAGGGGCTCTAATAAAAATAGTTTGCCCTTATTTGAACTGTGCTTATGTTTAGTATATCAATGATGATGATTTGAGAGATTTTTTTTTTTTATAAAATTGATACAAGTTACACTTGTTGGATATGACATGGTGAGATAGAGTCTAAATATGATAATGAGAAATTTAGGAAGAAAAGTAGTTGATCATCATTTGAGAACTATAAGGGACATTCATTGAAGGAGATGACTGACAAGGTTGAGGAAAGTGCTTGGGATTGTCCAAAAATGTTTGAAAAGTTATTGAATGACTTGAAGAAACCTTAGTATGATGATTGTAAGATGTTTACTCGATTATCCACTACTTTAAGGTTGTACAACTTAAAAGCATGTAACAGATGGAGCGATAAGAGTTTCACAGAATTATTAACACTTGTAATAATTCCTAATGGCAATATTCTACCCGATCGTACCTATGAAGCAAAGAAGATTCTTTTCTCTATGGGCATGAGTTATGAGAAGATACATATATGTCCTAATGATTTTATTTTATTTCACAATGAGAATGTGTCTTTGGATAGTTATCCTAATCCTGAATGCAAAGCACCTCAATACAAAAAAACAAGGTGCCAACTAAGGTGTTATGATATTTTCCTATAATACCAAGATTTATGTGGATTTTTAATGATGTTGAAGATGCCAAAAACTTGAGATGGCATATTGATGAGAAGATAGATGACGGGCTTCTTAGACATCCATTTAACTCTCCACAATGGATGATGATTGATGTCTTGTTCCTTGAATTCAGTAAGGAGGCAAAAAACACACGTATTATGCTTTTTCTGAATGGAATGAATATGCACAATCAAGGCACCATATAGTATAGGGTCAGTTATTTTGGTTATATACAATCTACCTCCATTGTTCTATATGAAATGCAAGTATATAATGTTGTCTTTAATCATCTCAAGGCCAAACCAATCAGGGAATGATATTAATATTTATTTGACACCTTTGATTAATGATTTGAAGTTCTTGTGGGACATGGGAGTTGTAGTATTTGATGCATACAGTGAATAAAATTTTACTTTGAAAAAAATGTTATTTTGTACTATAAATGATTTTTAGGCGTATGGCAACTTGTCAAGTTATAGTGTGAAAGGCCATTATGGATGCCCAATATGTGAGGAGAATACTTCATTTGTTAAGCTATCTTCCTCAGGCATCATAGATTTTTACCAAAGAATAATCATTATTGTATGTAAAGGAAATCGTTCAATGGCTTTCGGGAAGACGGGAAGGCACCAATCCGGTTGATGGGTCGATAAGTGTGGCTGAAGATGAAATATTTGAGTGTCAAGTTTGGGAAGAAGTATAAAGATAAGCCTCCATCGGTTGGGTGGAAGAAGATATCTATATTCTTCGACCTTCCTTATTGGGAATCTCTGTACGTGAAACATACCCTTGATGTGATGCATATCAAGAAAAATATATGTGACAGTCTTATTGGTACATTACTTAATGTTCCATGAAAGACTAAAGATGGCATTAATGTTTGAATGGATACGGAAGAAATGGGTATTAGAGAGGAACTAGTTCTATGAGATAATGGAAGAAGAATATATTTGCCACTGGCATGTGATACTTTCTCTAGAAAAGAAAAAATTTCATTTTACCAATCCTTTATCAGTGTCAAAGTTTCAAAAGGGTATTCTTCAAATGTCAGAAGGCTCATGTCGATGATAAACTGAAACTAATTAACATGAAGTCTCATGATTGTCATATTTTGATGCAGCTAACTATTGTCCCAACGTTCGAAGCAAAAGGAATGAAAATGCTATTCAAACACTTGAATTTGGCATGCATGCTCACGTATATGGAACTGACGCCTTTCATAAAGAAATAAAATGTACAGCATATATAGCATCAGCCAACTCAGCTAACTATTGTATCCCGTGGAAGGACAGTAATCATCAAAGGCGTTGGCTCTAGCTAGTTGCGAATAATTGAGTACGGCTAGAAATGTATAATCTACCCATCCTATAAACAATTATTAAGCGAAACATGCTAAGAGCTAGAGAAGGAAAATTACATTCAATTTAAATAATATTGTTTGTGTATAAATATTTTACTTTACATATTATATGCACAAACAATTAAATGCAGTATACATTTACTTACGAGCAATAATTACTTACAAACTAGTTTAATAAATAAAATAAAAAGCACATTATTTTATTATCTATACATATAATTTATCAATAAATAGAAATTGTCTCACAACCACAAATATCATCGTGGATGGCTCCTCCTATATTTAAAAGGAATCTGAAAGGGCTGCCAATTATTCATTTACTTGATGCAAAACACATATATACAAACTAGAAGAGAGGTTCCACCGCCCTAGCCCTAGGGCTTTAATTATCTGCCCATAAACGAAAAAGATAAAAGACCCTCCCGTGAACAGCAATAACAAAACTAGGGAGAGAGAAGGAAGAGTGGGTTTTGTTGTTGTTGTTGTGGGTGGGTTGAGAGGGGAGGTTGCTCTAAAGTATGTTGGCTTAATAGGGTTTATCATGAAATTCTCATATGCACAGTTTAACTGCAATCGTATATTTATGCGAAATGAAATCATGAATCCAAGTCTCACCAAACCCTCGCGAGACAGATTTGCATGCCAAGAGATAGTGTTATCTTTAATTAGAACTTGCTTGAAGCCTTTTTCTTCAACCGACGAAGTTCATTTTTATAAAGATGGAAAGAGTGAGATATTTTTGCACGGCATTAAACAAGTTTGTAAGACGATACTTTTAGTTGCCATATTTGCAAGTGGGAGCTGGTAGGTATCTTTCTTGTGGCTATTGCTTCTATTTAATTACATCGTCCACGTCTAGCTAGCTAGGTCCATATATTCTTACTTTCGTAGTTTCGTTTAGACATTTCTTTTCTTGATATGCACAAAGACTAAGAGCTTGTTTGGTTTTACTTAAGAAAAGTAATTTTTTGTATAATCAATTATACAAATTAATTATAAATTTTTATAAGTGTTTGGTTTTACTTTTAATAAGTAATTAAAAAAAGTAACTTATAATAATTAATTTTTAAAATTTGTAAACTAAAAGTAAATTTTACTTACTTTTAAAAATCACTTTTGGTGTGCGCCACAATACTTGTGTATTAGTATAAGTTTCGTTTATAAACTTTTATCTCCGCTCCACTCCTTCCCGCTCCTCTGTTCCCACTGTAATCCCCCGAATTTTTAAAAGCCTATATTTCAATAAATAAATTTTATTTTGGATAAATTAGCTTTTAAATATTTTTAATTTAATTATTTTATGGATTTTGAGCTTATAAATTTTATTATAAATATTTAATAAGTTAAAATAAATATTTTGTTACTTTATTATACTCTTATTATCTAAATAAATTTTCAAACCCTTATTTTACTAAAACTATCCTTTTTAATCCTTATATTTTAATTATCTTAAATTAAAATATTAAATCATTTTATTACCCAAAATTATCCTATTTTATTATTTTATCAATTAAATTATTTATTCCCATTTTCCTTTCTTTTTCCTTTTTCCTCTTTTCCTTCTTTTCTCCTTTTTCTCTTTTCTTTCTTTTTCTTTTTCTTCTTTGGGCTGCCAGCCTACTTCGGCCTACCCTTATCCCCCTCCTGCGCTGGGCCGCTGGCCCATTCCTCCTCCCCCTGCCTTTCCCGCGTTGCCGCCGACTGCCTTCTTTCTTTTCCTTCTTCCTTGACGACGAGCCGACCCGTCTCTTCCCCTTCGGCCGGTATGCCCATCTCGCACGCCTAGCACCCCTTCCCCGATTCTTTCTTCTTTTCTTTCTTTCTTTCTTCTTCCACCATCACCAGTGAGAATCCCAACTCCCGCCATCTCACCTGCAACTCTCTCTCCCCCGTTGACCTCCCCCTGTCTCCCTCTCTCTCCCTCTCATTGTTTTCTCTGCACCATCCCGGTCCCACCATCCCTATCTCCTTCTTCCTCTCCCTGCTGTCACCTTCCCCTCCCTCTCCTTGCAACTCCCATCCCCTACCGCCTACCACCACCCTCGAGCCTACCTATCCTCCTCCTCTCTCTCCTTCTTCTTTTTCTTCTTCCTTTCCTGTCCCATTTGGCCATTTTTTCTCGAAGCCTCACATGCCCCGACCCTCCTTTTCTCCCTTTCTTCTCCTCCCTTCTCTCCCCTATTTTTGTTTCGTCGCCGCCGCTCCGCCACTTTCGCCGACTCAACCACCACCTACACCACCTCCTGCCACCCTCTACCTCTCCCCCCGACCAATCACAGCCCCATCAAGCTACCCCGCAGCCCCCATCCTTCCTCCTCTCCTCTTTTTCTATTCTCTCCCTCCATTCTCGGTAGCCACCCTGCAACGCCACTTTCTGCTGCCTTCCCGCCGCTTCTGCCGCCACATAAGCCACCACATTACTCTCTACAAGCCCCTCTACCACCCCAATCCTCATTTGGCTGAAACCGTCCTCCACAAGCCCTCGTTTTCCCTCCCCATTTTCCTTCCTCACCAGCCTCCATCTTGACCTCCCTCCTCGGCCGCCACCTTCGCAACCTTACTACCGCCGCCTCCTCCACCTTTAGCCACCTCCAACACATCCCCAACCACCACTTACATGCCCTCTCCACCTCTGCATCCTTCCCTTACCTTAAATCCACCCCCACATGCCTCTTTTCCTAGCCTAAAATTCCTAACCCGAAATTGTCCATTTTTCTTCCTATTACCCTCCTTCGAGCCCCTCCTCCCTATTTATTTGCATGCTTCATTTCTTAATATATTTATTTAATAATTTTAAGGTATATTTATATTTTAATTTAATTATTTGATTAATTAAGTGCTATAGAGTTTTGTATTTTGATTTTATAATTTCTAATGTAATAAGTCTTGAATTATTTCTAGGTATTGGTTTTGATAAATCAAGCTTGAACCTTTAACCGGAATACCGGTAAGGTTTATTTTTACGGGAATCGAGGTAATCGTTAAATCCCGTTTAAATGCATGGATTAACGCATGTTAGCACATTAGGCATTTTTAATGTGTATTATGCTTGATATATGTTGTTTAGTATATTATATGTGGTTATTGTGTTGGTTGATAAAAGGAAGCATGATAGGTTATATGATATGTATGGAAATAATATTTAAGGTAATAATTTGGTTGTTAAGGAAAATGTTAAGTATTATCCATACCATCTTATGCTATTGTAATATTTAATACATGTTTAATATTTTGTGAGCCTTAGGGGATTTTATTAATGTACATTGTACAAAAATATGGCCTAATATATATATATGGGTGTTAATGAGTATTGTATTAACTATAAAAGTTGTGGATGATGCATTAATATTAATATTTTATGTAGTAATAGTAATAATTTAATATAAGCGGTGTGCTAAGGGGTATAATGGTAAATTTTAGTAAAAAAGGGTATTATAGTAATTTTGGAGGCAAGGGTAAAATAGTAAATTTGTTAACAAAAGGATAAAATGGTAATTTCATAATTAAAGGGGGAAAATGGTAATTTTATGAATAAAGAGTAAAATGGTAATTTTGTGATTAAATGGTAAATTGGTAATTTTGTAAGAAGGGGCAATTTCGGTAATTTTGTAATAAAAAGGGGCAACTTGGTAATTTTGTATTCCGATCCACCAGATATAATGGTGGCCCAGGATGTTTTACCCTAGATGATATATATATATATTCCGATCCACCGGCCAGAATAGTGGGGGTTCCGAGCTCAATAAATTTGATTTGGATGTGAATAAGTTATGAAAAATACTGATCATTGAGATGATTGATTAATGATGGACTAACGGCCTTAAGGCCGATTACTCATTATGGCCTATTAATACTTGGTTGGCTTGTTAAGCAAGCGAATATATGGAAGTGAATGTTACGTATACGCTATTAATATCTTATGGAATTGTTGGATGTGTGAATAAATGGATCTGAATATCATGTTTACACCTATGGTTATGTACGAATGCAGTAGTATTTCATGTGTTACATTGCGTGCCTATTTTTAAGTAAGTTTTTTAAGGGTTACTTAGTACCGTAGTATTGAAGGGTTCCCTTCGTGGGGCCCCTGCCTATTCAATGGGCAGTACCTCTTGCAGGTCGTATTCAGGTGCTATTCAAGTGGGCTCTCGGGAAAGAACATAAGGTACTATCTAGTAAATTCTAGGGTTTTAATTTTTCTTTTTTAACTTCAATGTATTTGTTATTTTGTAACCACCATAGTTGGATTTTACTCTCGTAAAGTATTTACTGCACTTCTCTGATTTATATACGCTTAAGTTTCTCGTAAAATTGTATTTTACCTTTTTAGCCTTAGCACTTGGTACTGGAACGGTAGGGGTAAACCGGTCTGGTACTAAGTGCGGCGGTAATATCCCCAAAGTTCACGGTTTATTAATTTGTTTCCGCTAATTTCCTTTTAATTAACGAAATTTTTTAGTAGTGAATTTTTGGGGTCTTACACCCACTCCTCCGCTCCACTCTTCTATTGCACACAACCTTCTCCATCTCTACCTTCGTTTTGTAGTCCGTCTACTACCTTCGTCTACTACCTTCGATGTTCGACCTGTGCTCGCCTTTACCTACAAATTTTTTTGGTTTCCACAAACTTCTCCATCTATTCTTCACATTTCATGTATGCTTAGCTGCTCTGCTTCTCCATTTCATGTTCGCTCCACAACTTAACTCCATAACTACCTTCGTTCGTCCTCTTCTGAACTCACCTTTGCCCTCTCCATCGATTCATTACCTGTTATTTGCAGCTCCATTTCACACTTCACTTCTCCTTGCTCCATTTCACGTCCACTTGATCTTCAGGGCTCTAGAAATCAAATCTAAAATTTGGGCTTCATTTTGAAGTTTGTTCTCACGTTGCTCAATCTTTGACTCAGGATATATCTTCAACTCAGTTTCCCTTCATTTGCAAAGTCCAAGTTTGTTATGTCCTCATTATTTTGATATTACTACTTTAGATCTGTTATTGATTCATGGTTATTACTGTTGAAAGTATGGGAATTTTAGATGTTCGATTTGCACTTTGATAACGATCTTTTGAAAATGAAAAATGTTTCAAGTGACCAAATTTCCTTTTAGCCCTCGTCTGAAATAATTCATATATAGATAATTTTTTTTAGGGTTGGGACGGAATGAGATTTTTCCTACCTACGTACAATTCATGCTCACTTGATGTTTCAATTCCTGTTTTCATAGTGTCTGCACCCATGTCAGCCTAGCATTCCTCCCATTATAATATTTGTTGTCTTATGAATTTAAGAATTTTAGGGAAATTTGTTTCTGATCGTTAGACTATAAGTATATACAGAGCAACTTGCAAGTCTTTCTATTGCTGAATACTGTACTTGTAAGGGTTAGTCACCACAGGGATGCTAGTGAAGGCTATATATTCCTGATGAGACTCAATCTAGTGAAAAGTTGTGTAGAGCCATATCAACTTCCAAAACCCAAGTTTTATAGGTGAATATTTTGCAAAGGGTAGTCTGCCAATCAATAACCCTGTACTACAAATAACTAAAATCACGATTTCCTTAGTTAGGATCATGGGTACTCATTCACCCTTAGAATTGTTCTTCTGCTGTGTTTTCAGAAGGGAAATTTGTCTTTTTTTTTTCCCATCATGTCTGCTATTATGTGCTGTAAATGGAAGAGAATTATCAACTTTATAAATCATTTAAGGTTACTTAGACTTTTACATTATTAGCTCTAGTAGCACATGGAATTGGTGGCATTCATTGATTCTCCTGAAAGTTCTGTTTCTGTTTTCTTTTTTCTATTTTATGAAGAATACATTCTACTATAACTCAAAATGGTATGGTTAAGTAGGACCATGTGGGATAGACAAACAGTAGGATAAAATTGTCATTTTGTCTTTCAACTAGTCAATCATGAAGTGTCACAATTTGCTTCAACAAAAAAATTCAACCGACCCATGCAATTTGCTAAACTTATATTGCTTTTGGTTCCTCCTCCCCCACCCTTGCTAAAGTGGTATTTTGAACTTATATGCCACACAGAATATATCATCGCTCAACATCTTTTTATCTCAGATGTATGAGTTGATGATTCATATAGTACCCGTATCTGGTCAAAAAAGGATCATTCATCATCTCCCTTAGAAGCATGCCATCAGTAAGAAACTTACCCATAGCTGCACCCTGCTCCATTGAAACAAGGGAATTCCAAATTATTGTCATGTGATTAAGAAGGTGAAGAAGGAAAAATAAAGTGCCATCATGCAAGATATTCAAGTATCAAGGATGACAGTTCCCCTGTGATTAGACCTTTAAAATTAAGTAGCATATATTTAAGCTCATGCATGACGCAGAGTTTCTATCAATGAGTTCCATTACATAACATACCAAGCAACTATTAAGTACATTTTTATCTTTCTCTAGAAAAAGAGATCTTACCGAAGTTTTACACCCATCTTTTCAGCAACCCTTGAAGCAAATGATTGAGTAATATATGAATATGAGCATAAAATATTTCAAATTCCATTTTCATTGGTCTACATAGTACATACGGTATAGATCCATAAAACATAACCATCATCAACCAATATATAAACCAAAAGATGGCCCTTGAGAAAGGCCTGTGCAGCTGGCTCGTAATGGATAAGGAAACCAGGTCAAATTGAATTTTCCAAAAATAAAAATGACAATAAAACATATTGTAGTCATGATTGGATTAAAACATTCTATAGCAATATATGGTCTGAGGAATGAGAGATTCCTAGCTCCAAAGGTGTGACCTTGATAGTAGGTTAATAAAGGTAATCAGTTACACCAATTCTGATATATCAGATGTAATCTATTAGCGCAGGCATAGAGATAATAGGGTCATAAATTGGAAAAATAGTCATTCTTGGGAGTAGAATAAGTCCTACATGACAAAAGTGGTCAACATAAGCAAAAGGGTAGCTACCTTTGTAGGTCTGCTGCCCATTTTGGTCAAAAGTGGTGTGATATTTGAGCTTTCGCAAGCTAATTAATTGATATTTTGTCTAATAAATACATCTAGTCTTTTTTTTTTCATTTTAATATGATTTCTTGATATTTGCATGCAAACAAAAAATCATGCGTTATTTATATGAAAACATTTACAATGTGATTATTTTATGGAATATATTATTATTATTATTATTATTATTATTATATATTGATAATTATGTGTGAGTTTTTTTTATAAAAAATTAGTGGTCTAATTTTTAGTTTAGCATGCGACTCCTAAAATAGATTGAGCAGCCATGTATTGTTACTTCTATGCCATTTGAGAGTATATTGCTCGATGTAATTTTTGTTTTCATCAAAAAATTGATTATAGAATATTGTTTTCTCAACAAATTGATTATTAGAATATTGTGTTATTAAAGGGTCAATTATATATATTTTTTAACTTATTCTTTTTTTATTATATATAGCATGTAATAATTATTTTTTTTGTGGCAAAACCCAAGTTGTAAACACTTTCGCAACAAGCCAATTGCCCATTTAGATGAGTTTCGGTTAATCTTTGGTGATACTCATGCAACTAGAGAATATTCATGGGCTCCATATCAAGGGACTCGTCCAAGTTTTGATAAGGATGATGAAGATCTAATAACAAATAATGCGAGTCCTTCTAAATGCCAAAAAGCCATTGACATCGAGGGTTGTGATTCTAATGATTCAAGTGATGGGACATGCTAAAAGGAAAAGTCAAGCAACAAACGTTTTAAGAGTCAACAATTCCTATTCAATATGTTTATTGCATAATATAAACTTTGATTATTGTCATTATTTGAGTTTTAGATATTTGTGAATTTTATAAAATTTGTTTAGTGATTTTTTTGAATAAGTTTATGATTTTTATTTTACAATTTTCCGTATTTGTAATATCTTTATTTTTTTTTACTTTTTAATGTTTCATATGCTTTTTAATATTTAATATTACATAATTTATATAATAATTATTACTAAAAGATATATATAGGAAGATAAAAATTATAGATGAAAAATAAAAAGTAATTTTATAGAAAATAAAAACAAAATACTAAAAAGGTACAATAAGTAATACTTTAGTATTAATCATTTATATAATAAAAGTAAAAACAAATATATATTTTACTTATCAAAGTACTCTTTAAAAAGTAAATTTATAAAAGTAGTTATAAAAAATAACTAATATCAAACGGGGTAAGTGCCTAGAAATATGATTACAATTCATCGTATTAACGCAATCATATATATAATTATTATAATGATATATTTAAATACCGATAGAAATTAATAATAATATAAACATGAAATTTTAAATATTCGACGTCACAATCTCTCAAACGATCAACCATGACGTCATCTAACGGTTTCGACAGATTATTGCCATTAATATGTTTACTTGATAATTTCAAACTTCGACATCTTCCAGACTGTAATTTTTTTAATAATATATATATATATATATATATATATTATTTTTTATAAAATTATTTGTTAACTAAAATAAGTATACCTAATCATAACAATCAATGAACGACGGTTACCGCCCCCTCAAGTACTTTTAACTCCAATTGCTCTCGAAAACCCATATCTTCTCGCCTATCCGTCCATCAATCCGAATAAAATAAAATAAAAAAAGAAGCCAAGGGTTAATCGTCTTTTTAAGATCAGAATTATTCCAGCTATGAAAGTAAACTGTTCGAGTTCGAAAAGCAGCTTCTTAGTACCAACTGCGCCTCATCAGGCGCTAAATCAAAGCATGTGTCAAAGTAAATATGTGCTTTTCGCAAATCACAGACGCTCGAGGCCCATACCTTTTTCTATCATGATTTGCGCTTGATTCCCACGTAAAAAAAATGAAAAAAGTAGGAGACGCTGATGTGAGGTTTCTATGCCTTCCGCATCCTTGCCCCTTAAGTCAACTTTTTAAACCGAGTTTTATTCCAAGCCTTTTTTTTTTTCTCTTTACAATCGCACTAAGCAAAGAGATCACAAACCCCACCATACGCCCGACATACGTAGATTTCGTTAAGAGTGGATTGGCACAAGTAACAATAATAATACGCCATGTTTGACAAACTCCAACGAAAAGTTAGCACATTTTTTTTTCTCTCTGGTTTTTTTTTTTTTTTTTATCCTATGTGCCTAACACGCATGCATCAAGTTGCTGTACATATATATAATTATATATACACTATTGCTAGTCGCATGATGCAATAACCAGTAGAATTTTGCCCCTTCAATATTGAGGCTGAAATATATTTCATTTATTTTATTTTGGTAAAAAGTTTGACATAAATATTAGAGGGATCCTAGGACTAACAATAAGATGTGTTTTATGTGATAGATTTTTAAATGAATATAGATATTAATATAAAGAAAGGAAAAAAGTATTCATTAAATTTAGATATGTATATAAATAAATGGTCTTTAAATTTGTGTACGTCTCTATATCTGTATATATACTTATATATGTTAATCCGATATAAAATTATCTTTATTTATTTATTTAAATAATCTATCAATTTATTTTTTTAAAGTTAAAAGTTAAAATATAATTAAATACTAATAATTTTAGTATATAATTTTAATAATGGATGAGTTTTATTCTAAATTTAAAATATTTTATCCGCATAATATATTAACGGATATAGATATACAGAAGTAAAGAAGAAAAATACCTGTAAGCTTTTGATAATGTCTTTTTTTTTTAACGAATTTTTACAACTGATAAAAGACATCAGACCCCTCATTATTCCTAACGGAGGCATACTGAAACTCATGGGCCTGCCTAATTAGTGCATAATTAGGTGTACATATTAGCTTATTTATGTGTACATAATATTTTCTACTTGAATTTTCATACGGTTTGTGGATATTGATTCGTATCCTATTCTTTTTTTCTTAAATTGCCCTCAAACTAAACTTACCAACGATTTATGAGGGGAAAATTTAGTATGAACTCCAACAAAGTCAAACCATTTAAGGGTGCACAGGCTATTCAGTTTTCAGGCCACCTTTATTGGTATCCAATTCACATGTACTTTTTAATAATATCATGTGTACATTAGTGCATAATTAGGTGTACATATTAGCTTATTTATGTGTACATAATATTTTCTACTTGGATTTCCATTCTGTTTGTAGATATTGATTTGTATCCTATTCTTTTCTCTTAAATTGACATCAAACTAAACTTACCAACGATTTATGAGGGGAAAATTCAGTATCAACTCCAACAAAGTCAAACCATTTAAGGGTGTACAGGCTATTCAGTTTTCAGGCCACCTTTACTGGTATCCAATTCACATGTACTTTTTAATAATATCATGTGTACATTAGTGTATAATTAGGTGTACATATTAGCTTATTTATGTGTACATAATATTTTCTACTCGGAACCAATATACTGTTTGTGGATATTGACTTGTATCCTACTCATTTATCTGCCAATGACCTAAAACTAATTTTCCCATATATCAGGGGGAAAATTATTATAAACTCCAACAATATCGTACCATTTAAGGTTGTACAATCTATTCGGTTTTCAGGTCACCTTCAGTTCGATTACCAATTTACATGTACATATAGATAATATGATGTGTACATTTTTTGCATAATTTGTATAGTTATATGTACATAATAATTTGTACTCAACCAAATACTATACGAGAATAATCACTTTTAACCTATTCATTTCTCTTAAATTCACCTCAAACTAAATGTACCAATGATTTATGAGGGGAAAATTTAGTATAAACTTCAACTTAGACAAACTATTTAAGGTGTACAGTCTATTCATTTTTCAGGCCACATTTAATAGTATCCAATTTACATGTACTTTTTCATAATATCATGTCTACATTACTGCATAATTACGTGTACATATAATACCTTTATTGGTACATAATATTTTATATTTGGAACCAAATACTGTTTGTGGATATTGATTTGTATGTAATATTCATACTAGCTGACTTCAAACACAAATTTCCTAACAGCTGCATTACTACTTAAAAATAATAGTCAATAAAAATGTTTTCAAAGTAATACAACTGCCCACAAATATTCTGATTTTGAATCCTTTATCATATAATTTAATAACTTCATTATAACAAACAAATGATAGAGTGGGTTATTAAACAAACTAATATGTACCTTCTCATCAATGGACCTAACGCCCATATGATCGCTTGCGGGGCGACGTACAATCCTCCGCTTCTTACGATCGATTGATTCCATATTATCTTCATTTTACAAACCAAATACAATTACTAGTCTCTACAAGTTAGCAAAATGTACTAAATCACAACTAACCACACTATATATGTAATTTAAATTGTATAGAAATTCTAATAAAAAACCATATCATCACTTCACAACACCACAAACTAATTTATCAAAGGCACTTAAAATCAACATTATAACTTACCTACAACAATTAACTACAATACATTGTCAGCATTTCAAATATTATCATAACAACAGAACATTAATTATAGTAACCATGAGAGTTGCAACATGTGATTAACATCTAAATATATCAAACAACATATCCCACGTATAGCAAAATGTACCCCAACAACCATTGACATAAATGCATAAAAATTAGGGCAGGCCAATAAGCCAAACCGAAACATGACAGTCATAAACATCGAATAATTATATCCACCAAATAATTTGACAACCGCAGGAAATTAAGCAAATCAGGGAACAAGACAACCAAATAATCTTAGTCAACTTAACCATTGTAGAAGATACTCAATATAAGGTTCTAATTCAGCAGAACCCATATTTGAATCCACTTCTCGAAACATATTCATTCATCAAATTATCAAAATTAAACTTCAACATTCGTTATGAAACCAATCAAACTCGCCAACGGAGTGAGTGTTGGTCTATATTGATGAAAACACCATTGAAAACAAATAGATCATGTACACACTTCAAATATATGGCTTACCAAGCACATAATCTTTCTCAACCGAAGTTATCGATCTGCAACAAAAATTTCCCTATCTGAAACACCAAATTACGTTACGAGTGGATTGCGTCTGTTCTTCTTGTCTAGGGAAGTAGAACAGGAGGACGACTTTTGCTGTTGTCAACAGTTCGAAAATGGCAAGAAACTGCCGGTCAGAGTCCAAGTCAGAACGAAGAAGGAAGAAGATGGACGAGAGAAGTAGGAGTGAGAAGATCAGGTACGTTTTCATTAATTACGTACACAGTTAGGTTTGGTTACGAACCTTAGGTTTGGTAACTGTATAATACTGTATAACTTACCAAATCCTATTACATCAACTAATGACCGTATATTTTTGTATGCCTAATTAGTTTTGGCCAGCAGGACTCCACACTATTTTTCCCGCTTTTTAATTTAATGAGTCAAAAAATCATGCGCGTCGCTGGAACGATGCTACATTTATATTGTCGACACTGGGGCCCCCGTCCCAAGAGAAGGAATCGAAAACAAATATGTCACCCTACATGTTTAGGCCCATAACTGTACTTTGGGCTTTAAGTGTATTCACAACCTAACAGATCCATCGGGTTCAACGTGATATTTTTGTTTAATATCGGGCTTCGAAACCTAAGTTAGTGATTGAATCGTGGTCTTATTCTGCTGCTTGCTTTCGCAAAAATACCTTCGATAGAAAATATATTAAACTTGTGTTAGAACTCAAAATCGGCAATACTAGATTAGATTCAGCACAATGGTGTGTATTCACGCAGGACATGGAATTGGCAAACAATTTCGACCAGTTTATCTTATTTCCACGAAAGAAACCTTGTCATCGTCCATCCTTCTTCCAGGAACTCCCATATTATATATATGGAGTTGACGCGAGCCGATCTTAGTTCAAAGATTTCAAGAAAGCTCTGTAGACAGACATCACGACGAATTTATTGCCTATATGTATCTATATACATTTTAAATCCTCTCTTAAAGAATACCACGTTGGATCTAGTCCGCACCCCAAACAAACCCTTGGCATCATTAATTCCCTAGAGATTTGAAGGTCTCACGCTACTTCTTCTCAGGCTATATCAACATCCATTGTGTTGTGTTGTTTATAGAGTCAACCTAAAAGAGTCTGGTCTTCATCACCTCCGGTGAGCTCGGGCGGACAAGGTTTCGAACCTGTGGTAGATAGTTTTCGTGCTTGTATTGAATTGATAAGAGTACTGTCGGTCGGTGTAACATATGCTCTTGAATCTCATAATCTTTCTCCTTTTCTTAGGCTGATAATACATATGAGGATCCGAAACCATTTTGCTATGGTGATAAGCAAATTTTGGTCCAATCTGGAGATTAATTCTTTACACTCTTGGGGAATTTTGGTCCTAATCAACAATCATTCCGCGCGAGCACTACCTCAATGTCCCTTCGTTAAATCGATCGTCATCTTTTTGGGGTTATATAGCTCTAAGTTCCGTGGAGACTCGGAGATGTTGTAATAGATCGTAGAAAATGAAACAAAAATGTACTTAGTATATAAGAATTAATCGAACCCGCAATCTCTTTGTTGTCTACTTAATGCTTTACTCACTAAACAAGTTAATGCTCTACTCAATATACTAATATCAGATCCCATTTTTATACTACTCAATAAGAAGCAAGTTCTCTGATGGCCACGGAGTAACGTAGGAACATTCTAGGCTCCAGCATCTACGTACTAGTTTGCACCCTGTAGCTAAACGTTTGTTCTCTCAGGCATAAAACTTTAGAGATGGATTGATGCCCAATCAAATTCTTTAATGATGTGATGCAGAGAATCCAAGGGACATGCATCGATCGTTAGATGATAGAAACTAGCTATCATATAGTAAAAACCAGTGAAGCATGCAGACGTGGTAGCATTGACGACGACACAGGCAGTGACAAAATTAAATTAAAGCTAGATGGATGTAAGATACTAATGCAAACAGCCAATAAATCATGGGATGACCCTAAACACTTTTAAGGTGACAATTATCTATCAATCAAGAGCCAGCCCATATGTAATTAATGCTTGAAAAATCACCCACAAAGTATCAAAGATTCAAAATGAACGGAAGAGTCGCCCTATTATTTAAGCCAACAGGCCTTTCCTCCAGAAAAATGAAATCGAACCAGAATATATAAGAGGGTCAATGATCATATACCCCCTTTTTATTTATTTTTTTTATGTTGAAATAAATACACACACGTAGAAAAAAGATAAATAAGCGCAAAAAATGATCACTACTTGCCACATCATAACGATGATGCCGCTACAAGCTTACAACTGAGACCTCGGCCTACTAGACACCCGCCGTATCAAAAATAAGACAGACATGAATTTGTACGTAGACAAATAACTGACTAGAAGGGGAAAGCAGGACTTTTCGAATGCGTTGTATAGCTACTCCACTGCGAATGCAAAATAACACAATGAAAGAAAAAAATTAATTAAGATGATATAATTAGCTTGTCGAATCATAACAAATATATATATGTGTGTGTGTGTGTGTGTGTGTGTGTGTGGATTAGCGTATTCATTCCTGCATCATACCTGATTCATTCTTCAATCAGACAGTCGGGAATGTGAAAGATGTCACGATCTAAAATTAGGTTAGGACAACTTTTAATGTGCAGTGATTGCAAAGACGCGAGCACTTCCGTCGGCAAAGTAGACAATTTCGGGCAGTGTTTGAGTTCGAGGCCTAGGAGATTGCAGCTTTTCATCCAATTGGGCAGACTTGTCAAACCCTCACAACTATCAATACAGAGATAGAGAAGAGAAAGAGCCGCAACTTCAAGCCCATTCGGTAAACCCACCAATTTTGGGACCTTATAAAGTAGTAAAAATTCGAGCTTCCGCAGCCCATTTGGCTTCATGCCTCCAAGTCCAGGTCCCGATGGTGATTCCACCCGCCAATCTAGTGATTCACAGTCAAGTATTACTAACTCCTTTAGGGCCGTCAGGTATACCAAGCTATTGGAAAGAAGAGAAGACAATTTTGGACAATTGTCGACACGGAGTACACGCAGTTGTGTGAGGAATTTGATCTTCCCTACAGCATCATCATCTTCATCTTCTTCTGGCAACAATGATATCAACTCATAGCAATAGCTTAGTTTAAGAATCCGTAAGGAAGGTGGGTTTACGAATCCCATCATCCCATTTGGAAACAAGTACCGACTTTGAATAATGAGTTGCAAGTATCTTAGATTTTTTAATTTTCCCATGTCTCTTGGTAGTTCTTCTAGTTTCTGACAACAAAAAGGAAACAACGCTTGCAAATTCAGCAACTTGCATACTGAATTCGGAAGTGCTTTAATATTTGGACAGTCCTCCAGACTAAGATATCTTAAATGCTTCAACTTTCCAATTGAATCTGGTAATTCCTCAAAGCCACACTGATTGAGATCCAAAACTCTTAAGCATTTAAAAGTCGATATGATTTGTTCCGCTAAATTTTTTTTTATCAGTCTCGTTTCGTAACTCCTTATAAAGAATGTTCTGACTTTATCAGCTTTAACTTTTAACTTTCTTGGAAGCTCCTCCTTAGCAGATAAGTCATCATCGTCGTACCTTGCTATATGCCTCACAGATCTCGGCACACTAGGATTATCCCAACCTACCACATCTAGCTCCTCACGCATCACATCCGTTGCTAAGTCATGCACAAGGTCATGCATTTTACAAAAATATACTCGCGTGTTAGTAAAATATTGTTCACGTAGTAGTAAAGATCTTGATACCAGTTCTTCAAGATATTTGTACCCCGTGTCTTCCAATTCATCATGTAGAGTATGGTCCCGCTTTACCAAACCATGTGCGATCCACATGGAAACCACATCGTCTGCATATAATCGATAATCTTTTGGAAAGATGGACAGATACGCAAAGCAAGACTTTAGTTGAGAATCAAGGGCGTTATAGCTCAATTTTAGCGCAGCCAAGATACCTCCTTCCTTTTCTTCAATCCTCCACAAATCACTCTCGGCAACCCGACGCCATTTCCTTCCATCTCTCTCACCCCTTAGGGAGCTACCCAAAGTCTTAGCCGCTAAGGGAACTCCCCCACATCTTTTAACAATAGCCTCCACGTCTTTTGTAAGGTACGGATATTTTTTATACTCTTCTTTGGTACCGAAAGCATTTTCAATAAACACAGACATGCACACAATAAAAGGAAGTTTCTCTAAATCATAGGGCTTTTTAACCCCTATGATTCTTGTTGCAACTTCCTCATCACATGTCGTCACTAGAATCACACTCCCTTCTGCACCGCCACCTGCTAATATCTCCTTTAAACTATCCCATTCGCTCTTATTTCTAGTCCAGATATCATCCAATACCATGAAGTACTTCTTCTCTCGCACTTTGCTTCCAAGCATGCCCACCATCTGAGTCATACCTAACCCTTTTACTTCGAGCAACCGTCTAACACCAACTCTAACTTGAATGGATTGGAAACACATGCCCAGAGTTTTATATCAAATTCCTTCTCAATAGCTGGGTCTGAGTAAACCAACTGAGCAAGTGTTGTTTTACCAAGCCCGCCAATCCCAACAATGGGAAGTACTGAAAGCCCAAAAGAACATTCAACATCATTCCTCAACACTCTATCTAATATCTCACTTTTAGCCTTATCTCTCCCTTTAATGTTGTCAGATTTATTAACAAACGACAAAGGATATGTGATTCGATGATGACTGCTTTGCGCAACAGGTTCTGTTTTGGGCTAAATTTGCAGCTACCAACTTCAAATTATTTGTGTTAGCATCAATCTCCTCTAATCTATCAAGAATCTTATGTATCTTCGTGCTCAGACTAAAAGGGACAATGGTTTTTGAAATGATTTTTTTCTTGGCATATGAAATATAGTTACGCACCTTATCTCGCTTGTCACTACCTTCTCCTTTCGTTGCCTCCAATTCCAATTATTTGGCAGCAACTTCATCCAACAGATCATCGATGTCGTAACAAACATCTTTGAGGTCCCTCACCCACTTCTTGATGAGGTTGCTATCTGACTGTCTCTTTTTGGCGTCCTCAATGAAAGGACGGATGGTGTCCAGGGACCTCTGCAGCTTTCCAAGGTGTTCCTTAGCTAACCAGGGAGGCTTAATCTTGCCAACAGAGTAGCTGCCTAGTTTGTCATGAACTGCAATTGCTAAACTCAGGGCAATATCAGCCATGTTGCTGGTGATGATGGAATTATGAGTGGGAAGATAGAATTAATTAATAAAGATCGGTTTTATTTAGACAAAGAAAGGGGAAATAAAAAAGAAGCAAGGGACTAGGGGGTTATGTTAAAAAATTATCGGGAGGAATTGAAATTTTATTTTATGGTTGCATTTCTGTAGTTGTGTGATTTTTTGGAGTATATCGCTCTGAGCAAGGCTCCCATCCGCCTTTTAATAGCCAACGTCGATAAAATCGCATATTTAATCCATCACTAAAGATCAACTCAACGGTAGTAAAATTCCAAGGTCCGAGCATCCATGATTCTAAAGAGAAGTACCTTATGTCACTCTACAGTAAAGGGATAATTGATGCATTGAAATTTTTATGGAAATAATTTATGGTTTCACAGCACACTTTCTCTATTTTCGCTTTTTCCTGATTTCTTGTTTGGTAGTATATAAAAATAATTATTTATTCTAAAAATATTAGTTCATTTTTAACATAATATATTATTTTGTATGATAATTATAAAATAATTACTTTTAAAATAATTATAAAAGTATTTGATTTTTTTGGCTCTATATGCCTATTAACTCCCTAAAATGAGAGATTATATTAATAGTAGAAGAGATTAATTAACTAAGAGATATGAGATAAAAAAAAAAAAATAGGGAGAATAACAAGTAAAAAATGTTATTTACATTATATATATCAAGCATAAAGAGGAAGAAATTATTGTCAAGCTATAATCATATATCAAAGGTGAAATTATTGTTCCAAGTCTCATTAATCTATTATATGAGAAGGTAAATTACTATAAGTTAACGATATTCACATGACGATCTATTTTAGTATTCATAAGAAATTACTTCCATGTAAAAAAAGGTTGAAATTTTCACCTTACAGTTGAGCCGCCAGGGTCTAAATTTGTGCTTGCAAACTAACCATGTTTCGATCATGACAAAATTCCGTCATTCGATTGCTAATGGTTCCCACTTACAAATTCCTTTCGGTGCATGGACCCCACAGGCTAACCCTTTGAAATCTTTTAAATTCTCGTACATTTTATCATTGTTGCATTGACTGGGAAATTTACCCCAAGTAAATTTTTCTCATTCCCACATCATTCGTCAGAGATGTCGGCCAACATTTTCAACATTTCTACCATGTGATCCCATGGATGGATCATGTTTTGGATCTCTCTTTCTTTGCTCAAAACTATATTAATAAAATTCAATTTCGCTACTTCAAGGCTTATTGTCATTATCTCTTAATGGCTAATGTTTGAAGTAAAAAATAGTGGCTAATTGGATAACTATAATTAAGGATAGAAGGATTAAGAAGGTAATAATAGATAAGATGACAACTCATGCAAGAATATTATGCAAGATTATGGAATATTAGTTGTCAATCTCATCTAAAGTTACTTTATAATTAAATCTTTGAATAGTCAAAGTTGGTGGCTATTAACCTCCTCAATATTCTCTATAAATATAGAGGGTTGCTAATCATTTGATGGACATCTTTGGTGAAAGAAGAGAGAGAGAGAGAGAGAGAGAGAGAGAGAAAGAGAAATCAAGAGATAGAGTTGTAGAGATTGGAGAGAAAATATTAAGTTTCTCCTAATACTTTGTCTTTCCTTGAGTGTGTTATCCCTATTATAAGATAGAGGGTATTATTAATTATACTATCCTTATATTAGAGGATAACTGTTGTAATCCTTTTGTTGTGAAATACTTTTATAATGTTTATTTTTCCTACAAAATTCTTATTCTTAGTTCTACTTGAGTTGTAAATTGAGTGTCTAAATACCATAATGAAACTAACAAAAACATACTAGTGTACACTCCACAAATGGATGGTGGATGTACTCAAACTCTTTCGTGATGGAGAGAATCAAAAGGATCTATCTTTAGAATATGAAGTATAGGGACGAATATATATTTGTGATGACATAGACCCATGCGGTACTTACGAATACGGTGCTAAGGCAAACATCCAATCTTATACTAAAACTAGGAATTTTTTTATAAATATTTATTTTTCACAATTTTTTTTTAAATTATCCAACCTATATCATCACATAATGCCATTACTCAGTTATACTTGGCTGTGATTCTTGGTTGCACAAGTTAATATGGAAATTATGGCCTAGGTTATTTACGACAAATATTTGAGTTCCATTCAAATATGGATAGTAATTCTACTACATTATGGATGGTAGTTAATGCTGATTTATGTTCAAGTATAGATAGTAGTTATGCTAAGTATCGATAGTATTTTAGCTTAAGTATGGGTAGTAATTTCATTATACGTAGTTGTCCCACAACATGCAACAACGAATGGCTTTAAGTTTACATTTTCTAGAAAGTAACTTTATTCCTTATTTATTCAACAACATAATATCTTCCAATTTAAATTTTATAAATTATAGCAAAGATCAAATAATTTTATAAATAATGAATTTGGAAGGCATTTAAGTGAAGACAAACTCAGAATCCCGACAAACTGTGACGAATTTGGAACCACGATAAACTATGAGGATGGGTTTAGAATCCCGACAAACAATGATGATGGGGTTAGAACCTGAAAAGCTATGGATATACAGAGAAAATACAAATAGATACCCCAAACATGAATTACAACTTGGACAAATAGCTAAAATAAGTTATTATTATTGTAAATTATGTTGAAAGTAGTAGGAATCGTTAATAAAACATAGATTTCGTTAAATGAAATTAATACTTCTCCTTATCGTATTAGTATGATCAACTCTTTTTGCAGGATATGGAACGTATGAATACATGCCTCATGCCCCAAAATTATCATAGATGTTTTATGATGGATCAAATATTATCTGATCATGAAGAAATTATAGCACATGTTAAACAAATGAATAGAAATCATATGATGATTTTGATAATAAAAGATTCTAGGAAAGAAATTATTATAAGAGAAAAAATAGTCTCTATAAGATCTGAAAGAGGTGAAGTATACGTGCATACTAGACTTATGGATAGTGAAGGTGCATGTAATACAAGTTCTAAAAAGATTGATTTTCTCTTTTTGATTGTCGAAATTGAAAACAATAATGGAGGATGGAAAGTGCTAGTTAGGAATAAGATACACAATTACATATTAACAAACTATGAATAAGGATATTTTGTTCTGGGTACGTTCATAAAAAATAAAATAAAATTTGTTGATGAACTTATTACAGGTAACTTGAAGTCGCAAAAGCAGTTTGAAGGGAATGTATATAATGTCCCAAATTTTAGCTAAACCTAATCCCAAGTGATTAACATCATAACTTACTTGTAATATCAAAAAATTAATATTCCCACCTTACCCTAACTTCCTAACCCGAAATCTTATCCTACACCAATATAGAGAAACTCACCACCATATATGTATAACCACCATATAACCATTATCTCCCCGGCTGGTATACAAGGTGGGTTTTATTTATAACTACCATATATACCTTATATTCTTTTTTTAAAAGTAAATTACTATCGTTTCCCTACCACTCTTTTTTCCGACAAAAAACCTACATATGTTTCCATGATGCTTTCACAAACATCATAATTATTTTCCTAAACCAAAATAGCAAGCAACCAAAATAAACAGTTATATACTTTGCATACAAAGCCTCATACAAAATTCTTTTTCATTCATGCTTATATGATATATTAAAAATTAAATTTGCATATGATTCTACGCATAATCATCATAAAAACTTGTAATCAAATCTAACTATTCTTTCTAAACTTCATTAATCCTAGTATTTTTATAATTTACATGGTCATGATATTGATACACCAACAAAAGATGGAAAAGACCATGTTAATATTATTGTATATAGATAAACATAATCATATGAACTAAACAAAGTAAACATACACTTCGTCTTTCCCCATCCAATGTTTGCAAATGATTTCCATCATAAATATCATGATATAGTATCTACAACGTACACTATCTTATTGTTGCAGGCACTAAAAAATAAAATAATAATTACATTATCTTATTATTTTCTTATACTAAATACTTAATATTAATTGAAAATAATTCTTAAATCATATAAATACTACAAACCTTAATTTTTTTCAAGACATACGGAGGTTAGTGCCCTTCCCTTCTTTTATGGCCCACAATAAATCTTGAACGATCTAATTGATGTAGTAGCCATATATTAAAAAGATTATATGTGTATGTGTGATTCTAATTATTATCATCATATAGATAAATATGTACATTTCCACAAGCAATTTTGGATCAAAACGAGGATTTCCATCAGTTAAATCCATCCAATTTACTGTCCTTGAAGATTTTCGTAATATCACTAGTATCCAATGCATGTTAAAAAAATGGAAAAAACAAGAGGGACCGTAGAGTTAACCACATATAAAACACATTCAGTATTATTATTTTCATTGGAGATTGTATCCGATTATAGAAATGTATATACATTAGACCCATCCAAGATATTAGATAATAAATTATCTTTCAGGAGTATATAACCATAACATAATAAATTATTAGTATCAACACTAAGGTTGTTCATGTTATTCGATATCTGATGATCCAATCCAATATCCAAATCGATCAGATATGAAATATCAAATAATAGGTCCGATATTTTTTTTAAATTAAATATCCAATTTGATAAATAAAAGATTAAATACATTGGAAATTCAATCCGAAAATTTTATCAATCCTCAATGATAGAGCATGAAGGGTTGAGTTGAACTCAATAAATGACATATTCCAAATAAATGGGTATGAGTAGTATGTGGCTTTGGTAATATTTATTATCTAATATTATTTTCATATTTTGATCATCATATGTATATTTCAATATTTAATACCATATCCTAATATAATACCTTATATGTGTTATATGCAAGTGTTTTATATTACTATTATATAATGGTTTACTCAGTACCATTTGAAAAAGTGGAAGAAAATTAATTTTAGAAATAAAGTCATAAATACGTTACATAAAATCTTTAATTTAAAATTTTAAAGAATTAAAAATCAATAAACAAAAAAACATGAAGACAATACTTCAATGAAGGAAATATTGTTACAAATAAAATCATTAAAATGATTTTATTACTTTAAAGGAGATTTTATAATTTAAATAATTTATTTTCGTTAATGATATATAACTCCAAAATAAAGGCAAAATTACACGATGAAGGTATATTTGAAAATTAATTTAAAATATTAAAAAGAAACATGATAGAACATGAACATATTTCTAAATGGAAATCGACGTCATATGAATATAATAAAAATGATTGTCATAAATGAATTTTTCTAGAATAATCCTCAATGACAACAATTAACTAAATTCTAATATGAATTTAAAACCATAGATAAAACCATAAAATGAATCAAAATTGAAATAACAAATGGGTTTCGTCAAATTATGTTAATAAAATCATTAAGCTTAAGAAAATTAAAATTTAAAATTACAGGGTATTATAGGAGATCCCAAACAGGAAGGTCGGGACTCTAAGAAGACGATAGAGATGGTTGTTATCCATACCGCAAGTTTGAATACTTTGATTTGGTGGAGGAGACAGTAATATTGAACAAGAAAAGAAAATTTTGTTGAAACACTAAATTATTTAGGGTAGAAAAAATAAACCTCAAGTCCTTATTCCACTTTCACCCAAAATTACAAATATCTTTTGATGCTTTATTTCACCGATATTAATGAAGAAGGAATGAAAATTTAAGTAAACAATGAATTACTTAGGTACCTACAGTAAATGCAAAAATGTAAGAATATTTTAAGAAGAAGGGATATATTTTGAGAAGTTCAAGTCAAATATGGTGCTTGTAATATTCTCTTAGGATGTTAACACTACAACAAATGTAATCTAATAGGGCAATATTAGGATATTAAATAGAGCAATTATAAAAAGTTTCTAATATATATAATTTAATAAGGCAATAAAAATATCTCCTATTTTACACTAACAAATAAGGTAATAGCACAAATTTTCCTATTTAATCCTATATAGTGAGGCTGTGAAAAAAAATCCCTCTGGTTGATCTTATCTAATTAGATAATAAAAAGCCTATTTAATTTTTTTAATAGGGAAAAATGATAAATATCCTATTTGATATTATCTATTAGGGTAATGAATAAAATTCCTCTACTCGATCATATAATTAAAAAAGTCATTTAATAACTCTTTAATATGAATAATACTTTTTTAACTGCTTGATAATATTAAATTTCCATTTATTATGAAAATGAAAAAATATATTTATTTATTTTCATTTCATCCAATAAGGTAATATATATAGATTCCCTATTTAATAATTTAATCATATAAAAAACCCACACCTATGGGTATTGAACTATGACCATATACAAAAACAAAAACAAAGGCAATTTTGCCTGATCTGGTCTTCTAATTCTTTGTCATGCGACCCTGCTTTTGATCTTCTTCCTCGCATGCTCCATCGATTTTTATTACTCTGTTGGCCTTCTTCCTCAGTTGATGAGAAACCAAAAGTAAATACTATAGTTGTCAAAGACTGGTGCTACGATGCTCAAATGGTTAGAGTTGTGACAATGACGCTTTTGCTCGACACTTAATTACTTCATTGAACTAGGTATTTGATTTATTTCATATTAAATTTTGTTTTCAATTTCTCTTTCTTTTAATTTAGTTTTTTATTAGTATTAATAGCTTGGATTATTTTTTTCAATTTTGCCACTCTATTTGAGTAGCTCAGGAAACGAACACTATTGGAAATTCTTGAGTATCCCTCTCATGGGATTTTATTTATTCACTTGATATTATAATGTTTCAACAATTTAGAAGTTTTTGATTAACTAGGTCGTATGCGGTTAAAATTTGATACCGATCACAACTTAATCGAGCATTACAACTTATCCCAAATTGACCAAGCGTTTCTAATTGTGATATAAGATGATTACAAGATGGTTGGCGGAGGACATTTGGTAGAACTAAGAATTACTGAAGAAGATAATAAGGGAGTAGCTAAAAAAAGCAATATGGCAATGGCTAGGGAGTTGAAGGTGAGGTCCATCCTTCATCTATTGATCAATCTTCCAAAGTTGTGAATGATAGCCCAATAGAGGTAGAGGAGTTGCAGAATTATATTACCATAAGAGAAGAGTTGTATAAGAAAGTTAAAGACTTCAATTCTAAGATAACTAATTTTGAAAGAAATATTAGGAGACCAAACTTTAATGTGAGAATTTTTAGTAAAACAAAGTTGGAAAATTGACATAATTATCTAGATACCATTAAAAGAGAAGGTGACTTTAACAAGGTAACAAAATGTATACCTGTGATCAATTACATTTTTTAGAGGTTGATTAGCTCTTTAGTTGTCCTCCTAATTTGACATATGGTTAAGTTATATGTATTACATCGCATACTTTTTAGCTTAACTATTAGCTAAAACAGGATAGTGAAGTAATTTGTAAGGTTTTGTATGAAAAATACAAACAAGAAAGGAAAGAGTTGGTGGAGTACCTAATGATGAAAGAGGCAAATGTTGATTCCCCTATTCTAACTCAGGTAATTAATAACCTCTAATTTTTAGACACAAAAGGAATAAAAAGTTTTTTGTATCTTTATTGCTAACTTATGTTAAATTACTTTCATTTGTTTTCATTATCAATAATGAAAATTTGTTCTAAAAAAATTAGTTAATTTTTAACATAATATATTATTTTGTATGATAATTATAAAATTATTAATTTTAAAATAATTATAAAAGTATTTGATTTTTTTTGGCTCGGTATGCCGATTAACTCCCCAAAACTGAAGAGATTATGGGAAAAGAAGAAAAAAAGGGGAGGGAGATTAACACAATTAGAATAAATTAGATGTCTGTATTTTTTTTGGGTAGATTTTTAGTTTCATTTATATCTCGTTGCTTGCTTTATTATCGAGCAAAGGGTGAAATCCTTGTTCCTAAGTCTCCATATACCGGTCTAATATTATATAAGAAGGTAAATTACCGTAAGTTAACGATCTTCACATGACGATCTATTTTAGTATTCATAAGAAATTACCTCCATATAAAAAAAAAGGTTGAAGTTTTTACCCTATAGCTGAGCCGTCAGGATCTAAATATGTGACTCCAAACTAAGCATGTTTCGATCGGGACAAAAGTTATTCATTCGAACACTAATGGTTCCCACTTACAAATGCCTTTCAGTGCTAAACCTTTGAAATCTTTTAAATTCTCTTCATTTTATCATCGTTGCATTGGCTGGGAAATTTACCCCAAGTAAAACATGGCCTTGGTCCAAAAATGAAAGGACAACATTGAAATTTCTTCTACCATGCTCAAAAGTATCTCTTTTTTTATGAATAATTAATTCCATAGTGACTTATCTTTCTCATTTTTCTCGTTCCCACGTCATTCGTCGGAGATGTTGGCCAACATTTTCAACATTTCTACCACGTTAACCCATTGAAGGATTATGTTTTGGATCTCTCTTTCTTCACTCAAAACTGTATTAGTAAAATTCAATTTTGCTACTTCAAGGCTTATTGCCATTATCTCTTAATGGCTAATATTTGAAGTAAAAAATGGTAGCTGATTGGAGAATGATAATTAAGGATAGAAGGATGAAGAAGGTACTGATAGATAATATGACAACTCATGCAAGAATATTATGCAAGATTATGGAATATTAGTTGTCAATTTTATCTAAAGTTACTTTATAATTAAATCTTTGAATAGTCAAAGTTGGTGGCTATTAACCTCCTCAATATTCTCTATAAGTATAGAGGGGTGCAAATCATTTGATAATCCATCCTTGGTGAAAGAAGAGAGAGAGAGAGAAATTAAGAGAGAGAGTTGTAGAGATTAGAGAGAAAATATTAAGGTTCTCCTAATACTCTGTCTTTCCTTGAGTGTGTCATCCCTATTATAAGAGAGAGGATATTATTAATTGTACTCTCCTTATATTAGAGGATAGTTGTTGTTATCCTTTTGTTGTGAAATACTTTTATAAAGTTTATTTCCTCTGCAAAAGTTTTATTCTCATTTCTACTTCAGTTGTAAATTGAGTGTCTAAATACCACAACGAAGCTAACAAAAACATACTAGTGTACACTCTACATATGGATGAGGGATGTACTAAAACTCTTTCGTGATGGAGAAAATCAAAAGGATCGATCTTTAGAATATGAAGCATATGGACAAATATATATTTGTGATGACATAGACCCGTGCGGTACTTATGAATATGGTGCTAAGGTAAACATCCAATATTATACTAAAAATTAGGTTTTGTTATAGAGAAAATAAATATTTACTCTTCACAATTTATTTTTTCAAATTATCCAACCTATATCGTCACATAATGCCATTACTCAATTATACTTGGCTGTGATTCTTGGTTGCCCAAGTTAATATGGAAATTATGGCCTAGGTTATTTACGAAAAATATTTGAGTTCCATTCAAATAGGGATAGTAATTCTACTACATTATGGATGGTAGTTAATGTTAATTTATGTTCAAGTATAGATAGTAGTTATGCTAAGTATCGATAGTATTTCAGCTTAAGTATGGGTAGTAATTTCATTATACATAGTTGTCCTACAACACGCAACAATGAATGGCTTTTAGTTTACATTTTCTAAAAAGTAACTTTATTCCTTATTTATCCAACAACATAATATCTTCCAATTTAAATTTTCTAAAATATAGCAAAGATCAAAGAATTTTAAAAATAATGATTTTGGAAGGCATTTAAGTTAAGACAAACTTAGAATCCCGACAAACTACGACGAATTTGAAACCGCGATAAACTATGAGGATGGTTTAGAATCTCGACAAACAATGATGATGGGGTTAGAACCAGAAAAGCTATGTTTGAAAAATAAAGAAGAAAATAAGAACCGTTGTCATAACTCCAATAGTGAATTGTCGTAACTGCCTGCTAAAGTAGCTTTCTCGGGAGCCTGACAGAAGTCTGGGTATTCAATTCCATGATATTCAAATAGCATCAACTCCTTGATCAAGAAAGATTTGAGAGTCGAAGTCCTCCTGAACCCAGACTCCAAAATCTCTTATACAAAGAAAATACAAATAGATTCCCCAAACATTAATTACAACATGGACAAATAGGCAAAATAAGCTATTATTATTGTAAATTACGTTGAAAGTGGTAGGAATCGTTAATAAAACATAGATTTGGTTAAATGATATTAATACTTCTCCTTATCGTGTTAGTATGCTCAAATCTTTTTGCAGGATATGGAAAGTATGAATACATGCTTCATGACCCAAAATTATCATAGATGTTTTCTGATGGATCAAATATTGTCTGATCGTGAAGATATTATATCATGTGTTAAACAAATGAATAGAAATCATATGGTGATTTTGATAATAAAAGATTCTAGGAAAGGAATTATTATAAGAGAAAAAATAGTCTCTATAAGATCTGAAAGAGGTGAGGCATACGTGCATACTAGACCTATGGATAGTGAAGGTGCATGTAATACAAGTTCAAAGAAGATTGATTATATCTTTTTGATTGATGGACTTGAAAACAATAATGGAGTATGACAAGTCGTAGTTAGGATTACGACACACAATTACATATTGACAAACTATGAATAACGATATTTTGTTCTGGGTACGTTCATAGAAAATATAATAAAATTTGTTGATGAACTTATTATAGGTAACATGAAGTCGCAAAAAAAGTTGAAAGGAATGTATATAATTTCCCAAATTTTAGCTAAATCTAATCCCAAGTGATTAACATCATAACTTGCTTGTACTATCACAAAATTAATATTCCCACCTTACCCTAACTTTCTAACCTAAAATCTTATTCTACACCGTTATAGAGAAACTCACCACCATATTTGTATAACCACCATATAACCTTTATCTCCCTAGCTGGTATACAAGGTGGATTTTATTTATAACTGCCATATATGCCTTATCTTTTTTCTTTTTGAGTGTATTACTATCGTTGCCCTACCACTATTTTTTCCTATAAAAAACCAACATATGTTTCCATGATGCTTTCACGAACATCATAATTATTTTCCTAGTCCAAAATAGCAAGCAACCAGAACAAATAGTAATATACTTTCATTATATACTTTGCATACAAAGCCTCATACATAATTCTTTTTCGTTCATGTTTACACGATATACTATAAATTAAATTTGCATATGATTCTATGCATAATCATCATAAAACCTTGTAATAAAATATAACTATTCTTTCTAAACTCCATTACTCCTGATATTTTTATAATTAACATGGTCATGATGTTGATACACCTACAAAAGATGGAAAAGACCATGTTAGTATTATTGTATATGGATAAACATAATCATATGAACTAAACAAAGTAAACATACACTTCTTCTTTCCCCATCTAATGTTTGCAAATGATTTCCATAAAAAATATCATGATATAGTATCTACAATTTACACTATCTTGTTGTTGCGGGCTCTATAAAATAAAATAATAATTACATTATCTTGTTATTTTCTTATAATAAATACTTAATATTAAATGACAATAATTCTTAAATGACATAAATACTACAAACCTTAATTTTTTTTAAAGACATACGGGGGTTAGTGCCCTTCCCTTCTTTTGTGGCCCAAAAAAAATATTGAAGGATCTAATTGATGTAGTAGTCATATATTAAAAAAATTATATGTGTGTGCGTGTGTGTATGATTTTAATTATTATCATTATAAAGATATATATGTACATTTCCACAAGCAATTTTGGATCAAAATGAGGATTTCCATTAGTTGAACCCATCCAATTTGTTGTCCTTGAAGATTATTGTAATATCAATAGTACCCAATGCATGTTAAAGAAAAATGGAACAAACAAGAGGGACTGTAGAGCTATTTTCATCGAGTTAACCACATATAAAATAAGTTCAATATTATCATTTTCATTAGAGATTGTGTCTGAACATAGAAATCTATATACATTAGACCCATCCAAGATATCAGATAATAAATTATCTTTGAGGAGTATATAACCATGATATAATAAATTTTTAGTATCAACACTACGGTTGTTCATGTTATTCGATATCTTATGATCAGATCCAATATCCAAATCGATGAGATATGAAATATCAAATAATCGATCCGATATTTAAAAAAAATCAAATATCCAATCCAATAAATAAAATATTAAATAGATTGGATATTCGATCCAAAAAATTTAAATAATATTTGATCTGATAAATTATATATACATACGCTCTAAATAGTTATAAAATTTTATTTTATATAATCATGTCTATGCATATGAGTGTATAATTTAAAATAAGTGTTTATTACAAGTAAATTTTATGCTTTATTATTATTTTGATTAAATATTTAATTATTATCCAAATTTTCAAATTACTAATTAAATATAATGTAAATTTAATACTCAAATTAAATCATTAAATTATATTTGTTCAAATTGGATCAATTTTTTATTTTTTGATTGAATAATTTTTTATCCAATATTCATCAATTGTGGCTTGCTCGAAAGTTTTGGATATCCAATTGATTATTTATTATCTGATTTGAAACTTTAGATATCCGAAGTATCAGATATCTATTTTTTTTCGGATATTCGATCTTTCAAATATTTAAAACTTTTTACCGGATATCTGATCCATGAGCGATCATATTTGTTCAAATTGGATCAATTTTTTATTTTTCTAATTGAATAAATTTTTATCCAATATTTCTCAATTATGGCCCGTTGAAAGTTTCAGATATCCGACAGATTATTTGTTATTTTATCCGAAACTTAAAATATTTGAATTTTTTTTGGATATCCAATCTTTTAAATATTTAAAACTTTTTACTGGATATCCGATCCATGAACACCCCTAATCAACACCACCTTTGTCAAACGAGAAAAGATTCAAATTACATCGTATATGCAATTATATGTTAACATTGTAACATTTCACCTTGTAACAAATGTAGGATGCCCTCTGCCCCTATCCAGATATTCACATCTTATGATTTCATGTATAAATGAGTTAGAAGAGGAATCCTAATAAAATTACCATCTAACAAAAGTGCCATGTCCAAATACAATCTAAATTGAGGTGATATGTCACAATGCTTGATTATTGTTTTCATTTGTAAGGATTTTGGGGCTTTTGCATACTCTATTTCTTTTTTCCCTCTTATTAATATTTTTTGTGAGAATATGACTCTCCTAGGTAAGAAAGAGTGAATGTCATAATAGTTAAATTATATACTATCACTTAATTAACAAGAATGTAATCTAAAATTAAAAAAAATTGGATTAATTCATCCTTGAAAATTACAAGGTTACTCAGTCATCTAACGAATTACCGAGTTAGTAAGCACAATATAGACATATCTTCTTCTTCATAATTATATGCCACATCTAGTGGCATTGGCTCATTAAATATGCGTCAAAGATATTATGAATTGATAACCAAACTTTATCAATCCTCAATGATAGAGTATGAAGGGTTGAGTTAAACTCAATAAATGACATATTCCAAATAAATGGGTATGAGTAGTATGTGGCTTTGGTAATACTTATTATCTAATATGATTTTCATATTTTGATCATCATATGTATATTTCAATATTTAATACCATATCCTACTATAATACCTTGTATGTGTTATATGCAAGTGTTTTATATTAGTCTTATATAATGGTTTACTCAGTAGCGTTTGGAAAAGTGAAAGAAAACTAATTTTAGAAATAAAGTGATAAATATGTTACATAAAATCTTTAATTTAAAATTTTTAAAGGTCTTATCGACCTGAAAAAGACAAATAACTTCAATGAAGGAAATATTTGTTACAAATAAAATCATTAAAATGATTTTATTACTTTAAAGGAGATTTTATAATTTAAATAATTTATTTTCGTTAATGATATATAACTCCAAAATAAAGGCGTAATTACACGATGAAGGTATATTTGAAAATTAATTTAAAATATTAAAAAGAAACATGATAGAATGTGAACATATTTCTAAATGGAAATCGACGTCATATGAATATAATAAAAATCATTGTCATAAATGAATTTGTCTAGAATAATCCTCAATGACAACAATTAACTAAATTCTATTATGAATTTAAAACCATCGATAAAACCATAAAATGAATCAAAATTGAAATAACTAAAGGTTTTTGTCAAATTATGTTAATAAAATCATTAAGCTTAAGAAAATTAAAGTTTAAAATTACAGTGTATTATAGGAGATCCCAAACAGAAAGATCGAGACTCTAAGAAGACGATAGAGATGGTTGTTATCCATAACCCAAGTTTGACTATTTTGATTTGGTGGAGGAGACAGTAATACTGAACAAGAATAGAAAATTGTATTGAAACACTGAATTATTTAAGGTAGAAAAGATAAACCTCATGCCCTTATTCCACTTTCACCCAAAATTACAAATATCTTTTGATGCTTTATTTCACCAATATTAATGAAGAAGGAATGAAAATTTAAGTAAACAATGAATTACTTAGGTGCCTACAGTAAATGAAAAAAACATAAGAATACGTTAACAAGAAGGGAGATATTTTGAGATGTTCATGTCAAAAATGGTGCTTGCAACATTCTCTTAGGATGATAACACTATAACAAATGCAATCTAATAGGGTAATATTAGGATATTAAATAGAGCAATTATAAAAAAATTCTAATATATATAATTTAATAAGGCAATAAAAATTCCTCCTATTTAACACTAACAAATAAGGCAATAGCACAAATTTTCCTATTTAATCCTATATAGTGAGGCAGTGAAAAAAAATTCCCTCTATTTGATCTTATCTAATTAGATAGTAAAAAACCTATTTAATTTTTTTAATAGGGAAAAAAATATAAATCACCTATTTGATATTATCTATTAGGGTAATGAATAAAAATTCCTCTACTCGATCATATAATTAAAAAAAAGTCATTTAATAAATCTTTAATATGAATAATACTTTTTTAACTACTTGATAATATTAAATATCCATTTATTAGGAAAATTAAAAAATATATATTTAATTTCATTTCATCCAATAAGGTAATATATATATATTCCCTATTTAATAATTTAATCATATAAAAAAACCCCCGCACCTATGGGTATTAAACTATGACTATATTCAAAACAAAAACAAAGGCAAATTTGCCTTATCTATTCTTCTAATTCTTTGTCATGCGACCCTGCTTTTGATATTCTTCCTCGCACGCTCCATCGATTTTTCTTACTTTGTTGGCCTTCTTCCTTAGTTGATGAGAAACCAAAAGCAACTGCTATAGTTGTCAAAGGCTAGTGCTACGATGCTCAAATAGTTATAGGTGCGACAATGGAGCTTTTGCTCGACACTTAATTACATCATTGAACTAGGTATTTGATTTATTTCATATTAAATTTTGTTTTCAATTTCTCTTTCTTTTGATTTGGTTTTTTATAAGTATAACTAGCTTGATTTTTTTTCAATTTTGCCACTCTATTTGAGCAGCTCAGGCAACGAACACTATTGGAGATTCTCGAGTATCCCTCTCATGGGCTTTTATTTATTTACTTGATATTATAATGTTTCATCAATTTAGAAGTTTTTGATTAACTAGGTCATATGTGGTTAAAATTTGATACCCATCACAACTTAATCAAGCATTACAACTTATCCCAAATTGACCAAACATTTATAATTGTGATATAAGATGATTACAAGATGGTTGGCAGATGACCTTTGGTAGAGCTAAGAATTACTGAAGAAGATAATAAGGGAGAAGCTAAAAAAATGATATGGTAATGGCTAGGGAGTTGAAGGTGAGGTCCACCCTTCATCTATTGATCAATCTTCCAAAGTTGCGAATGAAAGCCCAATAGAGGTAGAGGAGTTGCAGAATTATATTACCATAAGAGAAGAGTTGTATAAGAAATTTAAAGACTTCAATTCTAAGATAACTGATTTTGAAAGAAATATTAGGAGACCAAACTTTGATGTGTGATTTTTGAGTAAAACAAAGTTGGAAAATTGACATAATTATCTAGATACCATTAAAAGAGAAGGTGACTTTAACAAGGTAACAAAATGTATACCTGTGATCAATTACATTTTTTAGAGGTTGAGTAGCTCTTTAGTTGTCTACCTAATTTGACATATGGTTGTTTTATATGATATTGTTATATGTATTAAGCATAATTTTTAACTTAACTATTAGCTAAAACAGGATAGTAAAGTAATTTGTTAGGTTTTGTATGAAAAATACAAACAAGAAAGGAAAGAGTTGGTGGAGTACTTGATGATGAAAGAAGCAAATGTTGATTCCCCTATTCTAACTTAGGTAATTAATTACCTCTAATTTTTAGACACAAAAGGAATAAAAAGTCTTTTGTATCACTATTGCTAACTTATGTTATATTACTTTCATTTGTTTTCATTGTCAATAATGAAAATTTACTTATTCTTTGATGTCTGAATTGATTACATTATAATATATTTGTGTCCTTAGTTTATTTTCTTAATAATATCTTTGTTTGTATATTCTTAGAATTTTTTATAAGGCGGTTGATGGCTTTCATTTATTTGATCGTGTTACTTAGACTAGCATCAAATGACCTGTATCAATATATCATATTTTGTTAGTGTTCTACTTCTTTAGATGATGAACTTGATTATGCTGGACTAGACATAGTGTAGTTGGAGTATCCGGTGTTAATATATCAATATGCTTGACGTGAACATTAGTCACTTAAGTTATGTCCCTTTTTTAGGAAAATGAGTAGTTTGGTAGAGTATGATTGGCAAACTTCAAATTACTTAGTGAATTCACTTATTATGTATCAATGCTCGTAATAGGTTCTTTTGTGCCGATGAAATTCTAATGTGTCATATGGATGCATGAATAAACTGGAAAAAAGAGCCAAGATATATATGGGTTATATTTAAAAGTAAATTTCAAAGGGAAAATATTATGTAGAAATTTCCTAACTTAATATAATGTTAAGAGGTTTATTAAATTTATTTCTTTGATTTGTTTTCTAGAGTAATGATGCCTATTGTTGCTTTTTTTTAATAGGAAAATACTTAAATAAAGGACAAGGGGTGAAGTAATAGTTGATGCTCAAAAATTTGTCATGGAATTATGAATATACCTTAGTTAATATGGATCATATAAAGAATGCTTTTTGGGATGAATAGCTAGTCTTATATAAAAAAAGAAACTTGCAAAATTATTTTTTTTCTGTTAGAATTTTATAGCCAACATTTTTGGGGTAATTTTCATTGATTAGATTACATGAAAATCATTGACACATAGGTATTGATGGTTAACATATGGAACTTTTCCTTTTTAATATTATATATCTAGTTTCCTTTTTTATGTCTAATTGTTTGTATGTAAATTTTATTACTCTCTAGTTGAATATGCATATAAATATTTAGATATAAAATAGAAAATAATAGTTTGAAAAATCAAATAGGATAATATTTTTACCCTAATAGGTGGGTCAAATACGACAACTATATGAAAATTGCTCTAATTGTTTATGTTCAATAGGGTAATAATATTGCTCTTATTGATAGGAATTAAGTAGAATAATATTTTTGCTTTAATATGTAAACCGAATAGGATAGTGATTGATATAAAAGTGCTCTTATTGTTTCAACTCAAATAGAGATATAATAATTACCCTTATTGATATGAATCAAATAGGGCACTCACAATTGCCCCAGAAAAATGAAAACAAATAGTTTAATCTAAAAATTTGTCTACATAACTCTAATAGGATGAAAATAATAGAGTAATGATAAGAAAATATTATTTTGGTCGAATAGACTAATTGAGCAATAATTTATCAAATTGGGCCATTAAAAATGACAAAATTACCTATGAACCTTATAGCGTAAATAACCTCACCAACTCTCTTATTGATAAGTACTAGCTTTCATTAGCTACGAAGCTCGATCGTCAAATGCCATACATTGTTAATTCATGCAAAAGTGACTTTTTAATGCCACGAACAAATCAGGGTTAAAACTATAGAGATGAAGGAATATGGTCAAATTTGTTCATGAAGGACCGAGTTATGAATAAAGGAGGACATCGATAATCAGATAACAGAAGCAAGCGACTTGTACAGTAACCCGTGAAGCATGCAGATGTGAACTGAAGATGCCATTCGCGGTAAAAACTAAAGCTAAATATACGATACTAATGTTGTCGAACGGAGTAATGTAAGAATATACTTTAGTTATTAATATTTGTTTAATATATATTAATGAAAATTATAAAAATAGAGTTTTATAAAAGTATTTTTTCATACAAATTTAACTGCTATTTTTTATATTTTAGTATATTATATTTTAATAAAAAATAATATTTGAAATTTATCTTTGAAAAATGCGATGGCATATATTTTGAATTGAAAGGATATTATTTATAATCTATATTAATTGGAAAAAAAATATTTTTCATGAATATTTGTTTGAAAATGTTTTTGTCATTTTTCAATTGCACTAATTAAGAGATAAACATTAGTAGTATATTTTGCGTCTTACCAGACAAGTACTTAAGGTGACAATTATCAATCAAGAGCTAGCCTAATTAAATGCAAGAAAAAAGTGAAAATGAGTTTTGTGTCAGATAAATCGTGAGAATGCAGATGGCAGAAAATAAATTTTAGATCATCATAAATGTCAAAGAATGCAGAAATTAAGGGGGAAATGGAATTAAGGAAATAGCTAGCGGTCCTAGCTAGTGGAGAATGAGATAATAAACTTTATAAAATCACTCGGTGGATGTATTCAAAAGCTAGCTATTTTCTACGTTATTCAATAAAACTGAAGAATATCATACATATTATACATGAATTTTCACTCATAATGAATCAGCAAAAATCTAAACCGTGGAAGGAGATGGCCTTGTAAATTAATTTTTTTAAAATCAAGAATATGTATATCATCAAGAAGAATTACAAATGAGGTTGTAGAATTGATCCACCATCCCTATCATACCTCTAAACTTATCACTCCTACTAGGATGAGTACATAAGAAAGACATACTAAAAGCAATTTGATGAACTACCATTTTCAACATTTGAAATTTTTTTACCATTCCTAACCTGCCAAACTTCATAGAAAGCTACTGCATAAAAACACTAAAAAAATTGAGCTTTTGTTGCACTTCTACATCTAACTCTGGAGAAATATCTCCGCAAATCCTTCCAGGATATGTGACTCTTCCTTTCCCTACAAGCTTTACTAATAGCAAACCAAACCTTTTTCAATACAGGACAGTTACAAAATAAATGGAAAATGGTTTCCTCCTGAGAGAAGAAGCAACATTGCAAACTGATGGATGGATCAATGCTGATTAAGATATCTTTGGTAGGAAGCTTGGAGTGAGCAGCCAACCAGAAAATAAATTTATGCTTAGGAGCTACTGGGTTGGACCATACTGCTCTCCACCAACCTACTTTAGGAGTTGAGAAACGAAAGGAATCATACACCTCTACAATCTGATAGGAATGATCCCTCTGTCACTGCTGGAAAATAGGGAGCAGCCTATGCCTTAAACCAAAAATTTTGTGCATTACCCCAGAAACTGTGCAAGCTTGTAAATTAAATTAATTATAGCTAACAATAATTAATTAATCAAACTCATTTTCTTTCTTCGCCTGAAGGCTGACCGAAATAGAAAGTTAGAGCCGAACGAAGCATTCTCATGATGTTGGATTGGTTTCTTATTTGAATCATCAGTCAAGTATGGTCGGATAGAAGCCTCGGGGTCGGGGATTATGCCGATTAGTAGCAGGTGACTACCATTCAGAATCTAAAAACCCCACCTGCAGAATATCGACATGAACGGAAGAATTGTTTATTGTTTAAGGCCTTTTCTCTAGAAAAATGAAATAAGCACGAGGGTCAGTGATCTGACACCCCAATCTTAGTTCATTTATTTTTTTCCCATTAAAATACACACTAACAGTTACATCATGACGATGACACAGCTACAAGATTACAACTGGGACCTCGGGCTACCATCAGACACCCAGCGCCACCAAATGAGAGACATGAAAATGTAGAAGAAAATCAATATGGAAGCTCCAGTAGCCCATATTTGCATCATTTACCCTATGGCAAGATCAGTTGAGTTCGTCGACAAACGCGTCCATATCTGACATTTCAAAAGCGATAAAGGCAGAAAATTAATAGAGATAACTTGTCCAATAATCGGATGATAATAACAATAATTAATATATAAATAAATAATAAAGTATTAGTGCATTCATTCCTACATCATACCTGATTTATTCTTTAGATTCTGAGTCCATCTTTGGGAATATATTATCATCTTCAATCACACAGTCAGGAATGTGACTATGTGAGAAACGTCACAACCCAACCTCAAGCCAGGACAACCTACAATGTGCAGTTTTTGCAGAGACGGCAGTACTTCTAGCGAGAAAGTAGAAAAACTGGGGCAATTGCAGAGTACGAGGCAATTGCACTTTCTCATCCAATTGGGCAGATGACACAAACACGCACAATCTTCAATATTAACATAGCGAAGAGAAGGAGCGGTAGTATTAAGCCAATACGGCAGATCCACCATTTTTGGGGTCCCACGAATTTCTAAGAATTCAAGGCTCCGCAGTCCTTCTGGCAGCGTGCCTCCATGTCCACACCCATGTCTGTTTGTTGATTCCATTTCCCAATCTAGTGAATCACAATTTGATTTCACTAATTTATAAATATATGTAATGTGTTTTTATTTTCTTAAGTTATAAGAAATGTTGTGTTATGTAATTTATATAATGTTTAGGAGAATTCTAGATTTCTAAAACTAAGGTAACTAATCTAAACAAATAGATAATGACTGATATATATTCCTAGAATACAGGATATTAATAACTAGAAACTAGGAAACAATATTAGCAAATAATATGGAGATTATTCCTTGACATTCCCCCGCAAGATGGACGAGTGAGGGCAAAGTCCAATCTTGGAAATGAGACGAGAAAATTGAGGTTTGTGAAGTGGCTTTGTGAGAGAGTCGGCCAGTTGATCATTGCTACTGATGTGTTGGACGCGAATGGTACCCAGTTGCACCTGTTCTTTGACGAAATGAAAGGTAAGAGTAAGATGCTTCATGTGTGACTGGAAAACTGGATTGGTTGAGTAGTGAGTAGCACTGAGGTTGTCGCAATAGAGGACTGGAGCCTTATTGATAGTGATTCCAAGTTTAGTGAGGAGAGAGCGTAACCATAGAACCTCGGAAGTAGTATCAGCAATGGCACAAAATTTTGCTTCAGTGGAGGAGCGAGATAGAGCATGTTGTTTTTTAGAGGGACCAAGAGATAAGGTTATGACCAAGATAAATAATGTAGCCAGAAGTGGATACATAGTCATCATGATCACTAGCCCAATCCGCATCGCAGAAGGCGTGTAAACATAGTGGAGATGTGTTAGAGAGATGAAGACCATGGTGTAGAGTTGCATTAAGGTATCGCATGAGATGTTTTAAGGCAACCCAGTGATCAACATTGGGGTGTTGGACAAACTAAGCAAGTTTATTGATAGTGTACGATATATCTGGACGAGTGAGAGTGAGATATTGAAGACTACCTAGAATGGCACGATAGTCAGTGATATCCTTAGACGGTTGGGTGAGTTGTTTGGTAAGGGGTGGAAAAGGGGACATGGGTGTAGTTACAGGGCGGTTAGCTTGCATGTTGTATTTGTGGAGAAGATCGGAGATGTATTTGGTCTGATTCAGGTGGAGGCCAGTGGTTGTGGGAGTTATTTCAATGCCAAGAAAGTAGGATAAGGGGCCAAGGTCTTTAAGAGAGAATCTGTTGGAGAAGGCTAAGATAAATTTAGAAATATGAGAGGGGGAGGAGCCAGTGACGAGGATGTCATCAACGTAAATAAGAACATATAGTTTGATGTTTTGATGGTGATATATGAAGAGTGACGGGTCAAAAAGAGAACCACGAAAACCATAGATGATGAGATATCGGCGAAGCTCGGTGTACCAGGCGCGTGGTGCTTGTTTGAGGCCATAGATGGCTTTGTGAAGCTTGCAGACATGGTCGGGTTTTTCAGGATCAACAAAGCCAAGTGGTTGATTCATGTAAACTGTATCACTCAAAGTGCCTTGGAGGAAGGCATTATTGATATCAAGTTAGTGTAGAGGCCAATTTTGGGTGATAGCTAAGGTGAGTAGAAGGCGAATTGTTGTTGGTTTAATGACTGGGCTAAAGGTTTGAGATTAGTTTATGCCTGGTTTTTTATGAAACCCTTTAGCAATGAGGCGAGCTTTGTACTGCTTAAGAATTCCATCAAGGTTGTATTTGATACTATATACCCATTTGCAGCCAATGACATCATTTGCATGGGAACGAGGGATAAGGGTCCAGGTGGTGTTGTGAGTTAGGGCGTGATATTCATCAAGCATGGCATAGCGCCATCGTGGGTCAATGAGAGCTTGTTTTGTGGTGGTAGGGGTAATGTGAAGGGAAGGGATGGTGGTAGTGTGGACGTGCTTGGATGCGGAGATGAGAAAGGGGTATTTGGGGTTGGGTTTGGTAATATTGTGAGATAATCTTGTGGCCATGCGGCATGGGGATGAGGGAGGTGGGGAAGAAGCGTGTGATGACGAGGTGGAAGCGAGGGGGTGAGGGCAAGATTAATGGGAGAGTGAGGTATGAGTGAAGGGGTGGGAGTGGATTCGAGGGGTGAAGTGGTGGGCAGAGGAGTAGTAGTTGTGGCAGGGGTTGATTAAGGGACAAGAGAAGATGTGGTGGAGGGTAGAAGAAGGGGAAGAGCGAGTTGACACCAAGAGTCCGTGGATGAGGAGGGTGAGGACGACGAGTGCACTAGTTTAGGGTAAGGAAATTCATTGTCAATGAAGCGAACATGGCGAAAAGTGTAGATTTTGTTAGCGAGAGGTCAAAGCACAAGTAGGAACTTTGTGTAGTGGAGTAGCCTACAAAGATGCAAGGAGTAGAGCAAGGCTCAAGTTTGTGCTTCGTGTAGGGGTAAAGCCATGGGTAACACAAACAACCAAAGGGGTGAATTTTGTGATACTTAGGTGGTTGGCCAAAGAGACGGTGGTAAGGAGTATCATTTTGTAGTGTTGGAGTTGGTAGCCTATTTATAAGATAGGCTGCAGTGGTGAAGGCATAAGGCCAAAATGTAATTGGGAGTTGAGCATGGTGAAGAAGTGAGAGCCCGGTTTTGACAACATAGCGATGACGATGTTCGGTGAACCCATTGTGTTCGGGAGTGTGTGGAGGAGAAGTGAGATGAGTGATGCCATTATTGAGGAGGGTGAGGTGGAGCTTTTTGTATTCACCGCCGTTATCCGAGAAGAATTGGTGAATATGTTTCTGAAAATATGTTTCAATAATAGCTTTAAAGCGATGAAAGGTGGGTGTGGTTTCAGATTTCTTTTTGAGTGGGTATAACCAGAAATAATGAGAGAAGTGATCAACAATTATGACATAATATTGATAAGGATCAAAGGAGGTGATAGGGGAAGTCCAAAAATCAGAGAAAATGATATCAAGAGGGGCACGAGAGGTGAGTGTGGACTGGGAAAATGAAAGCTTGTGAATTTTATTAATCAAACAGGAATTACAATGTGGGAAATCAGAATTGACTATATTTAAGGTACGATTAAGAATTTTTAAAGTAGCGTGAGAGGGGTGGCCTAAACGATGGTGCCACAAGCTTGAGGTGGTGTAGGAGACATGATGCGCCGTAGGAGATGGAGGATGCCACTCATACGTCCCTTCATGCAGTTGACCCTGAAGGAGAATAGTGGCCGTAGAGATCCGTGAAACAAAAGGAAGTGGGTGAGAATGTCGTAAATGCATTATTGTCTCGATAAAATTGGGAGACAGATAATAGTTTATGAGAAATAGAGGGAACAGCTAAAACATTATTGAAAATAAGAGAGTGAAAGGTGAATGAACCAGAGTGCGTTATGGGTAAAGCTGAGCCATCGCCAATGACAAGATCATCCGGACCTTCGTAAGGTGAGTGAAGGGAGAGAGTATTGAGGTCGTCAGTGATATGGTGTGAGGCACCACTGTCAATCAGCCAAGAGGAAGATGTGGGAGCTGAGACAGTTGTAGTGTTCGCTTTAGGCTGGCGGTGGCGAGAGGTGTTTGGGGGTGGTGGAAATTGAACCTGTGGATAGAGACGGACAAAGTCCTTGCACTGAGAGATGACATGGCCAAATTCTCGGCAAAACTAACACTTACCCTTAAAAGGTTTTGGGTTATTGGGTGGGTGAGGGGAACAACCATCAGTAGAGGATGAATGGTTGTAACCACGGGTTGAGTTAGTGTGGCGGGTTTGAGTTGTAGGAGGTGGGTAGCGATATTGTGCAGCATGGGCCGAAGGTGAAAAAGTAGTGGGTTGAGGGGTGGGCTTAATGGTTAACTCATGTTGGATCAATTTTTCATGGAGAGCCTCAAAGGAAATGGGTGTGTCGCGAGATTGAACCGCATCAATAATTGGCTTATAAGTTTCATCTAGACCCACCATTACTTTGGAAATAATGTCCTCGGCATCAACAGGTTTGCCGAGTTGGGTGAGTTCGTCAGTATAGGCTTTAATGGCGTGCATAAATTCAGTGATAGACATGTCACCCTTGGTGGTGTGGGAAAGATGATCCTTAAGTTGAAGAATGGGGTCGTGGGAAGGATTGGCATAGGTTTGAGTGAGGATATTCCATGCCTTGGGAGAAGTAGCAGTAGTGTGGATTAAGGGGGTGATGGAGGAATGTAGAGTGGGAGCAAGAGCACCCAAGATTAACTGATCTTGACGGAACCAGGTTTTATAGGCTGGGTTGGGGCGTGGTGCAGGGTTTGGATCAAAGTCGGTGGCTTTGGTAGACATGATTTGGGGTAGGGGAGGGTGAGAACCATCAACAAAATGGAAGAGGCCATACCCATGAAGCAGTCTGGTAATCTGAAATTTCCAGGAGAAGTAGGTGGTGGGAGTCAGTTGAGCGCAGGCTGCAAAGTGAATGGAAATCAGGGATTGAGAAGGGTCATCGGCGTTGGGAATTTGACATCTAGAGGTTGCCATTGGGTGGTGTTGAAGGGACGTAGGGATGGGCAATAACTGGATGAAGGAGGGTGAGGAGGATCGGTGAGAATCTGATACCATATAAATATATGTAATGTGTTTTTATTTTCTTAAGTTATAACAAATGCTGTACAATGTAATTTATATAATGTTTAGGAGAATTCTAGATTCCTAAAACTAAGGTAACTAATCTAAAAAAATAGATAATGACTGATATATATTCCTAGAATACAGGATATTAATAACTAAAAACTAGGAAACAATATTAGCAAATAATATGGAGATTATTCCTTGACATAATTTCCTTAGGCATGTCAGGTGCACCAACCTATTAGAAAAAATAGAATGTAGCCTTGAACAACTCATGATATGGAGTACACGAAGTTGTGTGAGAAATATCTCCTCCAAACTAGAAGAACAACCTCTTTCTACTTTTTGCAACAATAATTACAATGCATGACATTTCAATAGTTGGAGAATCCGTAAGGAAGGCAATCCTATCGTCAATGTTCGGCTCTGAATGGTAAGCTCTAAGTATGTCAAATTTATTAATTTTTCCATCTCTCTTGGTAGTTCTTCTAGTTGATCACAGCCAATAAGACGCAACGCTTGCAAATTCACCAAGTTGCATATTGAAATTGGAAGTGCTTTAATACTTCGATTGGATGACACATTTAGATACCTTAAATGCTTCAAGTTTCCAATTGAATCTGGTAGCTCCTCAAAGTTACTACCACCGAGATCCAGAACTCTAATGCGTTGAAAAGTTGATATGATTTGTTCAACAAACATTTTGTTAATCGATTCCATTCTGTAACTCCATTTGAATGTTCTCACCTTACCAGCTCCAACTATTAATTGTCTTGGAAGCTCCTCCTTGTCAGATAAGTCATCACCTTCGTACCATGCTATATGCCTAACAGATCTCGGCACACTAGGATTATCCCAAATCAACGACCCTAGCTTCTCACCCGCCACTTCCATTGCTAAGTCATGCACAAGGTCATGCATTTTACACTTACATACTTGCATGTTAATTGAAATACCTACTTCAAGTAGTACAGATCTTGACACCAGTTCTTTAAGATATTTGTACCCTGTGTCTTCCAATTCATCATGAGCATCGTCCCGCTTTATCAAACCTTGTGCGATCCACATGGAAATCACATCATCTACCTCCAATTCATCATCTTTTGGAAATATGGACAAATACACAAAGCACAACTTTAGTCAAGAACCAAGGGCGTTGTAGCTTAATTTCAATGTAGCCAAGATGCTTCTTTTTTGTTCAGTCTTCCACAAATCACTCTCAGTAACCCAATATCATTTGCCTTCATCTCTCTCACCCCTTAGTGAGCTGCCCAAAGTCTTGGCCACCAGGGGAACTCCCCCACATTTCTTAACAATATCCTTCACGGATCCTGCTAGGTACGAATATCTTTCATACTCTTCTTTGGTACCAAAAGCATTTTCAATAAACACAGACATACACAAATCAAAGGGAAGTTGCTCTAAGTCATAGGGATTCTTAACCCCTATGGTTCTTGTTGCAAATTCTCTATCACATGTCGTCGCTAGAATCACACTCCCTTCTGCACCACCACCTGCTAATATCTCCTTTAAACTATCCCATTCGCTCTTATTTCTAGTCCAGATATCATCCAATACCATGAAGTACTTCTTCTCTCGCACTTTGCGTCTGAGCATGCCCACCATCCTATCCAGACCTAACCCTTTTTCATTGAGCAACCTTTCTAACACCAACTCTAACTTAAATGGATTGGAAATACGTGGCCAAAGTTTTGTCAAATTTCTCCCCAATAGCGGGATCCGAGTAAACCAACTAAGAAAGTGTTGTTTTACCACACTCGCCTATCCCAACAATAGGAAGCACTGAAAGCCCAAAAGAACATTCAATATCATTCCTCAACATTCTATTTATTATCTCACGTTTAGCCTTATCTCTCCCTTTAATTTTGTCAAATTTATTAACAAACGGAAAGGGATATGTGATTCGATGATGACTACTTTGTGCAACAGGCACTGTTTGGGCTAAATTTGTAGCTACCAACTTCAAATATCTTGTGCTAACATCAATCTCCTCTAATATATCAAAAATATTATGTATCTTCGTGCTTAGACTAAAAGAAGTAATGGTTTTTGAAATGATTTTTTTCTTGGTAGATGAAAGAAAGTTACACACCTTTTCTCGCATGTTTCTACCTTCTCCTTCCGCTGCCTCCGATTGCAATACGTCGGCAATAGCTTCATCCAACAGGTCATCGATGTCGTAACAAACATTTTTGAGGTCCCTCACCCACTTCTTGATAGGGACATTGTCTGTCTGTCTCTTCTCGGCGTCCTCAATGAAAGGACAGATGGTGTCCAGGTATCTCTGTAGCTCTCCTAGGTGTTCCTTGGCTAACCAGGCGGATTTAATCTTTCCAGCAGGGTAGCTGGCTAGTTTGTTAAGAAGTGCAACTGTTAAACTCAAGATAATCTCAGCCATAGGTCCTTTTCTTACCGGCAAGGAGGCTGATCGGTTGTGTTAATGATGATTGAATTTTATGGGTGGGAAGATTGTATTAATAAAGATTGGTTTAATTTGGACAAAAAATGGGAAAAAAAAGAAAAAGAAGAAAGCATGGGACTAGGAGGTAGAGCTAGCAAAAGTTGACCCGACCCGCCCAACCCGACCCGACCTCAGTGAAATCCAATCCGATAAGACCTAAAAAATTTAGCAACCCGACTTGACATTGACCCGACCCAGCACTGACCCGATAAAAATAAACCCGACCCGAACCCGATCCCAATCCATGATCCGTCATTGACCCGACCCGATAGCGACCCAACCTGGTATTAACCCGACCTGCTTCGACCCGACCTGGAGCCGACCTGACCCAACGTTGACCCGACCCGACATTCACTCGATCTGACCCAACATTAACCCGATTAGACATCAAAATATATAATAATAATAATAATAATAATAATAATAATAATAATAAATTACACATATTTTATTATTCATTTAAAGCTTTTAAAAATATAGTACTTTATAAATTGTCCTTATTTTTCATAATTTTACCCTAGATATTCTTATTTATTAATGATATCCTAATAAGATATATTATTAATAAATAAAAAACCAAAATAAAAAAGGAAAACATCCAGTTGTAAGCCTGTAAAATAATTTTCAAAAAGTGTTCTATTACATCCACTGATCCACCTATTTGAAGAAACTCTTAATATAAGAACATAATAGTGTCCTTTATCAGTTATCACCACAAAATCCAACAAGCAATACCTATACTTCATATCAAGAGTATCTTAAAATAACTTATTATAGTTTTTTTTTACTATAATAATAATAATTAATAAAAATATTACAATAAAAATACTAATATAATAGAATTAATAAAAATATTATAATAAAAATACAAATATAATAACATTAATAAAATAAATATAAGTAGAGAAATTAATAAAATAAATGCAACGAGAGAAATTAATATGATAAATGAATATGAAAAAAAAAAGATAGAATAAATGATACATTGTATAGTGTTATTATACTCACCTTTATATTATAAATTATTTACCTTTGTAAAAATAAAACATATATAATATTCTTATTTCATTTATCATTACTAGTAATCTTATGATTGTATGTAATATATACAATGTAACAAATGATAATTATACATTGTATACTCTTGTTATGCTTGTCTTTGTTTTATAAAATTATATTTTTTTATGTAATCAAATATTTTAAGTAATCAAATAAATATAATATATGTTAAACATCTAATATTTTTACTTGTAAAATTTATAAATATTTGAAGTAATCAAATATAATACTATTAAAAATTATAAATATATATATTATTTTATTTACCTTGTAAAAATAAAATACATATAATATTCTTATTTTATTCATCGTTACTAGTAATCTTATAATTGTATCTAACATATACAATGTAATAAATGATAATTATACATTGCATACTCTTGTTATGCTTGGCTTTATTTTATAATTTTTTTTAAGTAATCAAATATTTTAAGTAATCAAATAAATATAATGTATGATAAAAATCTAATATTTTTACTTGTAAAATTTATAAATATTTAAATCAATCAAATATAATACTTTTAAAACTTTTAAATATCTTTATTATTTACCTTTGTAAAAATAAAACACATATAATATTCTTATTTCATTTATCTTTACTAGTAATCTTATGATTGTATCTAATATATACAATGTAATAAATGATAATTTTACATTGTATAGTGTTATTATACTCACCTTTATTTTATAAATTATTTACCTTTATATAAATAAAACACATATAATATTCTTATTTTATTTATCTGTACTAGTAATCTTATGATTGTGTCTAATATTTAAAATGTAATAAATGATAATTATGCATTGCATATTCTTGTTATGCTCACCTTTATTTTATAAAATTATCTTTTTTTAAAGTAATCAAATATTTTAAGTAATCAATTAAATATAATATATGATAAACATCTAATATTTTTACTTGTAAAATTTATAAATATTTTAAGCAATCAAATATAATATTGTTAAAACTTTTAAATATCTTTATTATTTACCTTTGTAAAAATAAAACACATATAATATTCTTATTTCATTTATCTTTACTAGTAATCTTATGATTGTATCTAATATATACAATGTAATAAATGATAATTATACATTGTATAGTCTTGTTTTGATTATCTTTATTTTATAAAATTATCTTTTTTTAAGTAATTAAATATTTTAAGTTATCAAATAAATTATAATCAATGATAAATATCTTTGTTTGATTCAAAGCACAATATTTTTTATTATTAAAATTTATAATTAATATCTTTACTATTTATTTGTGAAAATAAAGCGCATTTAATATTTTTAATTCTTTTATCTGCAATATTAATATTATGATTGTCTGTCTCTAATATTTACAATTTATGAAATGATAATTGCCTGGACTCGAATATGAGTCAACCTATCAAAACTCGACCCGACCCGACCCGACCCATTAAGTTAACTCGTAACTAATTGAATCCAACCCGTCAAATTATATGAAATGACCCCACCCATCAACTTAACTTGAAACAACTCAGACACAGCGGGACTATCCCGTCATATTACATGAAATGACCTGAATGAGTTGAAGCCACCTACTCATGTGAACTAGAAAATAACCCGAAACCAACCCGACCCTACCAGTCAAGTTAACCCGAAATGATCTGAATCCGAGTTTTCTTAACCCGAACCCGACCCGACCCAACCCGATAAATTAACTCGAAATGACCCGGAACGGAAATTACTAGATCCGGAACCGACCCGACCCGACAAATTGATTCGAAATGACTCGACCCCGGAGCCGATCCGACCTGACAAATTGATCCGAAATGACCCCGGAACCGACTCGACCTGACAAATTGATCCGAAATAACCCGAACCCGAAATGACCCGACCCGATCCGCAATCGACCTGACAAATTGAATGACCCGAAATGACCCAAATCCGAAATGACTTGACCCGACCCACACCCAACCTACAAAAGTCAAACGACCCGACCCGCTATAATCCGACCCGAACCCGACCCATCCGACCCGATTGCCACCTCTGCTAGGAGGTTGTGTCAAAGAATGATCGGAAGGAGTTGGAATTTAGTTTTCGGGACGCATTTCCGCAATTGTGTTATTGTTTGGTGCATCTTAGAGCATGGCTTTCATCTGCCTTTTAATAGGCAGCATACAGATCTAACAGTACCTTATTATAACATACTTCCAGCAAGTGGCACTACTTTTACAACGATTCCAGATCAACATCAATGTTCAAGTCTACTTTCTAAAGACTAGCTTAGGCTCTTCCGATCGTCGATTCGAAGATCCGGAGAATCTTTTTATAATTAGTTCGCGGCCGGCCGGCCAAGTTTTTGCATTATTCATACTGCAACTAGCTTGCATAATTTTTATAGGAACTAGTTTACATAATTATATATGCCGATTTAAGTAAAGTCGACATCTTTCAAATGCAGACCATTTGCATTCGTACCTCCCCGTTTTTTTCTATCATTGTTACCTCTACATTCTTACCACACAACATTGATGCTCAGGCTAGGGGATGGTTTTTGTAATGAATTTTTTCTGGGCAATAGAAAGAACGAATGTTTTCGATAGGTTGCGTTTCTGCGATTGTGTGATTGTCAGACAAGTCCTCATCATCTATATATCCACGCTATATGCCTAAGAGATCTCGCCATAATAGATATATCCCAACTCACCAGCCCTAACTCCTTACCCATTACGTCCATCATGCACAGGGTCATGCACTCCTTGCACTCTGTTGCTCGTTTGTTCGTGTACTAAAAGATCATGATAACAACTCTTCAAGGTATTAGACCCTCTTTGTGCGATCCACACGTCAATCACGTACATCGCTTACAAATATATAATTCGTGACCTTTTGAAATGACGGACAAATAAGCAAAGCACGACCGACTTTAATTAGTTGAGAATTAGACCCGGTAATTGGCCGAGACCTGTAATGGGTCGGGGTGGGACATGTCATGGGTTGGCCCGATTATTGGTTCGGTTATTAGTTAGCGGGCTTTGATCAGATCTGAATCAATATTGGATCAAGTTGGATTGGGTTGTCTTATGGACTTTGAACTTTTCTATATTTTATTTTTATTTATTTATTAGTTGATTATTTTTAATATATTTTACATGTATTATATATATATATATATATATATATATATATAGATATAGAGAGAGAGAGAGAGAGAGAGAGAGAGAGAGAGAGAGAGAGAGAGAGAGAGAGAGAGAGAGAGAGAGAGAGAGGCTATATCAAGTTAGAACCATCCATTATAGTAAAAAATGAAAATCACCCTAATTTCATGAGATACTTACAGTAAATTTTACTACCTAATATAAGTAGTTTCTAAGCTTGAAACATACATACACAACATTTACAAAAATATTATCATTTTTTTTCTAACACAAATAATATAGTTTTTAAGCTACTTACATTAGTTTCATCTATCTACTTAAATCACTTTCTACCATCTACTCTGATAGTTTCTTCAACTAAGAGTACTAGTTATCAGTTTTTATAAAGAGAGCTATATAGTTCTCATTGGATATTCCATATATATATATATATATATATATATATATTATAATAACTATATATACTAAATATAATATAACCTTAGCAAATATTTATGTAAAAAAAAAAATTTGTTTGATACCTTAGTTTATCAAATCCTCACTTCTAAGTAGTATATTAGAATATAACTAGTTTTTATAGGATAGATAATATCTATAAAGTAAATATTTACATTTATCATCATTTTTCATATAAAAATACTTTAGACTTAAGATAAATTTGATGTTAATCTATTTTTTTAATACTTTAATTGCATTTCAAAGGGAAAAAGAAATAGCAGGTTTTTTGTACTATTATTTACCACAATTTTATCATTATTAATAATTCCTAAAAATGGATAGTATAAAAAAATTATTATTTTAAAAGTAATTTGTAAATATGAGTCATCATACGGGGAATAAATCATGTCAAATCAGGGTTATTATATTTTTATTAATAAATAGGTTAATAATAAATTAAATAATGATCGAGCTGATAAATGTCTCGAGATACCCATGAGCTTTTTAAGGTTGATACAAATTTAATTAGGTAAAAAAAAAATTCAACTCATACTTATGGACTCTCTGGATCGAATTTGACTAGACTTTTAACTTAATTTAATTGGGCGGACTAGATTATTAGAAAAAATATGTTTGATATCTTATTTTATCAAATGCTCACTTCTCAATAGCATATTATAATATAACTAGTTTTTATAGGGTAGATGTCTCTCTATATTAATTATCACATCATTTTTTTTAAAATGTTTTTAGTGCATTTATTATTTATTGTCCTTCTTCAACAAATGATTATAATCATGAGAAATGTAATACAATCAAAATAAGTTATTGAATACCAAAAAAAATGTAATACAATCAAAATAAGTTATTGAATACCAAAATTTATCTTCACTAATATAAGTATAATCCCCAAAACATTTTGACAAACATATGTTGTGAATAACCTATTAAAGAAGTGTATGTTACATATTCTCTCTATTAGTGTACCTATTAATCTACCAAATTATGTCCTATTTGTAATTATTTATAACCACCTTGTTCATGTTTATCAGAAATTTTGTATTGCAACCTTCATTATGATATCTATATACGTACATAATATAGGATAAGAATGATAGTCATCTCCCTTTTACTCTATCCTATCTTCTTTCTACTTAACTACTCTCTTAGTCTAATGTTATCAACATGACAATTGTTCTATTAAAATAGTATATAATAGGCAATTCTTTATTTTAGCATATAAAAAATAGGTGAACCAAAAAAAATTCAAAGCGGAGTTCATAAAATGAAGCAATCTTATATAGCCTTCATGGCATGCCCTTCTATAAATTTTATTATGGTGCGACGAAGAAACTCGAATTGGATAATCACAAAACCAAGTGATTTCAACTCCTCCAAATGGCAACTTAACTAAATTAGATCACTGCCAACCTAATTGATACAGCAAGTATTCTTCTCATCAAATTAGGATTTTAAGGTTTCATATGCAAGCGTTTCAATTGTAGTTATTTAATCTTTGCAATATATTTTTGCTGTAAACTAACTATATTAGTATGTCATTTCAAAGATCATGATTGCATAACTTCATTGTATTCGACCTTTATTGGCTTGGATCGTTGTTGATTCCATTACAAGGCATTTTTCAAAGATAATGATGGTCAACATGGGTGCAACGTCATTCCATACTTTTGGTTTAGGCGATTGTCTTCTACTTACCATCGATTGATTCATATTTAAGCTAACTGATTCTTTTTTTTTAATTTAAATTATGGTATGGAAATATGTTTTTTTTTTTAATTTTATCGAGTCTATGATGACCTCCTATCTACTATAACATGGATGATATAGGTAAAAGACTAAAAGTTTTCTGCTTAATAGATTCAAAGTTGATCTAGTAGGGTTAATTCATTTTTTATTATTATATTGGTATTAGTAAACAATTGTTAATTCCGGTTTCTTACATTCCAAAAAGTCAATATACGCTGGCATCCAGTTTCTTGCATGAGCAGTGGACGAGCAGCAATTCTTTTAATACTGGTCGTATTAGTCACCTCAAAGAGCCCAACCATAACTAATAATTTGATCCAGTTTGCTGGGTCGACATGCGTAAGAAAGAAAGAAAAAATAATTAGGAAAATTGAAGTCATGTTTCATGTCTAATGAAGCAATTTACGTGGGCCACGTTTCATACTTACTCAATTCTCAAAAGACTAAACGTAGGCTATGCCTAGCCTCCACCCAACTTTTTGTTTTGGGCTAAGGATAGTGTTAATTATTTTACGTAAAAAAAAATAATAAGTTTTGGTTTCAATAATTACACGATTTCAATTTTGGCGGAAGATACTAGCTGAGACTAATTAACTAGCTTCTAGTTCGGCATATCCAAATAAATTTTATTGAGTAATAAATTTTACCACTATTAATTATATATTAATTAATTTAATGAACAATAATCAAAAGATCCTTAGCTACTTTATCTATTTGTATATTTTAGTTGTGTAATCTCTTTATAAACCACCCTTAGTAGTTAATACCAAACTATACTACATATTTTAGGAGCTGAATACTTATTACTTGATAAACCTTGGATAGTAATTAATTTTCATACATAAGGTATATGTATTTTATTTAGTTAATATTAATAGTAGATTAGTTATATTATAGGAAATAAGCTGGTACTGTATAGATAGATTTTTAGGTATCACACATCTTTTTTCTCATTTCTCATACCTGCATAGAGCCATAGACTACTACTATATTTTAATTAATAAGCTATTTGAAAATTAATATCTTTACTGTTTGGATAATTTTGAAACGAAACACCGTTTTCCCTTTATTTAGTTCGTATGGGATTGAAAAAAGTTTTAAAAGTTGTGTCAAAATTCAACACAGTATATTGGTCAGCCACGTCAAAATTTGATGTTGCACTATATGAAACAATGTCAAAATTCGAGCTCCACTTAATGCAACAATGTCAAAATTTAATACTAATGTCAAAATTCGATGTTCCACTTAATGCAACAATGTCAACATTTTATGCTACCAGAGAATCAAAGCATTATGTTCTTCCCTTTAGCTTTGTGTTATCTCTCCCACAAAACTCTTCTCTCTCCCACGGGTAGCCCTTCATATTTGTATTTTCTCTTCCACAAAACTCTTCTCTCTCCCACAACTATTTTTTTTTATACATGCAATTCATTATTAGAATAAATAAAAATGCACATAAAATATTAATAGATATAGAATGTGCAAGTAGAAACTCATTTAGAATATAACTCTGACTCATTATAATGCTGCTAAAAATAATAATTTTCCATTAATATACACATGACGTGTTTTATGGTAGTTTAACCATTTATTTCATCCAACCTAATCTTCTTGCAGGCATTATAAATATGTTTTTTCATGTTAATATTTTCCAAATTACAATAGGAAAAGTGAGCTTGGACGACAATTTCTATGATAATAGGGTGACAATACAGATTTTGTTGCCCTTAGTTCTATTTTGGGCGACGAAAATATATTGTTGCCCTCTATTTTGGGCGACGAAAATATATTGTTGCTCTTCTTTTCTTTAGGGCAACAAATTTTTATAATCGTTTTCCTTCTTTTCTTGAGGGCAATAAACTTTTATAATCATTGCCCTTTGTTACAATGGAAAAATCTTTGGGCAATGATATTATTTTTTGTTGCACATAAAGTAGTTTGTGCCATGATTTTATTTTTTTGTTGCTTATACTTCACTTTTGGGCTACGATTTTTTTTTTGTCGTCCATAATTCAGTGTTGGGCAACAATATTATTTTTTCGTTGCCCATACTTTAGCAAATGCTTGCTGAAAATTTTAAATTCGGCACTTTAGGGTGTATTTAATATGGGAAGTGCACTCATTATATACTCAAATGAAAACTTAAAATTTCAAGACTATGTTCAAATGTGTGTTTGCTCAAATTATGTATGTTATTTTTTGTGTTAAACAAGGTCCCTAAACGAAATATCAATGTCTAATAAGAAATCTTGTTGGCTATGATAATAAGCGCAACAAAATTAATCCCGTTGCACAAAAATAAGTTTGGGCAATGATTATATATTTTGTCGCTCATTGTACTATTTTTCCTAGCGCCCAAAATTTTTACCCCTACCGCCAGACTTCTGATTTCGTCCAAAATTATACACAAACAATACAGAAGAAAAACTTCCCTCTTTATTTCGTGAAATCCTAACCCTTAATTTCGTCCAACCCTGTTCGGCAACTTATGGTTCTCTGGGTAAATCCTTAATTTCCCTCTTCATCATCTTCATTTCGTTTCATCTACTAATCTTTTACCCTTTCTCCAACTTTGTTTAAAAAAAGTAGAAAATTTCATAAATCTTCTTCTCTGGTTTGATAATTTTGCAGGTGCAGGGCTTGTTCAACAGTATTAATCTTCCTCCATATGATTTTTTGGGTAGCAAACATTGGTAAGTCTTATTTTGTCAGATTATTTTTCTCTTTAATTATTTCAGTTCCCTTGAATGTGTTGGATGTGCGTGTATGTTGCACATAATGTACGTGTTACCAGATTATTTTTCTCTTTACTTGTTTCAATTCCCTTGAATGTGTTGTATGTGCGTGTATGTTGCACATAATTGTTTCAGTTCCCTTTTAATTTAGTGTTGTGTGTGCGTGTATGTTGCTGGTTTGATAATTCATTTTGATTATATATTGCTCTTTAATTATAGGTTACTGGTTTGATAATTTATTTTTTTCTTCATTGGCAATTCCTTTTAGTTGGGGGACGGGGGTAGTTTGGGAAGAGTAAGGATTGAGTCATACCACATATAAAATGTTATGTTGCCTGAATCATATAACAAGAAAATTAAACTTCTTACTGTTTTACCATATATGAAATGTTGTCTGTAAGTTTACATTATACAACCAAATCTTACTCAGGATATGCCTAAACATATGGAAGAGGCTGTGTGTTTAATATGACCTATACTTAATTTAAATAGATTCCCATAAATGTTATTTTTGCTAAGTTCTTTGCTGAAAAATCTCTAATTTTAGTCAGAATTTTGCACCCCTCATTTGTAATTCAATTACCATAATTGAAAATTAATGAAAATAAGAAAAACTTGGTATAGGACTCATGTATAGCTTTTTATTTTAATATTATTTCTTCACAACATCATTGTCAAGAATTTCAATATTATGTTGCTACTAAATAATAGCTTAAGTCTACTTCTTGCTGCACAAATGGTAGACACTTAGAGTATTGAAGTCTACTTCTTTCAAAATATTTACAATTACAACATGCAAATCTTCTTTGCTAGGATATGGTTTGATCTTCTTGATTGTTTTACCTTTACCTAAAAGGCAAAAAGAGAAAGGGGGAAATTGCAGTATGCTAATTAACTTTTACAAATACTCTTATGTGAAATATACAATTTAAATACACTTTAACTTGAAGTTTGATTATAAATGATCAATCATGTTGCTACCTAAGCATTGTAAATCAGCTCTTAGAAAATATTGCACGAGTCTATACATCAAACTTATGTTCTCTTATATAGTTAACTAATACAAACAATTAAGGATCAACTTTTATGATAGAAAAATTCCTTTAGACATATTCAAATGCTTATTTTTCATATATATGATAACTAATAATTAACACATAAATCACCTTAATCAATAAGAAAAATAGAAGATAGCCATTGATTATATTTGACCAATGAACATTTCCTAATATATGTTTTCCTATTTGCTTATGCATATATAGTCATTGTTTCAAAAATTCCTGGGGATCGAAGTTAGATGAACCATAAAGGAATAAATGATAGGAGAAAGCCAAAGTATATTGAAGGTGTTAATGAATTTTTAGAATTTTTTTTTGGTGGAAAGGAAGAGGAAATTTTTCTAAAATGCCCTTGCTTGAATTGTATTTTTATTTTATCCCAAAATCGACGTACTATGTGGATTCATTTGATGATGAATGGCATCAAGAATGATTATAATCCGTGGATTTTTCATGGAGAAAGTGATGGTAGCAGTATCAGGGGTGATAATATTAGTGTTCATGATACTTATGATGAAGAGACTGGAGTTAATGCGGATGGTGAGGCAGATCTTGATAATATGGGTCCATTGGTATAAGATATGACAAACGTTAAATTTTCCATGGGTGTTGATAATAGTGAATCAGAGGTAGGGTGTCAATCTCTTGAGGAAAATGGTGTTGGTTTAGAGAAGTTTTTTGAGTTGATGAAAGATGCTAAGACAGAGTTGTATGCAGGTTGTAAGACGTTCTCAAAATTAGAATTTTTGGTTAACTTACTCCCTATCAAAGTGAGTAATAAATGGAGTAATAATTTTTTTGATATGCTACTTCAAGTTTTGCATAGAGCCTTTAACATTGATAAAGGATTTCCTAAGACATTGTATGAAGTAAGGAAATACACTAAGGAACTTGGGTTGAATTATGTGAAAATTGATGCTTGCATTAATCATTGCATATTATTTTGGAAAGAATATTCTTAGTACAATAGTTATCCAGTTTGTGGATGCTCTAGATGTAAGGACAAGAATTAGGATGATGGAAGTAGCAGTGGTGGTGATGGGTTGCATATGGGAAATAAGGTGCCTCAACTAGTCTTACGCCATTTTCCTTTAATCCCTAGGATTCAAAGGATATATAGGTGCTCTAAATTAGCAGAATATATGTGTTGGCATAAAGAGAATCCCCCAGACGATGGAAGTATGATTCATCCTATAGATTCAAGAGCTTGAAAGTTTCTAGATGAATTATTTCCCACTTTCTTTACTGATCCACAGAGTGTTAGATTGGCACTTGCGAGTGATGGGTTCAACCCTAGAGCACACTTAAGTTCCAAGTGTAGCATATGGCCTATTATTATTGTCCCATACAATCTACCTCCTTAGATATGTATGAAAAGTGTTTACTTCATGTTATCTTTGTTAATTCCTGGTCCAAAATCACCAAGCAATGATATAGATGTATTTTTACAACCACTAATAGAAGAATTAAAGGAATTGTGGGAGAATGGGGTTAGGAAATTTGATGCACATACTAGTGAGATGTTTAATATGCATGTTGTCTTAATGTGGACAATTAGTGATTTTCCAGCTTACACTAATTTGTCCAGATGGAGCACAAAAGGGACCCTTACTTGTCCTAATTGCCATAAGGATACTTGGTCTCAAAGATTAAAGCACTCTCATAAGCACTACTATTTAGGACATAGGATATTCTTAGAACCGGACCATAAATGGCGATTGAATAGGAAAGACTTCGGTGTTGGACATACTGAAAGAGGCCCCCACTAAAATCACTTTCTGGACATGATATTTTGGAGGAATTGAGTGGAGTTATAAATATCACATTTGGAAAAAGTAAATCTTCTAAGTGAAAGAGATTTGAGCAATACTTGGTGCATCAATGGAAGAAAAAGAGTATTTTTTTAACTCCCGTATTGGAAGAATTTGTTAATTCGGCATAATATAAATGTGATGCATGTGGATATGAACAATTGTGACAATATCTTGGGCACATTGTTGGATATACCCGAAAAAAAATAAAGATACTTTGAATGCGAGATCGGACCTTAAGAAGATGAAGATGCATCCACATTTGCGTCCTAAGTTGATGGGGGAAATTTTTCATATTCCTAAGGTATCTTATAGTTTAACATTATTTGAGAGGGGGAGATCGCTACCCTACTAGCAAATTTGGCAATTCCAGATGGCTATTCTTCCAATATCTCAAGATGTGTGAGCTTAGAGGATGGTAGGATTTCTAGGATAAAGATTCATGATTGTCACTTGTTTATGCAAGATTTACTTCTACCGGCTTTTTGAGGTGTGTTAAATGATAAGGTGCTTCAACCTTTGGTAGAGTTGAGTAGATATTTGAAGAAACTATGTCCAAAGACATTAAAGATTGATGTACTGGAGCAAATGGAAAGAGATATAGCCATCACCCTTTGCCAATTGGAACAGATATTTGTTCCTTCTTTTTTTGATTTGATGGTGCATCTAACTGTGCACTTGGCCAGTGAAGCAAAGTTAGCGGGACCTATGGCTTATCGTTTGATGTGGTGCTTTGAAAGGTAATGCAAAGTTATAGTATTTTAACATAATATATTTTGTAATGTAAACGTAAAATTATGACTTTTTTCTTATTGTAGGGAAATGCGTACTTATAAATCGTTTGTAGGCAACAAAGCATGTCCAGAAGGGTCGATTATAGAAAGTGAGATTGTAGATGAATGCCTTACATTTTTCTCACGGTATTTGAGTAAAATAGAGACACAATTCAATCGTGAAGAGAGGAATGATGATGAGAATCATCCACTTTTCTATAGCTTATCTATTTTTTGTAAGTATGGTAAGCCATTAGGGAAGGCTACACTTAAAGAGTTAAGCTTTAAAGACTGGGAGCAAGCACAATTGTACATTCTATGAACTTTTGAAGAAGTTCAACCATTTTATGAGCAAGTGAGATTATTTTAAATTTATATAGAATATTGAATATGTAAATAGGGCTACAAAGACTAATAATTGTTCTTCATGATAGGGAGTATTTGAATGCCAATGAAGGGCAACTTGTTGCTTTTGTTAAATGGTTTGAAAAAAGAGTAAGTGAACTAATAATCTATATGAATTAAATAATAGAACTATTATATTAATAACCTATGTCTTACGTTATTTATTTTAATTTTTATGTAACATAGATAACAGAGTTGAGAGATGCTGGGGATGAAAGGATTATAGATGAACTATTATGTCTAGCTCAAGGTCCAATGAGGAATGTGCTTACATATGAGGGATATATTGTGAATGGTTTTAGATTTCATAAAAGAAAGCTCCAAAGAAGAAGAAAGACACAAAACAGTGGAGTAATGGTAAAAGGAGATGATGATAGTGGAGGTGTGGACTTTTACGGGTTACTAGAGGAGGTGATGGTGTTGGAATACGACCCTATCAAAAATTGTTGTAGTCCTACTACAATTATTTTTAGATGTGAATGGTTCAATGTATGGGATAAGAGGATGTGGGTAAAGAGAGATGATAAATATGGAATTACCCTTGTTAATGTTAACAGTAGGTTAAGATATAATGAGCCTTTTGTGCTAGCCTCTCAAGTAGGGAAAGTTTTTTATGTAAAGGCCCATAAAGAACCTCAGTGGAGGATAGTTGTTAAAACAAGTCCTTGAAAGCATTTTGATTTTCCTATTATTGAGGAAATTGATGATGATAGTGAACCTTCAAATGCAAATTGGTAGAATGAGATGACTACTATGATTTCTGATATGCAAGATTTAAATTGGGATGAAATTCCTTTGGTACATGATGATATTGAACCTGATTTAGTTGATATTTATGACATTGAAAGGGCTATGAATAATGTGGAGGATGAGGAGGAGGAGGAGGAGGAAGAGGAGGAAAAAGAAGAGGAAGATGAGGGCCTCGAAGATGAAAATGGTGAAGTTAATTACTATTCAAATTTAGAATCAGATGAAGATATTGCATGATATTATTTTAGTTTTCCTTCGAAGTCGAAGGTGATGGTGATAAATTTCCAAATGATATAACTATTGTGTCTTAATTTATTTAATTAGCATATCAATCAACTTATTTTATTGTTGTTAGATTTTACAGGTTAATGGCATCTAATCTTTCATCATCACAAGCTATGGTGCATGTAAATCAGGAGACTTCATCGGATAGTCATGATGAGCGATCTAACAACTTAGCCAATCATATGACATATAGGCGACGTCGTCAGTTGAAACAATCACAAAGGATAGGTTTTTATTAAGAATGCCTATTTTTCTGTAATATATATTTAATTATATATTTCTTGTACATATTTATCATTATATGTTGAACCAATATACTTGTGTGATGTAGGGCCAAAGCGAGGGTCCACTCGTGGAAAAAAATATTTTAATTCACGATTAAATAACCACACTACAAATCCATATGCTAAAATCACTGAAGAATGAATAGAATTGTAGGCACTAATGCCAACCAGTTCATCACAGAGTTGGGAGTGTGGGTAAAAAATTATTGTCCTTTTGATTCACGGTAAACCTAATTTTTATTATTCTAATTCTATTTGCACATGTCTATTTTTGACAAAACTTTCTCATCAATTGTATTTTTTTTTGGAGTATTGAACTATATGTGTAGAAATTGGAAATACATGGATCCTACCGCAAAAGAAAGACTTTTCAATAAGATAAAGGTAAATTTTAAAGCTAATGTTTTAGTTTTGCATATCAGTTACATATTTCATTTTGTTCGAAATCAATTGACTAGTTTGATAATTATATATGGTTTAGGCTGAGTGGAGACTTCCAGAGGGTAGTTATATTGACAAAGCATTATCTATGCAATGTCAAATTTTGTATAGACAATGGTGTTTTAGGCTAAAAGAGAGATATTTTAATGGATTTTCAACATCATAAGCTATTGCAAACCGACCTCAAACCATAAATGCTACTGTATGGAGGTGGTTAATGGTGGACTTTTGGGGTTTGTCTAAGCAAAAGGTTCTATTATTTATTTTTTTAAAGTTTCTGATGACAAGTATTTTCACTTTAATTTATAAATTTAGTTTATTTGATGGATATACATTGGCTAATGAGATGTAAACAGGTTATGAAATCATTAATTATCATTTTTTCACATGTAGCATATTAGTGAAGTGAATCGTAGAAATAAATCAAGACAAACTGAAATTCCTAGGAATGGAGAAAAGTCAACAGCACGCTATCTTCATGAAATTGTAAGTATATTGATGAAATTTTTGCAATTATTGTTCTATTTTTGTTGCTACTACTATTATTCTATCAAAAATACAAAGGTTGGATAATTCTATATATTTGTATATGAAAAGTGTTACAATGGAATAAACTGTTATTGTTAATGCAAAGGTTTATCTTCTTTGTCTCTTGATATCTTGTGCTTTTAGTTAAATATTCACATAGATTTATTATATGTAGGAACATCAACCATCAAAAGAGCCTTCTATTATAGCTGAAAATGTTGATGAGTCGATTGAGGAGCCTGAGCAAGAACTAGATTATATTAGATTATAGGAAAAGACCAAAAGGTGTGTTAGGTATGAATAAGTACGTAAATATAAGTTAATTTATAAAAATTTATAAGGGTTTTTTTAATTATTTATTTTATATTATTATAGGAAAAAAGATGGTACATGGGAAGATGGTGCATATGCAAAATACTAAAAGTTGACTGAAATTCATGCTAAGCAAAAGGAGTTGTATGGAGTTGATAATCTCACTGTGAAAGAAGCATATACTCAGGCATTTGAGCATCGTTCTGGCTATATTAGAGGACTAGGAGCTGGACCTATACCTTTAAGGAACAAAAAAGGTAATGCAATTAAGGCTAGCCTTCGTCAACAAATTGAGGAGCTTAAGCATTCAAATGCCTTAAGGGAGGAAAATTTAAGGCTCAAAATGAAAAAAATGAAGGAAATTGCTGAAGAAGGAGAGAGACAGTTAAGAGAAGAAGTAAAGGAACAAGAGAGGAAACTTAGAGCAGATGTTGATGAAACCACGCGGAAGTTGAAGGCTGAAATGATGCAAGTTGTGAGAGATCAAATTGCAGGCTTTTTAGGAACACAACAATCTTCACAACTCACTAAAGTAGTATGAGGTATATTTAAACCATTCACAATTTCTCATTTTTTAATGGTCTGAATGTTAGAACTCTGCACTATAAGTGTGGACAAATTATGGAACCAAAATTTGTAGTTTGTACCAATGTTAGGCATATGATATTCATTATCTTGAAATTGAGATGGATGACTTCTTGCATCAGGTATTCTAACTATATTATTTGTTCTCTTTTACAGTTGGGAGTTCTAATTGAACATAGAAAATGACACGGACTTTTAGTGGCAATGAGCTTTTTTGGACTTATGAATGTAAGTTAGTTCTTGTATTCATTTTTACTGATAGCATATTATACAATTTGATTTTATTGATACCATTAAATTTTTGGTTCCTTGCTAATACCTTCCGAAGTTTATGTGCATGTTCAAGCATATAATAATATGTGAAGTTTGTGGTGTCTATTGGATGCTAACCTGCCCTGTACAACTAGCCATAGAATAATCTAATGTTTGGGAATGCTAAGAACATCCTTTACCTATAACTTGATCAATGCTTCTATGCTTCGAATGGTCATTGTTGTAGAAGTCACTAATGATATCGTTTGACTTATATGAATTCATTAGCACATGTCAATGAATATTCGTATTTAATATATTCATGGTAAGAAGTGTCAAATTTCCTCTCTTGATGATTGTGTCAAGTTTCATTGCTCAGATTTACTATTTATTAATGTGAACTTCAACTAGTATAATTGGACATTAATTTTATGTATCTCTTGTAATTGGATTAGAAAGCTAGTATACAATCGGTATGAGGTGTGTCGAAAATACATAATGCAAAAAATTGATTTTTTTATAATATGGCTTACAAATTTTTTTAATTGAAGGGAAGTGGCCAATTATAAATAGATACCATTGCATATCTCTTTGTAATCTTAATTTATATATATATTTTTATTTCATGAATTGCAGATTAACTTGAAGCATTTTTTGTGGTGCTTCAATATACTTGATGAAGCTGAGTATGCAAAACTATAGATAACATCATCAATTTTTTAGTGGTCCTTCAAGCTAGATAGCATTATTTATTTTTGTCGTACCCATTAAGCATGACTTTTGCCAATTTGTATATTGCAGTGTCATACACTTTGAAATTCGAATGAAATTTGTTTTTGGATAATGATATCGTAATCTATGCATGGTTTGAATGATATATGATTGTATAGGGTAATAAAATATGGTGGAGTATCTATATAAATGATACTACATTACAGCATAATCTATTATTATGAATACATAATATAAGTCTTTGGGATACAAAATATTTTTGTAGCTTGAAAGAAATATTAGGAATTGATTTTGTTGCAAAACAAGCAATAGGGCCACAAACAAAAAATCTTCGTCACACAGAAGTGGGTCTAGGCAACAAAAAATATTCGTTGCACAAAAGAGGTTTAGGGAGATGAAACATATGTGTCGTACAAAAGAGGTTTAGGGAAACAAAACATATACATCGCACAAAAGAGGTTTAGGGCGACAAAACATATCCGTCACACAAAAGAAGTTTCGGCGACCAAAAATATTCGTTGCACAAAAAGAGACTTAGGGCAAAAAAAATTTCTTTTCATCGCCCTAAGCAAGGGCAACATGCTTATGGCGAAAAAATTGTGACGAAATTTTTTTTCGCCTAAAGTCTAGGTGAAAATTTTTTTTCTTAGGCAACGAAATAATTTGTTACCCAAAATATTATTTCTTGTTGTGAATACTCTTTCCAAAGAAACAGCTAGAATTGTTGTGGCTTGACAATACTTTTGGTAAGATCACCGATAAACTTTATTTCTTTTTCTTTAAAATTTCCTACAAAAGCATGCGCTTCAAGAGTATTTGTCAAATCATGATTGTTTATTCTATTATTAACAACTACTTCCCATCCTCCATCACTATTCTCAACACTGATAATCTTAAAAGGACAGTTAATTTTCTTCAAAGACAAAGTTCATGAATTATCACTATCCATAAACAAGGTACGTACCTATGTACCTCCTTTTTCACATCTAAGTGATTCCATGTTGGCTCCCTTACCATTTCTTTTCCTCAAAACTTTTACAACTATAAACATCATACTACTTCCACCAAAAGTGTGCACCCATGCCACAAGGTCATTGCGGTTAGAGAATATTTTATTGTTATAAAAAAATCTTTGATAATTATGGCCCCTATCCTAAAAAAAAATACGACTAATTAATTATCAATTCATCATGTTCATATTAATAAGAATATTTAAATGAAAAATAATTTTAGTTTACGTTTGAGGGTTTAGGGTTTAGAGTTTATGGTTTAAGGGTCTACAAATTAGGGTAAGGGTTAGTATTTGTGGGTGAGGGTTGGGAAAGCTGTGTCAATATGTGACAATGGGAAGGGCTAGCTACATTAATTTGTGACACTAGGAAGGGCTAGCTGCGACAACATCTGACGCAGGAGAGGGGATAACTACGACAACATCTGACACTTGGAAAGGGTTAGTTGTGCCAACATCTGGCACTGGGGAAGGTAGTTTGTGTCAATACTTGATTCTAGGGAGGGTATTTTGCATCTATATTGGATGCTCGTGTGTTTTGTGGGTGCATTAGTATAGCTATGTAAATTCTTGATGCTAGAGGGGGTTATTGTTTAGAGGTTTGGCGTTTGATGGGTGTTACCGTATATAAATTTGAAGTTTTTTAGATGTGAAGGTTTTTTTTTCTAATTTTTTATGAACTAAAGCTTTGAATACATACCTTATTCAAGTTCATATATCCTACATTTTCTTCTTTGTGGATAAAAATCTCTTCCTCTTCTTTGTATTCGCAGCTTCCATAATCTAGGTCTGTATTTAGGTTGAGAGAATGAAGGATGAGGATAGGGTTTGGGAAGGAAAAATTAAGAATGGGTAAAAGGTTGGGAGAAGGGAGACATTAGGGAGAGGGGAAATGAAAGAGGAGAAGGGAGAAGTGAAGGAAAAGGAATGGGTAAGGTAGGTTATGAGTAGAAAGGGTTAGAAGGGTAGTTTGGTCAAATATGTTATTTTTGTTTTCTAAATAGTAATTATATATTTTCTAAATAACAAAGCCCTATTTTAATAGTCTACAAATAGTGACATGACATAGGTCAAATTTAAAGAAAGAAAAAACTACATATAATACTTGGTCTTATGTCACCAGTGTAGAGGATAGAGTAGTATCATATAGTTTCTTATATGATGTTAGTTGGAGTAATATTATTTGGCTTCTAATGTGGTGTTGGTTGAATTAGTTTAATTAATATACACATCATTTAGCTAAATTTTGTTTCAGCTATTATTTCAATAATAATAATAATAGACACAAGAAACTTGCACAACATATTCTTGAAAAAAAAAATTAAGTGAGTCTAACTCATTGTGAATTCTTTTACATACAAGTGACGTAATAAATATACTTTACATATTTATGTGAGTGTGGATTCATAATAAGTCATGCTCACTTAAAAGTTTCTATTATTTTTAAGACTTCACATTACAAATATATTAACTAAATACTATTATATATTTTAGAATGTGTCATTTTTTTAAATGTTTTTTTCTCAACTTTATAATTTATAGCTTTCTTAATTAATAAATAAACTCAATATATTTTCATCTTAAACCTTCCCAATCAATTACATCAATTACCATCCTCCTAAAATACTATCATAATTAATTACTATAAGTAGAATGTATCTAATACTATTATTCATAAAACTAATTATATATCATAACTAATTACTGTTTCTTTGTACTCAAATTCAAATTAATGATGGTAGTGAAATAGATATAGAACTAATTATTATAGTTTATTATGTATATGTGATTTGACCTTTTTTTATATACTATACAAAAATTAGAAAACGTTATATGAAAATTGATTTATGTATTATTATATATAATATTATATGTCTTATTATAATTGATGTTGTTGTTATATGAATAAATGCATTTTTTTTTCATTTGTGGGACCCCATAAATTTGCACATCCTCACGGGAGTTCATATGCTTATTTGACTTTTCAAGAAGGCTTAAAGCCTCACTTTGTGTTTTAGTACATATGTTTATTTGAATCTCTATATAGAATAGTATATTACTAAAAGCTTTGATTATAGTTGTGAATTTTTGAATAATACAAACTTAAAACTAAACTTAAGTTTTGATTTCACGTAATAATATTATTTTTTGGCTTAGTGGTGTTTAGCTTTTGTGCGAGTTTCGTATAGCTAATTTAGTATTGCTGAGCAACTGGTTTTTCAGTACATTACACTTAGCATGATGAGCCCTAAAACTACAAACCATTTTAGGAATAAGTTAATTAGTAGCGGTTAGAACGTTGGCAACTAATTATTTTATATAATTAGTCTTCATACTATTATTTTAGTGGATTGAGTAATTATTAATTGATATGACTTAAATAATATATTAAAATTTACATGTAAAAGTTACTTATTATCTTAGTTGACGTTAATAGTAGATTAACTATATTATAGGAGCGTAAAACAATTAAACTAGTATTATGTAGATTTCTTTTCACCTAACACTACTTTCAAGCTTTTTCTGTATACATATAAATAATTATACATTTGTTTGGTTCTACTTAAATTTATAACTTTTATGAATATAGATTTTGATATCAACATTTTATAAATTTTTCCTATAAACTTATTTGAAGCATATGGTAATTATGTATTTTCATATGTTATTTAGTAACCATATAAAATACGTGGTACTTATTTGCTTGTGTGTATCATTGGTGTCGTATAAAGTTGTGGCTTATGTTATTGTAAGATCTTATTATATATTCATGAGCTTGGACGACTTATTTGATTTTAAATTATGATGTTGGTTGAGGGATGAGTTGAGTATCCTACCATCTTCTTTGAAAAGTTGTATCATGGAAAGCTATATTTTAAGAAAATGTTATAGTTGGAAAGTGTTATTTATAGATGGTGTTAGTTATTTAAGAGTTATTATGGTGAGTTATTATATTTGGAATGCGTCAAATATGGAAGGTACCTAATATTAGAAATATCGAAATCACAAGTAGGCATGAAGGTTGCTATCGAAATCAAAGGTAGGCAAGAAGGCTGCTACTAAAAACCACAGGTAGGCACAAAGGCTACTATCGAAACTATAGATAGGCACGAAGGCTACTACCAAAACCACAGGCACAAAGGCTACTACCAAAACCATAGGTAGGCATAAAGGCTACTATCAAAAATACAGGTAGGAACGAAGGCTTTTACCGAAACTACAAGTAGGCACAAAGGCTACTACTGTAACCACAAGTAGGCACGAAGGCTACTACCAAATAATCCGATAATCATTATTTCAATCAAATCATATCATTTCCATTTTTATTTACTTTCTCGAGGGGAGATCAATCAACCTAGAGACACAAAGGTACTCCAGTCATACTGGCGCACCAAGGCAACACGGTACCTATCGACTATTAACCCAAGGACGCAAAGGTACCCTGGTCACACTGGTATATGAAGGTAACACAGTATCCTACCAACAAGGACACCTAATCCATAAGTATGCATACCCCCTATTAGTCCGCATAACATAATAGGGTAAGATGTAGGGCCTGAGTGGGGCACTAAGGCACACCAACAAAAATCCATAATCAATCATGGGCTAAACCACGTTCTTAGGGTAACGACCCCTAGGAGCCACCATTCCCGATCTGGAGGTCTTTCACTTTATGTATTAACATTTTACTAAGGTGACCACGAAATCGCATATAATACAACTAAATCTAATTTCCATACATAACCGTTTTTGTTTATTTCCAATCATCCGATACAACCATAATCAAGTTCAATATCTAATCCAACATTAAAATACACTAAGGTCATCCTAGGCTCAATCATTCACATCTGGACCTTTAGGCCCAAAAAAATAAAAAAACCCTTAATACCAAAATTTATAGATTATCATCTATTTAAATACTAATTCCATTTTTATTTATTAACTTGTCATAAAAAGGATAAAATACCATAAATAAATAAATTATTACGTGATTTAAATTATCAGATATGTCAAATGACCATTTTACCCTTATACATACTTTTGCACATAAAATCCTTTTTCGTACCTTTAATCCATCCAAAACACATACTCACATACTCAACAACAGTTAATACATATTAGACATGATTTTTAGGATAAATATCATAATACACAAAAATGATTAAATTTCCCCTAGGGAACACATCCATAATAATTATTTTATAATTATATCTAAGCATGCTCAACTAATTATTTTATACATAATTATCATACAAATTATTTTTCCGTCATTAGAATCATTTTAGTCATACTTTTATACCCGACATAATTTATATCAGGTAACATGTTCGTTGTATCCGTTATTATGATAATAATAATTAACACATAATTATAATGTAACAAATCATATTTAATATATTTCATACACTAAAAACCCTAATGTCCTATCACGCAATATTTATCATTTTAGTATAGTATAACTGTTGCTTGTATTCCAGCAAAAATATAAAAATAGTAGTATCCTATTAAAGTTATCGAATCCTGCTAATCAACCTTTCGTACCTAAAAAATATCTATCAGATAAAATAATAATTATAATATAGAAATATTTATTTTTTAAAAATTACTAAAATACCCTTACGTTTAATATATATATATACCAAAACATTATAAGGTAAACAGTACACTCACGTTGCACATATAGCATGAGGACTACATGCACGAGGGGTTGCAAGGGCTGGTCGGGTGGCTCAGTTGGAGTGTAGGGGGGAGAAGGGAAGGGATGCAGATGGGGTGGTCGGCGGAGCTAGTGCTGCAGGGCTGGGTGGTTGTGGTGGGCTGCGTTGTCGGTGGTGATGGTGTTGCATGCGACACAGGAGAGAAGGGAGAAGAGGAAGGTCGAGGTGGTTAGCAAGGAAGGTGAAATGATGAGGGGCTGGGTTCGGTGGTTGCTGGGCATGCTAGGGATGGACGGCTAGGAAACTAAAAGGAGCCGAAAGGAGAGAGGGAGTAGGGGGTTAGGTGATGGTCTGCTGGTGGAGGATGGCTGGGGTTCTGCCGGATGCTGGAGCTTCGGTGGTGCGTGGGGAAGGAGAAAGAAGAGGAGGAAGGGCTGCAATGTTGGGAATAGAAGGGTGGAGATTGGTGGTGGAGTTGGTGCATGGGGGAAAGTTGGGTTTTGCTTGGGGAAGGGTCAAGGAGATCGAACCAACAGAGAGGGGGAATAAGGAGCTGTAGGGGGTGCTGGCAGGAAAAATTCGAACAAAACAGAGAGGGGGAGTTGTGACTGTGGCGGAGCCAGGGCTTCCGCATGGTGTCCCGGGACACCACGGAGTCCTGGCTGGAAGGTAGGTTTTACGTTCATTTTGTAGGAATTAAATATATATTATATATAAGGGACACCATAACATTTGTTTCAAATGGATCAATGGTTCGGTTACAGAGGTCCCTTTCTATTTGAATACAAGGTCCCGAGATCAAATCTCTGGGGCGACTATTTTTTGAATTAATTATGTAAGCAAAACGACGTCGTTTTTCTTTCTCCCTTGCCTGTTATTCGCTGATTTTCTCCCTTTCTCAACTTCTTCAACTTTTCCAACTGAGGCTACCCTGCTCGTTCGTCGAGCAATTTCGCCCCTTCTTCCACCACTCAACAGTAGTTCCTCCAGATCCAGAGACCGCTGCTGGTTGTGCCGAACTCCATCGACGATGACATTACTTCCTCTACTTCTTCCTTCTCTAGTTCCCCTACTCCGTCCCTCACACAGCCATACTCTCAGTCAGTCATTCTTCCTGCCTGTTCAGTGTTCACCATCAGTCCATCGCCATCGCCTCCCTAGTTCCCCACCTTCGGCCCTGCCATCGTGCGACTGTTGTGGCCTATCGGTTGTCGTCGCCTGTCAGCTGTTCTTGTCGAATTAAAACAAATGAGGGGAGCGGAGGGGATTGAGTTGAGGAAAGTAGTGTTAGGCGGGCGCCGGTGTAGCTTGCGCATGAGCGAAGCTTCAAGCCACAGCATAGTAGGAATGAAGGTAAGATTTTGTTTAATTTTTGATTAGTTAAATTGTTATCGATAAATTGTGAGTTGTTAATTTATCTATTTGATTAATTGATTAGAATTTTTTTGTTTATAGAAATCAGAATTAAATTGTTACAGCTGTGCTTGTCGAATTAAAACAAATGAGGGGAGCGGAGGCCGGAGGGGAGTGAGTTGAGGAAAGCAGTGTTAGGCGGCCGCCGGTGTAGCTTGCGCATGAACGAAGCTTCAAGCCACAGCACAGTAGGAATGAAGGTAAGATTTTGTTTAATTTTTGATTAGTTAAATTGTTACTGATAAATTGTGAGTAGTTAATTTATCTATTTGATTAATTGATTAGAATTTTTTTATTTATAGAAATCAAAATGTAGAAACCCTAATTTATTAATTAGTTTGTTAATAGATTAAATTGTTTAATTGTTTAGTTAAAATTTGAATTAGTTTGTTATAAAATTATATTATCAATTAAGTTTTAGTAAATTCTTTATTTAATTCATTAAATCGAACGATACTTTTCAAGTTAATATAAAAACTCGACGAATAATGTTGTAGCACTATATAAAATTTTTTACAAGGACACCATGAAATTTTAATCCTGGCTCCGCCACTGGTTGTGAGGGTGTTACATGCACATGGGAAACAAACGAGTAGGGAAGGGGAGAGCTAAGGCCGGGTTTGGCTCAGGAACTGAAGGAAAGGTTGCTACGGTGGAGCTAAGGCCGAGGGAAGAGAGGGAGTAGGGGTGTTTGGAGTGTGTATGTGGGTGTAGATGGTTGGCTGTGGTGGATGGTCGATGGTGCCATAGTGGAGATTGGTGTGCTGGGGTGTTGTGCTGGGGATCTAAGGGGCAAAGAAAGGAAGGGGTAGGGGCTAGGGTGTGTGTGCGTGGTTGCTGGGAATGGTTGGAGGTGTGTGCGTGTGTATATGTAAAATGTAAGGGGGCTTGTTTGAGTTGAAGTCTCGGGATGAGATGGAGAGGGTAGTGGTGCTGTGGGGACTGTTGGGAGTATGCAAACACAAAAGAAATAGAGAGAGGGAGGTGTTTGGTTGGGTGTATGTATTAGGCTTGTTTGGTCGACGTATTAGCTGGAAGGAATAGGGGTTTGGGGACTGTGGAGTGTGTGAGTGCAGCGTGCATGTGTGTGTATAAATGCAGAGATGAGGCGATGGTTGAGTAAAGCAAGAAAATGAGGGGGACAAGGAGAGTGTTTAGGGGGAAGAGATAGCAAATGGCAGAGGGAGAGAAGGGGGAGATAGAGAAGAAAATATTAATATATATATATATATATATATAATATATATATATATATATATATATATTATATATATATATATATATATATATATATATATATATATAATTTTAGTTCGGGTAAATTCGTATATCGGTTAGAAAAATAATCCGAAAAAAATACTTTGATCTAGGATAGATTTAAATAAAATGAAAAAGATAAAATAATCGAGAATAAAGTTTAGGGAGTTATATCGGGTTACCGGTCGCGGTTATTAATAAAATAATTAGGATAAAATTTATGGGTAAAAATTAGGATAAACATAAATAGTCGATTTTTATCAACCTTTTAACTGAGTTATTTTATATCTAAACCGTCGTAATAATACGAAAAATAATAACACTTTTAAAGTTAAACATCCTAAAATAATAATTACAACTAATCATACGATTATTAATTTATAATTAATATTTTTGAAAAACAGGGTATTACAAGTTGATACACATATACATTATAGACTCAATCAGTGTCATCTTTGATTAATAAATTCCAAGAAGATTAACACATATGAGTATGGCCAAAGGAATATTGACATTTCTATAAATAATTCTGACCACCAACTTTACCTCTACTTCACACGGTCTCTGATTTCAGTTTAAATGACACACTTAGCCATCAGACGTTACCAATAAGAATATGTAGTTTCTAGTTTCACTACAAAAATCATACTACAACTTCACTCAACATTAACAAGCAAATCAACCTTGTCTTTCCCTCACCCTAACTCTGTTATATTCCTCTAGAATCACAATTATAGCTTGTTTTAACTAATAAGTAGCCAGCGAGCTTCAACATGGATAATGAAATTTTGACACTCGAACATCATAAAATGACGGTATGCATTGCAATTTTGCTTGGAACAAGGGATTTCCTCCATTCTAGCTAGATGGGGGGAGTGTGTGTGTGTGTGTGTGTAAGCAACAGACAAAATTTGCATAAAAATTTGAATATGTTTTAGTTTCATATGCCATTAATGAGTTATGCCAACAACTTTATAATGTAATATAAATTCTTATATGTCCTTTCAATTAATATTAGCAAGTGGAGATTTCAAAATGAGAAAATAGACCATGTAGTTAAAGAGAATTTTTGATAATCAATCAATGAAATTATATATACTATTCTCATTATCTTAGATTATCTACACATACAGGAGGATAAAAGGAAAATCTTTCTTTAGAAAACTTAAATCATATGATTGATATCATCCCATGTTTTTTTTTATAGCAAGAGATAATCTTTGATTCTTAGAGATCTACCTAAAGAATTCCCAAAATACAATAAGAGGATTTCTTCATCATAAGGGAGATCTATGGATTGGAGGTGTATAAACACAATCTTGAGTATTTACTATACCCTCCTTTCACATGAGAATAGAAGAATTTTGTGTGATACTAAAACTCCTTGGAAGACAATTATCTATCAATAAAGAGCTAGCATATGTAATTAATGCTTGAATATGCTAGGTGACTAAATGTAAGTGAAGTACTAGAAAATGGTTTTTCTTTTGTGTATGTTGCCTTAAATTAGGTGCATTTAATGCGTTTAGTGTATATACTAAGTTTGGAGGCAAAATTCAAAATGGAAGGTCATGTACAGCTGTGTAGGTGTGTTGCACATTTTACCGAGAGGAAGAAAGTGGCATGGCCAACCTATGTAGATTTGGCACGATCGTGCAAGTGTTTTCACATTTTACTGAGAGGAAGAAAGTGGCATGTCCAAGCCATGCAGCCTTGACATAGTGGTGCCATGAAACCCTAATCTAATTTTTTATGTTTTCCCTCATGTCTTTTGGTATGTTATTAGTTATCTTTATTCTTAACTCATTGAGAGTGTTTGAGACAGAAGTTTTTTAGGGTTTTGGAAGATCCACTCACACCATCAATTATCCATTTGATTTGATTTATTCATAGATTAAGAATTGTTGTAATCAACTCACACCATCAATTATCCATTTGATTTGATTTATTCATAGATTAAGAATTGTTGTAATCATCTCTGATTTTTTAATTCCTTGACTGAGTAGTATACTAATATATCTCTCCTCACCCATATATGTAGGTCAATTTGACTAAACCACATAAATTAGAGCTTGTCTAATTTGACTCCCTTTGGGTAATGTGCTTGTCATGTCATCTCTTAGTTCTCCCCTTATATATCATTGCACTCTCATAGGCATCCAATCTTAACTCATCAAGCTCATTAAGTTGGAGCTTCCTCCTTTCTCTAGTAGCCTTCAAGTTATAACTGATTGCCTTTATTTCCAAAAACACCTTGTGTTCAACTTCAACAGGCAAATGACAATGTTATCCATATACCAACCAAAAAAGTGTCATTCCAATTGATGTCTAATAAGCAGTTTGGTAGGCCTGTAAAGCATCATTCAACTTCATCAACCAATATTTGCTCGTCTGAGCCACTATTTTTTCAAGTGTCCCTTTTATCTCACAATTAGTAATTTCTACTTGTCCACTCATTTGGGGATGGTATGGTGTGGCCATACTTCTTCAAAAGTGTGTCGAGAAGTCGATTAATGAAATGAGAACCACCATCAATAATAACTTCTCTAGGAATATCAAACCTTGAAAATATAAATTTTTAGAAAATTTGGACCACAACCTTTGCATCGTTAATGGGAGATTCCATTGCTTCCTCACATTTGGAGACATAGTCTACCACAACTAGAATATATTTGTTGTTGTAAGACGATAGAAAGGGTTCCATGAAGTCAATTTCCCAAATATCAAATAACTCAACCTCAATGATGTTATTCAAAGGCATTTAATTTATTCTTGATATATTAACCATCGTTTGGCATTGATCACATGATGTAACATATTGCCTAACATCCTTGAAGAGAATATTATATAAACCTACTTGGAGAATTTTTGAAGCCGTCTTAGAAGTGTTGGTGTGACTTCCATATGGTGAAGAATGATAATGAGATATGACACTTTCAACTTTTACTTCAAGCAAACACCCCCTGTAACTTCATCTACACCTTCCTTGTAGAGATAAGGCTTATCCCAATAATAGTGCTTGACATCTAAGAGGAATTTCTTCTTTTGTTGATAAGATAAGCCCAATGACATTAACCCACATACTTTATAGTTTAAAAAATCTATAAACCATAGGGTAGACAAGCTTGTGATTGCCAAAAGGTTGTATTCCAAAAATGAATCATTGAAGGGAATATCATCCTTTTCACCGCCATCCATGTATTGCCTTAACATGGAGAGAGATGATCAGCCACTACATTTTATGTTCCCTTCTTGTACAGAATTTCAAGGTCAAACTCTTGGAGTAAAATGATCCATCTAATCAAGCGAGGATTTATATCCTTCTTTGTCAAAAAATACTTAAGGGTTGCATCATTGGTGAAAACTATAATATTCAGTCCTACTAAGTACGATTGAAATTTATCTAATGCAAACACCACTGCTAAGAGATCTTCCTCAGTTGTAGCACAATTTACTTGAGCATCATCAAGAGTTAGACTTGCATAGTAAATTGCATAAATATTTCCATATTTTCTCTACCTAAGGACCACTCCCACTAAATAATCACTTGCATCACTCATCACATCGAATGGAATGATCCAATTAGGAGGTTGTATCACTTAGGCAGTTGTCAATACCTCCTTTAACCTATTGAAACCATCCAAACATGATTGGTTAAATCCAAAAGGCTCATCTTTGATAAGCAATTGAGTTAAAGGTTTAGCAATTTTTTAAAAATCTTTAATGAATCGCCGATAGAAACCAAAACGACCCAAGAAACTTCAAAAGCCTCTAACAGAAGTTAGGGGTGGCATCTTTTCAACAATGCTGATCTTTGCTTTATCTACTGCAATGCCCCTATTAGAGACTAAGTGACCAAGAATAATTCTTTCTTGTACCATAAAATGACACTTTTTCCAATTGAGAACGAGATTCACCTCCTTGCACCTTTCTAATACCTAGAAAGATTGCTCAAATAATTGTCAAAGGTAATACCATAAACCAAAAAATCATCCATATAAACTTCCATTATATTTTCAATAAAATCAGAAAAGATAGGCATTATGCATCGTTGAAAGGTGGCAGGGGAATTACATAAGCCAAATAGCATCCTTCGATAAGCAAAGGTGCCATATGGACATGTAAATATAGTCTTCTCTTAGTCAGCTGAGTTAATGGGGATTTAAAAACATCCCAAATATCCATCCAAGTAACAAAAATAAGAATGTCGATCCAACCTCTCTAAAATTTGATCGATAAATGGTAGGAAAAAATGATCCTTATGGGTGGCCTTATTTAATTTTCTATAATCTATTTACATTCACCAACCCGTGATAGTTCGTGTTGGAATCAATTCATTTCTATCATTTTTTAATGATCGTCATTCCTCCTTTTTTAGGTACCACTTGCATAAAACTCACCCACTCACTATCTAAGATAGGGTAGATGACTCCCACGTCAAGTAGCTTAAGTACCTCTTTTCTTACCACTTCTTGCATGTTAGGGTTTAATCTCCTTTAATGTTCAATGGAAGGCTTATATCCTTCTTCTAAAAGAATACGATGCATACACATGGAAGGATTTATGCCTTTAAGATTGTCTATAGTATAATCAATGGCCTCTCTATGCAACCTAATAATTCTAAGAAGTTTTTCAATTTCCACTTAGGCTAGCATTCACAATGATAGGGTAATTAGAGTCAGAGTTAAGAAATTCATAACTTAATGAAGAAGGGAGGGGTTTCAACTCTACCTTAGGTATTACCTCTTTTTTTAAGGTATGGATGCTCGATACTACTTTATGAAATTTAGTCTTTTGCTTTCCCTGAGGAAAAATAGGACTTTCCTCCAACACTTTAGCAAACTCAGTGATTTTAAGGTTTTCATCACTAAGTAATCCACTTCTCATTAAACACTCATTAAGAGGGTCAATTGAGAATAGGGTTGTAAATGAGCCAGATCAAGCCAAACACTCCTAAGCTTGGATTTGGCTCGTCTAAATTATTTTAAAGCTTGAGTTTGGCTCGAGCTCATTTGGAGCTCGATAAGGCTATTTGGGTTTGGCTCTTTTTTGATTCGCGAACTATTCAGCTCAGCTCGTTCATATTAATCGAGCCTTTTGGTGAGCCAAACTAGCTCATTTAAGGCTTGTTTTAGGCTCGTTAAAAGCTCGTTCGGGCTCATTTAAAGCTTGTTAAAGGCTCATTTAGAGTTTGTTTATGGCTCATTAAGGTTTGTTTAAATCCAATATAGAGCTCCTTAGTAATTTAATATTTGACTTAGTTTAGGAATAATTTATCTCAATTATAACCTGAACTAATATTAACATATTTCAATAAAATAATATTTTCTCCCTCATACACCCTTTACACACAAATTTAGGTGCAAATTGTCTCCCTAAAGCTTGTATAATATTACAACAAATATATATAAAAAATCCAAAGAGGTACATCAATATACATTAAAAAAATGACTTCAAAAGTTCCATGACAAATTCTTCCATCATCCACATCCATTGCCATTGAGTGAAATTATCTATCACTTCATTGCGAAAACTACAAAATAACCTACATCAAATTAAAAGTATTAAAAAAAATATTAGCAAAGCTTGCAAGCACAATATTTACAATGTCGAATAAAAACTCTATATATAAACTTAGAAGTAGAATATTTTGAATGACACCAAAGCACACTCAACAACACCAATCAGCTAGTTCTAGAAAACATACCAAAAGAAATCATAACTAGACTCTAAGTTCTGGTGCCCAACAAAAAAAAGGCATGATCTAAAACCTAAAACTAAAGCTTGTAATGGTCCTATTTAATGAAAATATCATTGATTAGTATGTACAAATCAACAAATTAATAAAATTAGAGTCATCATAGAGCCAAGCACCTTATATTAGAACATTACCAACTAAATTATGGGAAATCTATTTCCTACATAGCTTCATATTCTTTTGTGTGTGTGTGTTTATTTAAAAAAAAAATAGGAAGCCAATAAAACCTATTAGTAGCTGCACTTAAATAGAGAACATAGATTAACTAATTAAATTCAAATAATAGTAAAATAATTATCTTTTTTCTTATACAAGTCATTATTATGAACCCAATCACCAGCGTAAAGTAAAACTTCAACTATTTTGGGATCAAAAGAGGCCTGATATGTATCAATTACCCTCCCACCAGCACTAAAATCAACCTCCGAAGAAACTAATGTGATAGGAATCGACAAAATATCATGTGCTACTTGAGATAATATAGGAAATTTCAAGGTATTTCCCTTCCACCAGTCGAGTGCAAAAAAAGGAGAACAGAAGCCATCTTTACACATAAACACACCCTCCTCTAGGTATATATCGAACTTTGATTTTCTCGATTATTGGGTGATAGCACTCATAACAAACTTTTCAAACCTTGATTTCCTAGATAATAATCCTTTCTCAATCACATTACTAGACCCAACCTCACTAATGTCCTTCTCCAATGCATTCTCAACACTACTCATATAATGTCCAGTCTAACAATCAAAAATCTCTCTCAATGTTTTTTTCACCTCTCCAACATTTTTCCCAACATCAACTTCTTTGTAAATGATAGGAAATGTATAATCAATCAACATCATTTTGTACCAAGGATCTAAAATAGAAGCAAGAGATATCAACATATTGCATTCACCCCAATACTTATCAAAATTTTCTTTCATTTTCATAGCCATTGCTTGCATAAAAATGTCATCATCATTTACTTTCTCATCTAGTGCCTCTTTTATCACCCAAATCTCCTAAAGATACAAGTTTGATGTAGGATATTCACTTCATGAAATAACTTTTGTCATCTTATAAAAAATAGCAAGAAATCCACATACACCCTCCACTTGTTTCCATTCATCAGGATTTGGTAACAATTGGTATCTCAAATCTTGTTCAACATATTTGGAAAACACATCTTTAAACTCAATAGATGTGTAAAACATTGCATAAGCTGTATTCCATCTTATTTTAACATCCACCACTAAATTTTTTTGGACAAACCTACTTGCTTAGCAATCTCACTAAATAACTTAAAACAAGCTTTAGAGTTTACCAAATACTTCACACTTTCTCTCACATTTGTAATAATATGTTCAATACATTCAAGCCCATTTTGTACCAGTAAATTTATTATATGGGCACAACTTCTCACATGAAATATTTTTCCATCAAAATAAAGCTTATTCTTAAAAGCAAAGTTATCTCTTACTATCTTAACAACTCTATCATTAGCAGTTGCATTATCAATAGTAAGACTACAGAAGTTATCCTCAATTCCTCAATCTATAAAACATTTGTATAAGGCATTGAAAATTGTCAGACCAGTACAAGGAGGGGGCAAGTGAAAAAAATTCATGATATATTTATGCAACACCCAATCATCACCAATGAAATGCGCAGTCACAACCATATAATGGATTTTTTGAGCAACAAACTTCCACAAATCAGTAGTGATATTAATCTTCTACATCTTATCCAACACATTCTTTATTTTTTCTTATAATGATCATAAACAACAAAACAATCTTGTTTAACCATAGCGCATGGCACTTTTTTGTAATGAGGAGTCTGGGTTTTTAAGTATTCATTGAACATTTCATGTTCAATCATATTAAATGAGTATTCGTGGACAAGAACAACTTTAGCCTAAGCCTATCTTGACTTTGCATGGTCAAATCTAAAGCAGGTAGAAGAACTTACCCCCATTGATTTTGTTAAAGATAACTCTTGCTAACCTTTTGGCTTATGGGGTGCACAAGTAGACAAGTGTCTTTTCAAATGGGAGGTAGTACCACCGGCAATAATGAAAAGTTTGTCATGACAATGATTACACTGCGCCTTCTTCGTTCCATCTTTTAATGCAACTTCTTTGAAGTCTTTCCATACAAGTGATGTTATCTTTCGAAATTTTTTCTTTATGGCACAATGCTCATCATCTTCATCAGCTCCACTACAAGCTTCAATACCTTGCTCCCCATCGTCATTGCATGACTCATCTTCTTGAACTTTAACAATATCATTATTGTCTGCTTCCATAGCTAAACTTGTAGCAGAAGATCTTGAATGTATTGAGTTTCATCCTTATTTAGAAGAAGAAAGTTCTGTATATATTTATTTTGACATAGTCATAAGTTATATATGCTCATTGAAAAAGAAAAGAAAGAAAGTTGGTAGTAGGAGCAATAGCAACACCTATAAGGCTAATAATGTAATAAAACAATCTAATTTTGTAAACTATACGTATAGTTTAAGCAATTTGATCCTAAATTTGAATATTAGAAGGGAAAAAACTCAATATTACAAGGCTTAATTTTTTATTTTTTTTATACACGAGAACGAAACAAATAATAGAATTCAAAAAATAAAAAGTACCTACAAAGAAAAGTTCAAACTTCTAACTTTTTTTTTATTAAAATAAAAAATATAAAACATGATATAAAAGAACAATTATAAATAAAACACCAAAAAACTAATTGAAATATTCCAAAACCCCAATTTAGGAAATTATGTTAAAATAGAGATTTATTAGGGTAATTAATTAAATAAATTATTTTATTTAAACTAAGGGGAATCATTTAAGGAAAAATGAAGAGGAAAATAATAAAGAATTTAATTAGGGAAAATTAGGGTGTTTTGCTAATTAAAATGGAATTTAGAAAAAATTATCCAAAATATCCTAAGTTAATATAAAAGGGAATTTCATTATTATTTTACTAAATATTATTATTTTAAATATTCAAAAATACCAAAATATTCTAAAAATCCCAACCAACCTATTTTTTCTTCTTTTTTTTCCTTTTTTTCCCTTTATTTTTCATTTTCTTTCATTTTCTCCTTTTTCTTTTCCCTTTCTTCCCCCGAATTGGGCCAGCCCTTCCCCCGAGGCCCAACCCCTTCCCCCTCTTCTTTCCCACACGGCCCAGCTCGCACACCTTTTTTCTCCTCCGCCACTCAGTCATCCGGTTCCCCTTTTCTTTTCTTTTTTTTATTTCCCCAACTGGCCAACCCAACTCTTCTTCTCCCCCCTCCCTTTTCCCCGTCCTTATACTATAGGTCACACCTGTGATCTGCCGCCGTCGTCCCCTCCCTCTGCCCTTGTACCCCTGGCCTACACTACCCCTCTCTCTCCTCATCCTTTTCCTTTCCTTTTCCGACCCCAACCAGCCCACACCTCCTTTTACGGGTGCCCCCTCCCTTTCCTTTTCTTCCTCCGACCAGATCTGCACCCTACCATTTACAAGCCTATACCGGCCTACCACCGCCGGTCAGTCTGCCATACCTATCCCCCTTGTCCTCTTCCCCCTTTGTCTTATCTACCCACCATTGGCCTATAAATACCCCATACCTGACCTCAATCGACCCTCTTTTCTTGCCTAGAAAAATTCATCTCCCTTGCACCACCGCCACTTCAAACGCCATTGTTGCCGCCTGTGCCCAGCGTCGTCGCTCAAAACAACCGCCAAACTCCTCCTTGAATCACCCTCCACCGAACTACATCACTCACCACCCCTAATTCTCCCTATGTGAGCCGCCTCAGCCGTGTAAAGTGGGCTTCTCAATTTGCCACTTTGCACCCATCGCTGCCCTTCTCGCCGTCGTACGCCGCCACAGCCACCACTTCTCCTACCTCCCAAAACACTCAGCAAATCCCCCTCTACCTCCCCTTACCTTCCTTTCTCCCTGCCACTGAAATACCCCAAAACCCTAATTTAGAAAATCATGGCCAAATAGAGAATTATTAGGAAAATTAATTAAATAAACTACCTTTATTAAAATAAAAAGGGGATTAATTAGGGTAAATTAAGAAGGAAATTATAAGTGTTTTAAATAGGAGGACTTTTGGTATTTTAAGATAATTAAGGATATTATTTTAGAAATTTATTAAATAAATTTATTTATTTAAAATAAGAAGGATAAAATAGTTTCAAATTAATATAAAATTTATAAATAATCTGATTGGAGAAAATTAAAGTGTTTTGTTAATTAAAATGGAATTTAAGGAAATTATTTAAAAATCCCTAAATTAACCCAAATAGAGAATTTAATTATTATTTTAAAATTTATATTTTATTAAACATCCCAAATTACCCAAATCATACTAATAAATCCAACCACTAATTTCCCTTCTTTTTCCTTTTTCCTTTTCTCCTTTTTCCCCCTCTTTTCCTTTCTTTCCCTTCTTTTCCCCGGCTTAGGCCGGCCCGCTAGGCCCAATCCCCCTCCTCCTCTCTCTCGCGCGGCCCAGCCCGCGCCTCTCTTTTTCCTCCTCGGCCGGTTCGAGCCACCTTTCTTTCCTTCTTTCTTTTCCGCCGGACCGCAGGTCCAGCCTCTTCTTCTTCTTCTTCTTCTTCCCCGTGCCGTCGTCATTCGCCGCCTGCAACACGAAATCCTGTCGGAGAAGAAAGGCCTTCAACGACAGCTCCAGCTCCGGTCATTTCGCCTCTCTTCTCCCCGTTGACTTCCCCATGGATGTGACCAAATGGCACAACCCTTCTCCCGCACGAAAATCCCCCATTTCCCAGGCAATTATGGTCTGTAAATTTCAGACCGTACACCGGCCAACTACGCCGGACAACTTACCCTAACCCTAAGCCCCCCTAACCCCCCTCGAAGCTTGTCGTTTTCTGTTCAATTTGGCCTATAAATAGCCCTGAAGGCTGCCTTAATCGGGTTCAAAAACTGGGAACCCAGACAGAGCAAAGCCGCGCGCCGCCCTACCTTCAGCCAGCCTTTGCTCCGCCTTCAGCCACCTCTGCTGCCTACCCTTGCCATCACGATCTTCCCTGCACCTCCCTCTACACAACCAACCCCCGTAGCCTCCCTGCCTTACGCTGCACGTGCCGCCCTGGCCGTGCGAAAATTCCTTCCCCAAAACAACCCTTCTAGCCCTGCGCCACCTTCGCGCCACCGCCGCCAGCCATACCGCCGCTTGCAGCACCGCCACCACCCACCAAAACGACCAGGAAACCCTGTCCTACCACTCTACACCTCCCCCTTCTCCTAGTTTCCCCTTCCCTGGCCTCCACCTCCATTTTTCCCCTCTCTTCCCTTCCTCCACGGCGCCGCCGCGCCGCCACCTGCGCCACCACCTTTCAGCCAGGTTGCCCAACATCCTGAACCCTTAATCTTAAAAAAAAAGTGATTAATGATTTAATATTATTAACTACTATTATTAGTATTAATATGATTAATATTAACATTATCATTATTATTACTAATATTATTATTATTACTAATACTACCACCCTTATTATTATTACTAGGACCCAACCTTACCCTAAGAAGCTCTAATTAATGGTGTTAATTAACTATAAGACCTTGTTAAGTTATTACTATTATTACTATTGTTATTATTATGATTATGATTATTATTATCGTTATTATTATTATTATTATTATTATTATTATTATTATTACCCTTAGCATTATTATTATTACTGTTATTATGATCTTTATTATTATTACTATTATTATTATTATTATTATTATCATCATCATCATCATCATCATTACTATTGTTATATTACCACACTTATTACTTTAACTACTATTACCATCATTAATATCCTTATTATCATTATTATTAATACTATTACTTTTAGTACTCCTATTATCATTATCTGCATTATTATTAGTATTATCGTTATCACTGTTATTGTTATTATTATTCCTATTATAATTATTATTATTATCATCATCATCATTATTATTATTATTATTATGGTTGTGTTGTTGTTGTGTTATTATCATTATTATTGTCATTATCCTTATTGTTATTATTATTATTATTATTATTATTATTACTATCGTTATTGCTATCACCATTATTTTCACTATCATTGTTATCATTATCATTATCATTATTATTATTATTATTATTATTATTATTATTATTATTATTATGTTATTGTTCTAACCCTTAATATCGCGATGTTATCCTTATTATTATTATTATTATTATTTTAGTATTATTATTGCTATTTGCACTATTATCATCATTATTATCATCACCAATATTATTATTATTATTATTATTATTATTATTATTATTATTATTATTATTATTATTATGGTTATTATCAGATCATGGTTGTTGCTATCATTATTATTATTATTATCATTACTATTATTGTTATTATTATTATTAGTATTTTTACTATTACTATTGGTTTTAATAATAATATCGTTATTAGTGATAATGAAACTCTTTACCTTAATAACTATGGATTTTACTAAGGCGTGTCTTGGTTAGTGGTCATTTGCTTAACTACCTTGAGAATAATAATAACCCCACCTTTTAATTATAAACTACTATTATCAATGTTAATTATAGTACTAGACCACGATAGGGGTAAGATAGGAAAATTATGATAATTCGGGTAGAGGGAGATTGACCCTTAGTATTTCTTCCTTATAGGTGAACCGGGTCAAACTGTAACACCCCAAAATTCACTATTTTTTTTTGAAAGCGGAAGCAACTAAAAATAGAATCACTTAAAACTTGTGAATTCTGGGAATGTTACCGCCACACTTAGTACCAGACCGGTTCTCTCCGACCGTTCCAGTACCAAGTGCTAAGGCTAAAGAAAAGATCAACAATCAATTACAAAATTAATACAAACTAAACTACAAATAATCATTAAGCGGTTGTAAAACAAAATCAGAGTATGCATCAAGAAATGTAATTCATTTCCAAAATAGAATTAAACTCACAACCGATAAAAGGTTCATTAAAATACCAGACCGAGTAATGAATCAGAAAATGGTAAATACTATACCAAAGAAATAACAAAAAGAATGAAATCGCGTAAAGAATGAATACGGCCACAACACTCTCGAACTTCGAACCAAACATGCTCAACACTCAGCCCCGATTGATATCTCGCCCACCTGCACAAATTCAGAAGGGCGTACTACTCGTGGGAATGAGCAGCACCCATAAAAGGGGTGATCAGTACGCTACGTACTGAGTAAGGTAACCGAGCACTAAGGCCAACACATAAGCACATAATCCATGCAGAATAATAACAGGGCATAATCCAACATAACAACATAAAGGTATATGAACAATTCAAGTAAAAGTACAAAGGCCCATATATAATCCAGATTAATCATTTAATTAATCTCTTATCAGAATCTGATTCACACCATGCCTTTTATCAATCCATGCGAGCAAAGGAACACCCCACTATTATAACCGGTGGGCCAGTCACAATAGAGCATCATGCCCTAACCACTATTATTACCGGTGGATCGGTCACAATAGAGCATCCTGCCCTAACCACTATTATTACCGGTGGATCGGTCACATATAGGGTAGAAACCCTAACCACTATTCCTAACCGGTGGATCGGTTTGGTTCCCCCTCGCATGGTGTTCCACTGTAAGTAATTAGTGTCTTTTATGAGCTTAACGATTTTGGTTTGTGTTTATTGAGCTTGAGTCACCCCACTATTTTTACCGGTGGGCCGATCACATATAGGACCTCATGTCCTAACCACTATTATAACCGGTGGATTGGTCGCACATAGGACTACGCGTCCTAACCACTATTCCTGACCGGTGGATCGGTTTGGACTCGGCTCAATAATCTTCCACTTCATATGATTAGTGTCTTAAGTATCTTATTCAAAGGCTTTCACCTTGGGCATGCATAAGTCATCACACATCACAAATCATAAAATTCCACCATCATAATTACACTTTAATTACCACATACACAAGATAATATAAAAACCCTAATCATCCACCACAGACCTCGATTAACCACAACAAACCATACTTAACCACTCCAAACCCTATTTAACCATAACAACCATAATTAGCCACTCCACGCCTTAGTTAATCATAACAACCACAATTGTCCACTCCAACCTTAATTAATCACAACAACCTAGAGTTCATTACTCCAAACCCTAATTCAATCTCTTCCATACCCTCATAATGCTCCACGTACTATTTTTCATCCAAAATAGTTCAACACCCGAATAATACTTACATTACCTTCCTTACATCCCAAATTAACTTTCCACACGTAAATTTCATACCCATGCAGATATTAATCTCCCCATGCAAACCTTCGCATCTTTTTCATGCAAACCCTAAAATTCCATGTGAAACCTTAATTTCAACCATGCAAACCCTAATACCGTCATCCAACCATCAATGCCAACATGTAAACCCTAATACCACCAAACAACTATAATTACCACCATACAAACCTCAGTAACATCATACAAACCCTAATACCACAATATAACCATAAATACCACCATACAAACCTTAGTAACATCATACCAATCCTAATACCACCATGCAACCATTAGTACCACCATTCAACCCACGATTCTGCCATATAAAACCCTAAATTCAATCAATAGCAAAACCCAAGATTTGTCCACATAATACAATTGATTAGATTCTCCCCTTTCATAACCACAATTTAGATTCCCCCATACAAGACCATAAGTTAGATTCTCCCACATAAAATCATAATTTAGAATCTCCCAAGCAAAACCATAAATTAGATTCCCCCAAACAAATCATAAATTAGATTCTCCCATTTAATATCATAAATTACATTCTCCCAAATAACATCATAGATTAGATTCTCCCAAACAAACCATAAATTCAATTCTCCCATATAACATCATAAATTATATTGTCTCCCACGAAACCCTACATTTCCCATTTTATTCTCCCTCTCATAAATCATGAAAATACTTAGGTCCACTCATATCGCTTGATCAACTTCTTTCTCCATCCTTATTTTTCATCCTTTTCCCCACACAACCACATCGACATTCTCACTTGCATGTCTTACAGTATCACAACACATATCATCATACATAAATAATACACATGCCATGCAAAACATACTTCAAGTCCACGTCATATCATATACGAAATAATTAATAATCATAAACATGGAATGCATAGCATATGAAGCACATAGTGCATATAAGCACACAATGGCCTTAGTAAACCCTTACCTAAAACGACACCGGTCTTGGAGCACGCTCCTATATTACTTGAGAGCTTTGACCAAATAATAACATACTAATAAAATAACCTTAACAAAATTCTAACTTTGCTAAAGACATAAAAATAATAGAGATATTATAAACCTTGTTAATATAGGGTTAAATACTTTGCCCTAATAATAATAATGGTACTAATATAATAATATCAAAGATAATAAAATAATATCAATGAGAATATAAATAATAATAACAATAATAATAATAATAATAATAATAATAATAATAATAATAAAGCTTTATCAACAATACTAATGGTAAAATATTTGCATTAATAATAATGGAATAAGAATAATAGAAATTCGAAATATAAAATAATAATAATTATACTTATAAAATATTAATATTAATAATAGTAATAAAAGAAATAATAAGGGGAATAATAATAAAATAGAATTAAAATATAATAAGGCTTCAGCCTTCAACATAAATAATAATAAAACAATACTACTACTAATAATAATCATAAAACATATTAAGAATATAAATATTAAGAATAATAATAATGGTATTTACATGTAAATAATTGAAATAAATTAAATCAAGGCTTATAATAATATGGAAAATGGTTGAGAGAGTCTAAGGTTCAACCTTAGGCTGGTGGGGATAGGCGGCACCGGCGGTGGTGCACGGCGGCGGCAGTGGCCGGAAAAATAGAAGAAAAGAGGGAAAGATGGATGTTGGGAAAAAGATAGGGAGAAATTGAGGTGAGGTAAGAGGTGTTTATTGTTGCCCAGGAGGAGAGGAACAAAATGATGGTGGTGGTGCAGCCAAAGGTGGCGGCGCACGGCGGCGCACGGTGGTTTAAGGCTTCGGGGTCAAAATTCTGGCGAAATGAGCAGCCAACTTTGCATGTTTATGGAGGCTCGTGCAAGAAGAATCAAGAGGTGAAAATGGTTTAGTTAATTAGATGAACTTTCAGGGAAGAAAATGGAATGTTTGGGTGGCGCTGAGGTTGGCTAATGGCGGTGAAATCTGCATCTAAAGTCTCGGTGATGAACAGCTCTCACCGAGGGTTTTCGGGGAAGAAAATCTCCAAAACTCTTACAATCAGGCTTTTTATAGATTGTAGATGGTATAATAGGGTTTTGGGTGTCGGTAGGAAAGCATTAGATGTGAGAATTTGGGTGGCCGGTGGTAGAAAATGGTCGAGCATCGTTTGGTATGCCTCGAATTTTCGCGAGGCTGGGGAGAAGGAACGGGTGAGAGATAACGGACGAGAGTTATGCCAATTTATTCCTAGAGTTAAGAGGGAGACAATGAGGCAAGAAACGGCCGGTATTAATCACCGTAGGCGGAGAAGCCATTGATGGCGGCCAACGTTGCAGCGTCGTCGACGACGGGGAAAGGAGGAAGAAGGAGACGACTGGCCGGGCGGTTCGCGAAGGAAAAAGAAAGAAAAGGAGGAAGAACCGGGAGGTTCGGGCGCGGGCGGTAAGGTTTTAAATGAAACGCTGTGTGCCAAGGAAAAGAGAGACGGAACGCAGCGCATAGAGGGGCGGAAGAAGGGTAGGAAGATGCTTAAATGAAACGACGAGCTTCGACGTAATATGGAACGAAACGCAGCGTTCCACGGGCGGAGGAAGGATACGCGGCGCGGGCTAGGCTGCGCCGAAGAAGAAGAAGAAAAGAAAAAGGGGAACTGGGCCGCGGTAGGCCCAGTCGGGGGAAAAAAGGAGAGGAAAAAGGAAAAGAAGAAAAAGAAGAAAAAAGGAAAGGAAAAAGGAAGAAAGAAAAAGAAAAAGGGAAAAAGGAAAAGGAAAAATAGTTAGGTTAGGGACAATTAAATTAATCTGAAAATTTATAATATTTAAAAATAATAATATTTAAATAAAATAATATTTAAATCTCCTTTTTAGGCTAAATTAGGATTTTTAAAAGATTTTCCATAAATTCCATTTTAATTAGCAAAACACCCTAATTTTTTTCCATTAAATTATTTATAAAAATAATATTAATTTGGAACTATTTTCTCCTTCTTATTTTAAATAAAATAATTTATTTAGTTAATTCCCAAATTAAAATCTTTAATTAGTTAAAATACCCAAATTACACCTAATTAAAACACTTATAAATTTATTCTTGATTTTCCCTAATTAATTTCCTTTTATTTTAAATAAAATAATTTACTTAATTAACTTTTATTATCAAACCTCATTTAAATATACTATTTAAAATTAGGAATTTTTGGGGCATTTCACAAACTCCAGGAGGTGTAGGAGCGTGCTCCAAGCCCGGCGCCGATTTAGGTAAGGACGTAACTAAGGCCACCTATGTGTATTGCATGTTTTACCTGTCTAGTATGCATTGTGCAGTTGTATGCTATAATCTGTATGTTATCTGTGTATTTATGTAGCGCAGCGTGGAACCGAGGTATGTTCTCGTGCTCTTTCTGTATGTACTAATATGGTATGGTACAAAGATGATGTGATGTGATGTGACCCCTACGACATGCATGCTAGGTGTTTTGATGAGGAGTTGTGGAGTGGGGACTTGAAAGAGAAAAATAAGCAATTAAGATAACCAAGGGGAAGTACGCTGGTTAACGTAGGTATGGACGGCCTAGGTAATCTGTAATCTGTGAAATGATGAGAAAAAGGGGAATTAAACAAATGAAAGAGTGGGAGAAGATAAGGTTGCATGGGAGAACTAGGGTTTGCATGGGAATGATAGAGTTGGCATGGTGGAAATGATAGGGTTTGCATGGGGAGGTTAAGGTCTGCATGGGGGCAAACCTTACATATGAAAAGTTACTTTGGGACGTGGGGAGGCTAATGGAAGGTCTGTTTGGGAGTCTGGAGGCCCAAGGTGAAAAATAGTACGTAGGGTCATATAAGGGTACCTAGGGTTTGGGAAGGAAACCCTAATTTGAGAAGGTGGAAAAAGAAAAAGGAAATAATAAGAATAGATGAGGAGGAGTGAGGTATGAGGGAGAGTTGAGTCTGAGGGTCATGATTTGGGTTTCCAATGCGAGAAATGTGTTAAGTATGATAATTACAAAGGGTGTTTAGTGGCCTAATATAAGCGCAGGAGATAGCTCGGTAACCTAAACCGAGTAAGGTTATAGCTAAGGCTGAATGTGTGACATGTGTCCTACGTGCCATGGATGTTCTATATGATTTATGTGTCGTGGTCTTAAATGCCATTATTCTAACTGTTTCATGTGTGGCGTGGCTTGGAATCGAGTCGTGTGCATGTGCCCTTATTTGTATGTGATAGTACGACTATGTCATCGGTTTTGATGTGATGTGTTGAGGCCCTCTAGCCATGCATGACATGGGTGATATTCTTTCGAATAAGACACGTTAAAACACTAATTACTTACAGAGAAAGATGTTGAGCCGAATCCAGACCGGTCCACCGGCTATAATAGTGGCAGGGTATCTTACCCTCGCGACTGTTCCATCGGCTATAATAGTGGCAGGGCATGTGCCCTCGCGACCGTTCCACCGGCTACAATAGTGGGGGATTTCGTGCTCAACAAACCAAATGTAAAAGTGATAAGACATGGAAAGATACTAATATTTACAGTGGAATACCTTGTGAGTCGGGGCCAGACCGGTCCACCGGTAAATAATAGTGGCAGGGTATATTACCCTTGCGACCGTTCCACCGGCTATAATAGTGGCAGGGCATGGCCCTCATGACCGTTCCACCGGATATAATAGTGGGGCTCCCGCACTCACATGGATCGATAAAGACTATGATGTGAATCGTTATAATTATCTGAGATCTTATGAGAAAGTTATCTGATTCGTAACTAGCATTGTTCATCTGTGTTATTGTTTATTATTCACATGCTATGTCTTCTTGTTCATGTATTTTTGTGTATGTGGGCCTTAGTGCGTCTGTTCCCTTACTCAGTACGTAGCGTACTGATCACCCGTTTCATGGGTGCTGCTCATTCCCACGAGCAGAGGACCCGTTTAAGTTTTGCAGGTAGGGGACGATATTTGTGGCATTTTTAGGATTGAGAGTTGAGTCTGGATCTAGCTTGGGGGTCGAGAGTGACGTGGCCGGAGTGTTTCCCCTATCTTGTTTCTTTGCATTATCGTACTTTATCATTCCGTTATTTCAATTCCTCTGACATTTGGAACTTTAAATTGTATTTCAGAATGTAACTCTAGACTTTCACACTCTGATTTCCTTAACACTTATGCTTTACTAATGATTTGTTTTGGTTCTATTCTTTTTAGCCTTAGCACTTAGTATCGGGTCGATAGGCGTGAATCGATCTGGTACTAAGTGTGGCGGTAATACCCCCGGATTTACAGTTTATTTTCTTGCTTCCGCTAAACTCCTTTAAAAGTAAACGAAATTTTTTAGTAGTAAATTTGGGGGTGTTACAGCCACTCTCTCCTTCACCCTTCCTCCTCCACCACCACCTTCGGCCACCACAGCAACCGCCCCTACGCTGCCCCTTTTGTTGCGCCACTACCACCATTCCGACCCTCTCAACCCAAATGATCCACCACCACCACAACCACCCTCTCACTCCCCCTCTTCTACCCTATAAATCCATCTCTCCAACTCCACTTCCTCCTCTACTGTTGCCGCCGCCTAGCCACCACCACCCTAGGTTGTGCCCTAACCTCCCTGACCTTTGAAAATAATTAATGTAATTATTATTTAATTTTATTAGTATTACTACTACTACTACTACTATTATTATCAACTTAGGTACTATTATTACTAATGCTATTATTAATATAATTATTCAAAACCTTATTATTATTATTATTACTAAGATTCAAAGTATTATTATTATTATTATTAAATTTGGCCCTATTATTACTAATGTTATCATTATTATAATTATTCGAACCCTTATTATTATTATTATTATTATTATTATTAAGATTCGAACTATTAAAATAGTAATAATAATATAATATTATATTATTATTATTATTATCATCATCATCATCATCATCATTGTTATTATTAACTATCATAATATTACTATTACTACTACTATACTACTACTACTACTACTACTACTATTATTATTATTATTATTATTATTGTTATTATTAATATTATATTATTATTATTATTATATTGTTAATATTAAATCATTATCTTTAGAAATATATTGCTAATAAATTAACATGGACCAATATAACTACTGAGACTTATTACTAATAATGGTATGATTAGCTACCTATAATACCTTATTTTTACTTATAAAACTACTGTTATTATTTAACTAATATATGATAATAGGAATAATGATATTATTGGTTATTTAATATACTATATTATTACTTATTACTTATTACTATACATACTACTCTACTACTTATTATTGCTATATTATTGCTTATTATTTATATATATCTTATGTTATGTTATTTTATATTATTATTTTATTTATTATTTTAATATTATTCTTATTATTATTATGTTAGTACTAAATTTATTTTCTTACTTATATCTAACTACTTAACTAGATAACTATTATGACTATATTTTTTTTAAGGTAATATAGCTACCTTGAGAATAATACCCTTATTTTTACTTATATACTATTATTATTATTTATTACTTAACCTAACTATGTAATATATAAATTAAGTATTTATTATATATTATTAAGGTAACTTAGTAATTCCCTCTTATAGTGAACCAAGTCAAATCCTTAAGGAGGCGTAGGAGCGTGCTCCAAGCCCGATGTCGTATTAGGTAAGGATGTAGTTAAGGCCTATTATGTGTGTTATGTGCCTTATATGCCATGTGTTATGTTATGTTGTGTACCTTATGTTATTATGACTGCTTACTTGTAACGCAGCGCGAAGTCGATGTACGTTTATGTGACCTCCTTATGGCATGTGTAAAATGATATGTATATTGTGTTTGTAGTGTTATGTGATGTGACCCTCTAGAACATGCATGCTAAAATGTTTTAATGACATGGTATGGGGTAAAAGGATGAAAAGAGGGGAAAAGGGAAATGAGTTGACTAAAGGGAAGTGAGAATGACCTAATTATCTCACGAGCTATGAAGGGACAAATAAAAGGAAAATATGGGCAAAATAAGAGAGAGTGGAGTGAATCTTGCATGGGGAAGTCTAGGGTTTGCATGAGATAGACGGTGTTTGCATGGGGATGATCCTTACGTATGAAAAGTTGAATTGAGGTCTAAGTAAGGTGAGGGAAGCGTTTTTTGGGTGATTGGAGTCTTTGGGTAAAAAAAAGTACGTGGGTTGGTATAAGGGTACATAGGGAGCTTGGTTAGGGTTTGGGAGGAAAACCCTAAGTGGAGGAGATTGTGAAAGAGAAAAATAATGGAGAGGAGTGGAATATGGGAGAAGAGTGGAAGGATATCACATGGAGGGTAAGTGTGGGTGTCATGTGGAAGAGGGGATGGTAGGTGAGTAATGGAGAGATGACATATGAGAAAAGAGAGGTGTTAGGGTTTGGGGTGGCCAACTAGGGTTTCATGGTCACATGTGTAAAATGAGAAGTAAGGTGAAATGCTTAGGGTTGAACCTAAGGGAGAGGATGAGTTGGGGATAAAGGAACATGAGTTGTGTGGGATAGAGAAAGGATGGGCCATATAGGTCAAATTAGGGTTTTCAGGAAAAACCCTAGAGGGCGATAGTGAGTTGATATAAAGGTACAGGGATGTGGGCTTCGACCCACACCCGTTGGAGTTGGGTATTCATGGTAAGTAAGGAGAGGAGGGAAGAGATGTATGGATGTGTTAGGAGGCACAAAAGCCCCAAGATATGGGACACGCCCCCTCTCAGGGTCAGGGGAATAGGAGTAGACGAACTGTGTGAACGGGTAGTCCAAAGGACATGCATGTCAATGGTGGAAATATTTATCGAATAAGGCACGAATAAGATACTAACCATTTAAAGAGGATGATTGTTGAACCGATGAATAATAGTGACCAGGAGCCAGGGTGCCCTGGAGACCGTTCTACCGGTGAATAATAGTGGTCAGGAGCGTTCTACCCTGCATGTTTCTGGTCCACCAGCTATGTTAAACCTTTGAAAGATATTATCTACTTACAATAAAACACCATGAGAGTCGGGGCCAGACCAGTCCACTGGTAAATAATAGTGGCCAGATGCCTTGTGCCCTGGAGACCATTCCATCGTCGAATAATAGTGGCCAAGTGCTTTCTGCCCTGGGTTTTTTCTGATCCACCAGCTATAATAGTAGGGTTCCTATACTTGCATAGACTTATAAAGAGTATGGTGTGAAATTAGTATATTGACTAGAGATCTAATGAATAAGCTTAACCAGACTGTAACATGGCCTCTACTATCTACATTACTTGTATGTTTATCTGTATGATCATGCTTGTATTATATGTTGTTCTGTGTATGGCCTTAGCTGTATGGTTACCTTACTTAGTATGCAGCATATTGACCACCGCTTCATAGGTGTTGCTCATTTCCATGAGTAGAGGGCCCTGCTTAGTTTGTGCAGGTAGGAGATGCCATCTTCGATGCCTATGATTCTTATGAGGCATTGGGTGGTGCTGAAAGTTGACCTTTGGATTTGGCATGGGGGCCCAGGAGCGATGTTGGTCGGACTCTCTTTTACTTCAGTGTACTTATGTATCGTTTTATTTCGGTTTCGTTTTATCATACTGTACCTTTTATCCCTCGTGGGAACTTTGATTATGTACTCTATTGGGCTGTAATAACTTTTAATGAGCAATCTGATTTCCGTGTTATGAATATTTTAGTTTTCTATAGATCTCTATTTTAAGTGTGTTTTAATGTTCTTATGAATCTATCCTTAGCCTTATGGTTAGTACGAGACTGGTTGAGGCTGGGCTTGTACTGATCATGGCGGTAGCACCCCCATGCTTGTGTTTATTTTAATTAAACAAAAATTTTCAACTATGATTTTGGAGGTGTTACACTAATAGTGTAATAACATATTTCAAAAAATAAGAAGTACCTACAAAGAAAAGTTCAAGCTTCTAATTTTTTTATTAAAAAAAAAAGATAAAACATAATATAAAAGAACAATTATAAATAAAAACATCAAAAAACTAATAGTGTAATAACATATTTCAAAAAATAAGAAGTACCTATAAAGAAAAGTTCAAACTTCTAACTTTTTTTATCAAAGAAAAAAAGATAAAACATGATATAAAGGAACAATTATAAATAAAAACACCATAAAACTAATATTGTAATAAAATAATTCAAAAAATAAGAAGCATCTACAAAGAAAAGTTCTTTATTAAAACAAAAAAGATAAAACATTTTATAAAGGAATAATTATAAATAAAAATATTTAAAAACTAATAGTGTAATAAAATATTTCAAAAAATAAGAAGAACCTACAAAGAAAAGTTCAGACTTCTAATTTTTTTTATTAAAACTAAAAAGATAAAACATAATATAAAAGAACAATTATAAATAAAAACATCAAAAAACTAATAGTTTAATAACATATTTCAAAAAAAAAAGAAGTACTACAAAGAAAAGTTCAAACTTCTAACTTTTTTTATGAAAACAAAAAAGATAAAACATGATACAAAAAAATAATTTTAAATAAAAAACACCATATTACTAATATTGTAATAAAATAATTCAAAAAATAAGAAGTATCTACAAAGAAAATTTCTTTATTAAAACAAGAAAGAGAAAATATAAAAATATAATTATAAATAAACATACCAAAAAAACTAATAGTATAATAAAATAATTCAAAAAAATAAGGTGTTGCTAATACTACCTACTAACCAAATTTTTTATTGACTTCAATTCTTCAACTACTAATGTCTGTTAATCTTTCAACCTAAGACCAAATCAAAATAATATTATTCAGACAAGTTTTTATAAGTAATTTAAGCATTAAATGTTGATTATATAATTTATATTAATATAAGATTGAATTTTGGAACTTCCATGTCGAAACCATAAACAATTGTCATATAACATATCTAACTAACCATTAGTATATAAACCTTCTATTTCAATACACCATGTTCCATGGACATAGATAAAAGGCTTGAGTGACCAACATCAACACTCTTAAACCTATTTTGGGATTGAAAGAAGATGTTGGTTGTTATCAGATTGGAGAACCTCTACATGATCATAAGATTATCTCAAATATCAAGAGAGCAATGGATGTATGCGGGCTAATAATGGACATGGGCCATCAAGGAAGGCACTAAATAATTCAAAGACATCTATCATCAATTCATCATATAACCAACCAAGTGAGAGAAAAAAAAAAACATAATTTGGTGGGTTTTGATTGGATTCATTTTAAATCAGATATGTAATATAATGGGTTCATATTTGATACGATTCAAATACATTTGGTTGTTCCAATTCAATTTGATTTGGTTCTAGGTTGTACCTCCTTTCAAATACAAAGCAAGCAATTCCACTAGTTGGCTTACAAGATAATAAGTAAAAAAGCGAAGAATAGTCATTTGTATGTGCAAGAATCATATATGAATGGGAAACATGATAATAATCCCTTTAGTACTGCTTGGTAATGGTATGCTATAGGAGGTTTAGTTATGTAAGAAGGTAGATTTGGATGTTATTGAGTATTGTAGTTTTTGAGAATTTACATTTGAAGTAGATGGATGTAAATACTGCATTATTACATGGTAATTTGGATGAGGAGAAACACATGTAGAAACCACATAGATACAGTGTTCCAATTCATAAGGGCTTAGTCCATAAGTTCAATAAGATATTGTATGGAATTAAGTAGTCACTAAGATAATGATACTTCAAGTTTTATGGATTTATGCATGAGATAAGTTTTAGATGAAGTGAGCAAGATCATTATTACTACTTTAAGAGTTCTAGGGGATCTTTTATCATCTTATTACTTTATGTAGATTCTATGCTGATTGCAGCTACTAGCATGAAAGCCCTTATAGACTTAAATTTGACGTTGTCTTAGAGATTTTAAATGAAGGACTTTGGTCATATAAAATGGATACTTGGCATTAGAATTTCAAGGGACACTTTAGAAGGGACCTTAGATTCATCTTAAAGTGATTACATTGACAAGGTGTTTTGCAACCTCACAGAGTCACAATACACACACACACACACATATTGACATATCTATATATATAGTCTTTGTGTGTACATATATGAATAAGAAAGAGTTAAAGAGAACAAAAACAAGTCTGTGGACATACACACACACATATACATAGTCTTTGTGTGTACATAGTCTTTGCTCGATTTGGCATATACACACACAACTTGTGGACATATATACACAAAATTTGAATCGGAAGGAGTCAAAGAGAATAGAAATAAATCTTCGGCATATAAATGAAATGGAATGGAATTATGATAGATTCTTCACTTGAAATTGACAATCAAAATAAACTAATTCATAGTCAATCTCGTTCCATTTTTTTTAGCTTGATTAGAAAGAAATAAACAAAATCAAATGAAATTTTACTTGAACAAGAAGACGACTGGAAGATAACTAGAACGAAATCAGAAAATTGAACATAAATGACTTGAAGAAGAAGAAGACTTGAACATAAATTTTACCTGAATGAAAATATGATAGATTTGGATCTGCAAGGTGACTTGTGACTTCAAATTGAACAAAATTAGCTAAAGACCTATAAGACTTGAAGTTAAAAATTAATCATCTAAAACATCTAAAAATGTAAGATGAATGAAGAAGGAAGAATACATACCTGTTGGCCTGGGGGCGAAAGTGACGAAGACTACGAGTCTGTGATGAAGAAGGATAAGGGAATCCACTATCGAGGAACAATGAAACTCAAGAGGGAGGATGGTAGGAATAATGAGGATGTTGATTGTTGACGAGTGACGAGCGACGAGCGGCGAGTGACAAGAGGAGATGAGAGACTGAGTTTGAGAGCATGGTGGATTGGAGGAGCAACCGAGTAGGACGACCGTACGAGTAGTGAGGCAACTATGAAGAAAGTGAGAAGTGAGAACGACTGAACAAGAATGAGATTGAGAGGTTGAGGGGCGAGTAGAGAGGCATAGGCACGTGCGTAGAGAAATGAGTTGTGGACTTGTGGGACTGTGGGGGCGGCGTGGGCAGGAGAAATTTTCTATTTTAGGGGTATATCAAAACACAATGTTTTAATATAAAATGTTGTGTTTTAATTTGAAACTTGAACTTATAATTGAACTCATAAATGAGCTTTTAACGAACCGATTTTAAGCCGAGCCTTAAACGAATTCTAAACGAGCCAAGCTGAGCCAAACATACCTAAGATCAAGCTCGACTCGTTTAATAAATGAGCCAAATACGAGCCTTAATTAAAGCTTATTTAACTAAATGAACGAACTCAAATGAGCTTTTAAGGAGCCTAACTTGAGCCAAGCTCGAACTGACTCAGCTCATTTATAGTCCTACTTGAGAAGCGTTCAACAATGTCCTCTTTCACCACCTTGTCAATTAAATAAATCTTATAACAAGCATCATCAATTAGAGGAAATTTCATAGAGTTAGATAAATTAAATTCAACTTTCTCACTCCCAACAATTAAAATAAGCCTTATATTTTTAACATCAATGATAGCTCTAGCTGTAGCTAGAAGAGGCCTACCTAGAATGATAGGAATTTGAGAATCTTTCTCAATTTTTAAGATAACAAAATCAACTGGTATGAAAAACTTACCGGCCTAAATAGGTACATCCTTTAATATACCTACCGGACATCTCACTGATCGATCTGTCAATTATAAGGAGATGGTGGCGGGCTTTAAATCTCCTATTTACAACTTGTCGTATACTAACAATGACATTAGACTCACACTTGCACCCAAATCACATAAGGCACGATTAATAGAAATATTGCCAATAATGTAAGGAATAGAAAATGAACCAAGATCATTTAACTTAGGAGGCGACTTATTCTAAATAATAGAACTACATGCCTCTGTAATAGAAACCGTTTCATACTGCTCCAACTTTCTCTCGTTGGAAAACATATCCTTTAAAAACTTTACACATGCGGGCATCTAAGAAATTGCTTCAACAAAGAGAATGTTAATATGCAACTTTTTTAATATTTCTAAAAACTTCCCAAATTTTTTTTCAAGTCTATCCTTAGTTAACTATTGAGGGAAGGGTAGGGGAGGCTTATAAGGTGTAGATGGAACATATTTCTCAACCTTTTCCTTTTAATTATTAGTTTTCTCCTCATCAATTATAGGGTCCTCGATATCATTACCTAAACTCTCATTATCACCCGTCATCTTAGGTCATTCTATCTCATTTCCACTCCTTAAGGTGATGACATTAACTTAATTTTTAGTATTTGTTTTGGGTTACCCTAGAAATGTCCTAGAGGGTTTAGAAGATGAGCTAGCTTGTTGGGCTACTTGAGTGATTTGGTTTTCTAGCATCTTGTTATGTGTAGTAGTGAATCAACCTTAGAAGCTAGAATTTTAACAACATAACTCATGATTTGGTTCTAATGTCTAAACTCATTAGTTTGTTTCTTAAACTCTTCATTTTATTTTGTCTAAGACATCACAAAATTCTCCATCAATGTTTCCAAATTGGACTTTTGGGTAGGAGGATAGAGAGGTCTTTAACTCTGAAAACCTAGAGGAGCATAATTAGATTGAGGCATAAGATTTTGTGGAGGATTACCATAAGATAAATTTAGATGATTCCTCCACTTGAGAGTGTTGGAAAAAGGGCCCCTTTTTACTTAAAATTATTCACATAGTTAGTATACTCATTGACACTCAATTTGGGGGAAACAGATGTTTCAACTTGACGCTCTAATGCTGTATGACCTATGATGCAACACATTTCACATGATTCTGGGTTAGTATGAGATGCTAAGGCATTAACATTTAATTTGTCAACTCTTTTGAATAGAATACCTATGTTAGATGCAATATTATCTAGTGCATCAACACCATACCTCTCGGTCTTTTGGGTAAAGAGCACTCACCCTACCACTGGAAATGATTCTGAAACATATATTCATTGAGTTGTCATGCCTCTCGCACACTCTTGTTCATTAGTGCCCCACTTGTTGTGGCATCAATAGTCATCCTAGTGTTGTAGAGAAGACAATTGTAGAAGATGTGGACAATCAACCGGTCTTATAGTCTATGGTGTGGACACATCCTCAAGACGTATTTTTACCTCTCCTATGCATCATATAATGATTCCCCTTCCTTCTATGTAAAGGTTGTTATCTAATTCCTCAGTTGATTCATCTTGCTTGGAGGGAAGTACCTAGCAAACAATGCTTGTGAGAGTTGATCCCATGTAGTGATGGAGCCAGGAGGAAGTGAATCTAACCAAGCCCTTGCCTTGTCCCGTAATAAGAAAGGGAACAACATTAGCTTGATAGCATCGTTTGATACTCCATTCATCTTCAAAGTATCGTAATACTCCAGAAAGATTGAAATGTGTAAATTTGGGTCTTCTGTTAGGTTGCCACCAAATTAATTTTGCTGCACCATATTAAGGAGTGCAAGCTTCAACTTAAAATTGTTGGCGGCAAAATTTGGATTTCTAATACTGGATTGCATTTTATATGCATTAGAATATTCAAACTCCCTAAGATAGTAGTTATGCTCCTCTCCTCCATTTGTTTTAGCCATAATTTTGGAGGTTATGCTTAATTCACTCAAAGTTCTCTCAATTTCAAGATTCAACACAACTAGAGGTCCTAAACGAAGATATTGCATATAAGGCCCCTGAAGATAGAAAACAACAAACCATCAAGGAAGAAAAGAAAAGCACAAAAGCAAATAAAAATAAGAAAAATAAAAATATAGTCTAGCTTAATAATAAAAAAATCAATATAAACTGGCTGAAGTCATTGGCAACGGCGCCAAAAACTTGGTGGGCGCTAATCCGCAAGCGTACGGCTTTGTTGTAGCATGCCAAAGTTGTATCCACAGGGACTTTGTAATTGATAACTGATTTTTGTTATTTTAGATATCTAGATCGTCATGGAGTGAGAATATGGAAGTAAATAATGAACAAAAATGCAACGAATAATACATTATAGATTCTAAAATAATAGATATGAAACCTAGGATTGAACTTCAATCTCGTTTTTAATATTCAATAACTAATTAACAATATATCATAGAATAGTTCAAAATTACTATGAACAATCGGTTTAGTGTGATTCACTAGCCTCTTTCAAGTTCTATTAATGTATCTAATATAATTCATTGACTACTTTTGTGACTAATAAATTGGATTAAATCTATTAAATGCCACATTTTAAAGAATCAAACATTTACCTTTGTGATCATTTAAATTCCTGTTTGTATATTAATTTTTGACATTGATTTCAACCTTTCAATTATAGTCAACGTCTATATAAGTTAAATTTTATCAAACCCGACTAATAATAATAACTCCTAACATACGAAACAACACATATGAACCATATATACGACATATACTTTGACTCATCATATTCATACCAAATAGAGTATAGTTAAATCCTAGAAAAAGGAAGTAATCACTCATGGTTTGAAAGAAATGCAGAAAATAAATAAAAACAACATACATATTGTAGATATAATAAATAAAAAATATATAATGGACAGATCAAATCGTAGATTGAAGATAAAATAGGTTAACTGCAGAGTTGAGGTACACACTTATCTACTCTTATTTTTGTAGAATAAAATTTGCATATGAATTCAAAATAAACTATATGGAATTGTTTGCTTAGGAAATAATGGAGAAAAATCAGCAGTCCCCATAAATTCCTATTGTCAAAGCCCCTTTTTTTCCCTCCTCACTGCAAAAAAAAAAGCCAAGTAGAAAAGAACGTATGCATAGTGGTAACTGTCTGCTACACAGGCTGGCCATGCAACTTCTTCTCTCTCGGCAATCTCGTATCAACATGGATATGCTGAGGCTATGCAAAGATTTTGATCGTGACATAGTTGTTTGATGGTTTCACGGTTGTGCAATAGGTTGTGCTACAGGCGTGCAACATTATTTTTCTCCTACTGATGGGTTAAAAGTTGCACGGCTATGCAACTGGTTGTGTTGTAGCCATGTAGCACCCATTTCTTACTCCTCTTGATTCCTTTGCTCCTCTTTTCATCTCCTTGACTTTCTTAACTTCTCTTATATTATGTAGGATTGATTATCTTCCTTCGACGCCTTTCATATTTAAATTTTTTCCCTGATTCCATGCACCACTTCCTTAGATTTATACATTTTAGCAAAATTTTCTATAAAAAAATTACTAAGAGAGCAGTAACACAAAAAAAAGAGGTTTGAAATATGATAAGTATCTTAATTTATGCCAAAAAAAATTACAAAAAATGAAGGCAAAGTAGGGTAAAAATATGGAAAATATTTGGTTTAGCAATTTACTTTACACTTTCTCAATTGATTCAATTTTTGGTTTTCAATCATTCTCTATTCATGTGACGGTCTAGATCCAATCCTTCTTCGATCTATTCCTCATTCCGTAACAAGTGGCATTAGAGTGGGTCTATTGGTATATGTTCCCATTCTAATTTTGCATTGGAAACCAAATTTAATATTAAGAAATTTGACATATCAGTTAATTTTGGTTTGTGGAAATTAAAAATGAGGATGATTTTGGGTTGGTGTAGTTTATATACTATGTTGGATGGAAATGTGAAGAATTTAGCTATGATTTTGGATGAAAAATGGGGTGAACTTGATTGGAAGGCTATGTCAGCAATTCGATTATACTTTTCAAATGAAGTTCTTTAGGAAGTTGCTAAGAAGATAACCGATGAAAGTCTTTAGCTTAAACTAAAATGGTTATACATGACAAAGAATGTTAAAAAATGTTTATTATTGAAGAGTAGATTACATGATCTTGATCTTCAGGAAGGTAATCCTTTAAAGTCTCATTTGGATGAATTTTCATCGATTGTCATGGATTTACAGAGTATTGATGAGAATCTTGTTATCATTCTACTATATTCTTTACCGCTATTATATAAGCATTTTCATGAAACCATCTTATATGGTCATGATGTTTTAACTCTTGATGATGTTAGAGATGCCTTAGTGCAGGGAGACATGATTGATATATAGTTGGCAACAAATTCTATTGATTCTCTAGTGATGGTTTATTTGTGTGTAGTAAAACCATAAAAAGAGGTTCTGGTTTTGTTCTAGGTGATGATAAGAAGAAGAGTCGATCTAAGTAAAGATAAAACAAAAATAAGACTTGTAATTACTGCCATAATAAGGGCCACATAAAATCTAAATGTTGGAAGCTTAAGAAAAAGAATTAATGTAATTCAGATCATGATGATAATAAAAATCTTATTGAAGGCGGTTTTGTGAGTGATAGTGGTGACCCTGATGTGTTGATTGCTACTACTAATAGGATTGATGATATAACTAAACAGATTATAAATTGTTGTTATTCATACTATATGTGTCCTTACTATGATTTCTTTTCTACCTATGATTCCATTGATGGTGGGAAAGTGTTGATGGGTAATATTGTTATATGTAAGGTCCTTAGCACTAATATTATTAGGATTAAGATGTATGATAGAGTAATCAAAACTTTATCAAATTTCCGACATGTTTTTTTTATCTCGAGAAGAGCATTATATCTTTGGGAACTCTTGATGCAAATGGGTGAAAGTTTTCAGGTACTAGTGGAGCTATAGCTATTAGTCGTGGCGCTTTGGTTCTTATAAAGGGTAAGAAAGTTGGGAGTTTATATATTTTGTAGGGTAGTACTGTTAATGGATTTTCCAATGTGTCATCATCTTCATCATTATATGACTTAGATGTCACTAGATTGTAGCATATGAGACTTGGTCATATGGGAGAGAAATGCATAGTGTCTTTTAGTAAGAGAGCACTCTTTTATGGAAAGGAGGTCAGTAAATTATAATTTGTAAACATTATTTGTATGGAAAATACAAGATGGTAAGCTTCAACACAACACCTTAAAGTAGAAAATAATCGCTCAACTATGTTCATTCTGACATATGGGATCCTTCATCAGTTGATTCTCATAATGGTGTCAGGTACTTACTGACATTTATAGATGATTACTCTGGGAAGGCATGGGTATATCTTCTCAAGCATAAGAACGATACATTTAATGAATTTGTTTATTGAAAAACTATGATTGAGAAATAAACTAGTCATTAGACTAAAGTTATACAAATTTTCTACAAAGTCCAAGGGGGTACGGGTGCCCAAGGCAACCATCCTTCAAAAACATGCCACTAACCCTCAAGGAGCTAAGAAAAGTTGGGTACCTAGAATGCTTTGTTGATTATTTTTTGTAGGGGACAAGAAGAAGAAGAAGAAGAGTGCATGTTTAATAGCAAATGGAAACACAAAGCTCATTCCTTACTTCTTGGTGTATTGTAAAGAGGTTTGCTTAATAATTTTTATTCTCCTTCATCACCATCTTAGATTCTTTTCAGGTGATTGACTTTTGTTTCTGTAAAACCAGGTGAAACTCTACTATTTGTTTCCATATCATTTCCATTGCTTGAGTATCTTTATGAAACATTGAATAATTTGTGCCTTATTACTATAAATATTTCAATTATGAAATTTCATGAGCTTTAATGTTATCTTATCTAAGTTATTCACATGAATATTGATACTCATAGATTTTTTTTCATGCCTCTGTGATTTGACATAGTGGTGTCTTGGTAATTCTCATTATGATCTTTCTCTTACTGTTGCTTTATACATACCCTTAGGTGGAGAATACTTCTTGATCATTTGTGCTTAAACCCTAAACATAACCTAAGGGGTAGACATGTCATATTTGTTTCAGACATGCTATTCCTTAATAATAATGTGCATAATTAATCTCCTTCGCTTCATTATAGCTATGATTTGTGGAAGCCCTTTTATTTTGTTGATGAAAAGAGGGGGAAGGGTGCAAAGATGTTAATGTGATAGTTTAATCATTGGAATACCATTCATGTGAAACGTTACTTTATTGGAAAATGCTACTCATATGATTATGTTGATTCAAGAAGAGGTATTGATTTTCACTTTCAAATCTCCATACATCATCTATCATGGTATAGGCATTTTTTTTTCTCATCATAAAAAAGGGAGATATTGTTGACCTCGTAGGTCAATCAGCCTTATTTTGATAATAATAAATGAGGTTTTGTTATCTATCTTGTTAGATTCATGTGTTAGATTCAATTTCATATTTTGAGTACACAAATCATGAAGGAATAAAAAATTATGTTCAAGAAACCTAGACTCAAGTTTCAAGAAATATGTTATAATCTTAGGTTTTATATGCATATGACTTATATATTGAGCACTTATAATTTTAAATGTTTTGATGTTTCTAATTATATTTAAAAATAATTTTTAAAGGTCTGAAAATGACATCATGCATCAAAAAATGTTTATAAGTTTTTACACAAAGTGATGTTTAAAGTAGTCCTTTCTTAAGCCCTTTTCCATCTTAATAGACTAGAAAAATTTACAATAAATTCCATAGACATTATTTTTAGGTGAATGATGCTTATTTGGAAAACTTAAGATGTCTAATTTAAATAAATAAATAAAAGATGACACTCAATTTCAGGTTTCGTAGCTCTAGTGTTTTTTTTCTATAAAGGTGCATGGTGATAAATTTGTTCCACGCATCGACTAGTTTGAATACTGATCGACTGGTCTAAGTATTTCTAAGATTTTCTTCCTGACAAAATTTGACCATTAGAGTACTTTTTGTACCCAATAGCTAGTGTTGAGTTCTATCATATTTTAACAATATAAATAAGATTTCTTAGACTTTAATAAACATTAATCAAGCTAGCACAACTCTTCTGAAATTATAATTTTCACATCTTATAAAGAATCAAATAGAGTTTTGATTTCACACTTTCAAATCTAAATCAAACTTCTCTAGTACTCAATTTAGTCTTCATATTTAGCTAGTTTATTTTTACACTTGTAATTATTCATCTAGCTTGTTTAATTCCCTCACATTTTATTATACACTTATTTATGAAGAATCAATTGTAAACACAACAACACTCTTCAAAACTCATTATTAAGAGGTGTTGTACATCTAGAATTTCTTGAGAGGTTATTGGATTTGTATATCCATAAGCCTAGAGAGGTTAACTAGCCTCAACAAAGGTGAAAATTATCTCTTATAGAGGTCACATAGATTGTAGGCTCATAAACCTAGAAGATTAATCATCATCAACACACAATAAAGGAAGATTTCAAAATCCAAAAAGAAAGACCTTTTTGTAGTGGATATAGATGTGCATTGGGTCCTTGAGCCACTATAAATCATTGTGCAAAATTTTAATTTCTCTTTATCTTTTATTCTACCCTATTCACCCCCTCTAGGGTGTTTTTACATCTTTTGAAAATATGGAACATCTATATTTCTCATAAAATGCGACGTAAAATATCAATATACCTAAATACAATTTCTCATTTTTATTATTTGCTAGTATTGAAATAATTTTGGCAATAATCTCAGTTGTTATAACTTTATTTATTTTATATTACTAATGTCCTTCACATTATTCTAAAATTCTTACATGAGTGCCAAAATAATGAAATTAAAATGCTTTTTTATTTTATTTAGGTATTCAAGTGAAAATAAATTAACTGTAACTATTGCTTACATAAATATTAAATATAAGAATCACTTATGAATATTATATCCAATATGAAAATACCTAAATAGATTTTTTTCATTTTTACTATAGCTAATATTAAAATCATTTTTGTACCAATCCCATTTGTTATTTGTAGAAATTACACAAGTAAAAGAAGTGAATGATTATCTATCCTTTATTTATGGTGAAATATTATGGCATAGAAATACTTTTGCAAACACAAAGTAAAAGGAAAAGAAATAAACAACAAACTATTACTAATTATGATTAATTATTAATTGCTATCTATTTTGGTAGATATGCATCTCAACAACTAAAATTTATAACTAAACACATTTATTCTAACAACATTGTCAAACAACAACAACAAATTATGCAAACAACAATAATGACAACTTTATCAATAATGCTAGATCTTAAACAATGAATTCTAGATATAGAAGCATGAATGAGCATGACCAATATAAAAAGTACTCTACCAACAACATATCTAGAATAATGCACCAGATCTAGAACAATAAGTCATAGCTGGGAAGCATGTAATACTAATAGAAGTAATTGCCTAAATGAGCATGGAAAAAGGAAAAAAAAAATGTAGTATCTTAGATGAGTAGATCAAGAAGCACAATTTGAATTGAGTAAAAAATCTCTAGTCTAAAGTCTAACTATCTTTTGTATTTGCTGCTATTTTTTATTGATTTGACTATCATTTGCTTCTAGATCTGCCATTTTATGTTTCAGTAAGGGAGATTTGCCTATCTTTTGAGAAAGCCCTCTTTGTTGTTCTAGGTCTCTCTAATTGAAAAGTGAATCCATTGAATGAGAGAAAAAATTGAAGGTGAAGTAGAGACGGGAGTAACAAGTTAGCTAAGGGAACATCTAAGTAATGAGTAAATACGAAGGAATAATTTTGTATGTTCAAATTTATATAAGCACATAAATCATAGATATACACTCAAATCAAGTAAGAAAACCAGATGATTATTAATCTTTATTTAGGATCGTGACATCCAATTTTTAAGTGGGCAAACCAACTAGGGGGTCACATGGCAAATTAAATTCTGAAAACCTACCACCAACTATAGAAAGAATGAAAATTGCATTTGGGCCATCCCAATAGACATATTCTAAAGGGGATTAAAAAAAAGTATGAAGACCTACCACCTCATTCATCTTATCCTTAGGTGCACACACCCTCTAATAGGGTCTGAAGAAACCTATAGAGTAGACAATGAGCCTTAACCTGATATAGCTAGCAAATAAATATATATCCACAAGAAAAAAGAGAAATACTATTGTCGATCTCCAACTTTAGAAGGCCAAAACCTGAAGGGCCAAAAACTCACTTTATATTCCACTTTAAGATGTGATATTTTAATTAAGTGTAGTCACACGATCCACCATATTAACTTCATTTTTTCCACTTTTCATAATGGGTATCTTTCCCAAATTAAGTAAAAATATACACACTTAGGGTCATCACTCCATTAACCAGCTAGAAAAGAATATAATAAAATAATTATCCAACCAGCACTTCAAATAAATAAATGAATGAATAAAATTCAGAGTTTCTTAGGGTCAAATTATACGCTAACATCAATAACAAAACTTAATTTAATCATATAAGATGCGAGCCTTGTAATATATTTATAATAAAGGAAACACTTTTATAAAATCAACTCTTTATAACTATATTATATATATATATATATATATATATAATTACAATATTATGTATATAAAATCAATCAAGAATCTACATTTATATTAAATTCATAATAAAAATAAAATACCATCCATGGTGTTTAAATATACAAAATTATAGATATACGAATAAGGTCACATAATCAGATAAGACCATTTATATCAAACAAGCGGGTAATTAAAATAGGCATGGACGCACATACACATATATATATCTACATATATAGGTTGAAAGTAATGTTATATGAAAAGAAACTCACACAATCCAACTTATTAGAGTATTTCTGAAGTACGATTAATCCACTTTTAATATTAATCAAAGGTAGCACACATACTTTATAAGTAAATTTATTTTATGGCCAAAGGTTCATGAATTAACAAACTTCCAATGTCTAAAATGATTAGTGGTATGATAAGTAGTCGATTAATAACCAAATTGTTGTAGTGAACAACAATTAACCAATTACTTAAGAATTTAGTCCCCCTCTCATGTGTGTCTATATATATATATACACACACACACACACACACAAACAATAATTCATATTGTATGATTATATAATAATAATAATAATAATAATAATAATATACCTAATTATAACTAAGAGAAATCTGGCAGTGGTGTCTAAGATTATACACACCCACATGACAGGTAATGCTCATCAATATCGTTCCATATATCAAACTTATGTAATTCATTGTGTCCGTGTATACATATATATTAGTTTACTAGTATTTGTATGACTATAATAATTATACACAAGCCTAACAGTAAATATATCAGGCATGTCCTCACAATTTGTTGACTAGTGGTGTACCACTATCATGAGAGCCAATAAGATAATTTCTCCTAGCCACAAGTAGGCTACACCATCACAAGTCTAACTTTGCTATGTATTCATCCCATTTCATCTATGATTTGATTCACTGTCAAAACTCTTACTCAGATGATTCTTACTGAATAGTAGACAAAAAGGGAATTTCAATCATTAGAAAGCAGGAATTGATTTCACAAATTTAAAAAATCCAAATTAAGAAATAAATTGCATGTTACTTGTATCAATAATATCAGATGAATGGATAGCTACCTCATGAAAAAAGTTTACAAAATAAAGTCTCTTCTCAAACCAATTGAGTCTACCATAAACTCCTTTTTCAAGACATTTTTTTATTTCCTTTTTGTGGGTTTTTGAGGTTGCGGCTACGCTGCTTTGAAAACACGGAAGACAGACAAGTTTTTATAATTGTTGTGGGTTAGGGTTATAGAGAGTATATTTTTTTAAACTTCAAGTTATTTACTAACTAAATATACTTTAAGTAAAACATTAGTTAGTAAAATATAACTCTTACCGATGTAGATCATCTACTAACAAACCCATATATTAGGCAAATCCCATCGTAAGCTATTAGTGTCCTTATTATTATTATTATTATTATTATTATTATTATTATTATTATTATTATTATTAATCAAAATTACAGGGTATTATAGAATAATAAATTAGAGCTTATGTGCAACTTAAGAGAGAGAGAACAAGCAAGGACGTGAGAGAGAATAAGGGAAAGTAGCAACTGTTTTGAGTCATAATTGAGTTTTAGATGACAATTTTTTAAATAAAACAATTGTTATCAGTCTTTATTTTTTTAAGGCAGTTCTCGTTATCTAAACTCTACCACATAAATAGAACACTTTTTTATGATGGTTTCTTGTCAAAACCATTATCAAAACTTTCCTACAATCCTGCCTTTAGCTTTTTTTCACTTTTGTGACGGTTTTGTTTTAATAGTTATTTATTGACTATTATTAAAACCTTATTTCATAGTAGTGAAATCAACACCCAAACCAAAATTATGCAATAATCATGTTACACTTAACTTCATGATTTCTTCTATAAAAAAAAAAAGCTTATCATGATCCTAAGGCTAATTTCGTGCTTTTAACCACATATTTTTGTTTGTTTTGCAATGAGCTTTATCGGTGAGGGTTGTTGGCAAAATGAATTTTTATGTTTTTCTAATATACTTCAACGACCATTGAATAATAGATAAAGCTTTTTTGTTACTATATATTTTTAGAATAATAGATTATTTAAGTACAGATATACTGAAAGAACCTCATTCTAAGCAGACTTCGTTTGAAATTTTAAAGATTATTGGTAATTATTATTTAAGTTTTTATAGCTTACAATTCTTATGTATAAATAAAATATTAACCTTCACTACTTCTTTTTAGATGGTATTTTCCAAACTTTGAATAATTATACCTTTATTATTCAATTTTAAGGTTTCATATGCAAGCTTTTCAATTGTACTTATTTAATCTATGCAATATATTATTGGGGAAATCTGACTATATTAGTATGTCATTTCAAATATCATGATTGTAAAGCTTCATAGCATTTAACCTTCCTTTCTTGGATCCTTGTTAACTCCATTACCTAATAGAACAAATTTTTATTATGGTTTCTTGTCAAAACCATTATCAAAACTTTCCTACAATCCTACCTTTAGCTTTTTTTCACTTCTGTAACGGTTTTGTTTTAACAGTTATTTATTGACTATTATTAAAACCTTATTTCATAGCAATGAAATCAACACCCAAACCAAAATTATGCAATAATCATGTTACACTTAACTTCATGATTTCTTCTCAGAAAAAAAAAACAAGCTTATCATGATCCTAAGGCTAATTTTGTGCTTTTAACCACTTATTTTTGTTTGTTTTGTAATGAGTTTTATCAGTGAGGGTTGTTGGCAAAATGCATTTTTATGTTTTTTCTACTATACTTCAATGACCATTGAATAATAGATAAAGCTTTTTGTTACTATATATTTTTAGAATAATAGATTATTTAAGTACAGATATACTGAAAGAACCTCATTCTAAGCCGACTTCGTTTGAAATTTTAAAGATTATTGGTAATTATTATTTAAGTTTTTATAGCTTACAATTCTTATGTATAAATAAAATATTAACCTTCACTACTTCTTTGTAGATGGTATTTTCCAAACTTTGAATAATTATACCTTTATTATTCAATTTTACAGTTTCATATGCAAGCTTTTCAATTGTACTTATTTAATCTATGCAATATATTATTTGGGGAAAACTGACTATATTAGTATGTCATTTCAAATATCATGATTGTAAAGCTTCATGGCATTTAACCTTCCTTTTCTTGGATCCATGTTAACTCCATTACCTAATAGAACAATTTTTTATTATGGTTTCTTGTCAAAACCATTATCAAAACTTTCCTACAATCCTACCTTTAGCTTTTTTTCACTTCTGTAACGGTTTTGTTTTAACAGTTATTTATTGACTATTATTAAAACCTTATTTCATAGCAGTGAAATCAAAACCCAAACCAAAATTATGCAATAATCATGTTACACTTAACTTCATGATTTCTTCTCAGAAAAAAAAAACAAGCTTATCATGATCCTAAGGCTAATTTTGTGCTTTTAACCACTTATTTTTGTTTGTTTTTTAATGAGTTTTTATCGGTGAGGGTTGTTGGCAAAATGCATTTTTATGTTTTTTCTACTATACTTCAACGTCCATTGAATAATAGATAAAGCTTTTTTGTTACTATATATTTTTAGAATAATAGATTATTTAAGTACAGATATACTGAAAGAACCTCATTCTAAGCAGACTTCGTTTGAAATTTTAAAGATTATTGGTAATTATTATTTAAGTTTTTATAGCTTACAATTCTTATGTATAAATAAAATATTAACCTTCACTACTTCTTTTTTAGATGGTATTTTCCAAACTTTGAATAATTATACCTTTATTATTCAATTTTAAGGTTTCATATGCAAGCTTTTCAATTGTACTTATTTAATCTATGCAATATATTATTGGGGAAATCTGACTATATTAGTATGTCATTTCAAATATCATGATTGTAAAGCTTCATAGCATTTAACCTTCCTTTTCTTGGATCCTTGTTAACTCCATTACCTAATAGAACAAATTTTTTATTATGGTTTCTTGTCAAAACCATTATCAAAACTTTCCTACAATCCTACCTTTAGCTTTTTTTCACTTCTGTAACGGTTTTGTTTTAACAGTTATTTATTGACTATTATTAAAACCTTATTTCATAGCAATGAAATCAACACCCAAACCAAAATTATGCAATAATCATGTTACACTTAACTTCATGATTTCTTCTCAGAAAAAAAAAAACAAGCTTATCATGATCCTAAGGCTAATTTTGTGCTTTTAACCACTTATTTTTGTTTGTTTTGTAATGAGTTTTATCAGTGAGGGTTGTTGGCAAAATGCATTTTTATGTTTTTTCTACTATACTTCAATGACCATTGAATAATAGATAAAGCTTTTTTGTTACTATATATTTTTAGAATAATAGATTATTTAAGTACAGATATACTGAAAGAACCTCATTCTAAGCCGACTTCGTTTGAAATTTTAAAGATTATTGGTAATTATTATTTAAGTTTTTATAGCTTACAATTCTTATGTATAAATAAAATATTAACCTTCACTACTTCTTTGTAGATGGTATTTTCCAAACTTTGAATAATTATACCTTTATTATTCAATTTTACAGTTTCATATGCAAGCTTTTCAATTGTACTTATTTAATCTATGCAATATATTATTTGGGGAAAACTGACTATATTAGTATGTCATTTCAAATATCATGATTGTAAAGCTTCATGGCATTTAACCTTCCTTTTCTTGGATCCATGTTAACTCCATTACCTAATAGAACAATTTTTTTATTATGGTTTCTTGTCAAAACCATTATCAAAACTTTCCTACAATCCTACCTTTAGCTTTTTTTCACTTCTGTAACGGTTTTGTTTTAACAGTTATTTATTGACTATTATTAAAACCTTATTTCATAGCAGTGAAATCAAAACCCAAACCAAAATTATGCAATAATCATGTTACACTTAACTTCATGATTTCTTCTCAGAAAAAAAAAACAAGCTTATCATGATCCTAAGGCTAATTTTGTGCTTTTAACCACTTATTTTTGTTTGTTTTTTAATGAGTTTTATCGGTGAGGGTTGTTGGCAAAATGCATTTTTATGTTTTTTCTACTATACTTCAACGTCCATTGAATAATAGATAAAGCTTTTTTGTTACTATATATTTTTAGAATAATAGATTATTTAAGTACAGATATACTGAAAGAACCTCATTCTAAGCAGACTTCGTTTGAAATTTTAAAGATTATTGGTAATTATTATTTAAGTTTTTATAGCTTACAATTCTTATGTATAAATAAAATATTAACCTTCACTACTTCTTTTTAGATGGTATTTTCCAAACTTTGAATAATTATACCTTTATTATTCAATTTTAAGGTTTCATATGCAAGCTTTTCAATTGTACTTATTTAATCTATGCAATATATTATTGGGGAAATCTGACTATATTAGTATGTCATTTCAAATATCATGATTGTAAAGCTTCATAGCATTTAACCTTCCTTTTCTTGGATCCTTGTTAACTCCATTACCTAATAGAACAAATTTTTATTATGGTTTTTCTTGTCAAAACCATTATCAAAACTTTCCTACAATCCTGCCTTTAGCTTTTTTTCACTTCTGTAACGGTTTTGTTTTAATAGTTATTTATTGACTATTATTAAAACCTTATTTCATAGTATTGAAATCAACACCCAAACCAAAATTATGCAATAATCATGTTACACTTAAATTCATGATTTCTTCTCAAAAAAAAAAAAAGAAAGCTTATCATGATCCTAAGGCTAATTGGCTTTTAGTCAACCACTTATTTTTTTTGTTTTTGTAATGAGTTTTATCGGTGAGGGTTGTTGGAAAAATGAATTTTTATGTTTTTTTCTACTATACTTAAACGACCATTGAATAATAGATAAAGCTTTTATGTTACTATATATTTTTAGAATAATAGATTATTTAAGTACAGATATACTGAAAGAACCTCATTCTTAGCAGACTTCGTTTGAAATTTTAAAAATTATTGGTAAATATTATTTAAGTTTTTATAGCTTACAATTATTATATATAAATAAAATATTAACCTTCAATACTTCTTTTTAGATGTTATTTTTCAAATTTTGAATAATTGCATCTTTATTATTCAATTTTAAGGTTTTATATGCAAGCTTTTCAATTGTACTTATTTAATCTATGCAATATATTATTGGGGAAAGCTGACTATATTAGTATGTCATTTCAAATATCATGATTGTAAAGCTTCATAGCATTTAGCCTTCCTTTTCTTGGATCCTTGTTAACTCCATTACCTAATATTTTTCAAAGATAATGGTTGTTAACAAAAGTGAAACGGCATTCCATACTTTAGATTTGGGTGATTATCTTCCACTTACCATCAATTGGTTCATATTTAAGCTAATTGATTTTTTTTAATTTAAATTATGGTATCGATATATGTATTTCAATTTGATTGTATTTATGATGACCTCCTATCTACTATGACATGGATGATATAGGTAAAATACTAAAAACTTATAGTTTAGTAGACTAAAAATTGATCTAACGTGGTCAATTCAATTAACAAATGTGATGGTTTGATGGTCTCATCACCCATAAGCTTATATAAACATCCATCACGAGTTGAAGTTGATAGGAAAAAATCTAAAATGGTTGTATATATGGGATTACAAAATTATGGGTTGATAGTCTCATCGCTCATCACTGCATACATATCACCATCATTATTATTTTATTGGAGGACCATCAAAAATAGTCTTATAACAAATACATTCAAACCTTCATTACCTGAATTCAGTTGTAGGGTCACCAATAATGGCTAAATGCTTTTCCCCCACAAACATAAAGGTGTGGAAACATATTATGACAATTATAGTGGAAGTTAGAAGTTTCACCTAATGATTTAATGGTCTTAAAGACCTGATACACAATTCGATCCCAAAGATCAAATGATTAAAATGTGATGAATACATTGTGTGCAATTCGATAAAGGGGATTAGATAATTTAAAGTCATTTGGAACTTTAAAAAATATGATCGATTAGGTTGAATGGTTAAAAATATCAAATTACTTAAGGGTAGTTTGATCGGGAAGATTAAACAATCTGACGGTCTTGAAGACCCAAGCACTTATTTTATTTTCACACTTTCTATTTATGAAATTTAATTCTTGTAATTTAATTTCTATAAATTCAATTATCATAAGATATAATTTTTTTAAATCACAAAGTAGTGGTGATAAATTTGTACAGAGTTCACATCCACTTTGATTATGACACCACGCGCTAGCATTGGTAGCAATCATAACCTACCATGGTAAGTTTCCTTTGTATCATCCCCAAATTTAGTACTTATAATTTTGTTTTGCGAAAGCATAAATCTCAAAATATCAGATGTTACTGCCACACTTAGCATAGTTTAATACAAAAATAAAACATTTTAAAGAAAACATAATAACATATATAAAGGTTATAGATAACCATCTTCCATACAACAATGCTAATCAAAATACAATAATGGACAAAAGAGTCAAAAGGGAAAATCAAATACAAAAAAGTTATCACCCAAAGGTACAATGCTAATTCACCCTAACTCTTAGACCTAAAAAACCCATTATGAGAATGGAATCCCCCAATGAACCCACTGATTCTTGCCACACTTATATGCTTCGTGCCATTTCATAACCCACATATAATCATCTACAAATATAGTATTAATATAATGTTCTCATAATGAGTAAATCACAACAACTTATAAGAGATAGCATGATCACATTACATATAATCACACAAACATCAAGGAACATGCTCAAAGCACAAAATGCATGCAATAACAAGATACAAATAACATGAGATAGCATATACAACATCAAAGCTTCATGCTCAACAACCAACATACTTAACCATTTCACATCCATCTCAAAACACATAATAACCATATTGTAACTTATGCCTAGTACGGTAGTGCACTAAGGCTCTACCAACCAACCAACCAACTCAATTCCAAATACCAAAGGTAGGGCATAGAGGTAAACAAAACCAACAATCCTAGACATACTAAGGCCATCAAACAAAACTACTTCCTTATTGTTTAGTTTACTTAAGGATAGAAAAAATCAACCCGAGGACACTGATTGTAATACCCCGTATTTTTTGAAATCCAATTTTATTAAGCTTAATTATTTTATTAGCGTAATTTGATGTAAATATTTAATTATTTTAATTTTGATTCATTTTATAGATTTATCGACAATTTCGACTTCATAATTGAATTTAATTAATCGTTGTCGTTGCGGATCATACTAGATAAATTCATTTACGACCATGATTTTATTGTATTCATATGATTTTGATTTTTGGTTAAAAATATGTATTTCCATTCATTCTCATATTTTGATTTTTAATATTTTAGATTCGTTTTTTATTATAACTTTATCGTGTGATTATGAATTTATTTTAGAGTTATATTTCGTTAATGAAATATATTATTTAAATTATGAAATTTTTGTTTAAAATAGTTAAATTTATTTTAATGATTTTATGAATAGAAAATATTTCCAACTTTGAATTTATTCGCTTTTGAAGTCGTTAAGATTTTTGGGAAGTTTAAAATTAAAAAGATCTTCGGAGCTTATTTATGGATTTCTTTCCGAAATTAATTTCCTTCCATTTTACCCTTTTTGGTTGCGGAAGACTTGCTTCGGAAATTATTTAAATTAATCTCGGTTTATTAGAATTTGATTTAAATATTTTCTTATGTGCTTTTAAATAATTTTTCGAGGTCTTATAATATATTTTCGTAAATAATATAGATATTTGCGTCGTTGGTAAATTCTTCCAACAAATATTTCCGAAATTCTTTATATAACTCTTATATCGATTTTAAGCATTCAGATTCTTGCGAAATAATTTTCGCTAAATAAATTTTAGATAAAATATTCCAATAATATTTTTTAGATGTTTAGTATTTCTTGTATATATTTAATTGTATTTAAATAAAAAAAAACTAAACGGTTACTCGACTCCCCCTCTTCTTTTCCTTTTCTCTCTTCTTCTCTCCCTTCTCTTCTCTTTCTCTTTCCCGACTGCCCTATTCTCTGCACCCTAACCCTAGCCCTCATCTCCTCCTTCTCTCTCCTCCTTTGTCAACCGTTGACAGCCACTGCAGCCACGATCGCCACCGATGATGCCACAACAAGCAGCAACCACAGCAGCTGCAGCCGAAGCCGCGCAGCAGCAACAGTCGGAGTAGGTCGACCTTCGGCGAAGCTTCTCCAGCCTCCACTTGTCCCGATTTGCTAATATTGTTTGGTATAAATTTATAAAAATCCTAACCCTTGTTTTGATTAATTGAGTATGAATTAGCTTATGATAAGCTAATTGATTGTGTAATTATGTATATATATATATATATATATATATATATAAAATATATATATTGTATGATTGATTTAGAGTGGTTAATTGTAGTGTATTTGGTTGATTTGTGAAATAGGATTTTTAACCGGGTTATGCCTGAATTTTTCAGATTCGTCCGATTAAGCTATTTTGGGTAAATTAATTTTACAACATGCTGTAAAATGTATCTAATTTCATGTCGAAACCGTCAATTTGAGAAATTTATGCGGAATTAATCGGAATTGACCTTCTATGTCAAAATTCGTGTGTAATAAAATTGGGTTGCATAATTGAGTTATTTCACTCAATTGATTTTATAATATCCTTTGAAGTGTATTTAATTTCATATCGGAAGTGTTGATTTGGGAAAATTGTGTAAAATTGATCGAAATTAGATTTTTATGTCAAAAATCTTGCGGGTGTAAATAGGATTGTGTAATTGGGTTGTTTTATTCAATTGATTATATAATTTACATTAAAATATATTTAAATTTCAATCCCAAACCGTTAATTTATATATTTTTGCAAAAATTGATTGGATTTATGTTCCGAGCTCAAAAACCCTAATTATGCTAAATTGGGTATTTCTTTTATTGGTATTGATCAATTAATTATATGATATGCTATAAAATATGTCTAATTGTATTTCTAAACATTCAATTAAATTAAATTAATAGAATTTAACCGAATTGTATTTTTGGGCCTAAAACCCTAGATTTCAAGTGAAATTATGCAATTGGTCATTTATATAGTTGTTTTTCTAAAATTGGATTTATAGAAATAGTTGAAATGATCCTAATTGCATTCTAATACCTTCGATTGGAGTTAATTGATTTGAATTATCCAAGTTTGTGTCTTGGGCTTTGAAACCCTAATTTTGGAAACCGATTGTCTTGAATTGACTACTCGGAAGATTATTTCATGGAAATTGATTATCTAGATTTATTTAAAATTAGTTTAATTGTACTCTTAAGCTATCAATTTGAGATAATAAAAGTTAATTAGTCGGTTCGTAGTTCGGGCATTAAAAGCCCTAATTTCTGAAGATGTTTTATAAAATTGATTATGATATGCTTCTTTTACCTAATTGATTTCCGGCTTTGATTTAAAATCATTTAAATTACATTTTTATCTTATTGGGTTGGATTTGGTTCTATGAAAATGGTTGGTTTGTCTTTTGGGTTGTAAAACCTAACTAGTAAATCATTTTCGAGAAAATAACTTACCTTCTATTGTCCTTTCACTAGCTTCCAAATTTATTTGAAATGCTTCAAGTGATATGTGTTTAACCCGATTGAGTAATATTTAATCTCAAATCTTAATAGAGCTATGCTAGCGAGTCTTACGATTTCTATTGGCGATCTAGGAAAGCATTATTTTGGATCCTCGAACTAGTGATCTCCCTCTCCCTCTTATCTTGCTTAGCTAGCTTCTGACTTAGGTAAGTCTCTACTTACCTCCACTTATGGGTGTTTCGTGAGGATGGACCCTTGTGCATGTGTGTTAAGAGGTGAAAGTTGTGTAACTCACATGGGTTGGTATGTCAAGCATATAATATGCCTTGTATGATGCTTTGTATACTCATGAGGTTTAAGTAATTCATACCTTGTCTTATTATTGAGCATGTTAGGGTAAAAATATGCATGATAGGACTATTTAACTCTTTTGAGGAGGATGAATGTAAGAGAATGTGCTTACATGTGTTGGAATGGAATTGCATTTTCTATTTAGGAGTATGATTGAGTAAAAGAGCATGTTACAAGCATGATTAAGTAATAAAGCATGTTAAGCTTGTTACCTTTAAGCATAGATAAGTGGAAGATATGTTAAAAAAATCGTAATATATATATCTTGATTAATTGATTGGAAAGCATCTTAATGTGTGGCATGAATAGTTTGCCAAGAGATGGAGCACACCTTATGGTTTTCTAGCTGCATGGTGTGTTATGAAATAATATGAATGAAAGTTGATAATTTAATTCCTCTCTCAGTGTAACAAAGTGTTCAATGTGTTTGAATCATGGTTCGGGGCTGGACATGTCCCTAAGTAATGTCCAAGGCTGAGCATGTCCCTAAGTAATGCTCGGGACTAGACATGTCCCTGAGTAATGTCCGGGGCTAAGCATGTCTCTAAGTAATGCTCAAGGCTAAGCATGTACCTAAGTAATGCTCGAGGCTGGACATATTCCTAAGTAATGTTCGGGGGCTAAATGGCCGATTGGTTTGGTTTGGCATTATCCATAAATGCACGATTGGTTTATTTGAATCTCTTATTGGTTTAAGATGTTTGTATTTGGAATTGTGTGGTCATGTAATGAATTGTCAATAATATGGATTAGTCTTACTTGAGGCGCATGAGCTACTTTACATTTCCGTCATACCGCACGTACATGTGTTAAGTAGGATGTTACATATATTTCACATGTTATTATGTGTGTATGGTAGGATTTATGATGTGGGTATTGAGTATGCATAATATTGTATCAATGTAATGTACCATGATTCAATATGCATTTGATGTTGTAGTTTATGTCTCTCCCATAAGATAGGGTAGTGGGATTCACTTAGTATTGGACCCGTACTGATACTACCTTGGTTGAATGGGTTCTGTGATAATCCACTGATGGTAGGGAGGAGACCTTTTGTGCAGGTTTGTGATCGGATATTATTGTTGGGTTGAATTCTTGGCTTGAGAGAGTAGGCAATCCAAAGTTTATCCCTCAAGATTTGTCTTGTTTAATTGTATTTATTTTTGGAAGTGTCAAATGTTGTATTTAAAATTTCAAGGGTGTTGTAATTGACTTTTAATTTCTCATACTCTGATAAGCTTTTAAAATCTAGGTTTATTTCATAGGTTTCACTGCTTTTTTAAACAATAATTTTATTCAATGAAATTGTTCACTTCCCATCTACATGTGGATATCTCCTTCTGGGATTTTATCCTCACTGCATAGATGTTGGTTGGATTTTGTTGGATAGGTTTTAGCCTTACATCTAGCATGAGATAGATGATGGACATTTATCTTGTGTTAGATATGGTCATAACATTCCCCAAATTCTATTTTAGCTTCTGCATCATTCTTTTAAATAATTTTTTTTTCAGGAGTGAATTTTGGGGGTGTTATACTGATATACACCTGGTAATACTGGCACACGAAGGCAACATAATATCCTTGTATCTTAAAACCTAGGGACACTGTCATACACTTGATCATAATAGCGCATGCAAGCAGCACAATACCCTTATACCTCTTAGGTCAACTAATTCTTAAATATCGATACCCACTAACATGTATAAAGAACTAATTAGGGTAGGTGTCGGCCCTTACTGGGGCATGGTGTCACACTAGTAAAACAAACCAAACCAAATAAAGGACTAAACCTCATCCTTAGGGTAGCTACCCCTAAGGAGGCTCCATTTCCAAACTCAAGGCATCCACTTTAAATATTAATGTTTTATAAGGTGATCACAGATATTACATAATACACAACAATTCAAATTTTATACTTAACCAATTAATGCCCCCAAATTGAGCGGAGTGCTATAAGGATTGATATAGCTACTTATATCAACATGGTATACCATCCTTTTGGTGATTATGTCTTAAGGACTCCACATTTAAGAGTCCTTATTGTGGAGCAAATTTTAGAATTGGTAACACTTATATTTTTTTTCAAATAATTCTTGGGAAGCTTGTGAGTAAGGATAAAGTGGGTTGAAAAGACTCATATTGATCTTCGGGGGTTAGCCAATCAATCCAAAATCACTCTAGGATAGCTCCTATAACACTTGTGGGACCAGGGTATTATCAGGTAGCTATCAAGTGCCCCCTGCATGGTCATATTGATTTGGAGTGTTATAGAATGGTATCAAAGCAAAAACCATGACCTCAAGCTGAATTTGGATGAACTAGTCATTCACCTAGCGGGATGATTCTTAGGATAAATTATAATGAGATATTTAGTGGTTGAGGTGCAATGAGGACATTGCATTCTTGAGTGGGGGTGAATCTAATACCTCCAAATTAAGTTGAGTATTATAAGGATTTATATGGATACTTATATCAATATGATATACCATCATTTTGGTGATTTCTTCCTAAGAACTCTATAGTGAAGTGTGCTTTTTGTTGAGTAATTTTTAGGATGAGTAATCCTCCGGAAAAGTTTCAAAAAAATTTATTTTTTTCTAAAGCATGTGAGTAAGGACAAAGTGCATTACAATAATTTGTGTTGATCTGTGAGGTACGCCGATTAATTCAAAAGTACTCTGGGGTAGCCCTCACAACCCTTGTGGGATCGGGGTCTTATTAGGTGGATACCAAGTGGCTCTTGTGTAGTTGTATTGACTCAGGGTGTTATAATTTTTTTTTATTTCTGATTATTCCAGTCAACCATAAAGTTAATGATCTAATACAAAGTCAAAGTTAACACTAAGGTCAACTTAATAATCTTCTAAGGCTATCTTATACTCAATTATTCACTTTTAGGTGCATCAAGTCAAAACGACCAAAATGCCCTTAAAATCTTAATTATATAATATTATCTAATTCAGAAATAATTTTTATTATAATGATAATTTGCCTTTAAAAGGTTACAAGTAAATAATTTAAAACACTTTCGCATGTTGGTAATTTATAAGACTTAACAATTGACTAGATTTTCCTTTATGCATGCATTTCACAACTTACATATACAAAACCCTAAGCATGAAATTCTAATATGGCATATATTTCATGCAAAACATACAAACAATTTTAAAGCATGATTCTAAATTTAAGACAGTAGTTAGTATCATGGTATACATAAGAAGACATTCATATCCCTACAACATGCAAATAGAGATTAACACAAAATTAACCCTAATCATGCTTGAGTATTATTATGTTATGTATCAACCCTAGCTACAACTTGCAATGATAATCATATAACATTTACCATGGCATGAAAATAGTTTGATGAGGCCACATGTCCTCACTAAAACTTAGTCATGCATCTATCAATCTTATACATATTCCATATGTATATATCACATATTTAATAACAAGTAGAATGCTAACTATTTAATATCATGCATTCATTTTATCATAAACTTTCATAATACCTACATAACATAAAATCCTAGAATGATTCTAGTTCTAACTAACCTATCATGTTTACACACAAGCTTTACCATCTCATAAGTGATTGGATTTACCTAAATCTAAGATATTAAAAACATAAAAAAAATTACCTTCTCCATGACACCTTAAGGATTACCTAAGCAATCAACACCTATAAGAATCTACAAAATTTAACAAAAACCAAATCAAGGAACAAAAGATAATCAAGGCAAAGGAAAGCTATGTGAGGCAGCAATGTAACAGGGGAGGAACAATGTATGAAGCTCACACTGCTAAAGGCTTGCAATGTGAGGTCTTCACGTCAGAAGGGGCTAGCAATGTTAGTTGCTCATGCATAGGAGGAGGCTATAACATCTAAGGTTCATGAAAGGAAAGGTAAGCAATGCTCTAGGCTTACATTGGTAAGATTTAGCTTTGCAGGAAGGCTTGATAAAATCATGAAGCTCATGTAGATAAGGTTACATAACATGCACCACTCATGTAGAAAGAGTGGGAGAAATACAAGGGGATCATGCATCAAAAGGTTAAGATGGGGTTGCAGAGTTTAACACAAGTAGCCACAACGTAAAATACAAAAAAATAATGAAGAAAGATAAGGAAGGCTATGAATGGAAGCTTGGGAGAAAGGGGAGAAGTGTGTGAATGAAGTGGCTCTGATGTGGGGTTGGATAAAACACAAAAATAAGGGAGGAAGGAGGGGTTATATAGGTTTTAGTGGCATTCAAGGACAAATCCTAAGTAGTTTGTGAAGTTAGGCATGCACAACATGTCATAGATAACCAAACGATAGGGGATGGCATGCCCAAGGAAATGGCATGAAGAAGCAATAGCATGTAGGGGGTAGAGTGAAGAAATTGACAAAGTTACAACTTGGTTAAGGTTGTAGTTACTAAAACCGAACCAGAGGAAAGAAGGAAAAAGGGTCAGTTGCAAGTTGGGGTTATACAGTTAAAAAAACACATGTTAAGGGTCCAAATTGGGGTTAAAACTAATCATACAAATTCTATCAAACTTTAACCTAATTATATTTATATCTAATTCACCATAATAATAATAATGCATTAAATACAAAACATCCTGCAATAATTATTGTAATTAATTACACATAAATAATATTTTCATAATTAGAGTTTCTAAAAATGAGGTATTACATCTTCTGTCACTACAATGAATGGGAGTGTTTACAACAACCTCTTGTGTTATATTATAGTTTCAGAGGGTAAAAGAAAATGAGAGTTGAAGCTTAAAGCTTCCCATCTTGATAAATAACTTTATGGTTGAATTATGATGCTTCCAATTTGACAAGTAATTTGATGGTTGAGGTATAAAGGATTACCATATCATAGACTTGAAAACCATCTAGAGGACCGATCTATTTGATTGAAATATCATTGTAAATTCTATTTATAAAGTTTAAGTAAGTTGTGGGTACTTACTATGGTCTATGGGTATTTGATGGTATAGCTACCGCCAATATTAACTTGATGTAAGCTTGAGATAAATGGACAAAGTGTACATTTGGTACATGTAAACAACAAAAAAGTGTCATTAACCATAAGTTAGTAGACTATAAAATATTATCTTTGTAGCATAAGAAATGAGATCACATTAGTATAGTAGAGATACATAAGATCTTTGAAATTTACACAAGAATCCACTAAGAATCCTAGAGATTGTCTAATTAGTGATCTTATATGAACAACATACCATCTTGGCAAATTTATAATTAAGCCATAAAAATGGTAAATACAAATCTCCTATATCCAAGATACATTTCAAGGTCACACATGTGGACTATTTAACTATACCCTAGTATATAGTGATACATCGATATGAGGTTATATGTTATATTTGATAGGTAATATTGTTGCTTTGACACAAAAGTAAATAAGCATCTAGTTGGAATAATAACACAATATTACTACTTCAAATTGGAAGCAAGATAACCAGATAAAGTTATTGATTATTTATTATACATTTGATTGCTAAACCCTTGTTAGTGAGGTCTAGAAGTGATAGCCATTACACATGCAAAGGTTTAATTTTTTTGTGTATACCAATAACATATCACACTATCTCCTAAGGTCAGGTCTTTTAGTATACTTATCTTGCATTTTGGATGTGCCTTATATGTACTTCACTCTTCCATAGATACATAATTAAGCCACATAAAATGTTGGAAATGTTAGTTTTCCCATCATTAGGAGGGGGAGAGAAGAAGATTAAGATAAAAATTAAGCAAGCAGATAAAAGATGTCTTTCATGAGATATGAAATCAATGGGAAGTTAAAGTGCACTTGATGCTTATATTGTTAATTATATCTTAACTATTGCTTGCTTTTTATTATTACCAATAAACTATGAGAGCCATATGTGTTTGACTAATATTCCAACTCAAATAGAAGGCATTGTGCTGACATCTAATAACTTAATGATAAGTATGATACAAGTGCACCATAAGTGTATTATTTGGGTCCAAAGTGTTGAAACCTTAAAAGGGAATTGTAATCCTTGAAAGAGGACGAACCAACCAAAATAACCAAGAAGGTTATTGAAAATGTCCATAATAATGGAATTTGACAAGAGATTATGTTGGCGAATGAATTATTCAAAAAATTATCCTTACATTGATGTAAGATGTCATGTTATTAGAAATGAAGTAAACATTAGTGATATTTTTACCTAGATAGTTACAATTGATGATGAATAAAAGTGAGAATCATTATCAATTTATTATAAAAATGATGTTAAAATAATGTGTTGGGTGGGTTGGAATAGGTGAATAAACGCCAAATATATCTGCTTAATCAAGCATGATTACATGGACATAAAATCCAACCTTCAAGGTGTAAGACCGATTTAGGTAAAGCAGGTGTTTGTAATGAAATGGTCTAATTCAAAGCAAGTATGACAACACATGTTTTTATACAAAAGCTATGTTTTCCCCCCATATAGTTTGTATTAGCAAAGCCTTAAATGAGAGTACTAATGATGGGCACTTGTACATATAAATAAAATCACATGTAATGCAACATATAAAAAAGATATACTTATTTAAGGGGGATAAAAATGTATTTTTTTTACTTAGCCATAATTTTATCCCATAAAATTTTTAATATAAGGTTTTTGATGAAACAATATTTTAAATATATATTCTTAAGGGGATAATTAAATATTGGCGAATGAGATAAATTTATGTATGAGGATATATTTTGTGGTACTCCTTCACCTTGATGTATACTTCGTAGCTAAAGGGAGTGTTACAAACATTTGAATATGAACATCTAAGGAAGTGTTGTGAATACCTATTAAAGAGGTAGATGTTACACATTCCTTCTAGTGTACCTATTAATCTACCTTATTATGCTCCATTAATATTGATTTATATGCTTATTTAGTCATTTTTATATTGTAACTTGTATTATCATTATGAAATCCCAACTATGATATTGATATATTTACATAGAGGATGTACAAAATATAAACGGAGATCAATAAGAATGAAAGTCATCTCCCTTCTACTCTATCCTACCTTCATATGGCTTATTATCTTAATCTAATATTATTTCACAATATGTTAATTTTAATGAATAATACCTACTTATTAAAAATATCATATGTAAAATTATTACCGAGCAACTTAATTTTTTAAATCATAATAATTATCTAATCCAAAAGTTATGATAATGACGATAATATTAATATTGATAACAATATTTTTCATGGATTAATATTTTATAACATTGTAGTTACCAAATCATAGCTACCTATACGTATAAAATAATGTGATTCTATTAAAAAATTGGTGGGAAAAATTAATAATTTAATGTGTATCTCTAATTAATGTTTATATTGGTAACCGCTTTTCATTTTATTTAATAAATTGACTCTAGATTTCAACATTTCCCCCTACATTACAATATTTTATTGAATAATTTGAAAATAATAACTCTAAAATATTTAGATGAGCAAGAATCAAACCAGAAAACAAACCATTATTGTGGATTTGAAGGAGGACGGCAAAAGAAATCAGGCGAGAGCGAATCCCATCAAAACGGAATAGCAACGCCGGTGTTATAGCGTAGGACGGGTCTGGGAAAGAAGTAGAATTGTAGAAAGGGGGAGACAGACACAATCACAGCCATCTCGGAGTTCGTATTTCGGAACCTCTAAATTCCGGTACGCCACCACATCATCACAGAGAAACCCGCGCGCGAGAGAATTTAGCACGGCGGAAATGGAGGCGGGCCTGAGAGAATTAGCGAGAGACCTCGAAGCTCTCAAAGGATCTTCACCTGATCCATCTGTCCACGGTTCGATCGATGAGGTTAGATTTAGCTGTCTGTATTTCTTTTCGTTGGTTTTTAGTCTTGTTTAACGCTATTTGCTGTTTTTATTAATTATTGCTAATGGTTTAGTGGATTCCCTTTCTATAAGGTGGTTTCTGCATTACACTATGTATATCAAGATCTATGCCCTATTCTGCATTAAATATATTTTCTTGGAGACTTTTCCGCTCAGTTCCGCGTATTTTGTTTTTCTAATTAAACTGAATTTTCGCATGCATTTGATAATTGATCAATTGCCCTTTGCTTTCGCTATAAAATCTTTGTTCGGGTTGCTTTAGCTAATCAGAATTCATTATGTTAGGCATTTCATCGCCATTATTATCTAAGGATTGTTCAATAAAATACGGATGTCTGCAATCGTTATGTTTATATTGTCCGTGGATAAATCAGGGTTGAGTTGGCCCACCATAGTTGCATGGAAATCTAATTTCTCGTTCTGGTTTCGCTGTCTCTTTAGTTGCAATCGCGAGTAGAACATCTCACTCACCTGGCTAAGTCTGCTCTTATTCGCCGCCCCAAAGTTCAGGTCAGTTTAGTTGCTGTATTTATCTTTCGTCATTTTGGTTACGGAAAGCTGTTAATTTTTGTATTGCATCGCTTCATATCATGGTGACAGGATATGAGTACAGAGGTGGTTGACAGTAATCCTTACAGTCGGCTTATGGCACTTCAGAGAATGGGAATTGTGAATAATTATGAAAGGATACGGGACTTCTCTGTTGCAATTGTCGTAAGTATTTCCCCTCTTTATATTTCTGTTTCTTTGTTGTCTTGTTCCTTTTATCTTTTCGGGAAGGTAAATGGTTAGGGAGACTAGATTCCTTCTCATTCATTTGTTTTAGTGTACAAAATGCATAGGCTTGCTGGTACAATCTTTCTAGCTCTCCAGTTTCCAAATTTGTAGTATGGATGGGATGCTTATTATTTAACTTCTCATTTCCATTCATTTCTTCGGTTCAGGGTATTGGTGGCGTTGGCAGTGTAGCAGCTGAGATGCTAACAAGGTGCGGCATAGGTCGACTTTTGTTGTATGATTATGACAAAGTGGAGTTAGCTAACATGAATAGACTATTTTTTCGTCCCGAGCAGGTCTCTTTCATATCATTAGCATGTTTGATCTTGTTGCATACAGTTACATGTGCTTCAAAACTTCAAAAATTCGTATGTGTACGTGAAAGACACTACATGATTGGATGTCACGATTTTCACTCTGTAAAGCTCGTATTAACAGCATTTTCAATCACCTCAAATCAGAAAATGGGATACCATACTTTCTAAGAGTAAAAAGAAAAATTACCAGTCTGTTAATTTGTAACAATTAAGTTCATTTTGCAGTGTGGTATGACAAAGACTGATGCTGCTGTTCAAACTCTGTCTGACATAAATCCTGACGTTGTACTTGAGGTAAGCAAACTGAAACCAAATTACTTTTAGGAAATTTATTCGCTGCTTCCTGTTGAGGCACGAAAATCGTGATCCTTTTGCATTCCTTAGTGCATTTGTTTTGTACTTATCTTTGGATGTATTGTAACTTCCTTTTTAGATTGAAAAACCTTTTGCATTTGCTTACAATTTAATGCTTAAATTAGTAGCTCCTATATAGTTGTAAAGATATGACAGCCTAATTCTTATACCTTCTGCTTTTTGAGTGTCTGAATTACCCTTAGTGAGTGCTCTTCTGTTTGATATCTCTTTCTCCAGAGCTTTACTCTGAACATCACAACAATGCAAGGGTTTGAAACATTTATCTCTAGTTTGAAAAACAAAAAATTCCGTTCTGAGAAAGAAGGTAATGGTGTGGATCTCGTTTTGAGCTGTGTAGACAACTATGAAGCAAGGATGGTTGTAAACCAGGTCAGAATCTTCAGGCTAGTTGTTTTAGTCATGATGCTTATGCTGCTTCATACTGCAATTCACTGAAACTTTGAGTTGATTCAACTTATTTATTTTAACTGTTTGTGTTTATATAGGCCTGCAATGAGTTGGGGCAAACGTGGATGGAATCTGGTGAGTGACAGAAAAGTAGCTACAGTTAATAGTTTGATTTTGATTGGCTATTAGGTGGAGCAATGCAGATGGGTTCCGTAATAGTTTCCGGATTCTGCATATACTGTTGTACTTGCTGTTTTTCTTCATTATTGCTAGTCTTTTTGTCTGAACTATCTTGTTTTCAGCTTTGATTAAGCCTTTCCTGTACATCCTCTTTCTTCTCCCCTTGCACTGTAACTATTAATTCTCTGTTTGGCAACCATCTTATTTCTATATTATATGTTGGCATATTACTTTTTGTGAAATTTCAAAACTAATATTTTTTATTACAACTTACTATAAAAAAAATTCAAACAAATAAATTAATATTAAATACATACCCGAAAACGTTGATGTACATCACTTTATATCATATCAAGTATTAATTTACCAAATAGAGCTTAAGTGATGATTGTGTCAGGTCCAAGCCCATTACCCCCCATGGTTCCATCTGCTCAATGTTAAGATATATGTAGCGCACTTTATAAAACTAAAATTGTGTTAATTTATTCCCCACATATAATACTGGGTCTCTGTCGGCCAGATCTCGTAAGTATGGGCTAGCAGAGTGTAAGCCTAAGTTTATAGATCCATTTGATATCATAGGATAAATTTAGTGGTGCTATATATCGTACTATCATAATATTATTTAGATTTAGATATTATTTAGTAGATTGCATTTTGATTTTGTAATTTTTTGTTTCGATTGCTATTTGATTTTTTAGTCATTTGGTATATTGAGTCTTAGGGGGGTGTTTGGTATAATTGTAGGAAGAAGATAACTTCATACTTTATTTTCTCTTGCATAAATAATGTGGAAGGTGGATCATAGTAATACCATTTTAGGAAAAGACCCATTTTAGATATTTGTTTGGAACAAAATGAATATTTGACCGTAAAGTCCTTTCTGCATTTCAAAAACACTATGCGAAAGATTTAAAATAGGTGGGTATTTTTTTTTTCCAGCCCTATTACCCTTACAAAACACCCCCTTAGGCTTAAATTATTTGGTGGATCTAAGTGAACTGAATTATTAATTATTGAGCTACTGAGTTCCTCTATTTCCTCCTCAAATTTACTCTTTTCCCACCCTGAATCTTCTTCTCCCTTGTCTAGATTTCCTTATCCTCTTCCCCAAGTACTATTCCTTTTCCTATATCTCTCTTATTCCTAACCCTACACCAATATGTGGCAGATATAGGCTTTGTTATTTTCCTGTAGTAACAGGACTTACCCTTGCATCTTTATCCATGTTAGTGTTTTATGATCTATCTAAGTGGCGAAAACTTGTCTGTTAATGGTTTCAAACACATCAGAAGGCCTTCAGTCGAGGCAATAAAATTGTGCTTGCTGTTAAGATTGTAGCAGGAAATACAACCATGATGACGGTTGCGGTATTGGGGTGTTGCTAACGATATTTTACATGTTGGAGTTTTTGCGGCGTGATTTTTTCTTTTCCACAACAAATAGTTGAAAATGTCGGCCAATAATTGATATATTACCAATAAATACGTGAAATTTTAAAACAGTCACTTTTTGTCAATTTCGTATATCGATTGACTTAAAATCCGATAAATATCAGCTATGTTGTGTATCAGGACCGTTATTTAATTGTGGATTGTAGTTGCTATCGCATTGGCGGACGATTATTAATGTTGCAACTGTCAACATCATTTTTAATACTAAATATGATGCAAGTTGGTAAATATCAGTGTGTATCATGTTTCCCTCGTGCATATTGGTGATAAAGCATATTGATAAGCCAAAAATTCAATACGTATTGCTATATTGTCCAATATTTTTCCCATGCTTCCGTCTGAATCTGTTAGGCATTTTAAATTACTGTGAATGGCTGTTTCCAAATGGCTATCGGATTTTTCCAAAACACTCAGCCATTCTATGATTACTTCAAGAGGTCTTTCTCATCAAGTGCTTCCCCAGCTGATATTTTGTTGTGGTTTCTGATGTATCTTTTTGGATAAGCAACTGCATGTGGTTTGCACTCCAAAGCTACTTTTTGTACTTTCTTCTTTGACTACATTTCTTTGGGAAAATCAATTTATGTTATGTTACAAGAATCAGAACTTCTGGCAGCTTACCTTTTTTTTCATATTGTTTCTTCATCACCAGCAGAATTTTGAGCTTGAATACGAAAAAAAAATTATCAATCTGATTTTGAAACTGTGAGTTCAGTTCAGAAATCATCCTATAAGATGTTTATCGTTCTCATTTCCTTTGTGTCAGGGGTTTCTGAAGATGCTGTTTCAGGTCACATACAATTGCTGATTCCAGGAGAAACAGCTTGTTTTGCATGTGTGCCCCCCTTGGTAGGTTCATTTTTCTTTTCATCCATTTAAAAGAAAAGGATTCTAGAGGTAAATTGATCAACTTGCATGAGAATGGTATCCTCAAGATGTGTTAGCAGAGAACCATGTCTGTTTTCTAAGGCTTGAAAGAATTCATTGACCTATTAACAACTTTGAACTTCTTCAGGTTGTTGCCTCTGGTATAGATGAGCGCACACTCAAGCGTGAAGGTGTCTGTGCTGCATCTCTTCCTACAACAATGGTAGTTATGCTTATACTCTCCCTACTATTTACTCTTTTGTATTTGTTGTTTCATGAAAGATGATATTCATTTTATTGTTTAATAAGCCTTCCTTCATAATAGATGAGGGTCATGGAAATAATGTCTTTGGTGCGGACATTTTCATTCCTTCCTACATGTTACTTATATTGGGTTATTTGCCCCTTGTGAATGGAGGAGCTTTGTGTTGAATAATGTTTTACGCCTCGGTCATTCATCATGTTGATTCATGTGGTTTTGAACTCAGATACTTGGTTTCTGTTCTAACTTTTATTGCTTTCATCTGCTGCTTGATCATCTTGTAGGGAGTTGTAGCTGGACTTCTTGTTCAAAACACCCTCAAGTATTTGCTGAAATTCGGACACGTCTCTTGGTACTTGGTAAATTGCACCAAATTTTTCTGTGCCATTATTTAATATCATTTATTTTTGACTTGCTCTAACATCTAATATTGAGGATTTTCTCATGTGTAATAGGGATATAATTCTCTCAAAGACTTCTTCCCAACTATGGAAATGAAGCCAAATCCTCAATGTTCTAATGCTGCCTGTCTTCAGAGACAGGTAACTCTTATGACTCATGGAGGGGAATTAGTCCAAGGAATTCAGATATTTGTTTCTCCAAAGATAGTTCTGACTTACTGCATACATGATTTATGTAATGCAGAAAGAGTACGATTTGGCAAGGCCAGTCAGGGAGGCTGCAGCTAAAGCCAAGATGGAAGCAGAAGCATCATTATTAGCGGCAGAAGTCCCACTTCATGCTGATAATGAATGGAGCATAAGGTATGGACCTTCGTGTTTTTTTTTCTTGGGCATCTTTTTCAGATGAGTTAGGGCAGTGGAAACTTTTTTTTCCCTCTGAAACTTGGAATGATTGCTTTATTATCCATACACATAGCATGAACAGGTCTTGAGCCTAACAACTTGCATGTCATGTTAAGCAATCTTATGCTATCAATGTAATTTGAAGTAGGTGTGTTCTATGAGTTGGGTATCCAAGGATTATGTAAACCAACTCATGGGAATCGGTTTTATGGGTTAGATGACCAAGATAGGATTTTGCATGGGGTAGTATGGTCAACTCATTAGCAACCAACCCACACTACCTCCACCACCACACTGCCATGCTCACCACATTATGCCCTTTCCATTTATAATGCATTCACTTGTATACTACTAGATCTATAATTTTAAAAACTAAACTGTTATCATCACCAGTTTATTGGTTTAATGATCGGTGGTGCTTATGAAAGATGTAAAAAATTAAAATACATATGAATCTGACCAACTCCTGACCTTTTTTTTGGCTGGTTAACCTGTTATTGACTGATTTTGGGATTCTAGGGACCAGTCTATAGAATCTGATCGGTGACCTAAATGTTTCACTGGTTCACTGGCCCAATCTGGTTTTCAAAACTATGACTAGATCTGTATATGAACTGTAGGATGTATTTGCTTATTTTTATTTTTATACCATCAAAGAAATTATTACTAGTATCAAACAAAAATATTACAAGAGATATGTATTTATTTATGTTCTTTCTCATAGAAAAACAATGTATTTAGCGGAGTAATACTAATTAGAAAAATTTGAGACGGATCAATGTGGTAGAATTATTGAAAAGACTGACTATGTTGATGAGGATGTGTCGTTTTCTCAAATCACACGCACATATGTTCATTTACAGGATCATCACATTGCTTGTTTAGAAGAGAGGGGGGGAGGAAATAGAAAGAGAGTGATATGAATGAGATATACATACTACGAAATTAATAGCAAATTACATGGAATGAGCTTAGGCCTTGCTTGGCAACCAATTATTTCTGTGTTAATCATTCATTTGGCGTGACTCATCATCTTTTGTAATAGTTTAAAACAATTTGTACATATTACCACAATTTACTACAAAGTGTTTCTATCAAAATAAAAAATTATCAAATCACGTAGCCAAAAATGTTAATTTACATTACTTCATATATCTTTATTTCAACACTTAATTTACCAAACAAAGCTACAATCCCATCTGAATGCTGGCAAGCCAATCTAATGATGGTAGTGGTAACTTAGGTTATGATGCATAGGCTTGAAAATTGTTAATCACCAATGCAACCCATCTTGGGTGGGTTGAGTTGCATAAATTTAGATAAACAAGTTCGGTTTGCCTACCTATGAAACAGATTTGAACACCATATTTTTAAATCCTATTTTACTCTTCGATTGCATTAGTCCCTAGTCATTCCTGATTCTGTTTATTTTTTATGCAGTATTGTTGATGACACGGAGACACAAGTATCAGATGTCAAAAACTCAGGTAATATCTCCGTATAGATTTATTTGCGTGACCTCTTAAATGCACATTCATAGAACTAGCAATTTTTTTGATTCTTAATAAATTCTCTTGGATTTGAGGAAACGGAAGGTAGGTAGGAGTGAGGCCTTCTGCAGCTACTTCTGGCTTTATTATGGACTCCCCACTTTTGCTCATCCACCATGCTTCTGGGAAATCATGTACTAATATTATCCTTTTAAAATCAAGCGGGGCTCCCTTTGCATCTTGCGCCGCCTCTCTAATTGCTAAACTGTCAGTATAGGAAGGAAGGTTTACGTGATAAATGATTAATGAAGATGCCTGCACTGAATTTCTGGGCACCTTTATTAATCACGTATTGTTAATGACCCAATGATCTTTTGTTCTGTTCAGTTTATTTTATTGGGAGCTAGATCAGTTTTGTGCTTCATTTTCTTCAACATCGGCTGCTATTGCAGGTGCCCTTCCAGAGGGTCTGATGCACGAGCTACCTAGTGCAGATGGATCTGATTCCTCTGAAACGCCCGAGTATATAGTGGATCCTTATGATGACCTTGAAGAACTTCGTCGGCAACTTGATGCTCTTAATGCTGCCTGATCCTTTGATAACGTATTATCGGATTATTTATGGCCCTTTGAATAGGGATGGAGGCGAGTTTGTTAAAGATCAATTTTAGTCACAGTAAAGATTTCGCAAGCACCTCAGAAAATTTTCCTTATAAATTTGTTTACGTTTGTCATTAGCATTTCTTGCTTTTTTTCCCTATTATTACAGGTGAACCTACTCTAGTATAGTGTTTGTGTTTATAGGCGGGTATACAAACAGACAACAGGGAATGCGAAACTACTATCCTTGATCACTGCAGCACTTCGACCTGCGTTAAACTCTGCTTGTTTGACTCGATTCGACTTAACCCCTTAAATCAACGTTGATACCTGTGGGGATAATAAAACGTATCCTAAGACTCCAGATGACAAGCAAGTGAAATTGTACTTATAACCGTATAAACTGCATGTGGGGTTGTCCCTTACAACAAACTACCAGCTGATTCAAGAATAAACTATCATGGATCTTCAAATTTGATCGAGATCTGGCTCATCTGTGGTTGATGTTTCCTGACCTGCAATTTAAATATACAAATTAACAAAGAAATTTGATAGAGGGAGGAACATTTATGATACAACGTTCATGCGCATGAAGAAAATTTCTTCGTTTTCAAAAGGATTGCTTAAGCGTCAAACAATGTTATAATATCACAGGTTATAGATGCTGAGGACTCTTGGCAAATAAAATACCAAAGCAAAATGCAAGCATAGGTTATTCTTTATTTGGTCTCGTTACCGAAAAAGGCTGGTGCTTGATACTCAGCAGACTACAACCAAGGGACAAGTAGATAAATTAAGCAGCGGTTAAGGACAAGATCTTACCTCTACTCCAGCCATCGACAGCAGCTTGTGAGAAGCAATGTAACAAATATCTGAGTTCTCAAGCCGCTTCTCCACGAAGTAAATGACCTCAGAAACACCTGCCTGCAGAAGTAAACATATTCAGATACAGTAAGAGCCAGAGTAATAAAATGACAACAAAGAGGGAAGCTGTGATCGGAGGAACTCATAAGCAACATCAATAGAAGTAGGATCTTAAATTATCACAGGGAAATAGTACATTAACAGAGAATCCTGAAGCAGACTATTCTGTCTCTAGTAATGCAGATGCATTGTCTGCCATGGCAACACAGAACACGCCCGATTTATTACAAGCAAACCAGCAGGAAAAGATTATATGCGTCAAATATGCAGCATGCCCATTTACAGCTTCACAATAAAGATATGGAAGTAATAAGATGGATCATGTCTAGGTATGCATGCCCTTCATATGGCCCCATTCAGCAACTACATTTCACAGTACACAACATGCAAACAAGGATGAGGACACAATGATCAAATTGAAGTTGATAAAACAAGTAAATAGTGAAAACAAATAGGACCTGAATGATCATCTTGGCACATTCATTGCAAGGAAACATGGTGACATAAAGTTTCTGCAATGTTGTAACAAAAAAAAAAATTCAGCCGCATGGATTGCCATATATAATATCACTAAGAGGCTAGAAAATTAGGTACTGAGTAAGTCAACTCGCATCAATCTGAGACATCAAGACCAGGAATAGTCAACGTGAACATGGATGGGAATCGCAGTAACCTGCCCTGCAGCAGATGCATGATTGGTGTTGAGAATGGCATTCACTTCTGCATGGCAAACATAACTAAAAGAAGAAACACACTTGTCAAAAAGGTTATTGGGCTTGGACACCAGACAAGTATCAAAGTTCAAAATAAGAAATAACAATGAATGATCACTAGGCGGAGGGGGCAAAGAATGAAACAAATCTTGTGAAAGAAAAACTACATACGGGTACTTGGTCTCCAAAAGATCTCCGGTTTTGGACTTCTGAAATTAGGAAAGAATATACAAGTATTAACCACTAAGTTTTGTTGTCAATAAAGACTAGCTTTGTCTTTGTATCAGTTAATTACACACAAACCTTTGCCCACGAAAGTTTGTCATCAGAACAACCTCGCGGAAATCCATTATAGCCAATGCCTGACTACAAGGAACCAGAACATACCACATATTTCATGAGCAGAAAAGAAAACACATGAGAACTTCAAGAAATTGGAGTCCAATATGAAAAAGAGAGAGAGAAGAGGGGGGACCCTTACCAAGTATTACACCATTTTGGCTAACTAAACAAGCACCCACTTGTCTATTAGGATCTTTGGATCGTTGAGCCGAAAGAAATGCAATAGCCATAAAGTAATCATCCCATGATAAGTACCTAACAGCATTCCAACTTTCAGTTTCCAGTTCAACCCATGTGTTTTATATGGAGATGGCAGAAGAGAAAATGATGCTATAAATTGTCTTGGAAACTAAAAATCAAAGTTACTTCTCCATCAATGTTATCACCTACAACTAAGCACCCAGGCTCATGATCAGCTCACAGCAAGCAGCCATAGCCCAATCAACTGTCATAGTGTCATTAGATAAAGTAGTACAAGTTGAAAAGATCAGTTGTAGTTTGTTAAAGTCGGTGAATTTAAGAGAGATTTTATCTTTCTACAGTTGCAACAGAGAACATCTGTATCATTCAATCAATAATGAAATCCATTCTCTATTCTCTACTCCTCTCTCTCAATCTTATCGCTCACACATTCATGTCATAACTGTGCTGAAATGTAATATGGCATCAGAACAACATGCACAAGTAGAGAACATCACCAATCAACTCTTCCACAATCAATTCAACCATGACAGAAACCATTGATAAGTTCCATGACTTCTACCTCCATCATTCCAATCATCCAAATTATGCCCTATCAACCAATGTTCTCAATGTTGAGAACTATGGGCATCCCCCCCCTTCAACCCCCAAAAAAGAAGTCTGTGGAAGCCTCTCTTTGTCCAAGGCAAATTTAATAAATTTGCCAGTGTATCAACACCAGGAAAGATGTAACAGCATGTTGATTTTGGTTCATGGACTCCACCTCCTATTATATCATCTTGTAATGTCATTGCAAGACATTTGACATTGTAATTTGTAGGCTTGGCATGATCAAATAATGTCTTGATATTCTCTTTTGCCTGACACAACTACTTCTCATGTCTGTTAAATATGCCCTGATGCCAGTAAACATAGAAAATAATCCCTCGTAGTATTACCCATTCTATTTCCCCATGTGAATTGTTGCATGTTGACATTCGGAGACATTACCACACCCACATACAATGACTTCAAGTACTTTCACCATTGTCGATCTTTCTAGACACACTTGGACTCATTTAAAGTCACACAAGAGCAATGCCTTTTCTATTCTTGAATACTTCATCACCCACAAAAAGAAACAATTTCATACTGCTGTAAAAATCATTAGAACTGACAATGCAAGTGAATTTATCATAAGGGTATCCTAACCAAGCCACCTACCTCGGTTCCCCACAACAAAATGACATCATTGAATGCAAATACAATCACTCCCTGAAAACTGCCCATGCCTTTCTTTTTCAGTCCAACTTTCCACTAATGTATTAGGGTGAGAGCATCCTCACAGCCATATACCTCATCAACCTTTATCCATCCACAATTTGGCCTAATCATCAAACACCGCATGAATTACTACATGACAGCAAGCCCACATAGACTCACATTTGTCCCATTGGTTGTCTTTGTTTTGTGTCATCCACTGACATAAAATGTACTAAATTTGATTCCAGATTCCACTGTGTCTAATACAAAGGCACATAAGATTCTAAATATTCACAGCAGGAAAGTTTTCACTACTCTTAATGTCATCTTCCATGAACATGCTCTCCCTTTTCATCATTCTCTCTCATCATCCTCCACTGCTGCTCTTCCTATTTTCTTCCCTGATCAACAACATAATCTATTCCTCGGCCTCCAACTCCTGCTTCTCTAGTTTCCAAGTCGTCTACAAATGTTCCCATGTCCTCCACTGATGCTCCTTGCTCCATACAACACACAACCACCTCCTCTCCTTCACCTGGCCCATCACATTCACCTCCTACTCCCATTCCACAACTTTCAACTTTATTAGGAGGTCCTACGGATCTCACATCCACCACAGTATTTACATGATAAGGTCTGCAAAATTCTTAACTCACAGCCACGTCTCTACTTTTCATTGGTACAACCTTGTGAAATTCCAGCAATTGCCACTCACTGAACAACTACAGATATTCCTGCTCACAGTTCCCAAATAGCCTGCATATTACCTTGAAGCATCACATAATATTCAAGCTACAAATAAGACAGTGTCTTGATTACAAGCTAACCATAAATAGATGGTTGTGGATCCCTCTCCTTGGAAGAAACACATAGGATGCGAATGGGTGTTCAAAGTGAAACACCCCAAGATGTTACAAAGCTAGACTGGTTGCAAAATGGTTCAACCAGAAAGGGGCCATTGTTTATCAAGAAACTACCTCCCCTGTTGAGAAAATGGCAACCATCCACTGCATTTTAACCTTAGTTGCTTCTAAACAGTAGCTCATTTATCAGGTAGATGCGAATAATGAGCTCCTTCATGGTGATTTACATAAAGATTTTACCATTCCCATGCCACAAGGCATGTTTTATTATGTACAAGTTGCTGAAGTCACCCAATGGCCTAAAATAAGCATCTCGGCAGTAGTTTGATAAACTCTCTCATACTCTCATCCATACAATTAAATATCGGTCCCGATACGCTATATCGGCCGATATTTATCGGATTTTAGGTTAGCCGATACACGAAATTGGCGATACGCGATAGATTTAGAATTTCACGTATTTATCAGCGATATATTGGTTATTGACCGATATTTGCCGATATTTACCGATATTTGCCGATATTTACTGGTATTTGCTAATATTTATTGTGAAAAAAAATAAAAAATCACACCGCGACGACCGTGACATATAAAATATCGTTCGCGATGCTCCGATACCGCAATGCCGCGACCGCAACCGCAATCGCGACTGCGACCGCGATTTTATTGCTTGCTCTCATCTCGAATGAGTATGTTCAAACTAAACATGACCACTCCTTGTTTCTTAGACAAATCTCTCATGGTTTTACAATTCTTACTCTTTATGTCGATGATATTATGCTCATAAGTTCTGATCATAATGAAATTCAGCAAATCAAAGCTCATCTCCATGATATCTTCACCATCAAAGATCTTGGCAAGGTTTGCTGCTTCTTTGACTTGAAATTGGGAAGTTACCTAATGGTCTCTCCCTCACTCAACACAAATTCACCCAGACCTGTTACATGATTGTTCACTGCCCTTCACACTTGTTGCATGAACTGTGCTTGAACTGCTTTCCCATTGAATAGCTAGTTGACCACTACCAATGGTAATTTACTGCATGATCTTACTTTACATAGATCTGGCAAGCCTAGTTTCCTAACTCACACACAACCTGATTGATCCTTTGCGATTCAAAGGCTTAGACCAATTCTCCAATCACCTCACAAGTCACATGTTCTCGCCCATGTTTTGAGGTATTTACAAGGCACAGTTGGCCAAGGCATTTAGCACACAGGCTCTGCTCAGTTCCATCTTTAAGCTTTCTCAGATCCCTATTGGGTCTAATGTCCTTCCACTAGACATTCTGGTTATGCGGTGATGCTAGGTTCCTCCCTCATCAGCTGGAAATCCTCAGCCAAGGCTGAGCACAGGGCCATGATACAGACATCATCCAAAGTTACTCAGATAGTTTGGTTATTTACCGATCTTGGTGTCACAAAATGTAAAGCTTGTCCAACTCCATTGTGACAACCAACCTGCCCTACACATTGCTAAGAACCTTGTTTTCTACAAAAGGATAAAACACAATGAAATAAATAGTCATATCACTTGTGATTATGTCCTTGAGGGTTTTTTACACCTCAGCTATTTGCCTACTCAGTCCAGGATTTCTAATGTGCTCAATAAAGTGTTTCTCTCTTATCAGTACTGGGAGTTATTGTCGAAGCTTGGCATGCTCATTTTCTCTCCATCCCAAGCTAGCAGGGGGTGTTATCACCCATAAGCCACAGAAGGATCATGATCAGCTCACAGCAAGCAGCCATAGCCCAAGCAATTGTTATTAGATAATGTAGTTACAAGTTGTCGTAATAATTAGTTGTTGTTTGCTAAAGTGTGTTAATCTAAGAGAAATAGATTTTATCTTTTCACAGCATAAATACATAGCCTACATTGCAACAGAGAAATGTTTCAAGTAATAACATTCTCTGTTCTCTACTCTTTTCTCTTGATCCTGTCCCCCCACCCCATTGTGAAATTTGAAGAAAAGAAGTGGAGAAGATAAAGTAATTATTGAATGAATTACTCAATGATAAACTTACAGTGCAGATGTATATATCAGCATATATATATATATATATATATATACAGCTATAATATAGGAAACTAAACATAGAAATCTAATTAACAACCCAGTCCCTCCTGGTCTTTAGGAAAAGTTAGACTAAGTAAACAAGATTAGTACGGGAAAAGTGGGAGGAGGTTATTGAATGTTTCAGCATGCTAAACATGCAGAATATTACAGCATGCTATACATGCACATGAGTTGAGGTGGGCAGATGTCGACATGCTTGGGTTTTGTGTGATATAGTTTGGATATTTCAACACCCCCCGACAAGCTAGAGTAGGGCAATGCATGCCCAGCTTGAAAGAGACACTATCATATGCAGATCCTGGAAAACATTTGGTGAACATATCTGCTAGTTGATCTTTTGTCCAAACATGATGGCAATTGAGCTCAACATGTTTGGTGCATTCATGAAAAACTGGATTCTTTGCTATATAAATCGCAGCTTGATTGTCACATTTGATAGGAACTGGTGTAAGGGCAGAAATTGACAGCTCATGAAGTGGTATTGTCAACCAAGCTAGTTCAGACGTGACACGACGAAGGGATATGTACTCAGCTTCAGCAGAAGATAATGAGATAGTGGTATGTTTTTTTGATTTCCAGGAGATAGGAGAACCTCTAAGAGTGATTAATAAATAAAATAAAATAAAATAAAATAAACCTGACTGAACGTCTAGTGAAGGGGCAAGCAGCCCAATCTGAATCACAGAATGCTATGAGAGAAGTAGAAGAATCCGTATTGAAAAATATTCCTTGATCAGGTTTCCCTTTTAAGTAATGCAAGATATACTAGGCGGCATTGAGATGTGGAACTTGAGGAGCATTGTTGAACTGACTAACATATTGTACAACAAAAGAAATGTCAGGTCTGCTGTTGGTTAAGTAATTTAGTTTCCCAACTAAACTACGAAACTCAGTGGCATCAGCAGCAGAAGCTTGCATATTAGGCGACAACTTTTCTTTCATAGCTAAGGGACTAGCAACAACTGTATAATCTTGCATTGCATAATTTGTGAGAAGATTGGCAATAAAGCGATGTTGTGTCATAATGAGGCAATCTTCACACTTCATAAATTCCATGCCCAAAAAATAATTCAAGTCACCAAGATCTTTGATCCGAAACTGTTCGTTGAGGAATTTCTTGATAGACTATATTTCTATTGGATGATCTCCAACTACTAACATGTCATCTACATACACTGCGATAATTGTGATTTTTGCCTTGGTGCCTTTTGATGAACAAAGAATAGTCATTTTTGGATAGAAGATATCCCTGAAGAATGAGTGATGAAGAAAGTTTCTCATACCATTGACGAGAAGCTTGTTTTAAACCATAGAGAGGCTTCTTGAGTTTGCAAACAAAGGAGGGATGGACATTGAGACCTGGAGGTGGTTTCATATAAATTTCTTCATGTAAATCTCCATGTATGAAAGCATTATTAACATCAAATTGTTGAAGATGCCAACCCTTCTTAACAGCAACAACTAACAGACTTCGAATGGTAGTCATGCCAACCACGAGAGAAAAAGTTTCCTTAAAATCTTCACCTGCCCTTTAAGTGAAACCCCTAACAACCAACCCAGCCTTATACTTTACCTTATAAACCCAGCGGCAGCTAATTGGCTTTTTTCCCTTAGGTAAGGTCATCAACTCCCAAGTCTTATTTGCGTTCAAAGCTTCAAACTCTGCTTCCATAGCTTTAACCCAGTTTGGATTAGACACAGCTTCTGCATATGAATAAGGCTCGGGTATAGGAGAAGTGATAGAGGTGCTGGATTGAAGACAGACATTATGGAGGTTTAGTAAGGATGAAGAATATGTGTTGGTAAGGGTATGTGGACAAACTGAAGTGGTAAAATCCGAGTCAGTGTAGACACAATGACAAACATAATCCTAGAGGTGTATGGGAGGTTGGGTGGATTGATGAGATTGCCTCAAATGGAGTGGTGGAGGTTGAACATTAGATTATGCAGGAGCTGTGATATCATGATCAGGTCGAGGATAGGGATTTGGAGACAGTGTAGATGAAGAAGGTGGATTAATCTCAGTAGAATCAAGAGCTATCAAAATGTCGGGCATAGGAAGAGGTATGGACGAACTACTCAGTAAAGGAGGATGAGGGAACTGTGATTTGAAAGGAAAAATAGCTTCTTTGAATATGACATCCCTGTTATTTATAGTTTGCCAAGTATCTAAAGTGAGAAGTTTGTACGCTTTCTTTTCATGCAGATATCCAAGGAAAACACAAGGATGATGACGTGGCATGAACTTGTCCTGGGAAGATTTGGTGGTGGCTGCATAACAAAGGCAACCAAAGGTCTTAAGATGATCAAGGTGGGGTTTGGTATTAAAAAGAATATGATGTAGACTATAGTTTTTTAAAATGGGAGAGGGTAGTCAATTAATGATATAAGTTGCAGTTAAAACACTATCCCCCCAATATTCATAAGGAAGGTTTGATTGAAACATGAGTGCTCGGGCAATTTCAAGGAGATGTTTGTGCTTCCTTTCAACAATGCTGTTTTGTTGTGGTGTATATGGATAACTTGTTTGATGAAAAATCCCTTAATCAATGAAAAACTTTTGTGTTTCTGTGTAAGATCCTAACTCATAGGCATTATCAGACCAAACAACTTTGATGGTCTCACCAAACTGAGTTCAAATGAGTGCAATGAAAGATTTTAGAATAGTAAAAGCATTTGCCTTAGTACTCATAAGATAAGTCCAAGTTGCCCTTGTATAATCATCCACGATAGTGAAAAAATATTTGAAACCATCATATGTCGTGACCTAATAAGGCCCCCATGTGTCTATGTGAATGAGATTGAAGGATGATTTCGATTGTGTAGAGCTAGAAGGGAGTGGCAAGCGGTGTTGGCGTGCCTTGAAACATACATCACATGACAATTCTGATATTTTATTAATGGAACTTGAAAGAGGAAAAATCTGCTTAAGTTTATACAATGGAAGATGTCCTAATCTAAGATGCCAAATCATTACATCAGAAAAAACTAAGTTAAGGTTGCTTGTGGATTGAGAGACGGTGGAATCTGTTGAAGCACTCGATTTGGCTGTGGAAAGAACTTTATGACATGGTATTGACTTGGATGAAAAACTGGAATTCAGAATATAGAGATCTTTGTTGAGATTACCAAGAACAACGAGAGTCTTCTTCAAAGGGTCCTGCATCACGCATTGGCTATTAGTGAAATAGATGATGTTTTGGGTCTGTTTTGTCAATTAGGAGACAGAAATAGGATTGTATTTGAGTTCTGGAACAAATAGAACTAATTCTAAAGTCGGGTCCATTTTCGAAAGAAATAGATCAAATGGAATTTGAGATGACTGTACTGCCATTAAAAAGAGAAACAGAAATAGGATTGTTATTTGGCTCAAGATCGACAAAAATTTTTTGATGGTCAGTAGCTCTTGTGTCCAATATCTAAACTAAAGTGTAAGCTGCAGAAACATGAAGAGAAATTTTATCTGAAAACAAATTATGGAGAGTTGAGTTCTTACCTAAGAAACTCACCATACCAGTTGCCGTAGAATCTTGAGGAAAATCTTGGGCAGCTTGGGTATCTGTTGTTGGTCTTCTGCATTGATTGAGGAGATCGATAAGCTGATTGTACTGCTCACTACTTAAAGGGCTAGAGTTGCTTGTAGTCTGGTCCTGCACATTATTTGAGTTTTGAAGTAACCCCAAAAACTTCCTTGGCTTGGTGAACTTGAAATTTGGAGGAAAACCAACAATCCTATAACACTTTTCTTTCGTATGACCCATCTTTTTACAGTAGCAGCAAACTAATTTTTTTGAGTCTTATTCAGTAATTGAAGAATTAAGAGCCATCATATCTAGAGAGATAGAACAAGAAGAGGTTATCTCATGTTGTTTTTCTTCATTGATTAACATAGAATATGCAGCTCCAATACTTGGAAGTGGATTCATAATAAGAATACTCCCCTTGACTGTCGAAAAGCAATCATTCAGACCCATCAAAAATTGAATCGGCCTTTGATCGTCAACACGTTTCATCAAAGATTTGGCTGATCCGCAACTACAAGGAGGAATTGCAGTTAACAGTGTCAATTCGTTCCACAACCTTTTCATCTTGGTAAAGAAAATGGCAATGTCATGTGCTCCTTGAGAGATTGAGGAAATCTCTTTTTGGAGCTGATAAAGTTGAACTCCATTTGCAGATCCTTTTCTCTCCTCAAGTTCCTTCCATATTTCATGTGCTGAAGTGATATAAATCACACTTTTAGCAATTTCTCTGCTGAGTGAATTAAGAATCCAACTTGTAACCATAGAATTGCAACGAGTCCATTGATTGAAAGTGGAATCATTGCTTGCAGGTTCTTTAAGTACACCATTAATTAGTTCGACTTTGCTCTTTGCAGCTAAAGCAATGGTCATTGCCCTCTTCCATGCATAATAACCGGTTCCATCAAAGCTTTTGGAAACTAAGATGGCTCCGGGATTATCCGAGGCATGCAAAAAGAGAGGGTTTGAAAAATTAGTGATTGTTTCAGAATTATCAGTAATGATTTGACTAGTTTCGTTGTTGGAAAAATTAAGAATGTGTAGAAGAGTTTGGGAAAATAGAAATAAAGGATTGGAGGGTCAAGGATCACGAACAAGCTCTGATACCATGTGAAATTTGAAGAAAAGAATTGGAGAAGATAAATTAATTATTGAATGAATTACTCGATGATAAACTTACAGTGCACATGTATATATCAGCATATATATATATATATATATATGCAGCTATAATATAGGAAACTAATCGTAGAAATCTAATTAACCACCCAGTCCTTCCTGGTCTTTAGGAAAAGCTAGACTAAGTAAACAAGAGTAGTACGGGAAAAGTGGGAGGAGGTTATTGAATGTTTCAGCATACTATACATGCAGAATATTACAGCATGCTATACATGCACATGAGCTGAGGCGGGCAGATATCGACATGCTTGGGTTTTGTGTGATATAGTTTGGATATTCCAACACACATTCATTTCAGAACTCTGCTGGAATGTAATAATAATGGCTTCGTCAGATATCTCAATGAATCATCAATTGCACAGAATTTCTGCATGATGACCACAACCAATGCAGACCTTAAATTTCACCGTAAATAAATTTCCCAGGTCCTTCTTGACGAGTCTCAGAACAGATTATAAATGAGAACACAAAATCGTAACAGTGACAGAGAAATTCAAAAAATAATCTCAATTAAATCGACTAACCCTTCTCGTTTGGAAGGATCAAAGGGGTTTAGCTGTTTCCTGAGCGACGGAATGGTGCCGTTCGATGTGAGCGAGTGCTGCCTTTTCTTCAGATTATCACGATTAGAGAAGAAGCGAATAGCAATGGTCGAAGCTATGGCGCCGATTAGTGCGCCAGAAGAAACCAGAGCAAAATCCCGCGAATTCATTGCAATGAGAAATGAACGACGAGAAGAGAGAGAGAGAGTATGAGATGGCGGCAATTAGCAGAGAAGTGAGCGGGAAAAGCTTCAGTGGCGGTGCTTCTGTTCTCAGTTGGGTATTTGTAAAAATGTAATGGGCCGTGGCGGAAAACATGGAGTATAGATGATGAGTCGCCATTTACTTCGGGTTAAAAACAATGGGCCGGCGAGGTGTAATCATTTTATCAGGCTTGGAATTGGGTCGGATACGGCCCTGTTCGGCAACAATAAATTGATCATTCATTTCAGGCTGATGTCGGCATTTTATATCATTATATATATTTATAAAACTTTAAAACTATCTTTAGTCTTTACCTATCACATTTTATTAAATAATAAAATATCACTAAGCTACGTGTCTAAAGATGTCAATCTAGCTCGCTTAATACCCAATAACCCAAAGCGTAAGAGCGCATCATCAAGTCGCATCGGTTTCATCGTTTTGGAATAATCTTTCAAAAGCTACTAAGAATTTAAATCTAACGATTGATGAAGTAGTTACATTAAGCACAATAAAAAATACTTATATATATATATAAATTGATCCGAAACGATTTTTTAGTAAATTGTAAATCATTTTGATGTTTAATTTTATCAATTTATTTATTGATATGGCTATACATTTTTAGGAAACAATGGATCAAGTCTCATTTTTAATGTGTTTTTTTCTTTTTATTGTGACCCAATTTAGGTGTAAACGCATCTACCTCATATCTTATAAAATAAAAACAAGGCACTACGAAGAAAGTCAAATTCAATATCTTTATTTTTTTTTGCTAACATATATATATATATATATATATATATATATATATATCTCTTTCAAATTAAGATTCCACGATGATCGCTCTTTTTTTCATTAGAGCTATAAATGAGCACATTTGAGTTGAATTCTCATATTCAAGTTTCACTCATTTATCAATCCATCAAAATAAAATCTATTTGTTTAATAGACGGGCTTGAACATAGATAGAACCAAACAAACTCACAGATTTACTACAATAATAGAAATGAGTTAAGTTATTTTATTTCATCCCATTATAAGCTCGATTAATAACTCAATTTATACATACAATTTTTTTAAAAAAAAATTGAACCTAAAATTATAGTAGGAAACATAATTTTCTTATTTCCATTATACTCATTAGTTTATAGGTATATATATATATATATATATATATATATATATTCTATAACACTTACTTTAAAATTAATCATTTTAAATAAATAATGATTAATAAGTGAGACTCTAATAAGTATTTAAACGAGCCTGAATCAAATTTTAAATAAATTTTAATGAAATGAATATAAATAAGGAAACTCTGGAATAAGTGAGTTAAATTCACGTTAACCTAAATTTAATTCGATTAATAAGTGAATTTTAGGACTTGTTTGGTATGGGAGTAATAGGGTGGAAAAAATTTCCTCTATTTTATACCTCTTATATTAAGTATTTAATAATAATAAATATATTTTTAATAAAATACTTATTTTAGATTAAATTAAGATCTAAAATAAATTTTTATTAGAATAAAAATATTTAATTTTAAATAAATTCTATAAAATATATAAACTATAAAAATAATTTTTCCATCCCCGTAACTAGGGCTGTAAACGAGCCGAGCCGAGCCGAATACCTTCAGGTTTGGGTTTGGCTCATTTAACTAAACGAGCCTAAAATGCTGTTTGGGCTCGGCTCGTTTAACTAAACGAACGAGTTGAACCGAGCTTTTAACGAGCCGAACCGAGCCGAGCTCACAAGCCAAAGCCAAAAAATGAACCGAGCCGAGCTTTTTCCTGTTTGAGCTCGACTCGTTTAATAAACGAGCCGAGCGCGAGCTTCATTTTGAGGCTCGTTTAATTAAACAAACAAACCGAACCGAATATCGAACTCGCTCAGCTCATTTACAGCCCTACCCGTATCTCCCGTATCAAACGAGCACTTAAAATAAATACCGCAACCATTACTTACCGGCGACAGGCTTCCGGTTCTGTTAGTAAACACAGTCAACACATATATATAGTACCATATTACGAAGACATAGACATATCAAAAAATCTAGCAGGGGGTTGAGTAGAGTATCAGTAGGCAATCATAAGAGGACAATTTGATAAGACAAATATTAATGTTTCGTTATTATAACATGATTTGATTTGATGTTTGCTAGGGCAAGCGTGCCCTACTGCTTTTCACTTCTGCTGGCGAGGCTTCTTCATTCGTTTCAATGAAAACTGCCCTCGATCCGCCCCCTCCGTCGTCCCTCTCTCTCTGTGTTCGAGACGCGTCCAAATGGAATAATGGTGAAATTCTGAGAACATCGAGCTCAAAGAAATTATCGCCTTATATCTTTCTCGAGCCGATGATAATTATTCCCTGACATTATTGCAATCGTGTCTCCGTCTTGATCCATCAGCACACAGTTACTATTCGCACTTTGTAATAGCACTTTGTATTATACATATATTTTTTCCATATCTAAAAAAATATATACAATGGTTTAAAATATAATAGGAAATTTTATATTCATATTATTATTATTATTATTATTGTATTTTCATTTATTTATTTATTTATTTTGTCAAGACTTTATCGATCGAAGTGATGGGATTTTGTCCAGCATTTCGCTCTTCAGAAGCTTCATCTTTAAGATTCTGTGTTTGAAAAACTAAAAGATTAAAATTTTATCGGTTAGCGTGCATGTTAATCAACAATTCTCATTGGCTGACTAGGAATTTCGGCAACAAAATGAACCTCTATTATCTAGATTCAACTTTTGATTGTTATCGTGTTATTATTATTATTATTTTATATTGAGTTCGTTCATTAAGTTCAACTAGAAACAAAATTTGTTCATTGAATGCAGGACAGACCAAAGAGAGGAGGGAGGGAGTGAATCGTCCTCCGACGGCATGTTTGACGCCTACTAAAGCTAGCTAGGTACTTGATCCATGTACGCCCGCGCCCTCCGCTTCCCCACTTTATTACTACAACGTAACGTGAATGAGAGATCAAAACACTGTTTTTTTGGGGGGTTAATGATAGAGTAGTTAGAAAAAGACGTATTCTACCTCGACGTATTATCAACCTCAACAATTGAATTAATTAATTGCTTGTTTGGAGTTACTTATAAAAAGTAATTATCTATGATAATTACTTATTTTAGAAAATTTTTAGCTTACATTTTTTTCAAAATAAGTAGTTATCATAGATAACTACTTATGATAAGTAGTTCCAAACAGATGCTAAATTGTACGTTCTAGCAAATCCTTCGTATAAGATGAAGAAAATATATAGCTCGTGATACACGATCCTGATTATTATTATTTACAAAAAATAATCATTCACCTAATTAAAATTAACACTATTTTACAAATTTCACCTGTATTTTTTTTATGGATCAAAATTATCTTACTAAATATGTAGCATCATTTTTAAAATAGTTGGGCGATGATATCTCTTAATGTGTATGACATATATTATATTCAAAGAGATTTAAGTTAATTCGGACATATAATGCCTTGAAACAAAGGTAACAGAAATAGAAAATTTATCTTTATATTTTACATCTTTTGTACATATTTAAAAAATAAAAGATTTTTTTAATCAAATACTTGTTTTAAATATTAATTTTCTCTAACAAAAATAATTTCGTTACTTCTAAATACTTGTTATAAAATAATAAAAAATTATTTTCACTCCCATTGTCTTCCTCCCATCTGAGTCCTTATAAGTAACTAATCTAATGACATGAATCATATCTAATAAGTGAGCTACGTACAATGCATGTTCACGCCCCAGCGACCCCACGAAGTGAAGGATGAAAACAACTCAACCAAAGGCTCTCTTATTCCAAAGAAGAAAAAAAAAAAAGGACACCATACCACACTTACTGGTACTATCAATTGAAACGGTCCACTGGAGTATGTCATATCAATGCTGTCCATAATTTTCTGTCTCTCTATCAATGCTAGCTGTCCATAATTGGCGCACACGTTGTTGCTAGGCAATAATGTACTTACAGTATAACATATACATGATCCATTCCCCAAACGAGGAGAGCTGGGGTTTGGTTTTGCCTGATGATCCAACCTCTGTGTTATGAGCCGAGCTAAAGTTTAAGAACTCGAGTACAAATTGCACGCTTACAGTGATCCTTAACTAAAATTGCCCGTCTTTTTGTAAATTGGAATTTTTTTTCTTGGCTTCTTTTGTTTTGACTCGTATGCCTTATTGTATACATAGGCCAAATTAATAAAGGTTCTTCTTTTTACCCGAAAAGAAAAGACCCACTTCCATCGATCTTTGACTATCCTTTTCTTGCTTACCCTCCCTCCCATCCCATCCTCATGATATGTCACCAGGCTGTAGTACTAATTACGAAAAGCTTCGTTCAATTTGTGGAGTCTTTATATGTCAGCGCCGAGAAATGATATTCATGTCCTAACATGTCTTATTCTTTTCTCGGGATTAGAGAGATTGACGGATAACACTCTTGAATCACAATATATAAGAAACAACGAAGGTGAATGGTTTAATAAATGCGAGCTTGATTTAGAAACAATGGGGAGGTTTTAGAATGACAGTTATTGGGTACCAATCCTCGGTCATGCAATATGTCATATTTTAACGACTTTTGCTGGTGGTAAAATGTATATGTCAAGTGTACTAGTGTTCAAGACATCATATGAATCAAAGTAATGATATACTGTAGCTAGATATGTCTCGAACTTATTAACTAAGCAATTTACTTCTTTGTCCTAACTAAATTATTCCTTTATATGGGTCTTTTAAAGGCTAGTATAATAAGTAGATATAAGCTTATAGTTGACATAACCTAAGACACATACCATATAAAAGGGAATTGAGCTTAAGACATAAGATACCCAATCATACTCTTAACTACTAGACCAATACCTCATCCTCCTAGGTCTAGAACTTTCTAATTGAAGAAAACTGAAATGGAGAAAATTAATTAATATATGGCGTGCTTAAAAAAAATTAGTTTGACAAAAATAATGACCTTGAATAGTTAATAAATTAAATTGCCACTACTAACTTCCTTCTTTTTTCCCTAATGCCTTGAAATCATTTGAAGGGCATTGTAAGACATGTTAATAAAAGAAATGTATGTTACTCATATTTATGTCTAAAATATCTTTAATTTTGTCTCTCTTTTTTTATTCACTAAGGTGAGTACAAAGTGCCAAATAGGTGCTAAAATTACCATGAAGGCGTACAATCCTTACTTTCAATTTGTAATATTTTTATCTACACCTAAATTGTGGATAGCTTATGCTCAAGTTTTTTATTTCCTAATTGCAACTATTAACCTAACCTTATAAAATAGTAAGGGAAATTAATATACCAATGATCCCTGTGTTAAGCAAAATGGCATCATATACCTATTCCTTAATTTATTTCTTATGGCCATATATTTACCTCTGTGTGTTTGTGCCTCTATTCACGTTCCACTCTATAATTCAATTTTCTTTTAAACTTACATATGAAGCAATTCGGTTCAATAATTTTTGACATAAAATGACAAGATTATCCCTTTCTAATTTGTGACAAAAACATGCCACACTAAGAAAGCAATCCAATTAGGAATAACCACAATTTCTTTTTTTCTTCACTTTTCCCTTGATTCTCACCCATAAACCTTATTGTTTGTTTAGTCCCTTTCCCTATCCAAAACTCCTACCAAACACCCAATACACTACCATTTGGATCATTAAATTATGCAAAAAGGAAGATGAATAGTGATAAAAAAGAAGATATACTACTAACATGATATTCGATGGTCATAAGCAATTATGATGATGGTGATGTTGATGGAGGTCTCATTTGGTGGTACATTGGTCATGCATTGGAAGTTCAATTTAGCAAAGAAAGATGTCCAAGTGGAGGAGATAAAGAGGGTAGTGAATCTTTGCCCCTTCAATGGCGTTAATGAGTCTTCAAAGATTATGGTTGTATTATTTGGATGGTGACGGTGGTGATGGCATTGTTAAGTCATTTAATTGGGTGGTCTTTAGTGGTGGTGGTATGTTTGAATGTTGATTGTGGTATTTGGTGGTGGTGGTGCTCTTTAGGTGGTGGTGTTGTTATTTGGTTGTATTGCTCGTTCATTATATATATATATATATATTTTGCTTATATCTAGTACCAATAAACTATTACAAACCATGTCGTAGGAATATGAGTATTTTTTATGATTCAAAAAAGAAAAACGCAAAGGCTCATTTTTTGCTACTTAATTCCTAGGCATAATTATATTTGGGGCTACTGAGGGTGTGGTTAGCTTGAAAAAAAAAATAGTTTTTTTTTTATATTTTATTTTACAACTTTCTATGGAAAGCAAGATAATAGTTCTCTATGAAAAATTATAAAATATTTTCATTTTTCCATATTAATTTAAAAAATTTTAAAACATGTCTATTTTCTTCTAGATTGGATGTTGATGATGACTATATTGATTAAAATTATTACCAACATTATTTATAATAATAATAGTTTTAATAGTAATATTATTTTTTATTATTAATATTAACAACAACAAAAATAATAATACTTATAATAATCATATTAATATTTAAATTCATAATAATAATGATAATAATAATATCACCACTCACAACGATGATGACGACGACGACAATAATGTAACACCCCCAAAATTTACTTCTAAAATTTTCTTTTAAAAGAATAATATGGAAGCTAAAATAGAAAATAGGAAATGTTACCGTCACACCTAACATAGGATAAATGTCTAGATATAAGGATAACACCTATCAAACTAAAATTCAAACAACATCTATACCGTGAGGATAAATCCCCACAAGGAGATATCCAATGGCAGATGGCAAGTGAATATTTTACCGAACATAATCATCGATGATTAAATCAACGGAAAAACCTATAAAATAACCCAGAATTTTAAAAGCTTAGCAAAATAATGAAAAATTAAAATTCAATTACAACACCATTAAAATTTCAATACATCACTTAAAAAATTCCAAAAGTAAATATAGATAAATAAAGACAAATTCTAGAGGAATAAAACTCTGAGTTGCCTACTCTCAAAGTCAAGCCTTCAACCCAGCAATAACATCCAATCTCAAGCCCGCACAAGAGTTTTGGTTCCCACCATCATTGAATCGTTGTAGGACCCATTCAACCAATGTAGTATTAGTATGAGTCCAATACTAAATAAATCGTGACTACCTAACTAATGGAATGAAACATGATACACATAAGGCATGGTAATCTTTAGCTTACAATACTCAAGCTCAATTATACATGTGATACCTACACCATTCCGCTCAACCAATAACTCATGCTCAATTATACATGTGATACATATAATAAAACATGTGGTCATGGATTCATGCTGATAAATACAAGACAACACATAGGATAGAAGCATACAAGGAATCATGAACACATGCTGAGTAACACAACAACCCTAGATGATAGTATTTTGTACATAAGTTCCACATGTAATTTAAATAATAGATTATGTGATAATTTGGTATGAACATGTGTCATATGGTAGCACTATTGTAAGAAAAATGACCAAGAGACATGCATAGGATAATGAAATATAAAGTCTATGAATGAATGAGAATAATTGATTATTATATTTCATTATCGTAATTACAACCATTTGATTATGTTATCTTGAGGATGGAGACTAAAAGATCGTAACAACTAATCTAGTACTTGAACGGTACTATCCCTAGCTCACCCCTAGAAACGTAACCAGCCCACCAATAAATAGGATACCTAATCACTTAAGTATGCATATCTCCCTATAGGACTGAAATATATCGAGACATCTATAGAGTAGAAGAGGGTCTCTTGGGACCTTGTAAGACACCTAGGATCACATAGAGAAAAACATTGAAATGGTACCAAGTGAGTACCAAACCTAACTCAGATAGCTACCCCAAGAGATACAAGTCCCGATTCAAGATCTTTCACTTTAAGTGATTAATGTTTTATTTAAAGATTTAATCAATCATAAATTAGGTCCATATAACAACACTTAAATCACTTCCATCAACACAATAAATTTTTATTATTATATACATTTCAAGTGACATTAAAGCCGATTAATTTCAAGCGGCATTAAAGCCAATCTAGTCCAAGTGATATTAAAATCGATTGATTTCAAGTGTCATTAAAGTCGATCGATTCCAAGTGGCATTAAAGCCAAATAATTTCAAGGCATAAAATCCAGCATAACGTGCCATAAAATTTCAATCCATGCTCAACCAATGATACTGTTTTCTAAACCAATTATAATTTAGACACATTAGAACACACTCTAAAATACCAAATATTTTATAATTAGCTGAACATGTTAACCACATAGTCATGCTCAACCTTTCACATACTCAAACACATATAATACTCAAGAGGCATACTAATATGTGTTCACATTGAAGTTATGAACTCATATATACATAGAAATACCACACAAAAGCATAATATATACTTGACATACTTAAATAATTATAAAGCATACTCATCACCTTCCACTTCAATAAGAAATACATTCCAAATTCTTTCATAAGCAAAGGTAAGTAATGACTTATCTAAATCCGAAGCTAGCTAAGCGAATTGAGAACAAGAGAGAGATATCGAGAGCTTGACAATCCAGAATAATAGTTTCTTATATTACTGATAGAAATCGTAAAACTAAGTTAGAAACTATCTTATATATCGATCAATAATTCAAGTATTATAATTTAATCAAAAAAGGGAGATACATATAGTTTTTCTTGGAAAACGTGCCCAAAACTAAGACTTATGAGCGTAGCTATATTAAGATTTAAAATTAAATATTAACTAGATTGGGTTTAACACATATCGCTTAGGGAATTTCAAATTAAATTGGAAAATTGGGAAAAGGATAATGGAGGATAAATTAATTGTATCGAAAATGACTTATTAATTAGGTTTTACAACCTATAAGATAAACCAACTATTTTCAAAGAACTAATCCACACCGATAAGATAAAATACAATGCAAATGGTTTTAAATCAAAGCTAGAAATCCACTAGGTGAAAGAAGTATAAGTAAATCATTTTCATAAACTATCTCTAAAAATTAGGGTTTCTAAGCCCGAACTGTAAACTAACTAATTAACTTTGATTATCTCACATTGATAGCTTAAGACTAAAATTAAACTAAATTTAAATACATCTAAATAATCAATTTCAACAAAATAATCTTTTGAGTAGCTAATTCAAGATAGTTATTTTTCAAAATTAGGGTTTTAAAGCCCAAGACACAAACTCAGACAATCCAATTCAATTAATTCCAATTGAAGGTGTTAGAATGCAATTAAGGTCATTTTGACTATTTATATAAATTCAATTTTAGAAAAATAACTATACAAATGACCAATTTTATAATTTCATTTAAAATATAGGGGTTTAGGTCCAAAAATATAATTTAATTAAATTTTATTAATTTATTTAAATTGAATGTTTAGAAATGCAATTAAACATATATTATAACACATTATATAATCAATTGATCAAAATCAATAAAAGAAATACCCAATTCAACACAATTAGGGTTTTTGAGTCTTGGAAGCTAATCCAATCAATTATAATTAAAATATTAAAATTGATAGTTCGGAATTGTAATTAGATGTATTCTAATGTAAATTATATAATCAATTGAATAAAATAATTCGATTACATAATCCAATTTAGATCCGCAATAGTTTTAACCTAAAAATATAATTTTGATCTATTTAACACAATTTTCTCAAATTAACACTTCCAACATAAAATTAAATACATTCCAAAGCATATTGTGAAATCAATTAAATAAAACAACTCGATTATACAATTCAATTTCGTTACACACATATTTTGACCTAAAAATCTAATTTCAATTAATTCAGCATAAAATTTTCAAAATCACAATTTCAATATAAAATTAGATACATTTTACATCATATTGTATAATTGATTTATCAAAAATAGCTTAATTGGACAATTTTGAAAAATTCGGACATAATTGGGTCAAAGTTTCATTTTTTACAAATAAACCACATACACTACAATTAACCACTCTAAATCAATCATACGACATATATATATACATAATTAAATGACCAATTTAGTTTATCATAAGCCAATTCATACAAAATTAATCAAAATAAAAGTTAGGGTTTTGATAATTCATACCAAGCTAAATAATGCGAACCGGAGCTAGTGAAGATCGAAGAAGCTCTGTCGGAGGTTGAGGGACGTTCGTTGGTGGTCAGGCGATGTTGGAGGTGACCAGACGGTGGCACACTCTTGTTTTCTTTATGCGTTGATGTGGCTGCTTGTTAGCGAAGGTCGGCGGCAACGAGAAAAGGGAGAAGGACCAATAGAGAGAGAGACGATGGTGGCTTGAGAAGTTGATGGAGGAGTTGGGATAAGGCGGGTCAAGGGGCTGGGTTTAATTTTGTAGAAGAAACGTTAAAGGCAGAGAGAGAATAGAAAATAAAAGAGGGAGAAAGAAGAAGAAAAGGGAGAAAGGAGGGAGATTGATTGTGCGTTGTTTTTTTTTTGTTATATATGTATATATATACAAATATACATAAGAGGATATTAAATATCTAAAACTATTAATTGATGATTTTATCTAAACTCATTTAACAAAAATCATTTCATAAAGATCCGAAAGTATAAAATCTATTTAAAGAATTTCGAAAATATTTTTTAAAGAAAATACCAACAAGTGCGAGAATCCGTATTATTTATTAAAATACATAATATGAACTCCAAATATTTAAAACTATATGAAAAAAAATATTTAAATCAAATTCTAAGGATCCGGGGTTAATTTAAATGATTTCCAAAAAAGATCATCCGTAAGCCAAAAAGGATAATACGGAAGAAAATTAATTTTGAAAAGAAAAACATAAATAAGTTATGAACATATTTTTAATTTAAAACTTTCTGACGATATTAACGACCTCGGAAAAATAAATAAATTCATAGTTGAAAATATATTTAACGAGTGAAATCATTAAAATAATTTACTATTTTAATGGAAATTTTTATAATTTAAATAGTTTATTTTATTAACGAAATATAATTCCAAAACAAAATCTTAATCGCATGGAAAATTTATAATAGAAAATGAATCTTAAATATGAAAAATTAAAATAAGAGAAATAATGAAAATACAAATTTTTAAATAGAAATCGAAAGCTTATAAATATAATAAAAGTAGGGTCGTGAACAAACTTATATAGAATGATCCGCAATAATAATGATTAACTAAATTATAATATTAATTCAAAATCATTGATAAATCTATAAACTTAATTATTATTAAAATAATTAAATATTTTCATCAAATAATACTAATAACATAATTAAGCTTAATAAAATTAAATTTAAAACATACGAGGTATTACAAATGATAATAATAATAATAATAATAATAATAATAATAATAATAATATGTTAATATGTTAGTCTTGAGAATATTTATGATAACAATAAGATTAATTAAAATAAGTATAATAATATCAATTATAATAATGATGGTATTTATGGTATTAATGTTATTATCAATATTATTATTATGAAAAACTATTATAATATTATTGTTATATATTGTAGTAATAATATTAATATTTATGTAAATAATAATATTAATATTCTTGTTAATAATATAAATAATAATTATATTTTTTAATAATATGATAATTATTAAAAAATTAATATAATTAAAATAATAATATTGTTATTACTAAGTATGAGATACTAAGATTAATAATAAAGTCATTATTCATGAAATTAATAATAATAATATCAATATTCACCATGAAAATATTATTACATTTATTAGTAACATTATTAGTAATTATTATTTTAGTAACATTATTACTAATTATTATTGATAATAATGTTATTATTAATGTTGATATTAATAATAAGCATATTATTATTTTATGAATATTAATATTAATATAAATTAACAGTAACATTAGTATTACATTTAATAATACTATTCTTATGAATATTAATTATGTTAACAATAATTATAATATCATTAATATTATTTTATTAATAATAGTATTGATAAATATTAATAAAATTAATAAATTATTATTATTATTAAAATAATAATCATATTATAATTATCATTAATAATAATTTTTCAATTGAAAAATATGTAGAAAACAAGGACATACATTTACATAGAAAACTCGGAAAACATAGTTTAGGTTATTTTCTAGTTTTTTTCACAACATTAAAAAATTGTGTTTTATAGTTTTATAATTAGAAAAATAAAAAAATAAGTTATGAGCATGTTTTATGAATTTATGGAAACATTTTTCAGAAAATAATATTGTTTTCCTAAACTAAACGTACCCTAACTTTGTTTTATATAGATTGGATCACTCAATTTATAAAATAACATACTAAAACATAAAATAATTATTATTATAATTATGACAATGAAATATATATATATATATATATATTTGCAGTCAATATTAACTTTTCTTACCATATAATCTATTGGTTAATAGACTTGATTTAGAGCATTATCAGTAATCAAATTTGCAAACCTCCAAAATTTATTATAAATTTATTTTATAAAAATATAAATATAAACTATTGGGTGTTATTGATATAGCTAATATTAAAAAATGTGTGATCACTTAAGTCGCGATAGATGAAAGGCAAAACTATTTATGAGAGAAACTAGACAAATAAAAAAGAATAAGATATCAATAGACTTTAATATAAGTAAAGTAAGAATAGAGCTTGGGAGGGGGAATGAACAACGTGAAATGTAGAAAATAGGTAGAGTACAAAAGAAATTTATGAGGTGCAACTCTTTGTGCTAGCCTAGAGTAACACTCCCGTAAGGCACATTTGGTAAACAATAGCAACCAAAAAGTCATATGGAAAAACATAGGAACATTTGCTTGTTAAGTGAGTAGGTGACCATGAAATGGTATCCATTGATTGATATGTACTAAAGAATATAATCTATCCTAAAGAGATAGTGTAACATCCCCAATTTTGACAATTTTTTTTTGTGGAAGTTAATACATAAAATATTATGGTATTACTGACATTTTTAATATATGTTTAGTTATAGTACCATTCTCAGGATAAAATATTTAACAAATAAATATGATAAATAGATAATTAGAGAGATTACATAAATCAAATATAAGAGTTAGGAGATAAACTTCGAATACAAAAATAAGTAAAATGCAACAAAAAAGGAGTACAATGAAACTAATAGTACCAAAGGGTATATGAGACAATGCTATTGGCCTATTCCTACTACTACTACTAAATAATTATACCTTTATGTCCATAACACATAATACAAAAGTTACTCCTCCGCATGTATAAAATTAAAGTTATCGATGTAGTCATCATAAACCTATAAATCAACAAAGTTGTCATTTACTCATGGGCATGAGTAGTAACCATAAGGGTAGTTAGTACTAAATATACTAAGTAACATAAACACTTTAAAAGAGAAGGCATGCATAGGACATAAAATCATATGTCCACTATAGCATAATACAACACGCCATAATAATAAATGTTACAAATGTGAATACTACTCATAATATAATATAACTTCCAAGTAAGATCGTATGAGAATCTATAGTGATCACATACTTCCCTTTACATATTCACTTTTAAAATAGGAACCCCACTATTATATCTAGTGGAATAGTCCACTATAATCTTGTGGAAGGACCCAACACATTACTTAGGGAAAAACACTCCTTCAAATAGACATCTTATCCTTTAGTATATGTACCTCCTATGGATCAATGGGTCAGACTTTATGTAAGATAGATCTAGGGTCACTCTAGTTATGATAGAATCAGGTCACTAATCATTGATAGACTATCTCTTATCCTTAAGTATATGTACCTCATGTGATCTCCTTCTTTAAATATGAATGTATTATTAGGTAATCTTAGCCAAACACATGACACTTAGGTTCACACTTCACTTAACATGTTTCCATTTAATTTATTTCCCTTGCATCATTGCTTACACTTGATAACCCATGTATTACTTCTTAAATGAATTCATACCAACACTTTTTTATTAATCATGCAATTAAAATTATAATATGGCCAATTAAATAAAACTTTCCACATAAACATAGAATAACAAACAAGGCATTAGAAAACTAAGTAAGGATTAATGAAGATACCAGACTAGTGAAAATATTATAATACCCTTACGAAATCCTAAATCCCAAAAAACTCATAAAACATCAATATAGCTCAACAACTCACCAAATCCAAGGTACTCTCAAACACATCATATTAGATATAGTGAACCCAAGAATAGAATTATAACTCTTACCTTTACATATAAAAGGATGATTATACCCTTAGAGGTTTTAAGCTCATTTTAAGTCATTTTCACTTAACATTCCAACTTATGTTAACCATTATTAACCCAAGCAAACCACTTATTACATGTATCACATTTTCATCCAAATAATGCTCACACAACTCTAAAATTTATAATCTAAGTAAAATGACCAAATTACCCTTATTCAACCAACACACCCAAAATATTGTAAAAAACATAACTTAACCCAAACTATAACACATTAAATATCAAAATTTCAGTAAAATATCAAATAAACACAATAATCTACTAAGTTTTCTCAAAAAATCACTAAAATATTAAAATTACCCCTTTAATCAAAACTGCCATCAAATTTCCCAATAAAAAACTTTAGAAAACACCAAAATCACACATAACAATCTACTCCTTATTAGATACCTCATGGTATAATTATCTCAAATTAAATCAACCAAAAAGCCAAAGGTTGAGATCCATATTAAGGGTAAGGTTGCCAATTTTTACTTATAGATAATAACACTTAAACATGTGATAACACATCTAAAAAAATGATTATAAAAATAAAACAATGCATACTTATCTTTCTCAAAAGTTACATAAAAACCCAATCACGGCCTATCACAAAAATTTTCTCTCATAACAATAAATCATAAAATCACATACAACACATAAATACAAGCTCTTTATTAACATAGATCATGCTTTAGTAAAAATAATCATGTTGTCATGTTAAGGTAAAATTAACAACATATAGAATATAAAATGCTTACCTAAAGAAGTATAGAGTGTTAATTAAAGGCACCAATCTCTATGCAAAAATACTCCTAAGTAACACCACTTTCTTCGGCCATAATTTGATGACCTAAAAAATTTTGATAAGATTAGCAATTAAAAAAAATAACAAGGGAAAAGAATATAATAAATAAACTAAAGGGAGGAAGAGTAAAATCCTTTGTCTTGAAATGGTAAGGCTTTAGCAAGGATGAACAACTTCACTAATCTAAAAACCTTAATCAATCCACTCTTGCTTAAGGTAAAACACTAATAGATTAAAATCTAAGATTTAGAATTGAATGGAAAAATAATGAAGGAGAACGAAGAGATATAGGTTTAACCCTCAAGAGCAATGCAAGAACTCAAGAATAAAAGAGAAAAATGCAAGAGTAGATGGGAAAGAACAAAGTGGGAGAATGGAACTAGCTAAATGTAGAATGAAAACCAAAGGCCTTAAACCCACTTTGAGGCCATAAAAAATGAGGCAAGAGAGAATAGATTGATCATATTTGAGGGTTGACTGCAAGCCAAAGAGTGATGGGGAGTGATTGGAAGGGGAGAAGGGTATAAAATAGTGAGTGGGATATGTAAGAAGAGGATTATTATAACATCTCATTTTTTCCTAACCCTAATTACTATGTACTCAGCTTCACAATTTATTTCTAATTTTTTTAAGATGGATTTATAAGTCATTAATATTAAATTCAAGCCTTCTACAGATATTTTATCCATTTGTAGGAAAAACAAATTTTTACGTGATTTCTCAGATCTTAGTATTTTTGCTCTTTCAAATTCATTCTGAACTTATAAATCACTCTTGATATTATTTCCAAGCATGTTCCTTTATTTTTATGATTTTCGCATCATTTTCAAGCTTTTGTTAACTATTTGTTCGTTTGTAAAAAAACTCAATTTACATAATTTTTCGTTTTAAGTCATTTCGATTCATTTAAAATTTTACACATGGCTGATTGTGCAAAATTAACCTTGTTATCTACTTCTAACACTTCTATAATCTTCATTTCTCCTTTTTTTCCCTTTTTCCTATTTTGTTAGATTTATTTCAATGAATACTCCATGAATCTAACCACTTTATTTGAAAATTTATAGCTTCCCCCTCTTCTCGCCCCATTTTTTCCTCCCATGTTATTTCATGTTGTCTTGTTATCGGCAAAACTAATTTTTACCTGACTTTCAATAGCTCATTCTTCTTTGTTACTTAAAATTTTACTCTATTTTTTCTTTTATTTAAACTCTTATATATCACTCTTTAATTTTTTTTCTTGTTATACCCACCCAAAATCATACTCAAGCCTCATTCATTTATCCCCTCTTTCCCCTTTCACAACTAGCTTAGATATGTTGGTACTATTTGCTAGGCTTTTTTTCATACATTTTAAACTAGCTCCCACCACCTTACCTTGCTTTTATTCTCTTAGATTTTTTGTTGGATCTTGCTTCTTACAACCTTTCCTTCATTTTTACGTCCATTACCCTCAAATGTCTCTTGATTTAGTACCTTGTTTGGATGCCACTTTTACCCATGTTGATCTACTGCTGCTCACTTTTTCCTTATTAGCTAGAGATTTCTCCTTATTTTTCTTCCTTATTTTGCTTTATTTTCCTCCTTAATTTCCATTAACTTAACCTCTAGTCAGATGCTTTAAGTGCTGGAGGTTAATATCTTGTAAAAGGTGGGCATTTCTAAGTAAATCTTGGCAAAAAAGCACCCCTATTTTCAAAGATAAGGGTAATTTTGCCCATGTTTTTTCCTCCTTTGTTCTTTCAATATTTATATATATAACTCTTTTTTAGCTTATTTTATTCGTTAATTTGGTGAAGGTGATCAAGCATAGGAGAAGAAGTGGTGGTTATTTAAGAGTAATTATTATTTTTTCTAGAATATTTTGCGAAGCTATGTAAGATGATTACTTTTCTATACATAGAATTTATGTTCCTTATGCTATGCTTTAAATCTTTACATTATGAAAGCTTGATTGTTTTTATTTATTTATATATTAGAGCATGATATTGAGTCTTTAAGATTTGTATTCATGTTTTATGTGTTATTTTCATGATTTTGTATAAAAGTACCATATTATGACATACTAGTGTTGTTCGTATATATAAGAATACTTGGTATGCCTTGTATAATTTTTATAAGTATGATATCATATAAATTATCATGTTATTAAGTGTCATTGTGAATACCATGAAGATTGAATGACTTTTGGCATGTTTTTCCTTAGGATGGCTTTGACATTTGGGTTGTTGGAGCACCAAATGGTTGTTTTAACTCTTAATTTTTTTTATGTAAGTATTTTTTAAGTGTGATATAGTGTTGGTAGGTTTTTGGAGAGATATAGAGTTGATTTGAGTGTTGGAAATTTTTATACATAAGTCTTCCCAAGGGCATTTTCATCATTTTAGTGATAATTTGTTAAAACTTGAGGTTACCAGTGTATTCCCTAGGTTCTTTACATACAAATTCATAAATAATAATTCATAGTTTTGAGTTACATAGGATTTATTATAAATTTATTATGTTTTATGGTAATTTAAGGGTCTTTTTATCTTTTCATATCCTAGCTGGAATTTTTGGGTAGTGAAATATTTAAATGGATAAAAAATGAGCTCAATATGCTAAGGATATTATTTTGATTAAGGGTAAATGACACAGGTTAATGATTTTAGTTTAAAAATTGCATAAAATGAGCATAAAAAACCTTAAAGGTAAAATTATTACTTGATGTAATTAATTTTGAGTTTAACTTTCATTTTTAACTTAAACATATTTCATATAAGGTGTTTAGGTGTTGTGTTAAATTTCTTAAATAAGTGAGTTTAAATTGGTGATTAAATACTTTACTAAATATTTAAAGTTAATAAGGACATGTCTTTACCTTTAATATAATCTTGTTAGACCATTTTTGACTTTTATGATAACCTTAAGGGGTTTACTAGGTGAAATTATTGCATTAATAGGGGTAGTTTCATTTATTTATGTTATCCTTAAATATTAGTTCAATGTTTATATGAGTTTCTTAATTGTTATTTTATGTGGAGTTTTCTATAATTGACATTAGTGTAATCCTAATTTCATGTTAATATAATCATTGGAATGAATTCACATAAGTGATGAATGAAAAGTAATGATGATAGTACTGGGCAACCCTCAAGGTTGAGTGCTCATATGATATCCATTTGATAAAACATAAATATTAAAGTGAAAGATTGCACTAGTTAGGATCAAGCTTTGTTAGTATTTATTTTTCTACCTTGGTTCTGCAAAACGATGGTGATCCCAATCTACTATATACTTGGTCCAATCCATCAGTATATATAGTATGTGCATACTTAAGAATTGGAGTGCAGTTAGCAACCTAGGTGTGTTTTATCCTAAAAAGGTGCTTTTATTCCAATCTTCACTCCGCCGAATGCAATAGTGGCCTAGGTACGTTAATACGTTATGCCCTAGGCAGATGATTTATGTATTTATCATATCTCAAGTACTTTGTGTGATTAAGTTTGGAGTTTTGTGATCACTAATTAAAGATAACGACCTTGTTGTTATAGTAGTGTTTTATTCTAATTTTTATGTTCATGATTTTTATGTGTTATAGGATGCCTATTGTTGAGTACCATGCTATACATGAAATATATTATGCCTTTAAATTAATCATGTTTACCAGTACATTTCATAATGATAGGAACCGTTTCATGGTCCCTTTCTTATTCCACAAGCATGAGGTATTTTTTGATGCTCATATCTTTGTTGTGTTGCTTGCGGTGAGTGTCTTATTAGGTTATGGACGTAGAATGGTATCGATTCAATTTCTTGTTGTTTGGAGTTTATCTCTTAATTTCCTTGTATTCTCTATTTTTTGATCTTGTAACTCAAGATCAAGTGTTTCCCACACCTAATATTTAGTTGTGAGTTAAGTTTTTCTTTACCTTACACCTAGCATGGATTGGGTACAGAAAATATTCTTTTTTTGTTGGATGCGATGGTAATACTCATTATTTTATTATTATGCCTTCGAAAAAAATAGTAAGTTTTGGGGTGTTACAATTATGGTTGATTATTAAAGGATAAAATCACACCTTATTAGGGAGGAATATGGTAGGATTTTCATGGTCAACCTTGACTATAGAAAGGTTAGCATTGAAATAATTTAGAAAAAGTAGAAAATTCAATAAATTGGTAAAAATTAGGAAAAATATCAAATAATTTCCAAGAATTAAGAAAAATTAGTAAAATGTGTGGAATTAATTTAGGCACCTAAATATATAAAACTATTGGGCATATGGATTGATTTAAACTAAAAAATAATTAAAATAAAAAAACTTGAGTCAAATGCTCGATGCTTGATCGACCATAGGTCTCCTAAGACATATGTTAGTTCTATTTGCAAGTCGGTTAACCAAAGTAAAAAGGTTAGGTCAATTGCCAATTGAGGGAATTTAAAACTAGGGTTTTGAAAGGCTTAAGGGTAAAACAAGTAGATTTTGGATATGGGTAATATGATTAGCCAATGACAGAAGGTTAATGAAGAATTAAAAATCTAACCAATTGAAAATTATGATTAGAAAAAATCTTAGGTAGTATTGATAGCGTGGAACATAAAAGGCCACATGCAATATGATGCGTTGTCGTATGCACAACAAATTTAATAAATAAATCCTAATTCCCAAATACGTAGTATATGGCAAGAAGGAGTCAAACCCACAATGAATGGTATATAATCAATAATTCCGTAATTAATGTTAAAACCCCGGTTATGCAATAACATATACTTCTATCATCAATATCTAAACTATGGATAAATAATAAAACATTGTACTCACTAATTAATGAACAAGGATAGGAAGTATTGAATATGGAATTAGGATATCAAATAATCATGGAGAAAATAATGATTCTAAATGATTTAACGTTGACCTGTAGAAACTCATAACAATTCATTTCTTTGCTTTCTCTCAATTCTAATAAATTGAATAAGCTCTCAATTTATCACCTAACCAATTAATAACCTAGGTTAAGAACACTAGATTCAATTAATGGTAGCATTACGAATGGAAAGCAGTCAACTACGACCATAATCACATAAGCTCGGATCATGCAATCGTACGAATTAATGGAAAATATTAATAATTAATCTTTTGCTACTTTAGAAACGTTAATTAACAATTACGTATTAATTATGTTATCCTAGCGTAGATTAAGATCTAAACTAGATAGGTGATCAGTCTAATTAGTTTAAATTCTTAATTATGATGTGAGATCATTCAATTCTATCCATCAATTCAATTAAATTTTATTTAGAGTCATGAATTCAAATCACATTATCACATCCGAAATCCTAATTTCGTCATCAAATCCTCCTACATTATACTATCTACATAATTGCAATAAAACACAATTAAATACAATAATCTATAATTAACATCAATGCTTACAAATAAATTAACCATGAAACACCAAACATAAGAAAAATAATAATGCAATAAAGAGAATATATTTGCATTCAATCAAAAATCGAAACTTGCAATTAAAAGAGGAATGGAGAAGAACTTATCGAATTGAATTGTAGATTTTTGATTGTTCAATTAAATACAATGGAGAGAAAGAGAATTGAAATTAAAAATTACATGTGGTATCTAGAGAGTATAGAGAGAAAGAAAGAATCCCATTCTTGAACTCCCTAGAACCACCCTTTCGAATGTTCAAACTTTATAAATATATCGGGGAAACGTTGCGCGAACGGTTACAGAATTTGAGAAAAATACGGTCCGTGTTAAAAAACACGGGACCCCAATGTTTTTCCTTGAACTCTAGGCCAAATGCTGAATTTTAAATGCTGAATTTTTGTGTTCTGACAGAAAAACACGGGTCGTATTTAGGAAACACGGGGGGCCGTGTTTCTTGTTCCTTCATTATTTCTTCATGAAATTTCAACACAATCTTCCCTTTGATATATATTCTTCATTTCTAGTATTTTCTTCCATTAATTCCATATCTCTTGTTGTGTTCTTTGTTGCCTTTTCTCTTTCCATCAATTTCTCCTTTGAATTTCTTCATTTTTATCTTTTTCTGCAAAATCTATCCAAAAGAGAAAAACTCGAGAAAAGATTAAATGTTATAAAAATAATGATGAATAAATGATATTTTTACTTAGCAAAATAAAATATAAATCTCATATATCAAAAACCCTCGTGCTTAAATTGTTGCTTGTCCTCAAGCAACATCATGTCATGCACAAAAGAAACATCAAGGATTATAAATGAGATAAGTTCTAAACTACAAGAACTATAAGATTGGATTTATTCATTCATAGAGTTTAACAATGCATTGGGACTTAACACACTTATAAATCATAAAATCATAATGTTGAGAATATTTTGGATCACACATCTAACACACCCTATAAACAGTTTTATCAAATGCTCAAGTGGTTAGGGAACGAGAGTTAATCTAGTTAGTATTTCACCATGCAAAGTTAGATTAAGATTAATGAAATTTAAATTGGTAGATTCTTACTTTCGGTATGTGAAAACGCTCACTCTTATGTGTATAGGGTATGATGTGTTTACTCTCAAATCTTCTCCAAATGATAATGATTGCCCATATGTTTGCCATCATTCTCAATTCGCCACCACTGAAAAGAACTAAAGTATATAAGAATCAAAAGGTCTTAAATTTGGCTGTAATGGGGCTAGGGTTCTAAGGTGGGTTAGAATTTTGGTATTGTAGCTAGACTCTACCAACTAGAGAAGCAATTTCTTTATTTCAATTAAATCACAACTCCTCCTCTTTTCCTTTACTTCACTTCCCTTTTTTTTTTAATAATTTCGAACCCGTCCATTCAACCAAATAACATCAAAAAAACATGAAATTTTATTCTCCTCCTCCTCCTCTTCTTCTTCTTCTTCTTCTTCTTCTTCTTCTTCTTCTTCTTTTCTTTCATTTTTTTTGAGAAGAAAAATGCTTAGCTACTCTCTCCATTTTTTTATGATATCCACACCCCCATACTTAGATTTCACCTTATTGACAAAACAAAAGTTCTCCTTGAAAATATTTTTGCTCCACTAGTTATAGAGTAAGGAAAGAAAATGCATATGGAGATTAGTTGTTAATAAAGGTTAGATCAATAGAATAATACTTTAGGCTCAAAGGGTTTATGCAATGGATAACAATTTTCAAGGTAAGCTATTTGGTCTTGTAGCTAACAAAGAAAGAAGAGTGCCTTTATCAGTTTCAAATATCCTAAAGTTATATGCAGTCTTGAAGATAACTAATGGCAAATTCTAGTTTCACATATCATTGGAGAACACACACAATAGAAAAATATATTTTGGATAAGTAATGTATCCAAAGGTTAGGCTCAAGCGCTCACAATGTTATATCCACCAATTTTGAATTTCATTTCATTCATAATCAATGCATGGATTGATTCCTAATTATTCTAACTTTCTTTCCTTCACCACTATCACAATCTCAATTTCTGTTTTTAAGGTTTAGGAAGATGGTGATCAAATCAGTTATTATGATTTAAAAATAGCCTTTGTAAAAAAGATTAAGTCCCATTACTTTGCTTACCCAATGAATGAATAAATCAAATCTGACACTTCTTATTTAGACCCGAAGCAAACAAACAAACACAAGATCACATAATTAGAAAACAAGACATATTTATGCAAACACATTACTATATATAGAAACAACATAAAAAATAGAAATAAAGATTATAATTGCCATTCTCCGGCAAAAGCGCCAAAAATTTGATGCGATGTCGTATGCACAAAAAATTTAATAAATAAATCCTAATTCCCATAAGGAATGGTATATAATCAATAATTCCGTAATTGATGTTAAAACCCCGATTATGCAATAACATATAATTCTATCATCAATATCTAAACTATGGATAAATAATAAAACATTGTACTCACTAATTAATGAACAAGGATAGGAAGTATTGAATATGGAATTAGGATATCAAATAATCATGGAGAAAATAATGATTCTAAATGATTTAACGTTGACCTGTAGAAACTCATAATAATTCATTTCTTTGCTTTCTCTCAATTCTAATAAATTGAATAAGCTCTCAATTTAACACCTAACCAATTAATAACCTAGGTTAAGAATGCTAGATTCAATTAATGGCACCATTACGAATGGAAAGCAGTCAACTACGACCATAATCATATAAGCTCGGATCACGCAATCGTACTAATTAATAGACAATATTAATAATTAATCTTGTGCTACTTTAGAAACGTTAATTAACAATTACGTATTAATTCCGTTATCCTAGCATAAATTAAGATCTAAACTAGATAGGTGATCAGCCTAATTAGTTTAAATTCTTAATCTATGATGCGAGATCATTCAATTCCATCCATCAATTCAATTAAATTTTATTTAGAGTCATGAATTCAAATTACATTATCACATCCGAAACCCTAATTCCATCGTCAAATCCTCCTACATTATACTATCTACATAATTGCAATAACACACAATTAAATACAATAATCTATAATTAACATCAATGCTTACAAATAAATTAATAATGAAACACCAAACATAAGAAAAATAATAATGAAATAAAGAGAATATATCTGCATTCAATCAAAAATCAAAACTTGCAATTAAAAGAGGAATGGAGAAGAACTTATCGAATTGAATTGCAGAGTGTTGATTGTTCAATTAAATATAATGGAGAGAAAGAGAATTGAAATTACAAATTACATGTGGTACCTAGAGATTATAGAGAGAGAGAAAGAATCCCATTCTCGAAATCCCCAGAACCACCCTTTCGAATGTTCAAACTTTAGAAATATATCGGGGAAAAGTTACGCTAACAGTTACAGAATTTGAGAAAAACACGGTCCATGTTAGAAAACATGGGACCCCCATGTTTTTCCTTGAACTCTCGGCTAAATGCTAAAATTTTGTGTTCTGACAGAAAAACACGGGCCGTGTTTAGGAAACACGGGGGGACCGTGTTTTTTGTTCCTTCATTATTTCTTCATGAAATTTCAACACAATCTTCCCTTTGATATACATTATTCATTTCTAGTATTTTCTTCCATTGATTCCATATCTCTAGATGTGTTCTTTGTTGCCTTTTCTCTTTCCATCGATTTCTCATTTGAATTTCTTCATTTTTATCTTTTTCTGCAAAATCTATCCAAAAGAGAAAAACTAGAGAAAAGATTAAATGTTATAAAAATAATGAGGAATAAATGACATTTTTACTTAGCAAAATAACATATAAATCTCATATATCACAATAACATAATAATAACATATGAGACATGATATAACATATGATAAAACATCCATAGCAATACAATATCATATGATAAATTATAGAATCACAAGTGTAAGAGTATGCAATAATGTTAATGATTAAACATACAATTTGATGATACATACGATAACAGTTCACATAATAGCACACAATCATAGAGCCCTAGGCAAGGCATAAGATATAAGAATGAAACAATCCATGTGAAAAAAGTATGAAATAATGGAATTTAAGACAAATGACAAGGTTAAGGCTACCATACAATTGAAAACATTTGATAATTATATTCCATTAAAGTGGACACGCCAATTAAAATTTATATAACTTGAATATGGAGACTTAATCAAATTCATCAACAATTATTCTAGTACGTACATGATACTAATCTTAAGTGACCTATCCAAAAACATAACCAAACCGCCAATATACTAAGATACCTAATCACTTACATATGCATATCCCCTCCCCCACACAAAGTCTAAGACACCTTTAAAGTAGAGAAGGGTTTCTTCAAACTTTGTAAGACTCCTGGGATCATAGAAGAAAGAAGCATTGGAATGTTACCAAATGATACCAAATCTAACTCAGATAGTTACCCTAAGTGATACAAGTTTTGACTCAAGCAATCTTTCACTTTACATATTAATGATTTATTAAGATTCAAGCCAACGGATCACAAGGCCCACATAATGATATTATCTTCACATAGCACACTCTTAATTATTTCCTCATTTGGTCCCATTATTTTCCAAAATAAACTTGATCCACAAGGTATAGAGACCTAACAATTCTAAATTACATAAAGGCCTAAAATTCCAAATGGCATAAAAGTCTAATAATCATCTTGCAACTAAATACCATTATTTCATGTCATAAAGGAAAATCATGTGAATCATTAAGTTCCAATTATTCAAGGTCGTCGGTAAATAAAAAGAAAAAGATTAACTAAAAATATAACAAAAGGTAAAAGTCAATAAAAGATCAAAGATTAACTAAAATTCAACAACCATTTAAAAGATTAATAATAGATCCCATCTAACTATTTCCAACACATTTTGTACCAAAAGACCAAAATACCCTTAAAAAACCCAAATATCAACATATATAATAAATTCCCAATTTATCCTCATCAGTTCACCAAAATCAAATCTAAATTAATATTACCAACTAGGTCACTTCAAAGATAAAACTGAACCTAAGGAATGGAAATTGACAACGTTAGGACTTTTAGGGTTTTGTGAAAGGGTTGGGTGGTTTTTTATCTTAAAGGTGTACATATAAATAAATGTTATTGTGAGGAATTGAAGTTGACAATGTTAGGACTTGTAAGGTTTTTGTAAAAGGTTTGGGTGGTTTTATATCTCAAAGGTATTTGGATATTTTTATGAGTTTCATGGGAAAATAAATATGGTATGGTAATCGTTAAAGGTTTTACACTTTATTTCATGCTAAATATGTTAGAGTGTCGATTGAGTGTGGCACAAGTTACATAAAAAGAGGCTTTTAGGCATTTTAACAAGATAGAGGTATGTTACTTAGTTTGGGTTAAATATGAAATTTTTATATTTCTAAAGTGTTATTCGGTTAAAATATAATAAGTATTTCTATGAAGTACTTTTTCTAATTATAAGTAGCCTAAGTATGATGAAATGAGAATGACTTAATTTGAAAATAGTAAACCTAGGGGTATGTTCGGTATTGTATGTGTGAAATGTTAGAGTTAAACCTTGATTTTTGGATATGTTATTAGTAATTATATTTCAGGGTGTTGTGCTAATTTTTTTTAATCGAAACTTATGGACAGAGTTATGCTTGGCTTGCAAAATTATAGTTTCATAGGGTGTTGTGGTCCTTTCATTTGGGGAAATGACTTAAATCACCTTTGGTTGTGTTTTATGTGATTTTTATATTTATGTCAAGTATTCATGATGTTAACGAGATAACCAAACAATCTAATAAAACATTAATATTAAAAGTGAAAAATTATTGAGTCAGGAATGAGTTATACCTATTTGTTCCACCAAGCGAGAATAGTGGCCAAGAGCGTCATACCCTGGAAGTTGTATCTATCCATTCCATTGGAAATAAATTGTGGTAAGGAACATTATGTACAAGAAGTTGTACCTATTTTTTTCTATTGAAAAATAATAATGGTTAGGAACATTCTACATTGAGAATTGTTCCAGTTAATTCCACTAGACAAGACTAGTAAGCTCTTTAAACTCAGATTAATTTTGTAAATGGAATGTATGCATACCTAATGTGGCACTCTACTTTATTTTCCCTTCGAATTCATCTTGTTTTATAGATAAGATGCATGTATAGTGCTTCCTTGTAACTTTATGTGATATACATGTTCTTTTTTATATGATGTATATTGTTATCTAACTCAATATGCAAGTATTGACGACCTTTTTCATGGATGATGCTTATTCCCATGAGTAGACAAACAAGAGATAATGTGAAAGTTAATGAAGATTGCCTTGATGATTTTTCTAATTACAATTCACTTTGTAGCACCACGGAAGTTTGTAATCCTTATTTTCAAACGTTTATACTTTTATTTAAAACCTAATCCTTAAATCTTAGATTAATTATTTTTATTAACCATTGATAGATAAATTCTTAAATAAATTTATCCTAATTATATTTTCCCTTTTTATTTAAATCCACCTTAAACCGATGATTTTACCAGATTTATTTTCCTATATGTATACCCTAAATCCAGATAAATTAATTTGACATTAATCCTAATCAAAATCTAATTATAATTGTAACCCTAAATTTATTTTATTTTTCTTTCTTTTCCTTTTCCCCCTTTCCTTTATTTTTCTTTTCCCCTTTTTTCCCCTTTCTTCCTTCTTCTTCCTACCTATTTGAAAGTACCTTTCCTGCACCCCTTCACTCACCAACTCCCCATTTCCCCTTCAATCCAAACTAACCCCATGCCTTGCTCCCTCACGTGCCTTCTTCCTTTTTCTTCCTGGTTTCTGCATCGTGCACCTCTTCCTACATTACTCATTTTTTCCAACATCCCTCACCACCAATTTGCATCACCCCAACATCACATCTAGCCATCCACCCATATACATAAAACACACTCCTCTATCACACTTATGGCCCGACCTGCAACCCTTTGCTCCCTCTCCATCACCAGTGCACCACCATACCACCTTTCCCTACACAACCTATCCATATCCCATACACCACCAACCAATGTCATCCTCTTTCTCTCCTCCCCCTCTATTTCTATTTGACCACAATCCCTTACCTTCATTTATTTTCTTCTCCTTTTCTTCAACTCTGTTTGGCCTTACAACCACCACTATTTCCACTCCTTAATATTTCCCCTCCTTACTGCAACTTGCCTTTACTAGCACCACCATCCCCATTGAAACCTTCCCTTGTTCGAGATCCAACCACCATCCACAACCTATTCCCTTCTTGCACCTTCCATGCTCTTCCCTTACTTGTTGCACCAACACCATCACCACCACCGAAGCTCCGCCCAACCATCCATCAACTTTCCCTAACCTTGGCTGATACCACCTGGCACCTCCCTGTCAACTATCTATATGACCAACCAACTCCCTTCGAAGCCCCCTACATGCTAGGTTCGTAACCTCTTTTACCCATTTTTCAACATTGGAGACATTTTGGTAATTTATAATTTATAAGTATTATATATATATATGATTTTAATAGTTATAAATATGGTTAATGTGGCATTATTTTTAGGTGTAAAATTTTGATTAGTGAAGTGTACTCCCGTCGGCTGTCTACCCGACCAACGAACTTCCCCCAAAGCCCCTTACATGTCAAGTTTGTAACCCCTTTTAACCTTTTTTCAACATTAGGGACATTTTGGTAATTTATAATTTATACATATTATATATATATATATATATATATATTATAATATATATATATATATATATATATATATATATTGGTTAAATATCAATATGGTTAATGTGGTATTATTTTTAGGTATAAAAGTTTAATTAGTGAAGCGTAATACATTTTATTGAGTTGCCTATAAATTACACGTTTGTTGAAAATCAAGTAATCCCTATACTCTAGCAAAATATGAGATATTGCATGATTCCGGTATATGATCAAAGCACGTTTGCTAAAAATCAGGTAATCCCTATAAATTTAATCATTTAAGTGTATTATAATATTGATTCCGGTAAGAATACCTATTATGTCTTGATTATTGCTAAGTATGGAGGTATATGATTTGATATTTTAAAAATGCATGTTTTGGCATGATTATAACTATTATATGCCCTAGGGCTATTTTGTTCATTTTGAGTGTATCATGATAATTATTCTGATAAGCATGTCTAATATGTGTTATTTATTATTGAGTATAGGAATATGTGATTTGATGCTCTAAGAACACATGTTAGGGTTTTACATGCTAAATCATGTACAGGGGTAAAATGGTCATGTAATACCCCATATTATTGAAATTCAATTTTATTAAGCTTAATTATTTTATTAGCATAATTTGATGAAAATGTTTAATTATCTTAATTTTCATTTGTTTTATGGATTGATTGACAATTTCGACTTCATATTAGAATTTCATTAATTGTTCTCGTTGCGGATTATTCTAGATAAATTAATTCATGACCATGATTTTATTATATTCATATGATTTTGATTTTTGTTTAAAAATATGTATTTTTGTTCTTTCTTGCATTTTAATTTTTAATATTTTAGATTTATTTTTTATTATAACTTCGTTGTATGATTATGACTTTTTTTTAGAGTAATTTTTTGTTTTGGAATAATTTCCTTTAAAATAGTAAATTATTTTAATGATTCTATCTGTAGAAAATATTTCCTAACTTGAATTTATTCATTTTTCTAAGGTTGTTAGAGTATTCAAAAAGCTTTAAATTAAAAAAATCGTATCTTATTTATGATTTTCATTCCAAAATTATTTTTCTTCCAGTTTACACTTTTTAGTTCATGGAGGACCATTTTTAAAATTTATTTAAATTAATCCTAGTCTCTTAGAATTTGATTTAAATATTTTCTTATATGATTTTAAATATTTTTTTAAATAATTTAGATCTTTGTGTTCATTAGTATTCTCTTCTAGAAGCTTTTCCAAAATTCTTTAAAAAGCTTTTATATTTGTTTTATACCTTTGGATCTTCACGAAATAATTTTTGTAAATTATTTTTAGATTAAATCGCCCATTAATATTTTTAGATGTTCAATAGTCTCATTTTTTTATTTGTATTTGTAAAAAAAAAATGAAACCAACCCTGATCGATTCCTCCTCCTTTCTTTTTCTTTTCTTCTTCTTCTTTCTCCCTCTTTTCCTCTCTCTCTCTCTCTCTCTCTCTCTCTTCCCTCATGTTCTTTCCTCTGCAAAACCCAAAACCCTAGCCACGACCACCACAATATGCCTTCTCCCTAGTCCTTCGTTGACCACCACGCTACTGCCAACCAACCAGCTTCCACAACCACCACCTCTCTTTATCGACCCTTTTCCCTCCTCTCGTCACCGCCATCCTTCGCTAGCATAAGCAACAACAACAACACCACACAAAAGCGAGCAGCAATAATGACGCACAACATCGAGTAGTGGTGCAACAATTATGTCTGGCCATTGCCAATGTTAATCAACCAACGACAAAAGCTCCTCACCCTTCGACGGAGCTTCCTTGATCTTCATCAACTTTGGTTTGTAGATTCCGTTCAGTATAAATTACCTCAACCCCTAACTTTTGTTTTGATTAATTTTGTATGAATTAGCTTATTATAAGCTAAATTGGTTGTTTAATTATGTATATATATATATATATATTGTATGATTGATTTAGAGTGGTTAATTGAAGTGTGTGTGGTTGATTTGTGAAAATCAAAATTTTGATCTGATTATCTATGGATTTTTTAGATTCGTTTGATTAAACTATTTTTGATAAATTGATTATCCAATATGTTGTAAAATGTATCTAATTACATATTGGAATTGTCACTTTGAGAAATTTATGCAAAATTAATCATAATTGGATTTCTAGGTCAAAATCCATGTGTAATGAAATTGAATTGCATAATTTAGTTGTTTCATTCAAGTGATTTCACAATATGCTTTGAAATATATTTAAATTTTTTTTGGAAGTGTCAATTTGGGAAAATTATATGAAATCAGTTGGAAATGAATTTTTAGTTCAAAAATGTTGCGGACCTAAATTGGATTGTGTAATTAAGTCATTTTATTCAATTGATTATATAATTTACATTAGAATACATATAATTGCAATTCTGAGCCATCAACTTAAATATTTTAACGAGAACTGAAGGAATTAACATCCTAGACTCAAGAACCCTAATTACGTTAAATTGGGTATTTCTTTTATTGGTTTTGATCAATTTATTAAATTATACATTACATAATATGTCTAATTGCATTTTTAAACACTAAATTTAAATAAATTAATAAAATTAAATTGAACTGCATTTTTTGGCCTAAAACCCTAGATTTCAATTGAAATAATAAAATTGGTCATTTGTATAGTTAGTTTTCTAAAATTGAATTTATAGAAATAGTTGAAATGACCTTAATTTCATTCTAACACCTTTAATTTTGATTAATTGATATGAATTGTCCGAGTTTGTGTCTTGAGCTTTAAAACCCTAATTTTAAAAAATATTACCTTGAGTTAGCTATTTTTAAGATTATTTTATTGAAATTGATTATCTAGATTTATCTAAAACTAGTTTAATTATGTTTTAAAACTATCAATTAGAGGTAATTACAGTTAATTAATTTGTTTGCAGGTAGTGCGTAAACCCCTAATTTCAGATATAGTTTTATAAAAATAATTTGCTTATATTTCTTCCACCTGATAGATTACTAGCTTTGATTTAAAACTATTTAAATTGTATTTTTATTTTATCGGTGTAGACTAGTTCTTTAAAAATGGTTGGTTTGTCTTTTTGGTTGTAAAAACCTAATTAATTAGTTTTTTTTTATTTATAAAATTAACTTATTCTTCATTATTCTTTCCCCAGGTTTCCAAGTTAATTTGAAATGCCCTAAGTGATATATGTTGAACCCAATTTGGTTAATATTTAATTTTAAATGTTAATAGAGTTATGCTCGCGAGTCTTAGGTTTTGGACACATTTTCCAATAATGATCGTTTGTGTCTCTTTTTGGTGATTAAATTATAATACTTGAATTATCAATCAATAAGGTAGTTTCTAGCCTAGTCTTTCGATATCTATAGGTGACCTAAGAAGCTATTATCATGGATTGCCAAGCTCTCAATATCTCTCTCTCTCTTTCTCAATTTGCTTAGCTAACTTCAGATTTAGGCAAGTCATCATTTGCCTTTGCTTATGGCAGCATCTATGATGTATGTCTTCTTGAAGTGAAAGGTGATGTGTATGCTTTATGATTATTTAAGTATGTCAAGCTTATATTATACATTAGTGTGGTAATTCTATGTATTTATGAATTTATGAATTCAATGCGAGCATATGTTAACATGCTTCATGAATATTGTATGTGTTTGAGTATGTGAAGGGTTGAGCATGATTATGTGGTTAATATGTTTAGCTACTTATGAAATGTCTAGTGATTTTAGAGTATGTTCTAATGTGTCTAAATTATAATCGGCTTAGAAAACCATATCATTGGTTGAGTATGGATTGAAATTGTGTGATACCTTATGCTAGATTTTTGTACTATGGAATTATTTGGCTCTAATGCCACTTGGATTGGTTTAGCTTTAATATAATTTGGCTTGGTTCAGCTTTAATGACACTTGAAATTTTTTGACTTTAATGCCACTTGAACTAGACCGGCTATAATGCCACTTGAAATTGATCGGTTTTAATGCCACTTGGAATGTATATAATAATGGAAATTCATTGTGTTGATGGAAGTAATTTAAGTATTGTTATGTGAGTCTGATTTATGATTGATTAAATACTTAAATAAAACATTAATCACTTAAAGTGAAATATCTTGAGTCTAGACTTGTATCACTCGGGGTAGCTATTCGAGTTAGATTTTGTATTCACTTGATACCATTATTATGTTTTTCTCTTCTATGATCCTAGGTGCCTTACAAAATCTAGATAGACTCTATTCTACTCTATAGGCGTCTCAATATATTTTGGCCTTATAAGGGGTTTGCATACTTAAGTGATTAGGTGTCCTATTTATTAGTGGTATGGTTACATTTCTAGGTTGGTTAGCTAGTGCCAGTACTATTTGAGTACAAGATTGGTTATTATGGTCTCTTTGAGTCTTCGTCCTCAAGGTAATATAATCAAATGGTTATGATCATGATAATGAAATATAATAATCAATTATTCTCATTCATTAATTGAGTTTATATTTCATTATCCTATGCATGTCTCTTGGTTTTCTTCCTTACATTAATACTACCTTATGACACATGTTCGTACCTAGTTATCAAATGATCTACTATTTAAATTGCATACCGCCCTTAAGTGGAGAATGCTAACTTCTAGGGTAGTTGTGTTACTCAACATGCGATCATGATTCCTTGTACGCTTGTACCCTATGTGTTGTCATGTCTAGTCATGTATTCATAAGCATGAATCCATGACCCCATGTTTTATTGTATGTATCACATGTATAATTAAAATGAGTATTGTAAGCTAAATATTACCATATCTTATGTGTTTCATGTTTTCTCCTATGAGTTAGGTAGTCGTGATTTATTTAGTACTGGACTTGTATTGATAGTATCTTGGTTGAATGAGTCCTACAACATCTACTAATGGTGGGGAGCAAACCTCTTGTGCAGACTTGAGATCGAATGGTATTGATGTGTTGAAGGCTTGGCTTTGAGAGAGTAGGCAACCTCTTTGATAGAATTTACTAATAGTGAGTGGGGAATATCATGTATGACAAAATATTTATTAGTGTGTATTAAATTTGTTTAACATGGGTAGATTATTGTTCTTAAATTATAATATAAATCTGTTCAATTCAATCTAATTGATATAACAAAAGAAATATTTTGGTGTATGGATTAAAAACTAAGAAAGTCTAAATACAAAATTATATTGGGTTCTAAATTATATTTTGGAAGCTTGCAAACATGTGAAAGAGAGAGTGTGTGTGTAACACCCCGAGTCGATACAACCACGTGGGGCTACCTTAGATCACTTTTAGATTGATCGGCTAGCTCTACAAATCAACACAAGTTGGATGAAATCACCAAAAGGATGGTATACCATATTGATATAAACAGCTAAATCAATCCTTATAACACTATACTCAATTTAGGGTATTATATTTATTTTAAACATCTTTGCTTAAATTTCTTGAGTTGTTAATTTTAATGTGGTAACTGTTGAATTGTTTTGTTGATGATTGTGTTGCTGTGGCTTTAGATTAGGTTTTGTTTTTCACGGGGTAGTGACCTCTCATGTGCTTTGTGGGACTTATGTGCATGTTTTGTGTGATGCGGTATGGACTTTGGGGGCGAAATCCCTTTTTAAAGGGGTAGTAATGTAATACCCAATGCTTAACTGGTTCTAATAATGTTTACTTAATTACATAAATGATTACAGAATATTTATAGCCTCAAGATTGTTTTGGGTGATGTAGTAATTGCAATATTGCGGCTAGACGCACTTTGCTTATAAAATACTATTTATATATGTGAACTTTTAAGTTAAATCTTGTAAAATATTCTTATAAAATTTTATTTAGATCCTAAATACATTTAAATGTAAATCTAGAAATTTTGGTTTAATTTTATTTGTGTTTGTTATCCCTTTTGAATTTTATATGCAAAATATAAGTTAAGGTGTGCTAGCTAAATATCATATCAAATGTGTGTTAAAAATTATGAAAAATTATATTTAGGTTTTAAATGAGTAAATAAGATGATATGGAAAGTTTCGTGATTTTGGGAATAGTTTTGGTATTTATGTTAGTAATTACCTTGTAAGCTTGTTAGTTAACCGTCATTTCAATATTTTATATATGAAATCTTGTTGTAAATTTATAAAATTTTACATGTGAGCTTAAAATATTATTTTTAGGTTTTCATAAATTTTTATATTTTTATGAGTTTGTTTGCTATTTTTATTAAATTTCTCCTTATTATTGATCTTTCCACCACTAAAAATAATTATGAATCCTAAAATTATAGTTCATGCACGTAATTACTTCCCTACACTTCCATGATCATATTTTGTATCAATTTGACCATTGTATTATTCATTCAACCAAAATTTGAGCCAAAGTCACTTCCATACACTTTCTACCTATAATAGTTGTGTTACTTTGGCTTTTCTTGCACTCAACCTTCTTCACTTGCATTCCCCATGCTGAAATATGACATTAGACCTACACACCCTCACCTCCCCCATCCCTTGGTTGGTTGATTGGTTTTCATAACTTTATTAAACCTGAATATACTCCTCTACCTTACACATTCAACCACCTTATCCTTTGTCATTCAAGTGTTGAACAAGCTACCTCTCCTCCCCTCTTGTGGCTGTATATTTTTGGTTCCTCCATCCCTTATTTATAATCCATTTGTTTTTATTTTTTTTCATTCAGCATTTATCTCATTTGCTCCTGTTGGTTACTGCCACCTCTCTCTTCATTTTGGTTATTTTTGCTAAGTGTTTTTAAGCTTTGTTGACCTTATAATCGAGACCCTTCCTCCTCTCTTTCTCCTTATTCTATTGTTTTCACTTCTACATTTCCTTCTATCTATCCTTTATTTATTTTTTAATAATTAAAGAATGTTAGATTTTTGGTTAAATTGTGAAGTTGTCATCTTTTATCTTCTCCTCTTGTGTCTCCATTTTTTGAAGGCGTTGATATTCTTTTGGATGTTCTTTGTGTTATTTTGCTATTTGTGATTGGAAAGAGGTAAACCATATGCTCCTACTAAATATATAAAAATCATGTGATAGCATGTTTGGAGTTTCTTATGTCATGCTTAAGTGTACTTTATGCATTCTTGTAATCTCATAAAAAAATATACATGCACCATGTATCGGTATTAATTTCTCTAAGTGTGTGGCCATGTATTTTTATGCAAGGGTATGTTAAATTTGTGTATTTTAAATATATTTATGATAGAATATTAAAATAGGGTTGTTTGTGTTAAAACAATTATGCACGATTACGGTTTTATGTGCTAAATGAGCTTAATTGTGTTTTAGGGGAAAATGGTATTTTTTTCACTCTTGAAAATTTCTAGAATTGAAATTTTATATTAATTTACCTATTTTAATGTTATTTATTCATACCATGAATTTCACTTAATTCTAATAACAATTGGTATTAAAGTGGAAAATTATTGAGTAAATAACATATAAGGATATTTTGGTCATTTATGACTTATTATGCCTAAAATTGTGAATAATTGGACTAGTGACCCTAATGGATTCCTAGATTGACCTTAGTGTTAACTTTAATTTTGGTTTGGATTGTTGACCTTATGGTCAACTTGAATAATTAGAAAATAAAAGAAAAATGGTTAAGTATGAAATTGGAATCATTGTGCATTATGTGATATTTTATGATCACCATATTAAGATATTGGTATTTAAAGTTGAATACCTAGAGAGTTGGGAATGGTTTCTCTTTAGCCTTAGCTACCTTAGAGACAAGGTAGGAGCCCTCAATTTGGTTTGGTGGTTTCGTCGGATACCTTAGCATTTTGGCTAAGGCCCTTGTCTACTCTATATGTGACCTACGAGCCCTATAGAGGATATTGATAGTTAAGGATTAGGTGTTCTAGGATGGGAGTATATTGCATTGCTTTGTTACACCAGTATGACCAGAGTACTTGTATGTCTCTGGGTTATATGTTGGGAGGATACTATGTTTCTTTAGTTCACCGGTATGACTAGTGTAATTATATGTCTTTGTGTTATAATTGTATCCCCTCGAGTAATTAAAATAGAAATAATTGTTGTATTAAATGGATTGTTGTGATTTGTTGATTTGGTAGTTGCCTTTGCGTGCTACTTGGTTTTGGTATATTGGTTTGATAGTTTCATTCGTGCGCTATTTAGATTTGGTGTATTAGTTGGTAATTATTTCAGTGCTTTCCTTATCATTTTATAAGTGGAATAGATGTGGTTATTGTAAAAGGCCTTAATTATGGTTTAGTATTTTCCTTTTTGTGAGACACCCTCGATATAATTGGATTGATGAAATAGTTGTAATATGGTTAAGTTTGATGTGATGGACATGTGGCATATGGAATAATATGAGTTATGGTATGAATGTGGCACTTAGCTATGGTATGTACTATTTAATGTGTTATAACATGATACTTTGTGTTATCTTCTATATGTTCCATGTGATATTTGCATGCTTAGTATTGTATATTGGTTTACTTGGTACCATTATACTGATGGATTCTATTTTATAGTCCTCTGGCTATTCAATGGACAATTTTTACTTTGCAGGAATACTTTGAGGGTACAACTTGATGGATTTTGGTAGGGGTTGAGAGTTAGGACTATCCTGTGTCCATTTCATCATCTTTTGATATGGATATCTTTTGGACTCTTATGTCCCCTTATGTATTTCTTTCCCTTGTCAGTTATAACTATTTTATTTAATCTTTTGTTATCAGAACAATTTAATATTGTAATGAAATTTTTCTGTTCTTCTTATCAATTGTTATTCTTAATTTAATTGGATAAATATTATAGCCTTAACACTTAGTGTAATAAAGGTAGAGGAACCAAACTTATACTAAGTTTGGTGGTAACACCCTACATTTTTATTGGTTTAGCTTCTACAGTTAACACTTTTTAAATAAATTTTTAAGTGGTAAAAATGGGGGTGTTACAGAGAGAGAGAGAGAGAGAGAGGGAGGGAGAGTTGAGTTGAATAGCCTCTCCATAGAGATCAATTGACTTCTAACAACTAATTTTTTGTCATAATTTTTGAAAATTTAGATATAATTTATTAATTTTATTTTTCAAATAAGCTAAAAAAACCCATCCTCGCTAATAAGTGAGTGCTACATATATCTCAAGCATACCTTTAATAACTTGGTATAATATTTTTATTTGCTATTTGGCATATTATTTTTTATAAATTATCAGATAATTTAGCAAATAATTCATATCCTTATATTGTTATTTTTTTTGAAAACCCTATTTTTGTTCATTTACATATGAGTTTCCATATACCAACTTCAACAACATTCACTCACACTTTTTTTATATTATAAATATCTATCATGCATTACTCATTATTTTGTTCTGACCCATCATTCATTCATAAAATTATATTATTTTACCAATTAAACAAAACATGGAAGTCTTAATATATTTCATATGGCTCATATATTAATTGAACGATGCATTTAAGTGTGTCATAAATTCATACTTCATCTGTTTCACAGTATAGGTTACGTTTGCTTTAATTTATTTCAAAATATAAGTCACATATATGAATTTTTTGTATTTATGAAAGTGCATTTTCCATCATATCCTTCTATTATCTCTTTTATTAAAAATATAATAATAATTAGTAGTCAAGTTTCCAAAGTATTATAACACCCAAAGCCTCTACTAGTTGTGGATATTTACTCTAAATCACTTTTACAATTGATGAATGGTCCCCATAGATTAATAATAGTCCATTAAAGTGTGTTTTATCATCACTTACACAATTCTTGGGAGGTTACATCATTTGATTAGTTCAAACCAAGCACATTTAATTGTGGAGTTTTCTAATGATAGACTTCCCAAAAAGTTAGTATACTTTGTTGATATAGATAATCATATCAATCTTTATTGGCCTCCATCATATATCCCATAATTTGGGATATTACATACTTAAAGAACTTAATGTCCTTATTATGCCTCAACCATGGATTATCTTATTACAATTTAACCTTAGGATCATCCCTAATTTATAGGTGATTGATCTCGTAATCCCCTTCTAAGCCTTATCATTATATATTCATCTTATCTTAACCCATAAACAACTTAATTTCCTTAATGACCTTCAAAATCCTCCTTTTTTTCTCAAACAACCCAGACCCTTTAGTTGATCAACTTGTAGACAGAGGACCTTTTCATCCATGGCGCCTGACGATCAACTAACTTAGCTTCTTTGGTCGACCAAATCTAGGAAAATATGCCTAATATTGATTGTTTTAATTCATTTTGATACCAAATCACTCCCTATATTTAATATTTATATATATATATATTTGGTTCTTAAATTATTTCCACAGTTTTTCAAAATTCTTGGGAATTATTTGATTACTTTTCCTATTTTCACCTTTTTATTGGACTTCTACCTTAACTCCATCATTTTTAATTGTGTTTGACTTTCCTTGGCCATGTTAACCACAAAATCAAATATATATACCTTCCTTATACCATATTCCTTTATCATTTATCGTTCGATCAAAGTTTCACCCATAATGACACCTGCACACATCTCGTTTCTCTTACCACTTTCTAATCTCACCAATTACCCTCTATCTTGCAAGTAACATGTTGTGATCGAATCTCACCTTCACTCTCCCCCTATTTTTTTTAATCATTAAGAGGCCTATGCCCCTCTTGGTTCTCATTTCACATCTAACACTTTTCATTCTTCTACTTTTTCTCTCATATCTTTTTACTTGTACTTGTATTATTCTTGAAGTTATACATTATTCTTGCTTTTAACCCTAGTTATTGAGCCTCTCATCTTCTTTAATCATCTATTCTTTTTCCATATTTACTTATAAATTGCTAAATTTTAGTCTATTAATGCTAGATAAAAAGGGTTTTTCTCTTATCGTTTGAATTTAATTTTCCTATTCTTAATCGATATTTTTATTCCTAATATCTAAGTCTATAACTTTTTTAGGTGATCCCAAATGATTAAAGGTGTTTAGACGTTTTGTTTTGCTTAGAGACCGATATTAGCTAGGTAAGGTCATACACATCTTTATCTTAGGGAATTTTGATGCTATGTGTATTTTTATGTCAATATCATGATAGTATGTTTTATTCTATTAAAGCGTGATTTTGGATTTTATGGCTTTTATTTGTGTATCATGCATGATTTCATGAATGTAATGTGATTTTACGATTCTATGTGAATATGGCATGTTTAGGCCAAGCTAAGCCTTGTATTAAAATTTGAAGCATGATGATATAATTTGTTGTTTTTAATGAGTATGTTAATTTTTTTACATTGTGTTTAAGTGTTTTAAATGTATGATAAGTTAAAGTTTGGTTGTGGTGAAATTTAGGCCCAGGGTGGTGTGGCCTTAGGTTATTTGGTGGGTTTCTTGGTTGATTTAATTCAAGTTCATTACATCATGAGGTATTTGATTATTAGTGGGAGATTTTTTGTGAATACGGTGAAGGTTGAATTTTGGGAGATTTGTGGTAGAATATGTCAAATAGTATTTTAGTTAGCTTATTGAGTTTTTGAAGTTTAATATACAATCGTATTAGTTAAGTATTTTACTTAAAGCATGATTATATAACATGTTTGGGTTTGACATTGGTTGGGTTAAGTTATGACTATAACAAGATTTGAGGTATTTTAATCATTTATGGGCATTTTGGTAATTTTAGGTAAATTTTGGAAAGTTTAATGTTGTATAAGTATTATTTGAGTTATAGAATGATAAGTGTGATATATGTTTTTCTTGGGTTAATTATGGCTAACACAAGTGTTGATTTTATGTGAAAAAGCTTTAAATGGGGTTAGAAATTCTTGGGATATAATAGGTATTTTATGTGAAAGATATTGGAAACTAATTATGTTTTTGGGTTGGTTGTACTTAATATGATGTGGTTAAGTGTTGTACTAAGTTGATGATTTAATGAGATCTTATGGGTGAAGTTATGTATTAAGTAGGAAATAGAGTTTCATAAGGGCACTATGATCTTTTTAGTAGTGGAATTTCTCCTTTTGTCTTGTTTGGCTTTCATTATGCCTTATGATTTTTTAATGTGTTTACGACATTTTATTCTAATTAACCATAGTATAATCCCAAATGTTTATTTTATAAACAATTATTGGAACAATAAGTGATAATTCGTAACTCAAGTGAAGTGGTATAATAATGAGAGTAATCAAGTGGTATAACTAAGCGTTGAGTTTGAACCATGTTGTAAAATGTTGGTCAAGTTCATTAATTAGACTTTAATAATTAAAGAGGAAAATTATGCGAGTCGGGATTGAGGTATATTAGTTTTATATTTTACTGAATTTTTGTGGTGCTTGAGATATCGTGCTTGTTATGATAATTAGTGTATCCCTAAATCTACTCTATATTATCTGTCCCGCCAACTTATGGAAGATATGCATATTTAAGAATTAAGAGTCTAACATTAGTGGTCCTTAGGAGCATGTTATATTAGAATATTTTATATGTTATACTCCATCCTAACATACATTAATAATGGTCCCTAGGTGTCATGACTCATGATATCATTCTACCAATTATGAATAGTGGGGTCCTTGTTCTTAATGTGACTAAGCAAATGGAATTTTGTGATAACTTAAATGAGAATTTTAATACAATTTTATCTTAACTCATCTTATATAATGAGTAGTGTATGTATGTGTATTATTTCCTTTTATCATGTGAGTTTATGTACTATGCATGCTCTAATATATTGATGTGATTACTATCTTAGTCCATACACAAGTTATATGCATGTGTACTATATCTACTTAATCTATTGATGTGAGTTTATGGACACGTGTTTTTTTCCCACGAGTATTTTCCATGTTTTGATGTGATGTTTGCATGAAGTGAACTAGGGGTTGATAATGGCATATGATTATCTCAATCTTTCTATATCGGAATTTTAGTCCTTTGTTTTCCTTATCTATATCTCTTCTCATTTATTGCACGGAGTAAAAATGTTTAGCTTGTGGAGATGGGTTATAGTTTCTCTAGGTGGTTGATTGACTTATCCAAGTTGAGCTTACAATTGTGGTTTTGATTTGATACCATCCTATACCCTCTACTAGTTGCGAGTAGTTACTCTAAAGTGCTTTTGGGATTGATGTAACACCCCAAAAATTTACTACTTAAAATTCTCATTTTTAAAAGTTACAAGTAGAAGCTAATACAATAAATTTTGGGGTGTTAATTCCACACTTAGTGATGTAATAAAAAATGATAAAAATTTAGTATTTATTATTGTGGAACCTATTTTCCTTTACCTAGAGAGGATACCCTACAAATTTGAAGATAAATGGATGACTACATTGCTAGTTATGAAAAAAACTTGCAAAACGAGTCACTAACAAGAGAGACATGTGCATGGCATGCATAGGATGCATGATGATGTGTTTTTTTGATTTAATGGAGTGCGTTTAGATTTATTTAGTGAGTTATTAATTAGTTAATTATTTGTATTATGATTGGCTAGTGCATAAATTATCTTTTAAAGGGATTCTATCTTATAGGGTTTATCTTATAAGATGTGTTTGGAGTGGGGAATAATACATTGCATGGGGAGTTGATTTTTATTAGATTTTTATTAGAATTATCTTGTAATATTGGGGAGGTGCAATGGATATAAAAGCCTTAGGGTTACACTTTCATATGCATAGCAAATTGAATTAAAATATAAGTTATTCCTTGTTTGAATTATGTGCGAGTTCTTCTCAATTATAATCAATTCTGTGTGAGTGATTACTATTAAAAATCTTAATCTCTTTTTTGTGTGAATTAGAGGTTAATAACTATCTCTAATCCCATCCATACCCCACGCATGTGAAACCTTATACATCACCTTTAATGCCATCATCATCATCTTCAACCTATTCTTCTTACTTAACTCTACCTATTTTATTTCCAAACCTTAGATAATACTTCTATTATTATCACATGTTCATCATCAGTATCTTACCTTCAAAATCTAGTCATCAAATCACCATCATTCCAATCATTCATCATCATCATATTCATCTCACAACTAAACCTAATGGTAAACCCTAACCCTAACCCACAAACCATATCACCCCAAAACCTTAATCATTTGACCTTTATCTCTTCAAATCAATCATCATCGAATCATTATCTTCCTAATCAAACCTAATCGGCATATATTACTACCCAAATCATAAATCTATAACCCTCCACATATTACTTAGTACTAGACTAGCTTCCCTCCACCATTCTAATATTAAGTGCTAAGGCTAAAATGTTACTTCACGTAAGTTCAATAATGGATTAATAAATTAGAGTAGCGCAGTGGTTAGAATATAGAAAATATAACCCACTAATTGTGGTTATAAAATAGAGTCAGTAGAAAGGAAATATAGAAGATCATAAGGAAAATATAGAAAATTCCCAGATAGTCCTACACCTATAACCCAATGAATACTTCTTGAAAAGTGCTTACGAGCTAACTTGTAAAGGCCACTGCCCATTGAATAAGTAGGAGTCTAAGAAATGAACCCTTCAGTACTATAGTACTGAGTAACCCATTATACGAGACTAATATGTAGTCCACATGCAACACATCAGATGCATCACATTAATCATATGAACATTTAATTATGTACATATTAACTAAAATGTGATAATCATTCATGTAGCCACATGCATCAAGATTATATGCCACCAATGCTCATTCACTTAGAAATAACAAAACTTACCAATGGAATATCTAAGCGATTTTCTTTGTAGTATAATTAACTTTCAACAATATACACAACTCTCTTAACCAACTCACAATTTCTCAATTCATAGGTAGGCCCATCAACACAATCCAATACATAAAATCATCATAGGTTGGCACAAAGGATACTAATGAAATACAGGTAGGCACAAAGACTACTACCAAATCATTGGTAGGCTCAAATGCTACTGACAACTCACAGGTAGGTACAAAGACTGCTACCGAAACATAGATAGGCTCAAAGGCTACTACTAACTCATACATAGGCACAAAGACTACTACCGTAATACACCAATAATAATTTCCATTAAATTATCAAACAATTCCATTTTTATTTACTCGAGGGGAGATCATGAACTCGGAGATACTGAGGTACTCCTGTCATATTGACGCATAAGGGTAGCATAGTATCCTACCAACTGTCAACTTAGGATGCAAAGGTACCCCGGTTGTACTAGTATACAAAGGTACACAGTACCCTACCGACAAGGACACCTAATCCATAAGTATTCATACCCTCTACTTAGGTCCGTAGAGCTAAATATAGTAAGATGTAGGGACTGACTAGGGCACTAAAGTATACCAATAAAATCCAGAATAATTATGGGCTAAACCACGTTTTTAGGGTAGTGGCTCCTAAAGAGCTACCATTCCCAATCTTGAGATCTTTCACTTTAAGTATTAGTATTTTATTAGGGTGAACACGAAAATCAAACATTAATCACATGTGTTCATTCCATCATACTTAACTATTTTTATTTGTTCCCAACATTATGAAGTAACCCAAATAAATATCATTCCCAATATCAACATAAGTAGTCCACTAAGGCCATCCTAGACTCAAATACTCACACTTAGGCACTTTAGATCAAAATGACCAAAATACTCCTAAGACTAAGGCTACCTCTTTACTATCCATTTCCATCACAATTTCCATTTTATTTTATCAACATGCTATAAAAAGGATAACATACCATATTTGAATTATTGATCATGAAGTTAAGTTACCCAACACACCAAATGACCATTTTGCACATAAAACCCTAACATGCGCTTCTAGAACAACCAAACATACATTCTCATGTTAATCAACAATTAATGCACTTCCTGTATGTTTATGAGAATAACATCATAGCTTACCCCAATTTACCAACTACCCCTAAACTATGTAATAGTAATAATTATGTTGAAACATGAACATCTAATACAACAAGATCCCTATACTCTTGCTTGATAACGAACATCACATATCATGCATATTCATCAAGGTACATTCTAAATTACCAAAAATACCCCTAGATCATATGATTTTCATAATCATGTTTGAATAGGTGATACTAAGACAATAAACCTATATTCTCATATTTAACATCAATTATTATTTATCATGTATGTTTATTAGACTATTCATTATAGTGCATGCAAAATTACTAAAATGCCCCTAGATCATGTAATGTTGATTATCATGCTATATTAGGTGATACTAAGACAAATAACCCCTATTCTCGTATTTAACATTAATTAACACTTATCATTCATGTTTCTTTGATTAATCCCCCTAGTTCATGTAAAATTACCAAAATACCCCTAGGCCTTAAAACATTATTATTCATGCCCAAACATATGTTACTAATACCACAGAACCCTAGTTTCAAACTTAGCACCAATTATTACTTATCATGCATATTTATTTGGATAACCCCCATTTCACACATAAACTTATCAAAATGCTCCTAAGTCATATAGTGTTAATATTCATGCCTAAACGTGTATTACTAATACCAAAAACCCTATTTTCATAATTAGCACTAATTCGTACTTACTATGCATATTTATTAGGATAATCCTATTATTCATGTAAAATTACCAAAATATCCCAAGGTTATATAATATAACACCCCGAGTCGATAAGACCATGTGGGGGGGGTACCTTGAAGCGCTTTCGGATCAATCAGCTAACCCCACAGATCACCACGAGTCCTTTCAGCGCTTTTTCCTCACTCACGCACTTTTCGAGAAATTTTTAGAAAAATTTTAAAACTTCCCAGGAGGTTCACCTATCCTAAAAATTATTCCACGACCAGTATGCTTAACTATGGAGTTCTTAGGATGGAATTACCAAAATAATGTTATACCATGTTAATATAAGTAGCCACGTCAATCCTTATAACACTCCCCTCAATTAAGGGTATTACATTCACCCCCAATCAAAGAACGCAACGTCCTCGTTGTGCCTCAACTAATAACTATCTCAATACAATTTATCCAAAAAATCGTCCCGCTAAGTGGTTGGCTGGCCCATCCACGTTTAACTCACGGTTGCAGTTTCGCTTTAATACCATTTGTAACACCTCGAGTCGATAAGACCATGCGGGGGATACCTTAGAGCGTTTAAGGATTGATTGGCTAGCCCCACATATCAACATGATTTCTTTTAGTGCGCTTAGTCCTCATTCACGTACTTCTAAATAATTTTTAATTTTTTTTGAAACTTCCCACGAGGGTCACCCATCTTAAAAATTACTCCACGGCCAGCATGCTTAATTGTGGAGTTCTTAGGATGGTATACCATGTTGATGTAAGTAGTCATATCAATCGTTATAACACTCTCCTCAATTTGGGGTATTACATATAATTTTAATATTTATGATGGAAACCCCTATTATCACTCTCAACACCCCATAACACTTAGCAAGCATATTTATTAGGATGATCACTGCCATATGTAAAAATTACCAAAATATCCTTAGGCCATAAAATATTGATATTCCTACTAACGCATGTATTTATAATGCACCAAACTCCTATCTCCATTCTTAGCAACATGTATAATATATTAGACATCCTGGTTTGGGTTAAACATTATGATGTATCCAAATGATCAAATTACCCCTAGGGATCATAGTAGTTATATTTTTCCTACAAGTGTCCATACATACTTAATCTAGCATTTCATATACACATAATATGAATAATTACTTCCCCATATTAGACCACTTCTCAATCCCCCTTTCACACACACAACACCTTACACAAGATAACATACATTCTTTTTCCACTTTTCAAGATAACACTAAGAATCATGGGATTATTTATAACACATCATATCCACACAAATCATATGTCAAAAATCCTAATGTGTTAATATACGATAATCCAAACATTTTAGTGAGGTATAAATGTTACCTTATTTTCAACAAACCAAACTTTATTAGTATTCAATTAAAAATGCTTAGGATCCGTTTTATAAAATTTTATACCCAAAAACAATATCAAAAATACCATATTAATATTAGATAAATGAAATAATAATTTTTATTCAATATACAATTACTAAACTACCCTTATACCTTAAAATTATCCAAACAATATATAAAAATGCATAGCATCAATGTGAGCCATGCTATAAAAATGATAGCGAATGGGGAAAAAAAGAAGGGTGGGTCGGGTAAGGTTGTGGGAGATGGTGGGAGGTGGTGGGAGGTGGTGGTTTTGGTTTTTGGGTTCTGGAGGCGGTCGGCGGTTGGAGGTTGTGGTGCATATGGCTCAAAGGTGATGGAGATTGTGACGTGGGCTACAGGAGGAAGATGTAAAGAAGGGAAGAAGAAGAAGAAAAGGATAATAAAAGAAAGATAAGGGGGAAAGGTAGGTGCGGGTGGGGTGGCTGTGGGTGATGGTGTAGGAGTGGAGGTCAAGGGGGTGGCAAGTAGTTAGGAGGAGCTGAGGTGGTGGAGGAAAGGAAGGGGAAGGGCAGCCGAATGCAAGGGTGGTGGTTGTAGGGGTGTTGAAGGGGATAGAAGGAAAAGGGAGGTAGGCTGGTGTTAGCTGCTCGGGGTAGTGCAAGGAGGAGGTAGGGTGGAGGATCTACAGTGTGGAGGCTGGATTGTTGGTGGAGACTATGGAGGTGGTTGTAGAGGGTGTCAAAGGAAAAATAGGGGTGGGAGAAGAAGGGAGAAAAAGAGAAGAGAGAGTCGAGGAGAGAGTAGAGCATGAGGGAGAAGTGAGGAAGGGAAGAATAGCAGAAGAAGAAGAAAAAGTAGAGGAGGAGAGGGGTGCCTTTGGCATGCAGGGTTAGTTGAAGTTGCAGGGGTGTTGCAGGCAAGGCAGAGCATGTGTATGCAAGGGCAAAAGTGGAAGGAAAAAGGGCATATGTGGAATGAGGTTAGGGGCTACAGGGCCAGAAAAGGAAAGGAAGAGGACGATAGGGGGTGGTGGTGCAGGGCGTCCGATCGAGTAGAGGGGTTGTGCAGATGTGTAGGGGTGTGGGGAGAAGAAGGGGGTGTTAAGACGGGGCATGTTTGGCAAGGGAGGGTGCAAACAGGGAAGAAATGAAGGGGGAACTAGGCTGCGTTGGGGAAAGAAGAAGGGAGAGGGGGGTTGGGCTGTGCGGGATAAAAGAAGGGATGAGAGGGAATTGGGTCGGTCTAGGGGAAAAAGAAAAAGAAAGAACGGAGAAGGTTTGGGCTGGCCCGAGTAGGAGAAGAAGGAGAAAGAGAGAAGGAAAGGCTGGTCTGGCCCGGGGGAAGAGGAAGAAGGAAAGAAAGGAAAGAAAAGGAAAAGAAGAAAAAGAAAAGAAAAATATTTTTAGAGCTAGGATTGGATATTAGATTAAAACTAGTCTATTGAAAAAAAAATTTAAATTAGGGTATTAATTTAAGAAAATAATTTTGTTAAAATTATGGGTTTGTGATTTCTTTAAATATAAAGATTAAGATAAATGATAAAAATAATTATATTAATTTATTAAATAATTTATCTATTTTTGTAAATCAAAGGTTCACAAAAATAATTAAATCAAAATTTAATGATTAATTTTTTTGAATAAAAGGTTAAAGATTCAAATTATAGGTTTTGAAAATTCAAGATGTTATAATTAATGACTGACTTCACAAATCAACATAAGTAATTTTGATAGTAATTTATCTTTACTCACATACTTTTTGAAAAACTTTTTAGGAAGTTATCCATTATTGGACTACTTCAAACCTAAGGCATGTTGAATATAGAGTTTTCCGATGATAAAGTCTCTAAAAAGAAAATGTACTAGGATGACATAGGTAGTCATACCAACTATTTTTATCCTCTTCCATCTACCATGTAACATGGGATATCACAAATATATTTATGAGAGTTAGTCATTTTATTTATATTTTTTCTAGATTTTGTTAATTTCTATAATCTGTGTGTCTAAGTCAAATGTGACTTATATTGTGAAATGGAGAAAGCACTAAGTTCATAATAGAATAATGAATGTAGTACATATACATTAATATACCATATCAATCTTCAACAAGAAAAATTAGAAAAAAAAAACTTTGTTTGGTTGTTTGGTTCATGTAACGTTCCAACGAAATAATATATAAACTAACAAAATTTCTTTCAAATTATGTTCATATTCTTATGATGAAAATTAAGTACCAAATGTCCAATATTTTTAATCCGTTGTTTTTTCTTCCGTCATATTTTCTTAGGCAAACAGGACACCATAAAATTATTCCCCCCCCCCTCTCTATATTGAATTTGTTTTAGAACAATTAGGTAGTTATATTAATAGCGATTAAAATCAGCCTGCAATTGAAACACAACTTCAGCAATAGACTACTCATCATTGTGATAATCCCAACTGCACATACAAATTAATTGGTAAGGTTATAGTATAATAGTGGAGGCTAGGGTATTGGGTATGAGATATTTCAAGTCCGAGTAGTTCATTTTTTAGTATTGTACACTCTTATGGTGACCATGACATGTATATAGTAATATGTACTCTTCCTTACGGATTTTCTATAAATCAAGAAGAAGAAAAAAAAAATACTCATAGACATTAGTAGTCATAATGTAATTGTTATTCGATCTCTTACAATGATTTCACTGAAACATATGACAAACACAAACAATAACAAGACGAAGAATTAAGCAGTCTCAAAACCTTTTTGCCATAATTCTAAATCCCCATCCAACTTATTTTTCATTTCTCTCTCCTCTAAATTAATCTAAAAATAGTAAAATTAATGTGCATCTTCGTCTTTAATTATGGAATAATGAAATCAATCAAAAACATTTGTAGAAAGCAAAAGGAAAGAAATCCCACATAAAAGCAAATAGCAAAGAGAAAATAAACTAACATAAATTACTTTGCTAATTACTTATCAAGCCCTGAACCTTTGCCTGCAAGAATGGCAAGTAATCTCCATGCAAGAATTATCAATCTGTCTAGTAGACCTCTCCTTCAACCTTTCAACCCTAGCTACCTCTTCTCGCGCCCGTTCCCACAAAATCCTTGCCCTAGCAAACTCCGCTTGAGCCAGCTCCATCTCTTTCCTCGTCATCTCGCTAACTTGCTCTGCATACGCTCTCTCCATACTCGCTAGCCGTATTTGCTCAGCCGCCTGCCACTTAAGTGCCTCGACGTCGTAGCGAGGCGACGGCGGCATCAGCTTGGGCGGTCTTTGCTTTATCGGACTATCGCCCATGAGGATGCAATCTGACGATGAAGGTTGAAGATTGATAGATAATTGGAGGTCTAGCGAAGGTTCGCGGCGGCGACGGTGGGAATAGGGTTTATTAGAGGAGGAGAAACGGTGGTTTTTGGAGCTTGTTGATGGCTGTTCTGTAAAGTTCCATTGGGTGGGATTAGAGGAGGAGGAACGGTGAAACAGTGCCGGTTGTGTTGGTGGTGGGAGTAGCTGCAGGAGCTCCTGGTTGCGGTGATGATGCTTTTGCTCTTCTTTTTCCATTTGGGATTTTGAGATGAGAAAAATAACTTTTTGTTCTTCTTCGTATAAAGAGACTTCTAGGGTGAGGTGTGAAGTAGTGGGGTGGCAGAGCCGGGGTCTCTTTATATGAACATGGGCATGCATCGTGAGTTTACCAAATTGGTCATGATGGTTTAATTACAACAACTATATACATATCCATTATTAATTTGTAGAGGACAATTTATGAGATCTTAACCTCTTCGTAAAGAATAATAGAGTCTGAGTATAGTTGAATATTTTATGTACCGACTCTTTTATCTTATGATTTGTGAGACTGTATAAATTTATGTGAATTATTGAGCTTATATATATGTTTATTGTATTGATTTATAGAAAATAGTCATTTTAAAGGTTCATATCAACCTTTGCTCAAACGCCAAATGTTGATTCTTTGTTCCCTTTGCTCGTATCATGTGTACACAGAATATATCAATACTAAGGGTCAGCTTTTTTCATTTATTTTTTGTTGATCTAATATGATTCAATATATATATATAAATATTTTTTTTGACATATTTTTTTAACTATTATCAATAATAATGCTATTTCAAATATGATGTTATTTTCCCATCATTTGATGATATATTTTGACCTTATTTAAAAATTAGGCAAGGAGGACAATCCCTAAGTTGATAGGTAATATAAAATTCCTCTAGTAATATTATGATTCAATTTTGTCATTAAAATTAGGTTGTTGTACATGCTTATTATTATCCTAAGTTGATAGGTAATATTAAATTCTTCTAGTAATACTATGATTTAATTTTGTAATCTAAAGTAGGTTGTCCTACATGCTTATTATTATTTGCTTTATATATATATATATCACTAGAGTTGAATAGAAAATTACCATTTTCATGCTCATTTGATATTTTCATCAACAACTGATCCAACGAATCATCATCTAAAATTTTCATGATTTAAGTTGTTGCTTATCCTACGACAGAAAAGACGTACAAAATTTTGGTATAAAGGCCTAGCTTGAAAAGAATAAGTGAATGATAGCTGTTAGGGATCATTATTTATATGTACTTGAAAATTAAACTTTCAATTTGCATATAAATTTTGAAAAAAGTTACCATTAAAAAAAAATGTACTTTGATATCCATGGATTTTTTTTTTTGGATCAAGCCTAACTATTTGATGCTATCTCATTTAAAATAATATCTCTAACTAGTTCTGTCAAGATTTTATTCAACAAGTTTAAAGCTGAATTAATTATTATCTTAAAATAGTCACTACAAATGGGCAATGTTAATTCGGATTTCATCTTCACTTTTTTACCTTATTTTAATTAGTTTGTTGCTAAAGAGACAGTACGATCTTACCGTTACTATACGATCGTTAATTAGGTAGCTGCTAAAATCATTCACTTCCAGTGAATTTCTTTGTGATGATAAATAACGTACATTCGAATAATGATCTACCCAAATAATATGCAGAGCACAAAGATCAAATATAACATCGAGACCAATGCCTTGGTTGGTAAATAGCGGTTTAAAGAGTTTTTAGCTGTTTTAAGATGGATTAGAGGTTTGATTATATCGAACATCTAATTTTAGTATTTAGTAAAGAGCTATTTGGCTTAAAGGTTTGGGGTAAAAACAAAACCCCGTATTGAAAAATCTTAAAATAAAAGTATTTTGGATTATCTTATTTAAAATTAAATTTTAAAAATTATTTATACTTTTAATCTGTTAATAATTATTACAATCATCACATATTACTAAATATTTTTATATAAACATCTAATATTATCCTATAGTCGGACTGACTAATACAATTTATTATCATCTAACCGTTAATATATTCACCTAATCGCCATAAGCTATATGTTAAATATACGTTGAGCATGTATAGAAGGGCAAATAGGGAAAAGGATTTAGAATTGAATGGAACAGAAACAAATTCCGTCGTAAAGAAGACGAAGAAGTATGGAAAAGTATGGGGACAAGAACGGATGGCGTTACTTAGCAATTGAGAGGGCTAGACGGAAAGGTGAAGCGGATGGAAAGTCCGTGTTGTTTCCTCTACTTTTTGTTCTGGTAAGAGATAGAAGAACATGGGATGGGATGGGACGTTGTTACTGTTTTATATCGATTTCGATTTCTTTCTTTTTCGGTATATACAATACACTTTTTATATTTTTCTTAGCCGGAGTTTTACGTCCTCCTCCCTTCGTAAGGGCCGTAAATGAGATAGCTGAGTTTAACTAAACTTTTCTACTCGACCTTCGGCTCCTTCAAATTTTTTAGAGCTCGAGCCTTTCGTTCTTATTTTTTCTCTACTTCTTGTTCCGATTACTGAAAGAAGAACGTGGGATGGGTTATTGTCAATGTTGTATCTTGATTTAGATTTCTTTCTTTTTTGGGTATATATACAATACAATTTTTACATTTTTTCTAAATAAAATACTTTTATACTTTTACTCCTTTCCACTTCTAAGAATGATGGAAATAACTTAAGTTAAGCTGCACTCCCTTTCGAGCCGAGTACAATTATATTTTTAGACTTTTATGAGTTCGACACAAGCACAATTTATATAAGGACCACTAATAGTTTGACTCTATCATTTTGAGTCAAACCAACTCAATTTAAATTAAACTAAACTGGCTTATTTATAGATTTGTTTAGTGAATCTTTGTTAAACAAGTCGATTAAGCTCGTTTAAAATTAATATAATTACAAGCTTGACTTAAGCTTACTTATTATGGCTTACTAAAGGATTAATATGTATCATTACATCTCAAAAATCTGAATTCCATGTAATTATATTCCAAAATGTATGGTACCTTATGACATTAAGAGGTTAATGAATCTATTATGAACCTATAAACAAACCAACTTATGGGCCTATAATGAGCTTATAAATGAGCCGAGCTCGAGCTAAATTTGAGTCGACGCATAAACAAACCAGTTGAAGCAACCCTAACTCAAGCCCAACTCTTTTATTAAATGAATATTAAAATGAGGCTTGGGTTTAAATATTTAACACTTATCGAAACCTATATATAGAAATGACAATGAGTTTTGGATCCAATCGATATCCATATAAATTGATCTATTTGTAAAAAGCTTGAGTTTGAGGTCTAGAGGGGATATAATTAGACAAATTTTGGTTTGGGTTCAATAATTTCATACTCATATGTAGACTCAAACTCGAATTGAGACCTATTTACAACCCATTTATCCATTAACCATGTTTACTATTTAAAGAACAATGATTATATCATATTGCATGCAAATATAATTGTGTATTTTGTACTTTTCTTGCACGCTGCATCGCTTTCCACTTTATATTTTATAAATACATTCTTGTAATCATTTTTACATTTCAAAAAAAATATTGTAAGACTCATTTACCTGTTAGACGCATTAGATTTGAGTTTAGATTTAAACTTCTATAGCTAAACCTCATATTTGGTTGATCTAAACTTTATGTTTTAAAATTTTGAGATGAGTCGGATCTAAGTTCATCTAAAACAAATGACACTATTTTCATATTTAGTTAGATTTGATCCATTTCATTTTCACTTCTATAGTAAAATTCTTTTTAAAAAATAGTCAAAATTATATCAATTAAATATTATGTTATTATTTTTATTATTATATTTCTTATTACTCGAGGAATCATATATACAAAATTATATGTAGAAAAAATGAAAATATTTAATATTTTATAATTAGAAACTTTAGACGCATTGGAATGATTGAATAACTTGCCACGGAGGGGACATTTCTTTTTCTCCCAAATCTCTTTCTTCAATTAATAATCAATAATGAGCTGTCGTTCTCTTTTCTTGATTGCTAAAAGGAAGGAAGAATGGGTATGCTACGTATGGCCGCTGATATCTAATAATGACATTAGCACGTGCATTAGTTGTTTTTATTTTGGTTTAGGTTCCTGCTTTTTGGGCTTCAGAGAAAGATGAGGAGAAAAGGTTAAAAGTAGAAGAAGAGAAGAAGGGTTAGGCCCTTTATGGCTTTCAAATTCAAAGCTTTGGTTGACATCATACATGTTGTACTTTTATTGTGGGCCTGGGCTTGTCGCCCTTCCTTCTCAGTAGTAAAAAAGCGATCAACTCCACCACTCTCTCCTCCCTTTGGCAGCTTGGGCACGTGGGAGGTGATGAATATTAATAAATAATTATCAACAAGTTATGAGAAAATAAATACAAATACAGAGAATAAGAATAGGAAGAGCAAAATGAAGAGAGAATCTCTCATTATTATTGATTATTTATCCGTCTCCAATGCATCCCAAATATATATGCTTCTCAAAATATCCATAACTATTAAGTATTATATAATTATACATGAGAATGTAAAAGAATCTAAATATATATCTATATATGCAAGGTTTATTCTCCACTGATATATGATACTCTTTCTTAAAAATACACATTTAAAGGAGCCTCATTACAAACTTTTTCATAAATATTCTATTGGACAAAACCATAGTCAAGGAAAATAGTATAGTTATTTTCTTTTCAACTTAACATATCTTCTTCATACATTATATTTAGATATGGTTTTATTTAGATGATTAAGTGTATATTTATCATATTCACTTTTAAAACTATGCAAGTAAAACCAATATGGGACAAAAATCTGGCCTTTGAACAAAGATTTTATGTCACTGTATTGACATTTAGATCATTTTTTTTTGCTAGGAACCCATTTATAGTTAAATGGTTTGAAACTTTTGAATATTGATGTTATATCTACTCATTAAGCAGATATATTTGACTTTAATAATTCTATTCCAACTCATCTAATCATTCAGATAATGATATTTTATACTAAATTGATAATGATTCTTACTTTTATTCATTATCAGTTGCAACTACTTGATAAAGGTATCACTAATGTCTCCATTATATTACCTTGCACTAGTGTAAGGATAATTCATTAATATTTCATTTGATAGTGGAATATTTCTCAAATTCTATCACTATGGACATATTGACTTATTGTGACAAATTTTCAATCATTTTATCAAGGATTATAACTCCTGTTTTAAAAGTTTAATTCATTAGATCTATATCACATGCTTGTAGTGCATCTATAATTTTATTTTTCATTAGCCTAATAACAATCTCTAAAGGCTTTCTATATGATTTGGAATATTAGTCAGCATGTTTGACTTTCCTATTTTCTTTGCAATAATAAATGCAAGAGGTGACTAAGCTACATTTAGCAAGCATAAAGTCTCAATTGCACTTTGACATTCCCCTGGGTTCATATTCCATGGAATACATCTTTTATGCACTTAATTAGCTTATAATTAATATTCTTTTTCTTCCATCCAAGGTTAGTAATACCACAAATTTCATCCTTCTTTGTGTTATAGTTCCATATCCATGGAGATGTATGGGTACAAAAATAACACATCCAAACTTTAAGATAAATAATAGGTTTATTATAATTGACCTTATCTTAGAATATAATATGATATGCAACTTGTAAATACAAAATAAAACTAAAAACCTTTGCATTCATATTGGTATATCACTTATTGACCTTACTTACAAAGGTCAATTAATCAAATGCATATGTAACAACTCTACTAGGTTGTTTTGTTTCCAACTTGACATAATAATAATGCATTATTATCCCAATTAGATGGATATACACTAAAAAAATTGTGTCAATCTCACAAATACAACAAAATTAGTTTTCAAATATAATATATGACCTTACATCGATGCACCAGTACATAACATGGTATATTTATTTAGTCCACACGTGTCTCCTTGAAATATATCAAGGACATAGGAGATTTTGCATTTATTTATATTATAACAATTGTAAAGTTACTGAGATGATATGTCATTCATATGAGATCACTAATCAAAATTATCTTCAAGATTATTAGTAGATGCTTGAACAAAATTTAGTGACATTTCATATTATTATTGCACTTATGTGGCCTCATTTCTAATGGCACAAAAATAATCTCCTATAATGTGTCAACTTATGGTCAGTGATACAATTTGGCTTTTGACATATATCAAGTATATAGTTTGTGTGTCTTTCTTTCAAGACTTACTTATAAATATCCTTTTATAATACCAAATATTTGTATAACTTAGTAATTTATCCAAGAATTTAGCTTCAATATAATGTGAAATGTTGATATTCAATAATTTCTTCAAGAAACCCTTTAATATGTTTTTTCATGCCTCACACAAGTGTACTTCGGTTCTTACTAATTATAGGCTCACAAAATATTTTATCCTTAAAATTGATTGTGTAGTGGCATTTCAATCAGATAAATAAATCTTTTAGAGCATGTTAATGTTTATGAGACATGAATCCTTTATGCCTCAACCATCAAATCACTTATCAAATGGAAACCATTAGGCTTCAATCATAAAATCATTTATCAAATGGGAAACTTTAGGCTTCAACCACTGATTTTCTCTACCTTCCAAATCAATAATATAATGGGGGTGGTTATTGTAAATATTCCAACCACTATAGTGGCAGAGAAAATCGGAACATAGTAGGTTCTAACCACTCCCAATGTCCAAGTAGGTACATAGTCTTATTACCAAATTGGTAGTCCATGAATCAATTGATTTGAATAAAATGCATAAGAATAAAGTGTGAAAATGAAATAAGTGCATGGGTCTTTATGACAGCTAAATGATTTGATATTCATGATCGAATTGCATTTGAGGTACTCAATATTAATAAAAATTCTAATCTTCTTGATTGATATTACAAAAGTCTTAAAAAATGTTAAACTATTTGATTTCCTTGGTCAACTTACACCTAAGCTATTAATCACCTTTAAATCATTCAACCTTCAGAATCGAACTATAGATCAAATCTTCAAGACTGTTAAATCATTAGGTAAAGATTTCAAATTCCACCTCAATTGTGTTAATATCCTTTTGTACTTTAGGTATGCAGAAAAGGTTTAGCCACTTTAAATGAATCTCTATTAACTTTAGGTAGTGGAGGTTTAGGAAAAATTGATGGCAATGGAACTGCTAATACATCACCTTAAATTTACATATTTTTATCTTATATGTTGCCACTTTATATGGCCATCCATCAACTTCTAGTCTTCTGGTGATAGGAATATAGTGATGGGCAATGAAGTTGTCAAACCACCTACTTTAACATTTCCATTTATTGTACTAGATCAAATTCAAGCTAATTGAGGGGAAAGCTTTAGGGATTCTACTGTCATTTACCTCTACCTTCCATCATTATAATTTTAAATCTTGGAAGGGAGATCATCATCATAGAGGATTGAATATCCATAAGTGGACCTTATTCACTTAGCATAACTAATATTCTAATTATCTTAAAGTAATTATGTTAAATCTGAGAAATAAAAAAGACATAGTTTGTCTCCTAGACGATGCATTTAATTTGATTGAAGATAAAGGTCAAAGCATTAGTAACCTACAAAACTAATGTGATATCATCAACCAACAATTAAAATCATCTCCTTAAGTGGACCACTCTTACCAATCAAATAATTTTCCTTTCATGTCCCTCAAGGCGACACCTAATTATGCTGCCCAAGACTGATTGTTCCATATTCCATATGATTAATCCACCTTTTAGACAATTAGAATCACATTATGTTTTATGAAAATACTTGTTTTAAATTTGCAATCTTATTTTTAGAGCATTTCATGTTGATATCATGTTATGATATAATGAATTCAAATAGACATAATAGTACAAGATACAAAAAGAAGAAGATGAGAGTGAGTCTCTTATTCTCATTGATTATTTTACATGTCACTTATATATATATATATATATATATATATATATATATATATAATACAAAGAGTCTTAACATCCACAATATTAATAGGGTACTTACAATACAATCAAGAAAAGAATAGTTTAGGGTTTGCTATACTTAAGAAATAAACATTATTTACATTTTAATTATGATATTAAAATAATGGATTGGAAATTGACCTAGATTAGGTATTGGAAAACAATCCTACTAGTTCAATCGTTTTGACCATGATTCGACCAAATATATTTATTATGATAGAAAATAATATATTTATGTAAATTTTTTTTATAAAATATTACTTTTAAGGGAATGGATAGTTATTAATATAAAAAATAATATAGATTCCTTATTCATAAAGTAAGTTTTTACTACAAAAAATTTTAAAATTTTGGGGTTAAAACTAGTTAAGCTAGCCAAATCGGGTGGTAAAACCTTTGTTAATTCATTAGGGATATTTATGTGATCTGATATTTGATTAGCTGATCCAATCCAATCTAATTTAAAAAAATATAAATAATATATGATCCAATAAATTGTATACATTTATTAATATATATATATATATATATATATATCTTATTTTTTCTAGATAGAAAGTTTTGAATATTTGACAGATTATTTGTGAAATAATCTGAAGCTTTTAATCAAAGATCCAATCACCGAATATCAAAAATATCACATATCCATTCCATAAACATCGCTATTAGGAATTTAAAAAGTGGGGAAAATGATCTTCCCCATTCCTTTCTTATCACCCATCTCTTATGAGTGATTACTGATTAGAAGATTTCTTATCTTGATCAATTGTTAGATTTACAGCATCAAAATCTTCAAAATATGTCGTTAAAGTGTGTTGTTGATGCTATTTGTTCAAGCGCTTCATATAACTCCATGTGATCCATGTTGAGATAAAAAATAAGTTGTTTGTTAATAAGTGGCTCCATCATGGCATTCATGGTTTTAATTTAATTTGTTAAAAAAATTCCAAGCTAGATGACATAGAGTTTGACCATTGGGTATGTATAATATTAATTAATTTATTTGAAGATACTTTATAATAAGTTGTAATTGTCAAAATATTTAATAGGCTGGGATGTAGGTCTAATGGGAGGAGAGTTTGACCACTAACAAGCCAAATGGAATTGCATCCTAAAACTAATTGGTTATAGGTTGAATATCCCACTAAGCTTATAAGCTAGTTGTCCTTCTCTTTTATTTTTGACTTGGGACGATGCACGTGTGAATTACTCTTCTTATCACTCTAACTCACATGTGGGGGTCCTCTTCTATACTTGTCAATTTGGAGAGATTACAACTTCCTCAAATATGATATTCTCAAGTCAAATTAGCCTTATTATAAGGTAAGGGTAAAATCAGTCCCATCACGAGCAAATGAACATGATCTTCTCATGTCAAATTGACCTTGTAATGAGGTAAAGGTTAAATATCGTGAAACCAAAATTTGGAAATTATGCTCCAAATAATTATGAAAAGCCTTCTCCAATTTCTTGAACAAGAGAAAATAATTAAGCTCGAATCTTCATGCTCTTTAATACCATATCAAATTCTTCGATGAGCCTATATGGCCTAGTAGAAGGAGAGTCTAACCACTTCAAGCCCATAAGGAATTACAACCTAAAAACCAATTAGTAATAAGTGGAGTAGCTATCTAGGCTTATAAAATAATAGTCTTCCTCTTTCATTTTTAATGTGGGACGATGCACATGTGGGTTATTTTATTGGGCACACTCTCCCTTACATGTGACTCATGTGGGGTCCCTTTCTGTAATTAGTAATTTTGAGAGGTCACAACTTCGTTGGTTATGATTTTTCAAATTCAAATAGGCCTTGCGACTAGAGTTGTAAACAAAAAAAAAGACTAACTCGTGTAGGGGTGTTTACAAATTAGTCTAAGCCAGAATTTTATATGAAACTAACCAGTTATTTCGAGTTTCAGTCCAAGATCGGACTGGTATTTCGGTTTGAGTTTTGGTCCCAAAGTAAAAAAAATGGTCATTAACCAGTTTCGGTCCTAACTAGTTTGATCTTTCGATCCAACTCGAAATCTCATTAACATTTTATCTAAAAAAATACATATTTTTAATATAAAAAATATATAATGTATTGATTCTAGTCTTAATCGGTATTGGATCGGTAATTTTAGTGTGGTATGGTCCCTAGTCCTAGCTTTAAAAAAGTCAGTCATTAACCATGTTCCGGTCTAGTCTTGGTCCATTTGGTCCGATCCGATTTTAGATAAATGCACACCCTTTGACTTGTGAGCTAGTTCGACTTGGCTTGACAAGGGCTTGATTCAACTTTTTTTTTTTTAGTTAAATGAGCTAAGTTTGAGCCTCATTTTTAAGTTCATTTACCAAATGAGCCAAGCCAACCCTCGATCGACTCGACTCATCTTAGAATCTAATTAAATAAATCTCTAGGTTTTGGGATTTAATCATGCATGTTAATTGATTCTTTAGATGGGTCATAATAATCAAGCTTGAAATCTAGGCATTTTTTTTATTAAAAAAGCTAAATCAAATCAATTAAGAAATATTAATTAAATATATTGGATAGTTAAAAGAGCCTAAAAATGAGTCAAGTTGAGCTCAAATTTATATGAGTCAATTTGGCTTGTTAATCTCAAACTCATGATCTTTGTATGAGTTAACCTTGATCCTTGAAAATTTTAAATAAGCCAAGATCAAATTGGGGGTGACTCAACTCATTTATGGTCCTACGTTATGGGAAAAAGGTCAAATCAACCCCTACATAGGGAAAATGTCAAATTAGTAGTGTCATGGATAGAAAACCATTGGGCCTTCATGATCCAACCATATCTTGAAAGCTCTCTCTTATTTATTAAACAAGGATAACCAATTGGGACAGATCAAAATGTCCGCTCTATTTGGACACATGAATGCCCAATAGTTGTTTGCCCATGATGGGGTCATAGTTATTAAAATTTTGATTCAATCCTATAATTCTACGATTTTAGGTAGAATCTTAGAGTGATTAAAATTTATAGGATTTTATGATCCTATATTAGACTCCTATGATCCTATAACATATTATTATGATCCTACATAATAACTATAATTTTTATAAATTTATCTCCAAATTTATTTTCTCTCCTATTCCATATATATTTATTTTTTAATCCTCTAATTATTGACTCTATATTATTTTACAACATATCTTAAAAATGATATGAAGTTAAGAAAATATGACTAAGATACCATTAAGACAATGAAATTGATTGTTTATATAAAATGTTGACAAAGAGTATAATCTCTATCTAAATGGTAAAATAAATATATTAAATTTTACAATATTATTAATTATTACATTCTTTTTTATTCAAAATTAATATTTTTTTAATGGTCATGTTAGCTTCATAATACAAACAAGCTTTATTTTATACTTTACACATGGTTTATATAGTAACTTAACATGTGCGCATATAGCCAAAAGTCCTTTTCTTAACTCTTTTTATTTTATTTTTTATCTTAATTGATCAAAATTTTAAAATCCAACATAAACTTAGTTTTGGGTATTATTATCTTAAATGATAGAAAATAATGTCCTCTCATTATTACCTTCATTATCATTTATTTTCTTCATTCTTTATGTACTTTTCTTAAGGCTAACAATATTGTATATTCTGAACATAACCCATAATCTCATTGTATTTTTCTCATTTCATTTAATAATTTATTTTTTATGTTGTTGACTTAATATAGTTCCTAATATGTATAATGAATTCAATAATTTTTGCTACTTGTAAGTTTTTGTTATTCATTCAATGGCTATATGAGATCTTAAGAGTATAATTCTTGTGTTTTTTTATCTAAAAAGATGTTAAATTATAATGTATAAATATATAAGTTTCATATTTATATGGTCTTCATAGGATCTTATAATGCTTATATATTATCATGGACCTTCAAATCTATCCTAGGTAGAATCTCAATTCCAAAAACCTTCGATGAGGTTGATTTAACCTTTTCTCCATGACAGAGCTTATTTTACTTCAAATATTATACTTGAGGAAGTTGTGAACTCTTTGAATATTCAAGCATAGAAAGAGACCTTACATGTAAGGGGGAGTGCTATGGAGAATAATTCACATTTGTGTTGTCCCACGTTGGATATGAATGATGATGATGGCTAACTCAAAAGCTTATCATGGATACTTTACCAATTGTTAGTTTATTTTAGGTTAAAGCCTCAGTAGGTTTGCAAGCAATCGGACTATCCTTGTATTAGGTCCACATCCAAGCCTTTCAAAGACTTGGATTTGGTATCATAGTGATTAATGATTGGGGCCCAATTAGTTATCCTTATTCAAGTAATTGGAGAAGGTTTTGAAGATTTGTTTAGAGCATGAAGGCTAGCAATTTGGTTTGACCCTAGAAGAACATGCCTAAGGAAGTTTGACCTCTCTGAAGTGCCAAGTATAGAAGAAGGAATCACATGTGAGGGTAAGTGTTAAGAGAATAGCCTAGATGAGCATCATCCCTACATCAAAAATGAAAAAGGATAATGATTAGATTATAAGCCTAGCATGCTGCTTCACCTACTACCAATCTATTTTTAGGTTAGAACCCTCCATAAACTTAGAAGTAGTTAGAATCTCCTCCTACTGATTTATGTTTAGGATCTTTGAAGAATTTGACATTAATAAAAGTAGAGATATTTGTAATTTTTTTTTTCAAAGCATAATGTGTCATGTCAAATAAAATACAACGATAAGATGATTTCCAATGTAAGCCTTAGAAGTATAGTCTAATGAGTCATTTGTTCTATGTAGCCTCAAAAAAGTGAGTGGCCTCACATGTAGGGTGTATTGTAAAATTCACATGTGAGTGCCTCACATTGAAATAATAAAGCAATGTTATGCTCTTGTCAATTTATTTTTAGAACTTATAAGATCATATATACTTAGATCATAACAACAAAACTATAATCATATCTCAAATAATAGTATTCATCATAATAATCATAAATATACATTATGAGATGGTTCGGGGAAGCATTTTGACCTCTAATATATGCTTTTGAACTAGACTTTTAGAAATTTATTTATACAGAATTTTGTACATTTATTTTCTAAATTAGTTAAAAAATTAAATTGCAACAACCAACAACTATAGCTTATCAAAATCATAATTCCCCCCTTTTTATTAAGATCAAATCAAATATGTAAAAATTAGACAATAATATGATAACCTAAGATAAACCAATATATAAGTTTAGTAAAACACTCGAACTATTACCAATTAATTTTAGAACAAAAATTCCTTCTACCTTATATTTGATTTATCATTTCTCTTACTTGGACTTGGACTCAGCAAATTTTATTTAAGTATCCTAACATTTGATTTAATAATTTTAAGTAGTCCATTATTTTTTATAATGTCAATTAAGAACCTTTATATTTCAAATCATTATCACTTGGATAAGTTTATATTAATATAGTCAGATTGTGTTAAGTTGTGTAATAAAGGTGATCTTTATAATAAATATGACAAATTATTTAAAGAATGCTAATTTTTTTAAAAAAAAATTAAATAAAACTCAAGCAAATATGATTTATTTAAACAAAATGTTTTTAATATATTTAAATTAAAAAAATATTTCAAAATTTTTAATCTAAAAATTATGTAAAAATTATTTTAAATAAAAAAATAAAAAGACTTATGAAAAAAATGATCAAATAAAAAAAATTCTAAAAATGAACTTATGTTTTTTGAATTTTTAAAAATTATCACATCTATTAAAATATTTCAAATTTGTTTTGATTTTTTTTAAAGATTATTCCAAATTTTATATAATTTTATTATTCATTACCAAAAATTGCTAAACTTAGCATAATCTAACTTTGTGAAGTAAGATTATTTAAACCAGAATGTAGGGGTGTGCATTGTCGGATATCCGTATCCGAACGGATATTTTTTTCGGATATCCGATCTGACCGGATATTCGATATCCTATATCCGAATCCACATCCGAATACACTGGATATCCGAAATATCGAATCGGATTTTGGATATATCCGATTATTGAAAAAAATATCCGATTATTAAATTTACACATATAATCTATAACTAAAAAAAAATTTCTGCAGAAACACTTGTTTAATTATTCAGCCTGCATACAAAAAGATATAATACATGATTAATCATATCCACAAAAATTAGCAATTAAGATTTGTGAACAATGACGCTCTAAAACCGTGGTACGACATAAGTTAAGAGGCTCAACAAATTTAGGAGTTTTTTTTTTGGTTTGGGTGATTGCGTGTGTGTGGGCCGTGACCTATTTGACAGTTTGTAGAGTATGAATGTTTATTTTAGACTTTAGTTTAGTATATTATTTTTGGACTTATGTACTATAGTAAAAAAATGATCCAAATTTGAAGATTGAAAGAAAAAAATCAGATTATAAATTAAATTATGCATAAATATAACTGGCTTATTCATAAAACCGAATATTTTTGGCGGATTGGATTATCCACTAAAAAATCGGATCGGATATCCGCTCCGATTTTTAAAAACTGGATCGGCTATCCAAAATTTTGGATCGATTTTTTTGGATACCGGATCGGTTTTTCGGATTCCGGTTTTTCTGCACAGCCCTACCAGAATGTACCTATAAAATATTAGGTCATATATCTAAAGTGCTTATTTTAATTTTGTCATTTTCTTTTTTCCAACCAAAAGTAGGCGATCTTAGGGGATTTGAGTTTTCTCAATTTATTTATAGGGAACTCATAGATGCAAGTATACAATGCTATATATGTGACCACAATCACCATTGTAATACCTCCAATTTGAGTAGAGTACTACAAGGATTTATATGGTTACTTATATCAACATGGTATACTATCATTTTAGTAATTCCATTTTAATAACTCCACGGTTAAGCATGTAACACCTAGAGTTGAAACAACCACGTGAGGGCTATCTTGGAGCACTTTTGAATTGACCGACTTTCCCCACAAATAAACATGAGTCCTTTTAGCACATTTTGTCCTTACTCACACACTTTCCGAGATATTTTCAAAATTTTTTTGAAACTTCCCAGAAGAGTCATCTATCCTAAAAATTGCTACACGACTAGCGTACTTAACTATAAAGTTCTTAGGATGGAGTCACCAAAAGGATGGTATACCATGTTGATATAAGTATTCAGACCAATTCTTATAATACGTCACTCAATTTGGGATATTACATTCACCCCCACTCAAAGAATGCAACATCCGCCTCAACCACTAATTGTCTCAATATTGTTTTATCCCAAGAATCATCTCATTAGGCAGCTGACTAGCTCATCTAAGTTTAGTTCGCGGTCGCGATTTCACTCTAATATCATTTGTAACACCCTGAGTCAATATGACCATACGGAGGCTACCTTGAAGTGCTTTCAGATCGATCAACTTGCCTCATAGATCAACACGAGTTCTTTCGGCATACTTTATCTTCACTCACATACTTTCTAAGATATATTTAGAAAATTTCTAAAACTTCCTAGGAGGGTCACCCATCTAAAAATTACTTAATGGCTAGCACGCTTAACTGTAGAGTTCTCATGATAGAATTACGAAAAAGATAGTATACCATGTTGATATAAGTATTCATATTAATTATTATAACACTCCACTCAATTTGAGGTATTATAGAATATGTTGGTTGTGGAGTAATTTTTAAGATGGATGATTCTCTTGGAAAGTTTGAAAATTTTTCTAAAAACTTATAGGAAAGCATGTGAGTGAGGATAAAGCGTGTTGAAATGATTCATGTTTTTGTTGATTTGATCAACCAATCAATTCAAAAATACTTCAAGGTACCCTCACCTGGTGGTATCGACTCAAGGTGTTACATCCATAAAGGTAGACTTTTTTTTTTCTTTATTTCATGCCTAAGTTGGCGATCTTGGGAGACAACTGTAATACCAAGGGAACTAAAAAAATGGATGCTCTAAGGACGATAACAATATAGAGCTTATTTGGGTAGCTTAATATCTCATTTGAATTTTATTTGACCTGAAGTAAAAATATGGTAGATTATTTAGATGAATGTAGTTGAATTAATAATAATACTGTTTGGTAATTTATTTGAATTAAAACGTATCTATTGAAGTATATATTATTTGATAATAGATAATGAGATTATAAGAATATCAAAATAATAGGTAAAACAAATAAATTAGAGATTATATTACTAGATAATATAAACATTATAAAATGAACAAACAGACATATAATCTAAGAGTCTATTTTTCTCAATTTATTTTTGTTGATTTGATATGTTATTATCTAATTTGAAATAAAATGTTCGATAAGTTATTATTATCATCATTAATATTATTACTATAATTATTATTAAAATGTTACCGGTAGGTACGATACATCTCGAAAAGAAGCATAGTACAACAAGACCTTTGAGAGGATGTCACACTAGTTTCTATGATCCCACCAAAAAAGAAACGAAGATCGCTAATCCAAGGGGGGCCCTTAGAATAATTTGTTGGTATCTATTTGTCTATAAGATACTGCCATAAATTTCATGAGGAACGTAAAGCTTTTCGCGCGGGAGGAAAAGGAAAGTACCAGCAAACGGCGAGTGAGCTGGGCAAATGGATAATGAGAGCTAGAGGCCTTTCCTTTGAAAAAAATGGAGCATGTGCCCTAAAATAGTGGTCAGCTTTTGTACACTATATAGTTCTGTGCTTAGCTGCCCGATTCATATCATGATAGTATTGCCCCAATTTGAGGTCTGATGATAATGATGCTAACGGAGTTCAGTGCCCCAACAATGATTTATTTATCATAGTCCCTTCAACAAAATTGTAGTACTTTTTCTTTTCCAGGATTTGTTTGGGGTCTCTAGTCCGGCAATCCCCATACCTAAATTAAAGGTAAATAAAATTGCTGGAAAAAAATAACAGAAGAGGTACAAAATCAAGGAATCAATGGATTAGATTCTTTTCTTAGCCGACCAAGTCGATCGAGGCGTGCAATTATAAAATTCAAGTAATTCCATGCTAGCCAGCTGGGTATATGATGAGTAGTATAAATAAAGAAGTACACTTAGGACAATATTTGTGTAATAAATATATTATACTTAATTAGAATCTAATTGTTTTGTAGTATATATGAAAGTAGGAACTTATTAACAAAAGATACATACAGGTTGTGTGAGTATACTATGAAAAGTTATTTCAATATATATATATATATATATATATAACTAAAAAAAACTATTGATATGACTATTGATTGATATAATAATTTTTAAGTTGGTATTTTTTTTTGTATGTTTTATCTAAAATTTACACCTTTTATATTTATTCTTCGGCTCATTATATTTTGGATAGCCATCAATTTAAATTCTTGATGGAGAAGATGACATTTCTAATGCTCACGCCTCACTTTGAACTTTGAGGAAGGTATATGTACGTATATATAGACTTTAATTTGTACATAATCTAAACTATTACAATCGTAAATGAGCTTAATTAGTTAAAAATTTGGTCCGTTTATTTAATTAAATAAATTGAGTTTAAACTTAAAAAATTTAGTCCACCAACTTAAATTGATTCATTAAAAAATTGATTTTATTTGTTTGTTTATTTAAACAAATATTTGTATTAACTCAACTTATTTATTGACTCTACAAATCATTATGCAATATAACAAGTACTGAATTGATTTATACTTATACGTCGAAGATTATACCCGTAGTGTAGCACAAATATTATACTATCATCTGAATCTACACTTTGCATGACCACGGCTACAAACTTCGGTATATAAATGTAACATAAAGAGTACCAACTGCTGATAAATTATGAACTCAAAGAGACAAAAGTCAAGTTAGCCAAAAGCATATACTAGATTCTACGTACACTTGCGCATGGTGATGCCTTATGCACATGATTTCATCATTTCAATCAATGGGAACTGGGAAGCTCGCTCTACGTAATTATTGCAACATTTAGTATGCGTTAGGACGGTAATTTTAGCTAGTCTTTACTTTATTTAAAATAAAAAGTTTTTACTTTATCAAGTTTAGAATTGACTTTCGGATTAGGAATGGAAGAAAAGAATTATCTTACAACATAAAAAAGGTGGTCTACAACCTTTAGGTTATTTTGAGATAGGAGCCTTTTTTTGTACTTATAAAAAAATTGTGTATGTATTTAATTAATTTTTGACATGCCTAAATGATAAAATTTTTAAGCTTAAATTTTATTTTTCCTGATAAAATTATTAGAGTAACTTATAAAAAAAAATTCCTTCGAATTTTCAACTTTATGCTTTTAGGTTTTGACTTTTAATTATTTGTTTCCCTTAATAAACATTCTCTTAAAATATTTCGAAGACACTAGCTTACACTTTAACTCGGACAAAAGAATATAAATTCAACTCATGAATCGTGATGATGGTAATGAAATCAAATTAGCGCGATGTTTTTTTACTGTTTTTTATTTTTTTCTTTCGTACGTGAGTATATAGTGTGCAATAATTAGGTGCATGGCATTGGCAACTTCAAATCTACAAATGATGCCGTGAGGCGGTGACATTATGACATGCTAATGTATGCACGATTCTTGCCGACTATTTTATGCATATTTATCCTAAAAGTTGCAGTTGAGGAGCTTTGTGAATGGCCGTAATGTGGAAGAAAGCTGAATACTATGCACTGCACCGTTGATTCTGACGAGTGCTCATGTCCACTAATCTAATGAAAGTTAATAATGTATCCATAGAGATGCTGTTCTATACTACTCATTTTGGTGAACACAAGCCTCTTGTTTGGAATTTCTTTTGTTTCGTGGAAAGTTTTAAGTAAAGAAAATAAATAATTTAGTATTTCTCTTATTTGTTATCCTATTTCTTAAATGTACCTTCTTACATAATGTGACGGTTACATTTGTAATAGGCATGAGATTGATAATTGAAATTGTAAAACTATTTAGCTCTTGTTGAATTGAGATTTGTTTAACATATATTTAAATGAATATTGTTTGGCATCAAATATTGTTTATGATTCATTTTTTTTAATTGCCTTATTTTTGGAAGATTATTTTTTCATCACCAAAGAATATTGGCAAAAACTTTAATTCATTAATTGCCAAATAGCTTTAAAGAGTTATTGCAACAATATTTTTTTTTTATCGTCAAAACTTTGGCAATGACCTTTATTTCCTTAGCATTGACTTTCTTTGGTTATTAGTAAGCTTTGGCAACTATAGTTTTCCGTCATCAATAAGCTTTGGCAACAATAATTTATTTATTTTTTATCATCAAAAAGTTTTTGTAACAATATTTTTTCATTATCAAAGAGCTTTCACAACTATATATTTTTATTACCAAAGAGCCTTTACAACAATATATATATATATATATATATATATATATTAACCAAGGTGCATTGGTTTTTTTTTTGTAGCCAACACATTTAGTTTAAATATATTAAATATTTCTTTTGTAACAACATGTTTATTATAACAAAAAAAAAAGTTGAGTTTTATATAGCAATTTATTTTCTAGGACACTTTTATATATAATGATCCCATAACGACTTATGTTGTTACTAGAAATATCTTCAATAGCGATTTTTGTTTTCAACAAATGACTTTTGTCATCCTTAAAAGTTGAGTTTTTATTAGGGCATTTCCATCTTCTCTGACTTGTCTCTAATTTTCTCATGGTTTCTTCAACGATATACCACATTCAAGAGCACCAATCTACATATTTAGTTAGTAGCTTTTTGTATTTTTGTTGGGTTATGTTGTCTACAATTGAAAAAAGTAGGCTTTGAATGCCAAAATATTGGGGCTAGGCACCTAGGGTCCTCCTAGCCACTTAATCCAAGCATTTTAGCACACTACGAGATTTATGATCAAAGAGGAAATCTTTATCGCCCTAGTTGATCAAAATACTGTCATCTTATTCTACAAAGGGGGAGAAAACCTTAAGTTGCTTATGTAGATGTATCGTATTAGGTCTATGGGGAAATTTTTAGATTTTTCTTTCTTTGATTCAACACTTTTAGGGCAACATTAATTACCCTCTTTGTTCTAATACAAGGCAACACTCAAACAAGATAAATTTTAACACATTGCCCTCTTTAATCCTAATTTACAAGGGAAAAATTATTGCCCTTTTTTACTTAAACTAAACAATGTAGATTTTAGCACATTTTTCTCTTTGTATGGTCTTCCAAAGTAATTTAATTGTCTCTTTGATTCATTCCAACAAGGGAAAATCAAAAGTAATGACCTAAACAATAAATTTTCTTCATTTAATACAATGATTGCATCTCTTTATAGTTTTAATTAATTTTCAATTATTAGCACGATTAACTTTATAATAAACATAAAAAACAGACTTGGAAATTAAATCTCATGTTTATTTATAACATTTCCAACATGAGTCAAATTGCAAACAGATTTATAACTATATTTATATTGTTTTGAGTACATATCAACAATAAGTGGCTAACTATTGTTGTCACTAGTCATTTATAATTATTTCTATTATAAACTAAGTATACTAATAAACATTAAAAGCTATGCTTGTAGGTGAATATCCTCCAAGCCACCAACTCTCATCTAGATGATGGTGCATCTTATAACTTTAGTAAAAAACTCAACTTTCTAAGGTTTATCATTTAACTTGAAGATAACATGCTTAGAAGAATCAATACATACTCATATGCTCATTTCATCATCATATAATAAATAAAGCTACATGATAGGGATCAAGTAATACAAATATTTTGGGAGCCCTAAACTTCTTTTTGTCTGTGTGTGTGTGTGTATTCGGAGCACACAAATTAAATGCCATACTAGTCAAATGGAAGTCTTTATTACCTTTTCCGTTAATTGCATATGAATTAGAATCCATATTACACTTGCCATATACAACATAATTCCCCACATTATTGCTAAAATTAGTATAATTGATATGCCTATCTACCCCGAACTAACTGATATCAAACTTTGCAATGTGTTTTTACTTCTTGATAATCCAAAATATATTTGTAGTTAAATTTGATTAGTTCATCTTAATAAATATCAATATGATCTAATAAACCTTGCTAGCTAGCTACATTAATAAATATATAAATTAAGTTACATAAGTATAATTTAATATGGTTCATTAGGTAATTAATTACCAAGAACAAATGCGGCATTAGGAAGAGTAGTAAGGATATGAAGCAAGAGACCACCAATAACATTAGAAAGATTCACCACACTCATGACCCTAATAGTCGTGATCCTAATCCTAAAATTTTTCTTTGCATGATAGAAATTATCTTACATTATGATGGTCCATTATATGTAAACAGTGGGATCAAATAATCTCTTCTACTTGTGTGATTCTTTAAGCCCTTAATTCCCACATCTTCTCTTTAATACTTATTTCAACCAAAATTTTTTTCTCATAAATGCATTTTATTGCACATTAATGTAATGTGTTGGTTCAGACATGTAAATCCATTAGGCTAAACAATCAAAACATAATGTGCACAATATCCCTCTCTATGCTTGAATTTTCTTAATGATAAACCTAAAATTATTTACATTTACAATATGTATTGGAATAAACCTAATAATTATGAAATACCATATTATCATAAACTTGATAAATGTAAGTGATGGGACACGATTACCTACATACTTTTATATAAAAGCATGTTTCCAACTAAACTTGTGTGTACAGTTGTACTTCTTGGAAGATGAATTTCCTAGTAGCTTTTCAATTATAATGGAACTATCAAAATCAACAAAATAGGAGGCATAATGAAACTGCCATAAATAATTTTCATCTGCAGCTTCATTCCATGGCCTATATGAAGATCATTGAGGTATAACATTAGGTAAACAAAAGATAAGGATAAACACATGAAGATTCTTTTGCTAATGACCTTGTTAATAAAAAAAAACTATGATTATTTAATGATTTATTTGGCAAATATAGTCCTAAGCATGTCAAAACACTAGACATGCTAGATAGAAAGAGAAAGATAAAGAAGAGAGATAGAGAATATTACGTATAAACTTGCCCAGCTGAAATCAACGAATGGGTATAAAAATATGTACAAGGACACCTTGAGGCAATTGATTAGAACTTCTATGGATTCATACCATACAATGCTATGAAGGATTTTTATAGTTGTTTTTAATGGTTGTGGAATGTAATACCCTAATTTTTAAATATATACTTATTGTAGAAATTATTCTTTTCAAATACTTATTACATAGTTTGAAGAATTTAAAACCCTAGTTGTATTTCAGAAACACTTCATTCTATTATTTATATCTTTACTCCCAACTTTGCTCTCCAACACTTTTTGAGATACTTTTGGCCATCTAGCTTCTCCTACATAATCATAAATAGATCTTATTTGAATTCCTTGAATTTTTTTATTCTCTTAGAAATTTTCAAAATTGGTAAACCAATGTTTTGATGAAAAAAATTAATATTATGTCATTTGGTTTTTATCTCATTTTTCACCTTGAAAAAATATTTTTAATTATTTTAAATTTAAAAAAATCAAGGATTATTGTATTTTGGTGTTATTAAGTTGAAGATGAATTAAAAATATGTTGCCTTTATTTTTATTATTTTTAGATAAATTTACTATTTCTAAGTAAAATAAGTCACTAAAACTTAACTTATGTACTTGACTCTTATCCTTACCTTTGGTATTCAATCTCAACCCTCCAATATTGCTCACATTTGATCTTGGCCACTCAATTGTGACCAAAGAAGTGTCATTTCTCTCTTTCTTTATACATTGTACATATATGTGCAAATAATCATGATGTTCATCTCATCAATACTTTCCATTAATAATTTCGCATGGTATGTTTCCCTATTCTTCCTTATCCTACAGTAATTCCTACATGCATATCCTCATATCATTTTTACCTTTCATAAAAAATATCCCCCATATACCACCCATTTTTATTGAAAATGTCTTAATCCTAAGTCATTAAGTTTTATGCCATCAAACATTCACTTAACCTGTCACAATTTGCTTCCTTTTTTCTCCTCCACCACTATTTGTGTGTGTGTTAGGGGGGTGATGAAAGCCTTAGACGTGGGTATTATCACTTTCTTCCTCCTCTCCATTTTTTGATCAAGATCCCATATACTACCATTAATGAGGCTTCATTTTCCTTTAGAAAGTTAAGCTAAGTATTAGTTTCTTCTCCTTTTTAATTCCTTCTCCTTTATTATGCTTTTAAGGATTTAGTTATCATTTAGTTTGTAATCATTTTTTTTAGTAAACATCCTAAACTCATTAGAAATGGATTATCATTCTAGTTTAGATTTTTGGATTTTTACCTCTATTTCATAGCAGATCTAGATGATTGTGGTTTAATTTCATGCAAGGGTAATATGTAAAATTAAATCTTAAGATGTATAATTTAATATGAATTTTATGTCTTGTAATTTTATAAGTATGTAAAAATTTATGGCTAAAACACCAAAAGTGCGCAAATCTATCAATTTTTTGCCTTTTTGATTTAGCCACATGGTTTGGTTAGATTTAATGTTAGAGTTGGTTTTTGGTTAATATAATTATTCCATGATATTTATTGGCATTATTAGGTGAAATTTGATGTGTAATATGTTGTTATTTGGATTGATATAACTTAAGTTATAATTGATAAAAGTTTGGTTAAGTTTAATAATTTTAGTTTGAATGTTCTTCATGAATATTTACAGTGTTATTCAATAATTACCCACTAATCAACATATATAATATCCCAAAATTTGTGGTGGATAGTGAAGGATTAAATTGATTAATAAGGCTACATATACTAATAAAGTATATCTTTTTTTTTGGAAGCCAGCCATTAAAGAACTCTACAGTCAAATGTGCTTGACTTGGAACAATTTAAGGATGAGTGACCTCTTGGAAAGTTTTTTGGGATGCGTGTGAGTTAAAAAAATAATGCTTAAAATGACTTGTGCTGATCTATAAGTCTATTTATTGATCCCAAAAGCACTACAAAGTAACTACTCGAGACCTTAATGTGGTTGAGGTGTTATAAGTGGTATAAGAGCAAAACCGTGACTACGAGCTGAATTTAGATGTGTCAATCAATCGCCTAGTGAGACAATTCTTAGGATAGAATATAATGATATAGTCAAGTGTTTGTAGCACAAATAGGTTGTTATGTTCTTAAGTGAGGGTGTATATAATACTCCCAAATATGTGAGGGATAGTGGAGGCTTAAAAGGATTGAGAAAACTACCTATATCAACAAGGTATACCTTCTTTTTAGGAAACCTGTCATTAAAGATCTTCACAGTTAAATATAATCAACTTGGAATAGTTTAAGGATGAGTGACTTCCTGGAAAGTTTTTTTTTATTATATGCGAGTTGATAAAAAAAAATATGTTCAAAATAACTCGTGTTGATCTATAGGGCATAGTGTGGCCGGGGTGTTACATTATAAGTATGGTTATATGATAACTAATCATGTTTATGGGGATTAGTTAAAGATTAACCAACTAAATTATGTTTAATGGTGGGATAATCATGATTAGACATAAAATGACTAAATTAGCCTTAAAATAGTAAAATGTTGAATATGTAAATTGTAACACTCCAAATTTTCACTACAAAATAAATATATTGTTAAATTGTTTGCAAAAGCAAAAATACAAAAATACTCTAAGAAAAATGGGGTACTTCCATCGTACCTAACATTATATAGATATCATATTGTCATATTATCAATCCTATATTAGATACAAGGCCAAACATCTGACCAACACAACACAAGAAATGGAGTGTAATAAAATAGATAGCATAAAAGATGATAAGTGTTGGGTTTTACAAAACCAAGACCATACCAGGTCTAAAACAAAACAAAACAAAACAAAACAAAAATACATAAAAATCACTAAACTAGGAAAAAAATAAAATTCTAGGTATCTCAAGGACCAACAAAAGTGACATCCACCAGAACGTCCACACTCATCTACCTTCATGTTCAATGATTAACATGGAATTCATGGAAAATCATGTTTCACACCAAGTGTAGGAAATTAATGGCTCATCATGCTTACCAAAAAAATTAGGGACTATGGATGACAACTTAGGAACATGTGAAGTAACATACCAAGGATGTAAGCTACTTAGGTAAAATCTAAGGCCCATTCACTTTAATCATTCATGAGATTTTGATCTCAATGTTATATGACCGTTTATTTATATTATAAATGGGCTGGATCGTCTCTCGTAGTCTCTCAATATCCATGAAAGTCACACTAATAACTAGAGGACATAAGTCAAAATGAAGCCAAGAAACCACTAAGAGACATCAAGTCTGGCTAAAACCAAATAAAGCCCCTAGATTACTAAAGCCTTTGATATCAATATCCCTTAGTACATCATCAATGTATAGATTAGTAAATTTATTGGTATTGACTCAGATCCTTCCTAAAGACAAATAATAGAAATGCCTGAAATCAAACTAACCCCTACTAACTAATCAACGATTGAATAATTTAGTCCAATATAGTGTTCCATGATCTTTCATTTTAAGTTATTAATATTTTATTTACTAAAACATATACCAAAAAAGTCCTAAACAATATACAAAGCAAACCATGAACATGTAATTATTCCAAGTTATTGATCATAACCCATAGAGGGTACTTAGTGATGATATCATCATTACTTAACCAATTTAATCCATCAGTAGAGTTTATTAATTCACACTAATTAGTAAATTTCTAATATCTATAATCATATCATGACATAATAGCAAGCCCCATACTTTCAGAAGGTCACAAAATATCAAAGAAAACATTCTAGCCAAAATTGTTTAACCAACCCTATAAGCTAGTCATCGGTTTGGCATTGCCAAACCCTAACCCTCTTCCAAAGGTTAGCCTCACCGATTGAATATTTTAGTGATCATTTAATTGTTCCAACCTAAACAGTAAATCGATTCATTTTAAGACCAAATAATTTAATTCCATAGAAAACCCAGTTGATGGGTTGGCCTAACCGTTTGATTATTCTAAACTAGTCGATCAGTATGTGCAAAATAGTTTATATATGCATTTTCATACTCATATTAGGCCTAAAACACGACATATATATCATGAGAATTTTTCAAAACTAAGATGAATCATATTTAGCCACTCAATAATGTTGCATTTCCATTTAATCACTAAAGCACATGTATATAACTCACATTTTTTTCCTGAAAATAATAAAGCATATTATAGCTTCACAACTAGCACAACTACCATCATACATGTTCACACACACAAAATCAAAATTCTAAAGCCTATACTAACTCACATGCTCAATCACCCTACACCACAAGTAATAATAACTTATCTCAAGTGAATCTTAGCAAAAATCACACAAAGTAGGAAAAACCCTTAGCTGAATTGTCAAAACCTTGAACACCTTAAAAAGGGTAGATTAAACTTAGTAAATATCCTTAAAATCTTATAAAATAAAAATAAAATGAGATATTTAAAAAAACTCAACCTTTACTAAAGGAGAAAACTAAAGGGAGGATTCAAGTCCTCAATATTCTCCTAGAACTAACTCTATCTTTCTCAAGAGTAAAATGAGAAATACTTAAAAGGAAAACTTAGAAGAGGTGTAGGAGATTAGAGGTAGAGAGAAAGAAAAGAAAAGAAAGCAAGTGGAGAGGAAAGAGAAGGAAATGAAAGGCTTTGGTGGTTGAAAGGAAGAAAGGAAAAAAAAGAGGGCCATGGTTTACTAATGAGGTCAAGATCTGGAAAAAAAAAATGGACGGTAATGGGTTATATAACTCAAAACCCTAAAATTCCAACTTTTATTCAAATTAATTTGGCTAAATATTAGTAGTAACAAAGCTTACTTTTTCCATCTCTAAAATGGTGCCTTTGGAATAGGTATAGGTGTAATCCCCTGAATTTTTAAAAGCCTTTATTTTAATAAATAAATTTTATTTGGGATAAATTAGCCTTTAAATTATTTTAATTATTGGATTTTGAGCATATAAAATTTGATATAAATATTTAATAAATTAAAATAAATATTTTATTATTTTATCACACTTTTATTATTTAAATAATTTTCCAAATCATTACTTTACTAAAATTATCTTTTTAAAACCCTTATATTTTAATTATATTAAATTAAAGTATTATATAAATTTATTACCCCAAAATATGGTATTTTATTATTTTATAAATTAAATCATTTTAGTTAAACCCATTTTACTTTTCTTTTTCCTTTTTTCTCTTTTTCCCTCCTTTTCCTTTTCTTTCCTTTCCTTTCCTTCTCTCCCTTATTTTTTTCTTTTCCCCGACCTCGGCCGCCCGTTGGCCCAACACCCTTCGCCACTACACGGCCCGCTTCCCCACCTCTCCTTCCCTCTCTCGACCGGTTCGGCCTTCTTTTTTCTTTCTTTCTTCTTTTTCCCTGGACCGCCGGTCCAACCTTCTCCTCCCCCAACTGTGTCATCTTCTTCCCCCGACACGCCTGCAACTCCCAAATCGGCGCCGGATTTTCTACCTCTGATCACGCCGTTTGACCCGCCGTTCTCCTCCTCTCTTTCCTATTGTCTTCCCTGTCATTTTGCCTTGGTCGGCCATTCCCTCCCCTGCTCGTGCCATTCCCTTTTCCCGACAAAGCATGACCTACACACGTAGACCTGCACCGCCCCATCCTCGCCGGCTGGAGCACCATACCCCTTGCCCCCTACTCTCCCACCCTCCTTTTTTGTTTTACCTTTCGATCGGCTTATAAATAGCCCCGAAGGCTGCCATAATTGAGTTTGGATTTTGGTAGCCCAGAAAACCAATCCACCAACCACCGCCTGTTCAGCTGTCTGTTCCACCGCCGTCGGCCGCCTTTGCCGCCCACTCCAGCCACCAAAGTTCTCCCTACACCGCCCTCTACACGACCCAGCCCCCAGCCTTCCCTGCTTTGCCCTGCACGAGCCACCCCGGCCATGTGAAATTGCCTCCTCGAATAGCCCATTCGACCCTGCGCCGCCCTTCATGCCACCGGTTGCCGCCAATACCGCCGCTTGCAGCACCGCCTCTACCCCCCAAAACAACAAAGGGATCCTGCCCTACCACCCCACACCTCCATTTTCCTCTACTTCCCTCTCCCCTAGCCTCCACATCCACCTCTCCTTCTTCCTTCCTCCACCGCGGCCGCCGCAGCCGCCACCGTGCCGCCGCCGACACCACCACCTAGCCTAGGTTGTTGCCCAACTCCTTAACCCCTAGACCCTGTTTATTAAATGTGTTAATAATTTTTAATATTATTAACTATTATTATTAGTGTTATTATGATTATTATTATCATTATTACTATTATTATTATTACTATTATTACTACCACTATTATTACTATTATGTCCTAACATTTATCTTGAAGAACTTCTAATTAATGGTATTAATTAATAGTAAAACCTTGTTGTGTTATTATTATTATTATTATTATTATTATTATTACTATCATGTTTATTACTCTAACTATGACTAACATCATTATTATCTCTATTATTATTATTATTATTACCTTAGTATTCTTACTATTATTATTATCATTATCATTATCGTTATTATTATTATTATTATCATGGTTATGGTGGTTATTGTTATTATTATTATTGTTGTTCTTACTCTTAGTATTATCATTATCATTATCATTATTATTATTATTATTATTATTATTATTATTATTATTAACGTCATTATTATTATTATTATTATCATTATATTTACTATATTTATTACTTTAACTATTATTACCATCGTTATTATCCTAATGATTATTATTTAATATTATTATTTTTAGTATTCTTACTATGATTAGTATTGCTGCTGCTACTACTACTACTACTACTACTACTACTACTACTACTACTACTACTACTACTACTACTACTACTACTACTATTATTATTATTATTATTATTATTATTATTATTATTATTATTATTATTATTATTATGTTTATTATTCTAACTATTATTATCATTGTTATTATCTCTATTATTATTATTTTTAGTATTCTTATTATTATTTGTATTATTACTATTATTATTATTATCGTGATCATGGTTGTTGTTGTTGTTATTATTATTATTATTATCATTATTATTAGTATTACTAATACTACTATGATTTCAATTATTATTATCATCATTATTATCATTATAACCATTCTTATTATTGTTATTAGTAGTATTATTATTATTAGTAGTAGTATCATTAATAATATTGTTATTAGTAATATTGAAACCCTTAATTTAATACTATAGATTTAACTAAGACTTACTTTGATTAGTGGTGATTCGTTTAACTATCTTGAGAATAATAATAACCCTACATTTTATTTATAAACTACTATTATTAATGTTAGCCTTAGTATTAGGCCATGATAGGGGCAAGATAGGAAAATTATGGTAATTCCGGTAGAGGGAGATTAACCCTTAGTATTTCCCTCTTATAGGTGAACCGGGTCAAAACCCCCAGGAGGCGTAGGAGCATGCTCCAAGCCTGGTGCCGATTTAGGTAAGGATGTAACTAAGGCCACCTATGTATTATGTGTTTTAATTACCTTGGATGCCTTGTATGATTTATATGTTGTGTTCTATATGTTATCTGTTTTTATTGTGTAGCGCAGCTTGGAATCGAGGTATGTTCTCGTACTCTTGTCTGGTATGTGCTAATATGGATATTCTGCAAATATGATGTGATGTGATGTGACCCTTAGGATATGCATGCTAGGTTATTTGATGAGGTATTGTGGAATGGGGACATGAAAGAGAAAAATGAGAAATTAAGATAACCAAGTGGAAGTAAGTTGGCTAACGTTGGTAAGGATGACCTAGGTAATCTTTGATCCATGAATGGATGAGTAAAAGGGGAATTAAATAAAATGAAAGAGTGGGAGAAACTAAGGTTACATGGGAGAACTAGGGTTTGCATGGAAATCTTAGGGTTTGGCATGGTAGAGATCAAAGGGTTTGCATGGGGAGGTTAAGGTCCGCATGGGGGCAAACCTTACATATGTAAAGTTACTTTGGGACGTGGGGAAGGCAATGGAAAGTCTGTGTGGGAGTCTGGAGGCTCGAGGTGAAAAGTAGTATGTAGAATAATATAAGGGTACCTAGGGACCAACTAGGGTTTGGGGAGAAAACCCTAATTTGAGAAGGTGGAAAAAGAAAAAGAAAATCATAAAAATAAATGAAGAGGAGCGAGGTATGAGGGGAGAGTTGAGTCTAAGGGTCATGACACGTGGGGCGTTAAAATAGTGTCGGTTGTGGGAGGTAGGAAAGGAAGGGCCACATAGGCTCAGATTAGGGTTTCTGGTGAAAACCCTAGGGTAAGGTGGTGAGTGGACCTTGGGGTATAAGGTGGTGGGCCCTGACCCACACACTTAGAAGTTGGGTTTCCGGTGTGAGAAAATGGGTTAAGGGAAGGATGTTGAGGTGAGTTAGGAGGTGCAGTAGTCTCAAGATATGGGACATGCCCTCCTGGGAGGACAAGTGCAGATATAGTTAGCCATGCATGTCAAGGGTGAAATTCTTTTGAATAAGATATGTTAAGACACTAATCAATTATAGAGAAAGATGTTGAGCCGGACCCAGACCGGTCTACCGGTGAATAATAGTGGCTAGGGCCGGGGTGCCCTATATGACCGGTCCATCGGCAAATAATAGTGGCAGGGTATGTTACCCTCGTGACCATTCCATTGGCTATAATAGTGGCGGATTCCATGCTCAACAAACCAATCATAATAATGATAAGACATGGGAAAGATACGAATAATTATAGTGGAACACCTTGTGAGTCAGGGCTAGACTGGTCTATCGGCAAATAATAGTGGCAGGGTATGTTACCCTCATGACCAGTCCATCGGCTAAAATAGTGGCAGGGCATGTACCCTCGTGACCGTTCCACCGACTATAATAGTGGGGTTCCCGCACTCACATGGGTTGATAAAGACTATGATGTGAATTGACTATATTTATCAGAGATCCAATGAATAAGTTATATGGTTCATAGCCGGTATTGTTTATCTGTGTTATTGTATGCTATCTACGTAATTATGCCATGTCTACTATGTCATGTGTCGCTGTGTATGTTGGCCTTAGTGCGCCTGTTACCTTACTCAGTACGTAGCGTACTGATCACCCGTTTCATGGGTGCTGCTCATTCCCACAAGCGGAAGACCCGTCTGAGTTTGTGCAGGTAGGGGGCGATATCTTCGATGCCTACGATGCTTATGAGGCATTGGGCAGGGCTGAGAGTTGAGCCTGGACCTAGCTTGGGGAGTTGAGAGTGACATGGCTGGAGTTCATCCCCCGTTTTGTTTCTCTATATTATTGTATTTTGTTTATTCCACTGTATTATGTCCTCTGACATTTGGTACTTTAAAACTGTACTTTGGGTTGTACTCTTTTGATTTCCGCACACTGATTCTGTATGACTTGTGTTTTGCTAATGACTAGTGTTTATTTAATGATTTGTACTTGATGATCAATCTTATTTAGCCTTAGCACTTAGTATCGGGTTGGTAGGAGTGAATCGATCTGGTACTAAGTGTGGCGGTAATATCCCCGAGTTTACGGTTTTATCTTTTGGCCTTCGCTAAAACCCTTTTAATTAAACAAAATTTTTCGGTAGTAAATTTGGGGGTGTTACATTAGGGCTCTGCATATTTGAGATTCAGAAGCACATTAGAGTAAAGGGACAAGAAGGAATGGAGAACAAAGAATCATATGGTGTAGGGATTTTATGGGATAAAAATTATTCATTCAAGGCATACACAGCAAATAGAGGAAGAAAGATACAAAGGTGTGAGTTCATCGACAATTTTTTAAATAATTTGATTCCCCGAATCCACTCAAGGTAGAGAAAATTTTGGATTAAGAATCACAGACCCTTAAAGATGGTTTATAAAATATCATAGAGCTTGATTACTAAGATTCAAGATTATTAGGAGAAATTTCATTCAAAATTGAGTTTAAAATATTGCTTAGGTTAGGTGAACCGGTTGATCAGTCTAAAATACCCATTGACTGGTGGTACTAATCATTTGGTTTCCTAAAACTAGTCGATTGGTTACCCTGACCCAAAAATAAAAATGGAAATGACAGACTAATAGATCGATTCATATGACCAGTTTACTAGTGCGCAAGAAAACCATTTTCTTCCTCTTTTTCCAAACCTTTCCAAATCCTTTGTAAATTAAACCCAAAATATGTTTCCAAAAAAAAAAAAACAATATCAAATCACCATCAAGCACATGAATTTTTACACATTATAAGCCTAATTAATGAGGTGTTACATAAATAGTAAAATTCAAACCTTGACCTTGATATTGACTATGACGTTGGATTTAATTCAGACTTTAAATATTTTGTATTTTTTCACTATAAATAATACTTTTTTGAAAAGATTATGTGACCTTGTTTTTTGATTTTTTAACTCAAATATATATATATATATATATATATATATATATCATATGTATGCCTATCTAGCTAAGATAATGTCTCTTAGGATTAAAAGTTTTTACTTTGAGAAATGTTGATAAAAATTTGACTTTGAATTTTTCTCAATGAACAATTTTTTTTTACTTTTTTTTATAGAAATGCTCCTAATTGATTCATTTTGATGTTCTAAGTGATTTTCACTTTTGGATTGACCTTTTATTGTCTCAAAGAAAACTTTTTGTTCTATTAAGGCATTTTGAGATAGTTTAAAGTAATTATTTTTGCTTAAGTGTGATTGATCTTATATTAGTTTATTTCCTTTCCTTTGTTTTATTTGACTAGTGTGCCCTGGGATTGTTGCATGATCTTGGATGTTTAATTTGTTTAAGTGAATAAATAGGAGTAGGTAGACCTTGGTTGACTTGTAGTCGGCTTCACGTATGATTGTTGATCACATCATAAGTAGTTGACTTTATTTTTATTATTGAATAATGGGAATTAAAGGACAAAGTTGGAAATAAATTAGTTATGTATTTTAAGACTATCACTTGCTATCTAACCTTATCCTTTCATGGCTAATTGATGATTATGACCATGAATGGTTAAAGCCTTTTTTAACTTGTTTTGCATGTTATGTTAAATTTTGGGATCCCTAATTGAATTAAAACACAAATCACTTAAAGTGAAAGATGATTTGAGTCCAACAAGCATCTTATTCTTTACGTTAGGACCCTAAGTATAAAAGACCTCTAGGTCGAAGGTCCCTTTTCCACTTTATAGGTTAAATCTCAAACCTAGTGGGGGTATACACATTTAAGGATTTATAGCTCTAGCTTTTGTGTCATGATGCGTAATCATGTGCTTCTAATACTAGGTATTTAAGAAGTAAGTGAGTTACTTTGGTTGATGACGGCAGTGGTTTCCATGGTCGAGATGACAATCTTTCTCAAATTTGAATGGAAAGATTTGTAGTGATCACCTAAATATGGCTCAATAATTGAAAATTTGTTTAGGGTGATCATCATTAGTAGTTATCATTGTGTAATACTATTGGTTTGGGATAGTCGCTATTGTGTGCCATCATTAGTAGCTATCATTGTGTACTACCCTTTCTATAGGGTGTTGGTAGTTTTCATAGTGTACTAACTTTGGTGCATGGTCTATTAGTTGATTAATAAATGGTTGTTTGAGATTGTTGGTGGAATTTTGTGTTATAACATGTCTTGTTCTTGACTTATGCATGATGTAAAGTTTCCACATGGGACGCGTAATCTTATGATTGGTATAATATGGTTATGTGAACATGTTATTTTCTCTTAGTTGGGTGTGATTATTTAGTACTTCTGTACTAAATGAATTATTTTTCAAAGACTTTAATGTAGGTATTTGGGTAAATTCTGTAGCCTTGGAGTTAAGTCAGAGAGTAAAGCTTCCAAAGTTTTATCCCATGCTAGAACTTCTAGTTTGGACTTTGTCGATTTGTTTTAGCTTATGTAGTTTTGTAAATTATAAAGAGTTTTACTTTGCACTATGATTTTCTTCTTGCTATTTGAGTTTCATACCCAACATTAAAATTATGATGGATTAGGTGAATGAATACACATTCCTTTATGATAGATGTTGTAGCACCCTCAAAATTTGGATTTGAAAATTTTCATTTGTATAATTAATTGCAGAAGCTAAAATAGTAAAATATAGGGTGTTATTGCACACTTGATACAAGTTCGGTTTCTTCTACCATTGATATATCAAGTGCTAAGGCTAAAAATGTTACTACACTTAATTTAACATCACCATTATATGAATCAGAGTATAGATAATTAAAGTAAATTGACATCATTACAAATGAAATCAATTGTTACAAAATGCAGTGAAAAAAAAACACATAAGAGTACAAAATCATTCAGATCAAAAGATACCCAAACAAAACACTAGATAAATATAACTCTCAACCCAAGTCCTAGTCTTCAACTAATCTTGTAAGCTAACCTACAAATACCACTACCCATTGAACAAGAAGGGGCCCATGTAAAGGAAGGCTTTAGTACAATGGTACCGAGTAACTCATAATACAAAACTAATATGAAAAACCTACATAGAATACATAAAAGGCATCACAATAAGACACGGTATACAATATTGAAATATATATGCGATGATGAAAATAAAATAATCACAATAGATAAACAATGATCATCAAATCCACATATTCCTCACACTTATTTATTTAGAACATAATGAAACTTACCCAACAAGCATACAAGAGATGTTCTTTGAAGTAATAATTAGAACCAAACTCAACATGGTAACTATATCCTTCACCATATATCTCATATCTCAAAATTAACACCAATAATTTCCATACATCACAGATAGGGTTTCAAGGCATAATACCAATAAAATCTATAACATCACGGGTAAGGCATCAAAGGAACAATAACAAACATAGGTAGACACAAAAGTTTCTATTGAACCATAGGTAGGTATGAAGGATACTACCAAATTATAGGTTGGTAAAAAGGCTACTACTGAACCATATGTAGGCACAAAGGCTGCTACCTAACCATAGATAGGCTCAAATGCTACTACCGACCCACAGATAGGAACGAAAGCTACTACCTTCCAATCCAATAATAACTATTTCTATTTTTATTTACTCAAGGGGAGATCACATCAACCTGAAGACACTAAGGTACTTCGGTCATACCGGTGCACCAAGGCAACACATTATCCAATCGATTATCAACCCAAGGACACTAAGGTATTCTGGTCATATAGGCACATGAAGGTTGTATAGTACCCTACCGATAAAGACATCTAATCTATAATTATGTACACCCTCTATAAGTCCACAAAATTAAATAGAGTAAAATATAGGGCATTGATGGGGCACTAAGGCATACTAGGAAAAATCCATAATCAATTGTGGGCTAAACCACATCTTTAAGGTAGCTACATATAAAAAGCCACCATTTTTTTTATCTCAAGGTCTTTCACTTTAAATATTAGTGTTTTAATAGAGTGACCACGAAATCACATATTAATCACATAGATCTAGTTTTTATACTTAACTTTTGCTACTCGTTTCTAATTATTCGAGACAACCATAATCAAGAAAAATTATCAAGGTCAACATTATAAATCCACTATGATCATCCTAGGCTCAATTATTCACACTTGGGTGCATTATACTGAAAATAACCAAAATGCCACTAAAACCATACTTTCCACATTATCATCCAGTTCCAATGCTAATTCCATTTTATTTATGAAATTATCATGAAAAGGATTTAATCAAATAGTTGAATTATTTAACATGGAAATAAATTATTAGATACATCAAATGACCATTTTTCATACAAACATTTTGTTTCATGTAAAATCCTAACATGCTTTGCTAGAACATCAATAATGTGTGTGGGAGGGTGTAATCTTCACTTATGTAGAACTAATTTTTCGAATGGAGTTTGGATAAGATGATAAAGGCTCGGTGATGGTGAGTTAAATACTAAAGCTTCAAAAGTGATGTAAATAAGATGAAGGTGATTCAAATTATGGTAGAAGAGTAATGATGGTGATTTGGTGATGAGGGTTTCATAATGATGATGGTTCGAATGGAACACACAAATTAATATATGCATTCGATGATAGATTGATGATGATGCTTAGTGTCAAAAGTTAGGGTTTGGATGTAGGTTGGAATAGTGGTTTAGGGTTAGGTTTTGGTTCAAAAAGAAGAAATAAGGTGGTATTTGGTTGGTATGGATGGTTTAGGGTTTCGAATGAATATTTTAGGGCTTCGGTTTTGTATACTAATTTAGGGTTTTGTTTAACCACAAAATAGAGTAGCAATTTGATGGTAATTAAGGTAGTAAAATATGGATTAAGAATAGTATAAAAGATATGGATACATCTCTAATTCACACAGATGAAGATATTAAAACTTTCAAATCAAACCATTCACACATATTCGATTTGCTTGAGCTTGAACTCACACAGAATTCATTCAATGTTGATCTTAAACTTCAATTCTTCATAATACATGCCATATACTCGACATTCATGAATAATATAACCTTTCTACTACTAGTTAAAGCATATTCAAAAGATTCCAAGCTAAAAGATATTATGCTACCTTTATGCTAACTTTATTCTCCTACTTTATTACTTAATTAATAAATTATCTAAATGACTTAATAATGCTCAAAAATCCTACCAATTTACTCCTCATGCACGTGGTCACTCCTTCTTTGTGTGCCATGCATTCCAAGAACATGCACATAGACATTTAATTACTTGTTTGTTACGTTTCAAGCAATGTAACTATCCATTGGTCTTCAAATTTATGGGAGACACTTTCCAAATGAAGAATAATCGTTTCCATAATTATGAAAGCCAATTATTGAGTGGTTTCTCCTACATCAATCAAACCACATATTCCTATGCTCGACAATACATAATATATTTTAGACGTGCTGATCCAGGAGCATCTCTTGAAAACTCCCGATCTTCTTCTTCTAATGATGGAGATCAAGAGGAATTATCATAATTGGAGATAGAACCAATTATGCTTGAAAATTCATATACTTCTAATGTTTTATCATGTCATTCTTCTTGCAGGTATTGTCCATGTTTGCAAGAAATTCATGATGGTTGAAGATCTTTGAGGTACAAGGTAATGAAAAGGGATTAAACGATGAAAAAGTGCAAGGAAGGATAAGGCTATAAGATTATAAATTTTTATCACATATGATTACATTTATGTATATCATTATTAAGTTGTGTAGCTTTGTTAATTTTGTTGTCTACTTTGTAATTCTTGCAAAATTATCATTGTAACTTTATTTGTAAGCGATGGACAATGCATTAGGAAGTTTAAATCATTAATGAGGCTGGTAATATGCTTCTTAATGAAAATTCCTACAAGGTTTCATGCCTATAAATACTCATAATCAAGGGTGTCGGCATAAAACATCAATTGAAATTTTATGAAATTCATTCAAAACTTTGGGAGAGAGTTATATGAGGTGTTTCTTCTTCTTCTTCTTCTTCTTCTCTTCTCCTTTTTCAAGTGTTTATTGAGAAGTATCAAGGGTAATCTAGTTAGAAATAGAAGGTTCTCATTAGAAGAGTTAGATCTTAGATTATATCTACTCAAGTTCTATCAACATTCGAAAATAACTAAAGTCTAAACACTTGAAGTTGAGGGTTTGGTTTCTATTTTTACATTTTGTAATCTTTCAATCAAGGTCCTAAAGCGTTGTAGAATATTTGCGGATAATATTATGCATCAAAAGTGTTATCAAAGCCACCTTAAAGTCAAAGCTACAAGAGGTGCAAAAATGAAACCAAGGTTCGACCATCTTCATCACCATACTTGGAGTTCAAGTAAGTTTTTTAAATAATCTTATAGAGGCTTGTGAATCTTGATGAGTTCTTGTTGTGTCTTGTAAAAACCTGTATGTTACACATTATTCTTAAAGAATCTTTCATGGTTCTTGCATGATAGATTCGATATTAGGTAGTAATCTTTGGTTGAATTTGTGTGCAATATTATTTCCAACCAGTAATGTGCTTGATTTGTTCATGCGATCTTTGATTTTTTTTTTGTATAGAATCGTGCATGTTTAGGTGATGCTTTCTACTAATGGGACACGATTGGTGAGCCTATATTAAGGTGAAAATTTACTAAGCATGAATGTAGAAAGCATTGATTTTTTGGTGTTGAATGAAAATGATTTTTTTTTGTGTGTTTGAAAGTGAATTGTTTATATTTGTGTAATAATACTTGATCTAAGGTGATATTCTGATGTGGTATTAATTTAGATTGGATCATTGTTTATTTCTGCATGCAATGTGATTTGAAATATTCGAATACACATAGTGATGTTTTGAATGCTTGAGTAGGGTTTTCGAGCAAATTTTGTTTGGTTTTGTGTGACAAGAATTTTGCAAGTATGGTTTCGTGTGTCTTTTCTTTTGTGTGCAGTGATTTGTATTTTGGTTGATGTTTGTTTTTTGTAAATCATTGAACTCTAAATTGTTTACGCAAGAATCAACTAAGAAAACATAAAGTGAAGGTGAGGAATTTGGTTTTAACCCATTAAAACCAAGAGGAACTCGAGTGATTGATGAGTTCATATTTTGACACATTTTATACCTTTATAATCTTAGTTTTTGGTAGTTTATTTAACTAATATAGGGGAATAATTATTGTTTTATGCTTAAGTGGTAAAAATTGCATAAATATTATTATTTGAGCTAAAATGATATAAATTAAGTAAATTTAGAATAAAATATTATTTATTAATATTTATTGAATTTTATTTTGCAGGTTTTTTTTAAATAAAAGAAAAAAAATAAGACCTTTGGACCAACGGCCAAAGGCCTGAAACAAAACGACGCCAAACGGGATTTAAAATGTCGGTAGAAGAAAAGGAGCGCCCGTCAGAAGAGAAGAAAAGTCAGCCGTAGGGCTGACGTGGCATAGAAGAAAAAAAGAATAAAAAGGGGCGTGCGGCATTAATTGAGAAAAACGTCGAAAGGGGGGGAGAGCCGAGAGAAGGCAGAGCCGAGAGAAGGCAGAGCCTTCACAGGCTCGAAAGAGAAAGGACGTGCGGCAGAGCCGCAAAGGACGAGAGACGACGCAGAGAGGAGGCTACACAGGCTCGGGCAGGGCGCGTCACAGAGAGGACAGTGCGGCAGACGCACAGAAAGTGAGAGGCACGGAAGCAGACGCACGAACTTTGCACACGTCAACCGTCAGCCGGAAGAATAAAGAAAAAGGAAAAGCAATAATTACACTGAAATCAAGGCACCGAAGGAAGAAAGAAATAGGGAAGAAATTTACCGGGAAGAATTTATTTCAGATAAAATTAATTTTTATCTGAATAAATTCTTGATCTTTTATTTGAAAATAATTACAGTTATTTCTTTCTCTATTTTTAATTTATCTTTTGGATATATATTTCTGTGTAATTAATTCTATAATTATGACTGGCTGATTATTTATTGTTAGGGAATAAATTGAAACCCTAGACTATAGTTTGAATTATAATTTTATTTTCTTTGTTTCGTGAGATTGTTTCTTGACTCTATATTTATTGCTATCGTTTATATGTATAATTCTGTTCAGTATAGTTTATTTGGTGCATGCCTTGTTCTGGTTCCTCATAAGTGACAATATATAGGATTATTTGCCTGCTAGGTGGCCATCTAAATATACTAGAATCTATATGTATAAATTGCAGCTAGGTTAGATAACAATTCACCTAATAGTTTTGTGATTCTAACCGAAGTGGTAAAACGTTTCGATACGTGTGGGTCAAGGATAGGAAATACAGCTAGACATGCGTTTTGTACTAGTCTGGGTACTTAGATTGACAGCCTTCCACTTACACTTAATGCATTAAATCTAGTTAAATATAGGAGCTGCTTGTTGCTGCTATACTGCTAGTATTTAATAGGGTTAATATTGGCACGTGGTCGTATTAATTAATTAATGGAAGTAATATAAGGTGTATGGACCTGCGTTTGGTGTACAACTTGGTCGATCTCATTCTTACGATTAAATAATGACTTAAAAGTAAATATTATATTACGATCTAATCTAGTGGTGGATTTTTATTTCCCTAACATATTTCTCATATCCGCGGTTTCCCATTATTTTCATTATTAGTTTATTTTTATTTTATTTGTTCCTTTTATTATTTTATTATAATTTTTATAACCCCATTAATATTTTTCTTATTTATTTATTCTGTGTTATTTAGGATTTTTAGTTTTAGTTTTAGTTTTAGTTTAAGCTAGTTAAATAGAGGTGAGCCCTCTAAATCCCCGGCTAGAATGATACCCTTATTTACCAGTGCTACAATTGACAACAAGAGGGTTTAAATTGTGTGCCGGCTACGGTCACACCAGTGATTATGATAGAAATAATCAATCATGGAGGGGGAAAAAAATTTTCCAATCCATGTTTGAAGACATTCAAAAACTTTCTAATAACTTGGATCCCACTAATTCACAACTTAGACAATTACTAGCTATGCAAACACAACTCCAAAGGTTAGAGTCTAGGTTAGCTGAACAAGATTTGGTCCAAAATGTCCAAGAGCATAGAGAATTCTATGGATATAGGTTTGGGAGTGTTATGAGATCAAATAATAAAATTAAAGGAAGGAATTTGAATTTAAGAGTATACCATGAAGAATAGTCCATATGGAGTGGAAGTAATGGGAAGTTTCATGACCATCAACCTAAGTATCATCAAAAGGAGGATATGGGCATTAAGCTTGATCTCCCCAACATTGATAGTAAGCTTTATGTAGATTCATTTCTTGAGTGGTTTCATGAGGTGGAAGATGTTTTTGAATTTAAGGATTATCAAGACAAAATAAAATGCAAATTAGAAACTCTTAAGTTTAAGAAGTTTGCTATAATTTAGCACTATAATTTTAAGAGGACTAGGGAACAAGAAGGCAAATCCAAAATTAAACCTTGGGAGAAAATTAAGAAACACCTAAGAAGGAAATTCATTCTAAAATATTATAAATAAGATAATTACATCAAATTAACTACTCTTAGGCAAGGACTTCTAAGTGTCGAGGTGTATGTTAGGAAATTCAAGAGGTTGGCACTAGTATGTGATATTCATGAAAGGAAGGAACAAACTTGTGCTAGATTCTTAGGAAGCCTTAATATGATGATTCGAGACAAGATGGAAACTTATATTTATGATTCCTTATATAATATGATTAAACTTTCCCTAAGATTTGAAAAATAAATTAAGTCCACTAAGCCTCATACAAAACAAAATAACCCATCCACCAAGTACTACTCAAGAAACCAAACAACAAAAATTGAGGTGAGTATTTCAACTTCTACTAATCTTTAAAAGAAACAAGGAATAACTAGAGAGGAGAAAGGAAAAAATAAAGTAAATAAAGTCTCTACTAGGTAATGTTTCAAATGCCGAGAGTTTGGTCACTTTGCTCGCGAATGCCTTAATCAAAGGGTTTTATCAATCCAGGAGATTAAAGATATGTAGACATGTGAGGAAAATTATGAAATTGAGCCTTTTGAGGAAGCTTCTAGTGAATCCCAGGAAGAAGCAAGTTCTTGCTATATATTAGAGAGAGTACTTTAAGTACAAGCTACCGTACAACTTACTCAAAGGGGGAAGATATTTAAAATAAAAGGGAGAGTAGGAGATATGGTTTGTCATATAATCATTGATAGTAGCTCTTGTACAAATGTATCGCATGAAAATATGGTTAAGGATTTGGGGTTGAAAAATACACCACATCCAAAACCTTATTAAATTCGATGGTCGAATAAAGATAAGGGAGTCAAGGTGATAAAACACACCCTGGTATCATTCAAAATTGGTAATTACCATGATAAGGTGCTATGTGATATTTTACCTCTTTATGCCTATGGAATCTTATTGGGTAGACCATGGAAGCATAATAGAAATGTTATTTATAATTATTTTACTAATGAGTATCTAGTTGAGAAGGATAAAAAGAAGCATAAGTTTAAACCTTCTAAGAATGATGAGGAGAGCATAGTCGAGAATAACAAGAGTTTATTCTTACATGAACAGGCTATGGTCAAATGTATTTAAGAAGAAAAGGGTTGGTATGCTATAGTCATGAAATAATCTCTACACGTGGAGAGAGATAATGGCAATCCTCAATTAGATAAACTCCTTGAAGAGTATCACGATATTTTTCCAAATGAATTACTACCTAGATTTCCACCTAAGAGAAGGATAGAACATGCCATAGATTTACTTCTTAGTGTGTCCTGACCTAAGAGGCCTAAATATCAACATAATCCAAAGAATGCTAAGGAGTTAGAAAAACAAATATGAGAGCTCATAGGAAAAAGGTATGTGAATGAAACTATGAGTCCCTATTGTGTACTTACATTACTTTTCCTAAAGCAGATTCTTTGTCTCATAGATCCATGATTTTATTAATGTTGGATGTTAAGTTATTGGAATTTGAGATTTTGAAGGAGTTTTATGATAAGGACGAAGATTTTTTTGACATATATAATATGTGCAAAAAGAGTGGTAGTTTTGATAATTATTTACTACAAGATGACTATCTCTTCAAGCTTAATGAGTTATGTATACCTCGTTTAAGTGTACTTGATTTAATTGTTAAATAAGTACATGAGGGAGGTATCTATGGTTATTTTGGAGTTCATAAGACCATGGAAATACTATAATAAAACTTTTGATGGCTACATTTGATTAAACTAGTATAAACACTTATAGGAAGATGCATAACTTGTCAGAAAAGTAAAGTTTCTTCCATAAGGGTTTGTATACTCCTTTACTGGTACCTAATCAACCTTGGGAAAGTGTTAGCATGGATTTCATATTAGGATTACCAAGGACAAAGAGGGGTAAAGATTTTATTCTTATTGTAGTGGATAGATTTTCAAGAAATAGTGAGGTTACATGGAGTTCCCAAAAGTATAGTGTCAGATAGGGAAATAAAATTCTTAAGCTATTTTTGGAAGACACTTTAGCACATGTTAGATACTAAGTTATTGTTTAGTACTTCTCATCATCCACAAATAGATAGTCAAACTGAAGTGACTAATAGAACTCTAGGTACTTTGCTACGAGGGTTGGTAAATAAGATTACCAAGGATTGAGATATAAATCTTGTACATGTTGAGTTTGTATACGATAGAAGTCCTTCTAGTACAACTAAAATAAGTCCTTTTGAGATTGTATACAAGGTTAATCCATATCTACCCATTGATATATTGTCATTTAATAGAGGAGATATAAAGAATTATGATGTTAAGGAAAGAATCAAATTTTGTAGAAAACGTCACCAACAAATTAAAGAAAAAATTGAAAAATAAAATGCTAAATACCATGCTTAAACTAATAAAAATAGAATTCAATAAGTGTTTAAACCGGGAGATTAGATATGGTTGCATTTAAGAAAAGAGATATTTCCAAACTTTAGAAAGAACAAACCAATGTGAAGAGCTGATGGTCCATTCAAAATCTTAATAAAATTTAGAAATAACATGTATGAACTTAAATTACCTTAACATTATGGAAGAGTATCTGGGACTTTTAACATTGGTGACTTATCTCTATATTATAGTATGCTAATTTGAGGACAAATTCTTCTCTACAAGGGGAGAATGATGCAAGAGTATCTCTTGAAAACTATCAATCTTCTTCTTCTAATGATGGAGATCAAAAGGAATTAGCATACTTGGAGATAGAACCAATTATGCTTGAAAATTCATATACTTCTAATGTTTTTTCAAGTCATTCTTCTTAAATGTATTGTGTATGTTTGCAAGAAATTCATGTAGTTCATGATGGTTGAAGATATTTGAGGTACAAGGTAATGAAGATGGATTACAAGATTAAAAGGTGCAAAGAAGAACAAGGCTACAAGACTATAAAGTTTTATTACATATAATTACATTTTTGTATAGCATTATTAAGTTGTGTAGATTTATTATTTTTATTATCTACTTTTTAATTCTTGTAAAATTATCATTGTAACTTTATTTGTAAGACATGGACCATTCATTAGGAAGGTTAAATCATTAATGAGGATGCTAATGGGCTTCTTCATGAAAAGGCCTGCAAGATTCCATGCCTATAAATACTCGTACTCAAGGGTATCGACATATCACATTAATTGAAATTTTATGAAAGTTCATTAGAAAATTTGTGATGCTTCTTATTCTCTTCTCCTTTCTTAAGTGTGTATTGAGAAGTAGCAAGGGTAATATAGTAAGAAATAGAAGGTTCTCATTAGAAGAGTTAACCGTGGATTAGATCTACTTAATTTCTATCAACATTCAAATACAACCAAAGTCTAAACACTTGAAGTCGAGGGCTTGGTTTCTAATTTTGCATTTTTTTAATCCTTCAAATTGGTCCTAAAGTGTTGTAGAAGATTTGGAGATAATCTTCCACATCACGTGCTTATCAAAAATAACTATCATGATACATTCAAATAACCAAAATAGTCATAAGGTATATAAAAATAATAATCATACTAAAATATGTGTTTATAAAATATCAAACCACACATCTCCAATTAATACATATTATTCATTCTTATTAGATTAAATATCACAATATGCTTAAAAGATCAAATTGCCTTAAGGCCACATGATAATAATATCTATGTTAAAAATACACTTAGGCATGTTGAGCATATCATATTGGGCATATATGACATGAATAATTTATTTTCAGCATTTAAACCATTTCCACATACTTTCGTGTGCATAATAATTTATACAAAATCATCATGCTTCATTTCACGAAATCTTATGCTAATATTTTTAGGCAATCAAGTACAACATAGCAAACATACTTATATAACATTTGTACATCAAGACCCTAATGTGCTATCATATAAGATCTGAATATCTTAGTGAAGTATAAGAATTACTTGATTTCTAGTAAAAGTAAAAATTTATAGGTAATCTACCAAAATCATTAGGCTCCGCTAATCAAAAGTTTGTACCTAAACAAATACCACATTAACCAAATTAACATTTGACCAATAAAATAATAATTTTTATTAAAATATATATTAAAAGGAATTTACAAAAATTCCCTTAAATGGAAAATGGATAAAGATGAAATAAAATCTCACGCTGCCTATGCAATATGAGTTTAGCAAAGGTGGAAGGCTTAGGGGGAGGGTGGGGAAGACTAGGGGAGGTGAGGTTCACATTGGTGTGAGGACAAACAGATCCGAGGAAAAAGGGAAGGAGAAAGGAAAATAAAAGATCAAAGAGAAGGGTTGTTGGAGGTGATGGCTGAACATGTATGGGGATGGCTCTAACAAAGTGTTAGTGGCTAGAAAGGGAGGCAATGGTGTTGGGATGGTTGAAGGTGAATGGTGGTAGTGAGGGAAAAGAAAAATAGAAGTAGAGGAATGGAGAGGGAAAAGGGGAGAAGGGAGAAGAAAGGAAGGTAATGATGGTGAGCTTCGGTGGGGGTTGGTTAGCTACGACAACAGAAAGGAGGTGAGGTATAACACATGGCTAATTGGCATTACTAGTTGGAAGGAGACATGCAAGGATGGTGTAGTTGTGGTGTGCTAGATAGGGAATGAAAAGGAAGGAAATGAGAAGGAAGGAAGGAGAAGGAGGTAGCCCCTGCGTGGTCGTATCACTTGGGGTGTTACATCGAGGTCGAACAAAAAGGAGGGGAGTTGATTGGCTGGGTGTGTATGTAAATGCAGAGGCAGGCAATGGTGGTGCATGTGAGCAATTAGGGGCACAATGGGGTGAAAAGGAGTTGGAAGGGAAGGGGGAGGCATGTGTGAGGGAAAGTGTAGAGGGGTTTTTGGGGCTTAAAGAGGAAAGGGGAACAGATATGCAAAATAAAGTAAGTAGGGGCAGGGTAGACATAGATAGGGAAGAAGTGTAAGAGCGTAGGAAGACAGGGGAGGTTGGTGGTTGCAGTCTCAGAGCAGGACGATGAAGAATGCAGGTTGGGAAACGAATGGGTGTGTGGGAGGGAGAAGAGCAAAAAATTTTTTGGGTTATAAGAGGAAATGGAGCACAGACATGCATGGGGCACATACAAGGAGTTTGAGGTGCGTTTGGAGGCATATTGGTGTGTAGGGTTTTGTTGAGGGGGTGTGTTTGAATTTGGTCAAGGGAGAAGGAGAAGGAAAGAAAAAATGGGTTAGGCTGGGTAAGTTAGGAGAGTGAAAAAAAAAAGAATTGGGTTGGGTTCCATGAGATAATGAGAAAAAGGAAAATAGAAGGAAAAAGAAAAAGAGAAACGAAGAAAAAGGGAAAAGGGAAAAGAAAGAAAAAGGAAAATAAAAATAAATTTAGGGTCAATATTAGAATTAGGTTAAACTTAGGTTTACAATAAAATTAACTTATTCAAATTTAGGGTATCCGATTAGAAAAATAAACTGGGTAAAATTATCAGTTTAGGGTGGATTTAAATAAAAAATGGTAAAATAATTATGATAAATTTTATTTAAGAATTTATCTGAATTTTTGGGTCAACATGTAACAAAAATATTTAAGATAATATTTAAGAGTTAGGTTTGGAATAAAAGGTTAAACGCTCAAAATTAAAGTTATAAATTTTTAGGGTGTTACAGATGTGGTGATAGCATTCTTGATTTTTGGATTTAGCTTCAACAATTTTCTTTCAAAATAAATGAGTAATTTGGTTGGTAAAAATGGGGGTGTTACATGGGAAGGGGATTTGTTTAAGCTATATATATATACTTGAAAACATGAGAGACAATGCTTCATGAATGATATCATAATAATTACCGACAAATATAGTCCTATAATGGCCATGATTAGTTAATCAATTAATAATATATGCTTCCATTTGAATGGTGGTACCTTAGAGATGGAATTCAGCACTACATAAGCCATCTACATCAATTACAAACTGTGGCATGTATAACAAAAATTATGATATGATCATGTGTTAATATAGTGTTTGTACCCAACGGTTGATTAATGTGGTTGTGTAAAATGGTAGGTTATAGGAAGAATAAATAACCTTGAATACTTTTGATTTTTTTATTATCAAGTTTCACCCTTGATTATTTAATGTGATTTAATCTTGTTTTGACCTTTTGTTACCCTTGTTTATGTCTATTCCTTTAGTTTTGTATTATGTAGGAAGAATTGGAGCTAAGCATGGATTTGGAGCAAAGTAGAATTAAAGAAGAGGAAACACTACCTTCTAGTGTCCAACAACACTAAGGTGTTGAATTGTAGAATAATTAGTAGCAGAATGGAGAATTTGTCACGAACACAACTTAACTCAATTGAGCTACATAATTGTGGTGTCTATTAGCATTTTAATTTTCTCACATGATTTTTAGTGGATTTTGACAGTTACTTTGGGCATTATTTTGCTAGAGTTTATGAGGATGACTTATTTATTTTTTAGTAGTTTCTCTCTCTTTTATTCTCCTATTCTTCTTCATCTATTCGAGCAACAATTAGATCTAAGTTTTTATATGTTTGTAATCACTCCATTTTAAAGAATATGCAGTCAACACTTGTACTTTGACGTCACAATTTCTTCTCATCTATTTCTTTCTATATTTTGATTATATGTTCTTGTGGTGTTGTCATGCTTTTCAGTTTAATCATGTGTGAGTAATCTTCCATTCTAGGGTCAAATTAAGTTCATTTTTAATGTTGGGTTGATGAATTCATCTAACTACTTTAAAAAAATTCTTGGTTTCATTATTCAATTGCTAAGTTGTTAACTAAAAGGTGAAGATTGATGTTGGAGTGTAATACCCCAAAATTTTAAAACCTAAACTTTAAATATTTAACCCTTTATTTAGAATAATTTACTCTTTAAATTATTGATTGAATTATTTTGTGGACCTTTAACTTACAAAAATAAATAAAATTATTTTATTATTTTATCTTAACCTTTTTAAGTAAATAAACCCTAAATCTGTAATTTTTACAAATTTTTTTTCTTAAATTAATACCTATGGATAAATTAATCTAACATTTTTTTTCAATAGTCAATTTTAGCCTAATTTATAATCCTAACTATAGAAATATTTTTCCTTTTCCTTTTTCCCTTTTCCTTTTTTTTCTGTTCTTCCTTTCCTTCTTTTTCCTTTTCTTTTCTTTTCTTTTCTTTTTTCCCTTCTTCTTTGGGCCAGTCGGACTGTGCCATCCCCTTCCTTTTCTTTTTCTTCTTTTCCCTTACGGGCCCGCCTAGACTTCCCCTTTTGTTTTCTCTTCTATTTTCCCCTTGCGCCAGCCCAGCCTCACCTTCTCCTTCTTTTTTCTCCAGCATAGGTCGGCCCACTTTCTTCTATTTTCTTTCTTTCCCCATCGTGGCTCATCTCTCCCTCTCCTTCTTCCTTCTATGCACCTTACGCCAAATAACACCCTAGACTCCCCTTCCTATGCCATTTCTTCCCATCTACACACCTGCCAACCTTCACTGTCCTCCTTTACCAACCAAATGCCCTACACCACCTTCCCTCTACTGTCCTTTTCCTTTATTTTTTAGCCCTACAACCCTTGACCCTCCCTTCCCCATTTTCCCCCTCTTCCTTCCATTTTCTTCCCTGACCTTGTCGCTTTCCCTGCCCCTGACTACAACACCTGCCTTGCACCCCTTAACCCTACACATTGAATGCCTCCTTCTCCTCTTCTTTTTCTTCTTATTTTTCTCTGCCTCATTCCTTCCTCATGATCAGATCTTTCCCCCGATCCTCTCTTCTCGTTTTTTCCCTTCTTCTCCTCCCCTATTTTTCCTTTGATGCCCCCTACAACTGCCGCTATCATCTCCACCACCAACCCAGCCTCCATGCCACCATCTCCTCCACCCTACCTCCTCCCTACACTACCTTGAGCAACTAGCACCCAACATCACCTGCAACCCTATCTCCTTTTTATTTTTCTCCCCTTTGACACCCCTGCACCTACCACCCTTGGCCACCTCTTCACCCTCTCTTTCCACCACCACTGCAACCCCTAATTGCCTGCCCCCACCTCAACCTCCCCCCTTCACCACCTCACCTGATCCACCCTTCATTTCCTCCCTTCCCTTTCTCTTCCTTTTCCTTTTTTTCCCTATGTACCTCCCTCCCTACATCTGCGCAACTTCCTCTATCGCCCTCTAAGCCCCTACACCCTAACCTCCAACCACCATCCATCTCCTGCCTTACCTCTTGTACCCAATAACTAGCACTAACACCCCCACTACCTCCCTTAAACCCTTTACCCGAGCCAGTCCATTCATTCTAGTTCCTTCTTCATCTACCTAGCATGACTCATGTTGCACATGCATAATGAATTATATTGTATATATATATTTTTTAGGTATTTTGGATAATATTAAGGTATAAGGTAGTTTGGTAATGTTATAGTTAATAAAAGTTTTTGATAAAAAATCATTACATCATTATCTCATATTAATATTTATTATGATATTATTTTTAGGTAAGAAATTTTATTAAACGGAGCCTAAGCATTTATAATCGGATACCGGTAAAATTTGATTTTTAAAAAATAAGGTAACCGTTATACCCCCACTATAATATTTTAGATTATTATATGTTAGCACATTAGGGTTTTTGGCATGTGATTTGTGTAGATATGATATGTTACAAATGATCCCATTACTAATGTTATCTTAGAAAATGGAAAAAGGAATGCATGTTATCTTGTGTATGATGCGTTGTAACTAAGAAGTGGTCTAATATTTGATGGTGGATGTTATGTATATACAAAATGCTAGGTGGAGTATGGATGAACTTGTAGTAAAAATATTGCTACTATGAGCCTTGTGGGCAATTTGGTCATTTAGGCACATCATGATATTTAACTCTAACTAGGATACTTAATATGTCATATATGTTGCTAATAATGGAGATAGGAGTTTGACGTATTATAAATACATGTATTAGTAGGAATATTATTATTTTATGGCCCAGGTGTATTTTGGTAATTTTAATGTATGGCGGTGATCATCCTAATAAATATGCATGCTAAGTTTTCTGTGGTGTTGAGTATGATAATAGGGTTGGTGGTATTAGTAACACATGGTTAAGTATGAATATTAACATTTTATGACCTAGGGGTATTTTGGTAATTTTATATGTTTAATGGGAGTTATCTTAATAAATAGGCATGATAAGTAATAATTGGTGCTAAGTATGATAATAGGGATTTGTGGTGTTAGAATGGCATGTTTGGGTACGATTATTAATATTAAATGGCCTAGAGGCATTTTGGTAATTATGCATATGCAATGGGAGCTATCTTGATAAATATGCATGATAAGTAATAATTGGTGCTAAGTGTGATAATAGAGCTTTGTAGTGTTAGGAATGCATGTTTGGGCATAATTTTTAATATTATATGACCTAGGGGCATTTTGGTAATTTTACATGTAATATGGTGGTTAGTCTAATAAACATATATGATAGGTATACATTGATGTTAAATATAATAATAGGGGTTTATTGTCTTAATATCATTTATTTGAGCATGATAACCAATAATATATGGTCTAGGAGCATTTTGGTAATTTTTTTATATAATATGGTGATTAGTCCAATAAACATATATGATAGGTATAAATTGGTGTTAAATATGATAATAGGAGTTTATTATCTTAGTATCACTTATTTGAGCATGATAATCAATAATATATGGTATCGGGATAATTTACATGTGATATGGTAATTAGTCTAATAAACATACATGATAAGTGCTAAATAAGGTTAAATATGAGAATAAGGGTTTATTGTCTTATTACCACCTAAATCGGTATAATAATCAACATTAAATGATGTAGAGATATTTTGGTAATTTTGTATGTAATATGGTGATTACTTTAATAAACCTGCATGATAGGTATTAACTAATGTTAAATATGAGAATAGGGGTTATTACCTTAGTATAACCTGTTCAAGCATGATTATGAATATTATAGGGTCTAAGGTATTTTGATAATTCGGAGTGTATCTTGATGAGTATGCTAACGAATATGTATGAATTGTGATGTTCGTTATCAAGCATGAGTATAGGGTCTTGCTATATTAGATATGCATGTTCAGCTTGATTATTACTATGGCATGTTTAAGGGCCATTTAGTAAATTAGAGTATGTTATGATTTATTCTTATAAACATGTAGGAAGTGCATTAATTGTTGATTTAGCATGAGAATGTGTGTTTGGTTGTTCTAAAAGTACATATTAGGGCTTTATGTATAAAATGATCATTTGGTGTGTCAGGTAACTTAATCTCTTGATCAATAGTTTAATTGTGGAGTGTTACTTTTTTATGGCATGTTGATAAAATAAAATGAAATTTGTGATGGAAATGGATGATAAAGAGGTAGCCTTAGCCTTAGGGGCATTTTGGTCATTTTGACCTAAGTGCCTAAGTGTGAGTATTTAGCCTATAATGGCCCTAATGGACTACTTATGTTGACATTAACAATAATCTTGATTCTATTTACTTCATAATATTGGAAATAAATAAAAATGGTTAAGCATGTGATTAATGTGTGCTTTTCATAATGACCCTAATTAAAATACTAATACTTAAAGTAAAAGACCTCGAGATCAGGAATGGTGGTTCTTTAGGGGTCGCTACCCTAAAGATGTGGTTTAGTCCATGATTATTCTAGATTTTGCTGGTGTACCTTAGTGCCCCATCTAAGCCCTACATCTTACTCTATTTAGCTCTACGCACCTAAATAGGGGGTATGCATACTTATAGATTAGGTATCATTTTCAATAGGATATTGTGTACCTTCGTGTACCAGTGTAACAAGGGTAGCTTTGCTTCCCTAAATTGATAGTTGGTAGGATACCGTGCTGCCTTTATACTCTAGTATGACTAGGGTGCCTTAGTGTCTCTAAGTTCATGATCTCCCCCTCGAGTAAATAAAAATGGACTTGTATGATAATTAAATGGAATTGGCTATTAGGATATTTTGGGAGTAGCCTTTGAGCCTACTTGTATATCAGTAGCAACCTTTAACCCCACCTGTGTATCGATAGCAGCCTTTGAGCCTACTTATGTATCGGTAGTAACCTTTGAGCCTACTTGAGTTTTGGGAGCAACCTTTGAGTCTACCTGTGTATCGGTAGTAGTGTTTGAGCTTATCTAAGTTTTGGTAGTAGCCTTTGAGCCTATCTATGTATCGATAGAAGCCTTTAATCCTACCTAAGTTTCGGTAGTAGCCTTTGAGCCTATCTATATATCGATAGCATCCTTTGAGCCTTTGAGCCTACCCGAGTTACTCAGTACCATAATAATGAAGGGTTCATTTCTTGGACCCCTAATTATTCAATGGACAATAGCTTTTGCAGGTTAGCTCGCAAGTACTATTTAAGAATTATTCATTAGGTTAAGAGCGTAGGAGTATTGATAAAAAAATTATGTATTTTTCTTATAATCGTTTATACTTCCTTTCCTCATGACTTTATTCTATAACTACAATTAGTGGGTGGTATTTCCTGTATTCTAACTATTGCGCTGCTCTGTTTTATAATTGTATTCTTGAAATTTAAGTATAGTACGCTTTTAGCCTTAACATTTGTTATTGGAACGATGGAGAGAAACCAGTTTGGTACTAAGTGTGCGGTAGCACTCCGAAATTTACTGTATTTGCTTCTGCATATAACTTTTAAAAACAAAATTTTTTAATAGTAAATTTTTGGGATGTTACATGGAGATAGTAATATAATGGAGATTGATTGATCATGAAAGCAAGTTAGTGATTCTTGGGAGCATATTGGACTAATGTGTACTTAATGGCTTTAATTTGGTTTAGCACCATGAAAATGGATTATTAAATTAATTTTGTCACAACTTTTAGTTGTCAAAAGAGGCTAATAGTTATCATAAGTCAGTCGTTCCTAAGATAGAGCAATATAAAATGAAAATAATCAATTTATCAATTTACACTAGAAGTATAACTTATGTTTACTAATAGGCTTGTTATTAATTGGTTGAACTCATTACTAGTAATTTTTGTTGTGTTTCTCATTATTATTCTCTAACATGATCATAAATATGTTTAATAGATTCATTTAGATAGTTATAATATGGTTCAACACTTGTTTGACATATGGTTCACAAAACCAGCTTCTTTGCCACCCCTACGCGCTTAATAATGAGTCGGGCAGCCCCTTCTCCCATCTTATATTTTGTTTCATTATTTGCATTGGGGTGACTATAGAATCTAAGCATAGGGGAGGGTACTTTACTTATTGACGTGCTCATATTTTATCATAATTGATTGCCGTCTATTTTTTCACATAGTTAGTTAGCTAGTCTTGCATTTCATGCACTCTAAGAATTTTGGTGATACAAATAAGTTAAAATGAGTATATATTCCATGTTCCCTTGAAAAACAAACATATTCTTGATTGCTTTCCTCTAAGTTGGATGTTTCTGTTTTTTAAATTCATGATGTTGTTTGTGGGAGTTTCTAATCACATATTTTGACCTATTGGTATCTAATTTTTGGTAGAGGCTTTTACTTAATCCAGTGAATTTGTTCTTGGACTCCTATGGTGACTCTTCCTACTCTTTAGTTATTAGAGAATTAATTGGTAAAAAATAGCATATCCTATGTAATAAAAATAAGGTTCAAAAGTGTGTATCATCGGTATATGGCGTCGCACCCTCAAATGTATGACTGCCGAGTCAATAGGTGTTACATATAATAGAATCCGTTAAAAATGAGAAAATAATAGAATGCGTTAAAAATGAGAAAAAAATAGAATCATATACTCCTTTTTGACCTCGTGTAGAAAGAGTAAGACTCATGTGTGGAGAGGTAAGTGCCTCTCATGTGAGGAGTTCTAGGGAATCAACATAAAGGGTTTCTTTTTTGGCCATAACCATAATCTAATATCAATAAACCATACAACTACTCTTTTGCACACAAATCCCAAAATATACATTATGCTTATTTTGAATGTATGGTATTTGATTTTGTATCCAACCCGAGGTTTTGAGATTTTTTGTTGCATGTTTTGCTTGGGAATATTTAAGTATATAATAACTTTACCTTTTAACTTCATCTGTATCCAAAGCTCTCCTCCACGATCTTTCATTTTGTTTGTTCATCCATTAGAGTTTTGGGCAAGCAAAAATATAAGGATGGGGGAGTTGATAAATGATGTTGTTAACTAGTTTATTTAGCTCATAGTCGAGTTATTTTTCATGCATTTCTATATTTTTATATTAGCACTAGCACCTTTATGTTGTTATACTAGTTTGTTTTTTATATTCCTTGCAGATACGTCATATTGGAGGAAAAAGATGTAAAATGGACTAAAGCACTATGTAATCTAACCTCAAAGAAAAATGGGTACAACCATGATAAGAAGGAAGAAAAGATGTTTGACGAACCCCATATCATTAAAAAAACACACCCATTTTTTCAGATAAAAGAAGAAATATATTGCCAGGTTGTGTTTAAAAGCACATTAGTGCTTTTTTGTAATAGAGCCCACGCTAGTTATTTGAGACGACACACATTATTTTTTATATGGTTCATATTTTGGAATAGGATTTTTGTCTTCCTTTTCATCTTTATTCTCAAAACTTTGTATACAAAGAGAAAAATATATATTCACCACTAGAATTTAATTTGGAAGCTTTATAATCAATGGATTCACTAATTGAATCTTCATATCTTCAACATGTGGTTCCATCTTCTAGTCTATTACCTTATTTATTTCATTCATGTCCAATTTCTCTATTATATTTATTTATTCAACTATGTTGTAATTTCTAGATATAGGATTGAATTAAGTCTAATTTGGTAGTGAATTGATTTGATTGTGTATATAAATTGCTCAATGTTATTATTTAATTGCTAGAGCTTTGATTTCTATTAAATTGATTTATCACCAATTTAATTAGCCACAATAAATCAATTGAATAACTAAAAGGTGAAGATTTATACTATAAATTATCAATTGAATAAGAAATCTTGAATCAAAAAATTAGACTAGAGTTTACTGGGAAATCAATCGAATTAGCTTGAACCTAATGAATTTAATCCAACTTAATACCATAAAATAAGTTATTAGGCTACATTAAATTATACTTTTAGGCCTTGAAAGAAGTCATTAGTTAATCCTGGCTAGTTCCTCCTTACAAATAGAGTAATCCATTTAATAAGTGATTAATTCATTTGTTGACCTCTAAATTTTGACAAAAATTCAATCCTATGATTTATTTATTTTATTATATTCGTTTGAGTATTGATTTATTAAAATTTTTTTCAAATAATTATCACTTGCTCTTTAACCCACTTGGTCTAGATAGTCTTAATTGGTGAAAATTCAGTATTTAACAATTAGTCCCTATGGAGATGACTTTGATATGTTGCAACGAGTCTGTTCACTTGTGGATTTGGTTCATTAAATTTTAATTTAGTAATGAAGTCCGAGAGGATACTACATTGTCTTGCTACAATGATATATGTGTTCTTGACACTACTCTACCTAAACTAGCCATTAGAGAGATGATGCATGTTAATTTCCAAACTAAAAAATGATAACAAGGAGCATATAATAAGGATAACTGGCCAAGATGGTAGGTAAATGGTACATAAAATATTGTTTCCTTAACTACAAAAAAAATGGAGCTGCAAAAATATCATATACATCATACAAAGACCAATTCATAAGATTCACATAAATGGAGATTTTTGCTATTTACAAAGTTCAAATTCCAAAAATTTTGCATCAAGGGCATCCTACCCCCTAGGACTTCAACATCTAGTGTAAACAAAAAATTAGTTGGCTAGAAGTGCATCATGGTAAAGCTATGCCACAATACAATATCTATCGAGAGATTCACAATTAGAGAGAAGATAGGAACTAAATCAAATTAACTTAATAAGCATAAACCAATTCAAATGATATCATAACATATATTTAAGTCTAAGTGACTAGAATGTCATTTGCATTGGAAATATAGAGAAAATAATGATTGGAATGAGACCCAAAGCATACTTTGCATATGTACTTATTCTTAAACAGAACCCTAACTCATCTCTAGTAAGAAATTTCAATTCCAATGATCTATATTCTAACCCATTCATAGTTGGTATTAGAACTAGAGAGAGATGTGTAATGTAGGTTGTCCATACAAATAATAAAACCAATATAGAAAACCGAAACATGATTTTTTTCTAACTAAAATAGTAAATTATAACACCAAATACTAAAATTAGACACATCTTTCAATCAAAGTCCAATCACCTTGTGATTTTGAGCCTTGTAAGCTATAATTTTAAAATGACATATATTCCAACACTAGTCGCACAAAATTCTTCAAAGAAGAGACATGCAACTTAATTTTGTATGAAATATAATCTAATGAGTAATAAGGTGAAGAATTAATTTTTCTTTGTTTCGTAAATCAAAACTACCACTCAATGACTTACTTCTATTACAAAACCACTCTAAGATTCAATCTATAAACAAAAAAAAAGCGTAATGTTTACCTCTTCTTTTTTGATAGCATCAATCATTGATGGAGTAAAAGGCCAAAAATAACTAAATTAAATTTCACAATAAAAAAAAAGGAAATAAATCAAATGAATTTATTAAGCCCACTAATAGTTATAATTTATATTTTTTAATTGGATCTTTAATAAAAATATTTAATGTAATTATATGATTAATGTTTCATATTTGAGTCCAAATATTCTTTTTTATTTCTCTTGAAAATAATTTTTTGGTATTTGGAGATATTTGGATCAAAAGGAGCTAAAATATTATATTTGGAACATATGAAAATCAAGAATGAGCATTCAAAGTGTGCAAGGGTGGAAAGATAGAAATATTCGATCATAATCCAATCCAAATTTTGAAACTTGATAATCATAAAATTTATAGATCTTATTTTTATCTTTCCAACTCATTAAAAATCATTAGAATCAAAGATTTAATGAAGATGTTATGGATAAAACACTAAAAACTAAAGAAGTTGTCAAGAGCCAACCCTTGTTGTTTAACACGGTTGTGTTATTCTGCGGTGGGGCACGTGCCATGGTTATTTAGGAATATTTTTGATAGAGAGTTAGAGTTTTTTGACAGGGACCTTTTTAGCCATCTTGAGAGAAGGGTTATATTTTCCATCACCACTTATCCCATCTCCCATATTAATTCGTCTTCAGCAGTTCCATTTTTTCCTCTTGTAACTCCAAATCAAGAATGGTGGATTGGGATCATTCAAATTGTAATATCAAGTTTTATTTATCAATTGATTTTTTTTTATATCTCTCTATCTTTTGAATATGATGATTGTCCTTGATTTTTCAAAAACGTGTTGCTAATTTTCTTGTGCCAAGGTGAAGGGAGAATTCTCGAATACCAATGTATCGAATTCTCTTATGTATGTTTTGATCTAAATTTGTAATCATGTGGATTGCTTTTTGTTTGAACATTAGAGTCAAGATTCTTATAAACCTTTGATCCTGAGAACTTCTATTGAGATCAAGAGATGAGATGGTTAGTAGATCTATATAACACAACAAGAGATTATGACTTAGCAGGTCGAGAGATGTTAATCTAATTTACACAACAATAAAGGGTGAATAATTAAATTTACTGGTTTAACAATTATATAAATCCACACTAGAGATATTTGGAGTTATAACTCAAAAAAGGTTGTTGCGGCTGAGAAAGCATAACAATAATTATCCTTATCATTACACTCAGCATAAATTTTGGTTGAAGACTTGTAGATTATTTAGTTTGTCATATTTGGAAATTTTAACCAAAACCTTAGCTAAAGTCTTGTATTGCTTAATTCAAACTTTCTGAATTTTTGTATTCTTCAGTGTTTTCTTTTTGTCTCAATTTTCATATTTTTTAGAATAATTCATCTAATTAGTTATTTGGTGGTTAAAACATTGAAAATTCTAATATCTATTCTAGTGTTCACTCTCTAGTCTCTTTGGGATGATAATTTTGATATTACTTCAAGACGTTCTCTTGCAATACTCTTGATTGAAGCTAGAAGAAACTCACCAAAAATTATGATATAGAGAACAAAATATTAAGAGAAAGGTAGTTTTCAACTTAAACATTAAATCTTAAATCTAGCTACATTGATACAATCATAACCTATTGATAATTGAAACTATAAATCCTAATTCATTTAGGAAGAAATCAATACATATAGAAATACCTTAAGAAACTAATGAAAATTCATCCTTATTTGATTGACAATGTTCAAGCTAACACTTTTTTATTCATAGGAAATCAAATGATCGAGAATCAAAGAAAGAAAACAAGAGAAAGGGAGAGAGTATATGAGAGTTAAGACAAAGAAGGTAGGAGAGAGAGGAAATGTAACAAAATACCAAAATATAATTCTTAAGTCATAGCTTTTTATATCTTCGTATAAGAAGGTATTATTATTATTATTATTATTATTATTCACTATTAACAACAATGTTTAAGTTTTCCCCTCTTTATAGGATTAACTAAGGAAATATTTTTAAATTACCTAACTTATTATAATTAAGAAATAAATCATACTTATTATCCTATGAATTAGTATCAATGGAGGCTAGTATATATTTTCCTATTTGATATTAAGGCAACCTTTTATATTCCTTCTTAGGTCATAAAATATTGCCCTATTTGATAATGTGTTTTGTAGCAGCATTCGAAGTTTTTTTTTAAATATCATTCTTCATTATTCTTTTTATTGTTTTAAGATATTTGTTTGTTTGGGTTTAACCAAAAGGAGATTTGTATTGTAGCCTCTCTTTATTTATTTATTTTTTTTAAGAGAGGAAAGAAAAAATATAATTGCAACAATTGAGATGGAAGGAAAACAAATTGATAAAGGGATAGGGAAATACCGAGGGAAAAGGAAAATATTATATAAAGTATCAAATTAGAGTTTTATAGTTGTGTGAGTAACAATATTGATGTACAGATAATTACCAAAGGGATAAAAATGTATCACTTTACAATATCAAAAGCTCTAAATTTTTCATATACGAGCATAAAATGAGAATTCATAAGAATTTGCATAGTGTTCATTTGGTATAAGGGTAATAGGGATGAAAAAATTACCCCATTTATTACACCTCTTATATAATATATTTCAAAAATATAAGAATACCCAGTTTAGATCTTAATTAGAACTAAATAAGTATTTCATAGAAAATATTTTTATTATTTCTAGATATTTTATATGAAACACACAAAATAAGGAAAAAAAATATCACCCCTATTACTCCCATATCAAACAAGCCTTAGTTCTTGTGCTAATTTGCTTATGTTAGAAATAAATTGAATAATTCTACTTAACTATCATATAAATTTATCTTTTATATTGGGAAAATAATTTCATTTCATAGTTTTTGTAAATGATGGATTTTAAGTAATTACCCTTATCTTATGTTGAGATGAAATTACAAATTGCCTTTTGAGGAGTAAATCTAATACTTTATTTCTCATGGAAGAAAAAGTAGTACAATACATTAGAAATAATTCACAAAAGAAAAAAGTTAACAAGAGAATCTATTAACTATCTCAACTAAAGACTAAAAAGAAGAGTGAGAAGATGACTTTGAAGCAACCTTAGTGACCTTATTGATGATAATGGATCAAATAAGTAGTTGTGGAGTTCTTCTCTAATGTTTAAATGTTCTTTGATTCCTCTCATGCATGAAGTGGTAAGTGTAGGCTGAAAAAAAAAAAGAATATGTAGTGCAACCCTCTTGAATTTTTATAATACACCCATTTTCACAAACTAATTTTTTTTATTTAAAAAAAGTTTCGAGGAAGCAAAAAAAAAAACACAAGGTATTACGTTATATCCAACATAGAAAATATACTCCATATATCCAAAATATGTCGGGTGTAGGGTAAAAGTAATTTTTTTTAGAGATCAAATGTGGGAAACACTTGATTCTGTAGTAATACAACATCACAAAACAAGAGAGAAGAGATATAAATTAGGGAAATAAAATAGAGGACTATAATTCTAAATAGAGAGGGAGATGTCTAAATAATCATATACTAATACCAACCCAAAAAATCACTTATTATAGGCAATCACATCAAAAACATTAAATCAATAGGTACCTTCAAAATAGAGTGAATTTTGCTCATGGTAATGAGTAACATCCAAGGATGATCAATATGCTATGTTTAAAGTAACGTAACAATACACATTAATAGAATAAGATATGCATAACACATAAGGGAAGAAAGAATTACAATATATGCATGTATTACTCATGATACAAGATGACCTAAGAGTGTAACCATATAAGATCCCACCCTTAGATTATCACACAATTTCATTTACCTAATCAAATTGAGACTAGGAACCCACTTGTTTTATTTCCTCTCCTCTTTGTTTTGCATATGGGAGAAAGATAGTCAACCTCAATGATATTATATTTACTCTCTTATTTATCAAGTGGATGGGAGAAATATAGTCAACATTTCTAATACTCTCATATATAGGGTAAAACACACCTAATACACTAGTAAACCACAAATCATTAAATACATGTATCCCTTATAGACCAGTGGATTGAACTGGTATACAATAGATTAGAGTTCTTTGGTTCTGAAAGAAACATGCCCCTTTTATTAAAATATTTTCAACACTTATCACTTTGGTCTTGACTCATATGCTCTTCCATTTTAAGTATTAATGTCTTATTAGTTCATTAATAAATAATTAGCATATATAAATGCATCACCAAAATTAATTATCATCATGATACTTTTACTTATAGTACTATTGCCTTATCACATGGGATAATATTATCATTGTTATGTGAAAGATCTATTATCACTAGAATCATATCAACTATTATTATTATTTAAAATATAGATGTAGGGGCATATCCTACAAGTTGTGATACACTTTAAGGGGACACTAATGAATTCATTGGACCCATTAGAATAGGCTTGTTTGAAGAATTGGATAAAAACAATACATATGGGCTAAATAGGGATGTAATATGGATTATAAAAGGATATGGAGGGAATTATAAGAAGTTTAATGAAACCACGTGCCATGCACATGATGAGGAAATCCGTAATCTCTATTAGGTTTGTTATTAAGTTTCATAATTATTCATTATCTAGTTTGTTTATTAATCCTTAAGTATCTTATTAGAAGAGTTGTTAATAATAGAAATTATTCTATCTTTTAGAGGGTGATTTTTATCTTTTGTGTGTGGTTTTTCTTTTTCTTTTTTTTATCTTATTTTTGGTTTAGAATAGTCAGCTTGAATCCAATACAAAATTTTCATCTAATCACTTTGGTTTGACATGAGTTGAATCTTCGATTGAATTTTGTGTGAGTTTTTCTCTACTTTTGACAATTCTATGCGAGTAATAAATTTAAAAACCCTCTACATATCTCCTTTTGGCCTAATATAGATTTATATCCTAAATTTGTACAATTAAACTCATTACCCTAGCCACATTGATCCCATACACTCAAAAAATGTAGCACCATCATCATCTTCAATCTTTGCTTGAAACTATAACCTTAGCATCTTGCAATGCCCATTAACACCACCATTAAGCCATGTATTTTTTTTTCATTAATCCAAACCTTAAACCAATCAATTAAACCCTAATTAAAACCTTAACCCATTACCATAATCAACCATAAACAAATCGAACCCCAAAACCCTAAAACCTCAACCCTAAGTTATGTTTTATCATTATTTTTCTATATTTTTTGTTCAATTTATTGGTGGACTATTCTCAATTGATCTATTTTATTTGTGTGGGCTTCATACACACATTTAATACTTAGAAGTGTATCATGTTTAAATAAATCAAATTGCTATAATTACATGAATTAATGATAATGATAATGCATAAAGAAAGATAGCAAGCACAATAGGAAACATTATCCAAGTGAAAAGATTATACCATCCTCGCAAAACTCTAACTCACTTATAAATTCATCCATAAAACTCACCAACTCATTGAAATTAACACAAGACTCTAATATAATATGCTTAAAAACATATCTAAAAATCATGATCTAACTCTAATATTTTATACATAAAATACACTCACAAGTTATTTTCATATAATATTAATAATTTTTCTAACCACATTGACCAAAAATAATCATCATCATCATCATCATCATCATCATCATCATCATTATTATTATTATTATTATTATTATTATTACTATATTTTAACCAAAATAACACTTGCAAAACCTCAATTTTCCATAATTAAACAAAAATGATCATTTTTCCCTTATTTCACCTAACACCTCAAAACTTGTGAAATTCGTATCTTAACACATATTCACATGACTACAAATTACTATTTTATGATGACTAAATTCATAGTTGAAAAGTAAGAAGGTTGATTTATAAACGTTATTAAGATGATGGATAGTCGCTAGAAGGTTGTCGCAAATGTTTTATAGTAAAATATCCAAGTTTATGACAACAATGTGTTAGTAGTGAAAACTCTACCTATTGTGATGACACTACCATCATTACAACATTACTGTGATGACCATTTAAAAATAATTTTAAAACATATAGATTACCTATTGTAATGATACCTAGGCTATTATGGCGACCCTATCACCATAAAATCCAAATTCAAAAAAAAAACATCAGTCAATTATGATGAATCTTCATGCTACGGCGGCCAATCATCGTCAGTAAAAATCAAATTAAAAAAATTCACTAGCATATTGTGATGGATACTATGGTAACCTATTGTCACTAAAATTCAAATTCAAAACATTTACATTGGTCTATTGTGACAACTCTTTAGGCTACTATGACGACCCATCATCACCTAAAGCTAAATTCAAAAAAATCCATCATTTTATTATAATAAATCTTTAGGCTACTATGGTGACTCGTCATCACTAAAATCCAAATTCAAATTATTTCCATTAGTCTATTATGAGGACTAACTAGGATACTATGGCAATATAGTTGTTATTGAAAATAAAAATTAATTTTTTTTATAAATCTTTATTACGACCCTATTATTACTAAAAGTTAAATTTAAATTTATTATTTTTATTTTTTGGTTTTTTATATTAATTAAAACCATTATGAATGCATACTTTTGAATTAATATTAATATCTAATTAATAATTTTAAATAAAAAACATTTAAAATATGAATATTGTTTGCAATCCAAAATTATTATTAAACACAATTATTTTTTGTCTATGATAAGCAACTAGACCCATTTTACTCCTACTCATATTTCCTCATCTTCCTACCCTACTTTATCATCCTCTCTTACCTTGCCTCATCCCCTACCTCCATAAGTCTGTGATTAAGGTATTGTATCATAATAGTATACAACTTAATGGTTTTTTTTTTTGGTACCTTATCATTTCTTTTACATTTTTTAACTATTTTGGCTAACTTGTCAAAAAAACCCTCAAATGTAGGAGTGTTTGTAATACCCCAAACTTTTTTTTAAGAATAAAGGATAAGATAATGAGTTATTGAATAAATCTAAAATATATGTGCCCTTTATAATAAAAATAATAATAGTAATTAGGACAATAAAAATGACACAAAAATTATTATTTGGGAGCTATTTTAATTAACTAACATCAAATAAATTATAGATAAATTATGGCATGTTCTAAATTAATGAAAATTATTTCAATTATTTTCATAATTATTATTTATTACCCATAAATTCCCAAAAACCCAAAACACCCTACCATCCCTCTTTTCCTTTTTTTTTCTTTCCTCCTTTTCTTTTCCTTTTTCTATCTTTTATTTCTTTCTTCTCTTCCTTTCTATTTTTCTTTCCTTCCCGACCGACTGGTTTGTGACCCAGTAGGCCCAACAGGTGCGGGTATGTTCCCCTCCCCCTCCTTTCCTTCTCTTCCTTTCTCCTCCCCCCGACAGACCCAATTCATCTCTTTTTTTTTCTTTCCCCGAGTGGTAGCCCAAACACGCGCTAGCCTCCCTTTCTTTCCTTTGTCTCCCTCTCCTTTTCCCTCCTTTCCTTTTCTACCCTCACCCCCAACCTCTTGCACGCATATAGATTCCTTTCCCCTAATACCATTTTTGCAGTCTCCTTCACTTGCTCCCCCTCTCCCTTTCCTCTTTCGACCATGCAAGGTTTGCAGCTAGTAAGCCCCCTGCACGGTCCCCCCTGTACATCCTTCTCCCCTACCCTACACCCTGCTACCTACCATTTTCTCCTTGCATAGGTTGTACCACCATGCCACTACCGGTCGATAGCCACCTACCCCTCCCCTCCTTATCTTCTTCCTTCCTTTACCTTCACCCTATCTCCTTGTAACTATATAATCACTCCCATACCTTTGTTTTCCTCTCTTTTCTTTGCCCAACCTCCCTTGCATCTGCATCTCCCTTTGCATTTTTAAATACCATCACCCTAGCTCCCTCCCATTCTCTTCCCTACACCTCCTTGTGCACACTAAACTCCTTCCCTTCCTTTCCTCCACTCAGTGGTGTAAAGTGGGTAGCTCAAGCTGGCCTTTTGCATTAGTGCACACCACCAATACTGCCCCGTGTGACCACCACAACCAGCCCTACCCTCCTCCCTGCCTCCCTTCCTACATAGGAGGATCTCCCCTACCACAATACCTCCTCCACCACCCATTCTTCCCTTCCTTTCTTCCCTCCCTTCCTCCCTCCCTCTTAGGTGCCATTGTAAGGCCACCACCTCCACCACTAGCCACCTATGCCAGCACCTCCACCACTCCAAGAAACCCTACCTTCCTTCCTTTTTTCCAACCCCAAAAGCTCCCTTCTTGCATCACCATCGCCTCTACCCTCATGCTGTGCTACCGCTGCCCTTGCCTATCCTGGTCTATTATTGTCTCACCTTTGCCCCTCTTTACTTATTTTGAGCATTTTATCTTAATATCCATCATCATCATCATCATCATCATCATCATCATCATCATCATCATTATTATTATTATTTTGGTTAAGAAAATAAGGAAAAAAAGGGAAAAGGGTAGGAAAGGAGTAAAATAGATAAGTTGGTGTTCTCATTATAGGTACCGAACCGATAATCCCCATGAGGAGGCGTAAGATCTCTTCACTTCAAGACCGGAGCCAACTAGGTAAGGATATGGTTATGTTAGGGTATTCTTATGTGTCTTGGTTGCGGAATGAGTGTATTTGTGTGACATGTGTATATATGTATATGTGAATTAAGTTTGTGTTGTGCAGCTTGGCTTGTAAGGACCTAAGGTAATGATATGTATAACCCTCATTGCTTATTTTTGTATGTGTTGCTAAGTATTATCATGGGTTAATGTGAGTCTCATGTATTGTTGAAAATAATGTATTTATGACAAGGGGGTCTTAAGTAGGGGTGTTAACAAACCAAGCTGGCTCGCGAACTTTTTGGGCTCGGCTCATTAACGGATCGGCTCGGCTCGGCTCGCTTATTAAAAAAGTTTAAAAATTAGGCTCGAGCTCGACTCGATTATTAAACAAGTCAAGTTTGAGCCTAATAAATTTGGGCTCAAGCTCATTTAGAATGCAAAAGTTCGTGAGCTCAGCTCATTTACCACCAAAGCTTGAGAGTCGGCTCGTTAAAAGTTTGGCTCCACTCGATAAAATCTCGGCTCGTTTATAAACAAATAAAGATCAAGCTTTATTTTTAGGCTCGTTTATTAAATGAGCCAAGCCCAAGACTACTCGATTCGGTTCGTTAACAACCCTAGTCTTAAATGGGACTTGAGTGGAAAAGGCAATTGAAATAAAATAATGAAGGGTAGAGTAAGTAAAGTGTTATGTGGGAAGTGTCCTAAATATCCCTTGAAATAATATGGAGTAATAAAAAGGGGTAATGATGATAAGAGGGGTTGGGGGAAAAACTTTGCATGGGGAGTGTGAGCTTTGCATGGGGGCGAGATTAATGTGGCGGGGCCTTGTTTGGAGGTTGGCCATAGTGAGGAGAGTTTGTTTTGGGTAGTTGGTGGACTTGAGGGAGTTTTGGTGCTTGGGAAGATGGGAAAGTGCATGTGGGCTCAAATTAAGGTTTTGAGGGTCAACCCTAAGGATAGGGTATATCATGGGGAAAAGTTAAGGAATTTTTACACCAGGGTTGTGATGAGGGGTATACCATGTGGAGGACGTTGGTCAAGTCAAATGGAGGGTAGAGTTGTGCAAGAAAAAGGGTTATGAAAATAAAGGGGATATAAGGGTTTCGGGGGTGACCATTTGGCAGGTCATTATTACATGTGGGAGTTGAGGGAGTTGGGATGCAAGATTTTGGATTTGGGGTGAGTATGGTGATGTGTACTTGACTTAGGGAAGCTTAGGGTTATGTATGAAGAGGAGAGGAGGCTAGGGCTATGTAGGCTAGATTAGGGTTTTGAGTGGGAAACCCTAGTGGGTGATGGAGATCATAGATGGAGGAAAAGGAGAGAGGGCTATAACCCATGGTGGATAATGTTGGAGGTTCTAGGAAACATTGGAGGGTGTAGATATCCCGGGTTAAGGGATTAGGGTTTCCATGAGGTTAGGTTTGGTTAGAGTAGTAGTAGGTCAGGAGCTTTACTTAGGTTGTGCATGGATGGGTGTGTGATATTTAACAAATAAGACACTAATCATTTAAAGTGGAAGATCATTGAGCTAGGCCTGGAAGTAGAATATTTACTGATACATCGGTTATAATAGTGGTTGAGTGCCTTTTGTCTTAGATTGTAGTATATTCTCGGTTCATTGGTTATAATAGTGGTCAAGTGTGTTCTGCCCTAGCGTTTCTATACCTAATCCACTGGTTATAATAATGGGGGTCCTGATCTCAATAAATAAAACCTTTGGATGATATTAATCTATGGAAAAGACGCTAATCACTAATAGTGGAATACCACGTGGGTTAGGACCATGTGTAGTATATTCATCGGTCCACCAATTATAATAGTGGTCAGGTAAATTTTATCTTGGATTGTATTAGATTTACCAGTCCACTAGTCACAATAGTGGTTAGGAGTATTTTGCCCTAGATGATACATTTACTGATCCACTAGTCATAATAATGGGATCCCCGAACCCACGTGGATATAATTTGAGAGATGTGTAAATACTATACTAATGGCCTTAAACTCTGATAGGGGTAAATGATCTAACATAATATGTTATGTGCATTTTATCTTTATCTTGTATTGCTATACCCTAATTTAACTATATTATTACCTTACTCAGTACGTAGCATACTGATCACCCTTATTATGGATACTACTCTTTCCCATGAGTAGTGGCCCCTCCTGAGTCTGTGTAGGTAGGTGATGAGGAATTAGGGGACTTTGCTACATATGATGACCTGGTCAGGGCAGAGTGATGCCTTGGTATTCTGGGGTGGGCCTGTAGGGAGTGTATCTTAGATTATTTTCTCTAGTACTTGATGTTTTTCCTCATTAGTGGGACCCTATTATCATTTTTATTTCTCTTATGGATTGACACTTGACTTTCTCATATCCTAGTATTTTTTATATTTTAATGTTTAACTCTTTCATATTTTAATCTATTTCTATTATGGTATTTTATTTGTATCATTCTATTAGTCTTGTGGTTAGTATGAGGCTAACCTGGGGCCAGATTTATACTAATCACAGCGGTAATACCTCCTTATGGTGTGCGATTTTAGAAACAAACAAAAAATTTCAATTGTAATTTTTGGGGGTGTTACAGTATTGGTTTAGTGGAAGGTACCGGTGGAGTTGAAGAAGATTCCTTCAATAATCTACTAACATATCTTTCATGACCATTACATTTTTTGCGAACATCCTATAGAATCTCTGCCTCATCAGTTTCTATCAGCTTGCTAAACCCACTACACTCTCCAATAATTGTACTTAGCTTCCTCTATCCTCTTTTCTTGCATCCCCACCATTCCATTCTATAAGAAAAGTTTAAATTAATTCCTTCAAAGAATTAGATACTTACATATTTCTATTATGCATCCTTGCTTACCTATTTCTCAAGCTTGCTATGCATCTATTTGAAAGTCTTAACCGCATATGGAATTTTCTTGGTTTTAGGGACAAATTATAGTTATAAAAAATACTAATTTATGTATAATATTATAAATAATTAATGAAAATTTATAATATGTATATAACACCATTTTGTAGCAAAACTAAAAAATCAATGACAAGTCATGGAGGTTAGGATATTGCTACTTGCCTCCATTTTTTGCATTTTTTTTTCAAATTTTTCTACATATCAAGAAATAATAACATGTAATTATTATTCATACATATTAGTTTATCTATATATAATATTATACAATTACCTTTTATTCAAGAGTATCCAAAAATTATTTAAGTTTCTTCCAATTTATGTCATCTAAATCCTTCAGCAATATGTTTTTTTGCACCAACTCTTGAGTTGACTTTTTTTTTTGCTCTGATAGGTTTCACAAAATGATCTATAAAAACTTCCCATGTTCATGCCCAATGCAGTGTTTCCTTACACTCATCCAAGTCATAATATTTCTATGAACAAAACAAAAGTTGTGATTAGTCAACAAAAATCCATTAACATCATAAATTAAAATATGCTTATGATTAACTATTACCTCAATCTAGAGTAGATCTTATCATTTTTTTCCTTTGGAACATGATCGCGTTACTCATAGTACATAGGGATCACCATCCCAATATCATTCGCCATATTTTGTACACACAATTTACCATTACGACTAATGGGTTTTCAAGCCTTGTCAAACTGTGATGACCACTTGAGGTAGAATTTGACACATCCATTCTTCTTAAACTCCTCCCACATTTTAGTGGGTTTTGACTTTGAGTGTTTAGCAAATGTTGGAGTTGCAACATGTATCACATTAGTTAACTACATAAGTAAAATACCATTACTTTGTATTCTAATTTAAAGCAAGAAAAATGTTGCTTGATTAGCACTAAGATGGGATATTGGACGGAAAATAAGGGTCATTATCTCCATGCTAACCGCATTATTATAACATCATCCATACCTAGTAATCCTTAACAAAAAGTAGACAAACAAAAATAAAGAGAATTTTATAACATTCTCAGAAAAAAAAAGTATAATATACTAACAATAATATTCATAAAATGGATAATAAGTATATCATAAAAAATTTCAACAAGATAAACTAGTCATTACTAGAAGTAATATCAAACTTATGCATATATTCTTCATTATCCGAGTATGAACTATCTTCATCCATATCCACAATATTATCTGTCATACTAGGTATGGTCTCGTTAGGAGCTTCATTAGTTTGGACTTTGTCACTTTTGAGATTAAAATGTTAAAAAAATTTAAGTTATCAATGTCATTTACTTCAAGTTCCAAATCAATAGTAGATGAGTCAATTGAGTCAACAACATTGGTATGCTCATCATCATTCACTTCCTAAATATGATGATGGTTGACTTCCTAAATAACTTTCCAAAGAGGACCATTAAGCAAATCATCAATGTACCAAACTTTCTTCGCTTAAGATCCTAATATATAATGATCCTCCTTGTACCACTTATACCTCATTCAAACACTTGTAATGTTATTCTTTTGCATTATTATTTTCTCCCGTTCATTAGTGTTGAACCATTTGCACTTGAAAATCACAATAGAATAATCATGCAAATAAGATAGCTCAATGATCTATTGTAGTTTTCCATAATGGCATCCATCATTAACTTCCAGAACAAACACACTATATTATGTTTTTTCTCCCTTTCATTAGTTAAGAATCTAACACCATTTATGATACAATGTAATCCCCCAAAATTTTATAAAACCTATATTTTAATAAATAACTTTATTTGAAAAAAAATTAGCTGGTAAAATTATTTATTTTAATTATTTTATGGATTTTAGAGTATGTAAATTTGGATAAGAGCATTTAATAAATTAAAAATAAATTGATATGAATCTTAAAAATTTATACTTAATTAATTTTGATAATTGCTGTGAATTATTTGTTACTTATAATTGTTTGTCTTATTTGTGTGGATAAATAGGAGATTGATGCAGCACATGGATTCTGTAAATTTTGGCTGCAGCTGTTGGAGTGTTGCAGATTATGTAATTTTTGTTAATTATGTGTAATCCCATGTGATGCATTCGCCGATCGAATTGGCTAATGGAAATTAGGTCGGTTGTATAATCCGCCACCCGGACCCATAATAATGGATTAGTTGGATTGTGGATTAATCAATCCTTAATAGCCATGATTAGCTAGAGTTAATTTAGCTGATGGGAATTAATGTCTAAAAATTATCTTGTAATTTGGGGGAGATTTTTGATGCATTTTCTTGGGCTGGTCGAGTGTTTATTTTCGGCCATATTTCGACCATTTCCTGTTTGTATCGTGGGCTGTAATGTGCGTTTGGGCTGGCTGTATGTGCATTTTTATACGGTTTGTACACTTATATAAATAGGCAATATACGTTGTAATACGCAGAACTTTTTGGACGAAAATACAATACTCTCTTGATTTTTCTCGATTCTTCTCTCGCGATCTCTCTCTCTCTCTCGGCGAACCTCTCACTCGATTCTTCTCTGCTGCGTCTGTCTCTATCTTTGATCAATCTTGATCGTTCTTTCTCTCGAATTCAGTTGCCGTTTGTAAAACTGTGCCTCTGAATCTTTGGATCTTCCTTTGGGAGTTTTCCTTAGGCTGAATCCGGCGAATCGAACCCGCGCTCGATTAATTTCTTAGATCCTTTCGAGAAACCCTAACAGGTTTCCATCATAAATATTTTTCTATTTATCATATTATTTTATTTAAATAACTTTCCAAACTAATATTTTACCCACTTTATCCTTTTTAAACTAATATATTAGATTATAATGAATTAAATTATTAAATTAAATAATTTATCAAGAATATTACATTTTATGATTTTATAAATTAATTTACCTTATTTTCCCTATTTTCCATTCCCCTTTTAACCCTTTTTCCCCCTTTTCCTTTTCTTCTCTTCTTTTTCCCATTTTCCCTTCCCTCGGGCTGCCTCACCAGGCCAGCCCTCCCCCGCGCGTTTGGGCCAGGCCCGTTCCCCCAGCCCCTTCTCCTCCTCGCATGGCACACCCAGCCTGCCCTCCTTCCTTTATTTTTCTCCCTGGACCGGCCGACTCTCTTCTTTCTTACGTTGGTCTAGCCGCCCGCCAGCCTTCTTCTTCTCTTTTCTTCTCCCACGCCCCGACCTGCTCCCGTCCTCCATGCACGCCCGACCACCGCCTACAACTGCTGCCGCCTGCCACTGTACCTGCCCCCTGCTACTCCCTCTCTCTACCCCGTCCTTTTATTTTCTATTTCGAGCCAAACCACCCCTGTATCACAGCCTGCGTGCCCCTCCCCATTTCCTTCTTCTCCCCTCCCTTCCCCTGCCAACTGACAGCCCTACCACCACACTACAGCACCGATCGGTCGCCTGCTTCCCCTGCCTGACCCTCTTCTTTTTCTTACCCTCACCAACCCTTCATTTCCACATTTTTCGAGCCTCTTCTCCCTCCCTGAGCTCCCTCTTCTCTCCTTCCTTCTCCCTCCATTTTTCCCCATTTTTTGTATCACCGCCGCCAACCGCCGTCCTAACCACCGCAACCAGCCCCTGCATCGCCTCCTGCCACCACCCCTACTGCCCTGCACCATCACGCCACCCCTCGAGCCCCCTGCACTTCCCCCTCTCCACCCCTTCCTTTTTCTCCCGATTTTTCCCTTTACCGCCGAGCCACCAGTAACCGTCACTTCCGCCGCCGTCCGGCCACCTCTGCCGCCACCCAACCCACCGTTCGACACCCTGCAACCCCCTCTACCACCACCATGCATTAGTTGGCCGAAAACAGCTCTTGCACCCCTCCATTTTCCCTCTCCTTTTCCTTCCTTCTCAGCCCCTCCACCTCGACCCATCTCGGCAGCCAACTTTTCCGCCTCGCCGCCGCCGTCTCCGCCACCTTCTGCAGCCGTGAAACCATCCCCAGCCACCACCTACACCCCCTCTTCACTCCTGCACCATTCCCTTGCCTTTAAACCTCCCCCACCCACCTTCTTTTCTAGTCTAAAGACACTAAACCGAGCCATCTCCTCCTCCCTTCTACCTTACCCTATTCGACCCTTTTCCCCTCTCATTTCTGCATGTGAGTTCCCCCTTGTTTTGAAATTCATTTGGTTAAATTTTGAGGTATATTCATATTTAATTAAAGTGTATTATTATTAAATAAATTTGTTTTATAAAGTTTTATCCTTTAATTTTCTTACTTCTAACCTAATAATGATTAATATTATTATTAGGTGTTGAGTTGTTAATAAAGCCTGAATCTTTAACTGGGATACCGGTAAGATTTGATATTTTGCGGGATTAAGGTAACCGTTAATCCTCCCTTAAATACATGGAAAAACGTATGCTAGCACATTAGGGATTAGTATGATTTTATGCATGGTTTGTGTGCTTAGCATGATATATATATGGTTGCTTATATTGCTTGATAAAAAGGAAAAGTATGATAACCTTTGTGCCATGTGTAGGTTTGATAATTAAGGAAGAAGTTTGATTATTGATGGAAATATTAAATGCTCGTTTATGATGTATTATGTTGTTAATGTAGGAATAATATTATTGTCTAAGGATGTTTTAGTAATTATGCTTATGAAGTAGGTGATCTAATATATGTAGTTGCTAATGAGTATTATGTTGAATAATGACAAGTTGGTGGACTTAGATGATAAGAATGAAGTACTAATATCATTATTTTATGTAGTGATGGTAAATTCATAAAAATGGTGAATAAAGGGGTTGAGTGGAAAGTTTATAAGTGAAAAGGGTATTTCGGTAATTTGATAAGTAAAAGGGTATTTTGGTAATTTAAAAAGAAAGGGGTTAAATGATAATTTATAAGTAAAGGATAAAATTGTAAGTTGTGAGAAAGAAGGGTATTATGGTCATTTTTGAGGTAAAAGAATAATATGGTAATTTTATGACTAAATGGCAAATTGATAATTTTATAAGTAAAGGGGGTATCATGGTAATTTTAGGAGAAAAGGGTAAAGTGGTAATTTTGGAGTTAAGGGGGCAATATAGTAATTTTATAAGTAAGTGGTAAGAATGGTAATTTTGGAAGTAGGGGTAAAATAGTAATTTTGGATGAAGGAGGGCATTATGGTAATTTTTTTTCAAGTAAATGGGTATTATGGTAAATTTTGGAAGTAGAGGGGCAAAATAGTAATTTCATAAGTAAGTGGCAATATGGTAATTGTATAAGTGAATGGCGAAATGGTAATTTATAAGTAAGGGGTAATATGGTAATTTTGGAAAAGAAGGGCAAAATGGTAATTTTGTAAGGAAAGATAAAAATGGTAATTTTGGATGTAAAAGGGTAAAATAGTAATTTGTAAAGTAAAAGGAGTGTTATGGTAATTTTACAAGTATAAGGGGTATGGTGGTAATTTTTATAAATAAAAGGATATTATGGTAATTTGAAAGTAAGGGGTAGAAGGGTAATTTTATAAATAAAAGGATATTATGGTAAACTTGGGAGTAAGGGGTAACTTGATAATTATGATAACGACGAAAGATAATTTAGTAATTAAATTATGATTGTAGACGGGCAATTGGATAAGTATGATACTAGAGAAGGGTAATTTGGTAAATTAATCAATAAAAGGGCATTATGGTAATTTTAATAATGGAGAAGGGTAATATGGTAATTATAAAGATGGAGAAGGGTAGATTAATAATTATAAATATGGAGAAGGGTAAAATTGGTAATTATAATTATGAAGAAGAGTAAATTAGTAATTGCGATTATGAAGAAGGGTAATTTGGGATTTATGATAATTAAAAAGGGTAAAATGACAATTAAAATAATTGAGAGGGGTAAAATGGTAATTGTGGTAAAGGAGAAGGGCAATTTGGTAATTTAGCCGATTAAAGGGTAAAGTGATAATTATTTAACTAACTAAAGGGGCAAAATAGTAATCCTGATAATGAAGAAGGGTAATTTAGTAATTTATCCAACTCAAGGGCAATTTAGTAATTATAACAAAGGAGAATGGCGATTTGGTAATCCAACCAAACAAATGGGAAATATGATAAGTGTAGCAATTATAAGGAGTGAATGGTGATTTAAAAAGTGTAGGGGATAACTTGGTAACCTAAACCGTATAAGGGGTAATTTGGTAATTATGTAACCTAAGGGGTAATATGGTAATTTGGCGAGTAAGGAATGGATACTTAACAATTATATAAGTAAAGGGAAAATGAGTAATTTGTACCTAACATGTCTTTGAGATTGTGGAACATTATAATATGATTCAAATAATGCTGATTAGCCAAGTAAGAGTATTTGATAATTAGTATGGCCTTAATGATTTCTCTGTGATATCCTGGATAATCATCTGAATAAGAAATGACTAATGATATCGGAATGATTGAAAGTGAATAAGTATCTGATTATTGTGCTTTTCGTGATCACTTTAATTAAGACACTATTACTTAAAGTGGAAGACCTCGAGATCGGGAATGGTGACTCCTTAAGGGTCGCTACCCTAAGGACGTGGTTTAGTCCACGATTATTCTGGTATTTGCTGGTGTGCCTTTATGCCCCAACTAGGCCCTATATCTTACTCTTTCTAGCTCTACGGGCCTAGTTAGGGGGTATGCATACTTATGGATTAGGTGTCCTTGTCGGTAGGGTACTGAGTTAGCTTTATGCACCAGTACGACTAGGGTATCTTTGTGTCCTTGGGTTCATGGTTGAAGGGTACTGAGTAACTTGAATGCACCGGTACGACCGGTGTACCTTTGTGTCCCAGGTTATTGATCTCCCGTTCGAGGCAAATAAATATGATTGATGTGCTAATTAAAGAAATGAAAGATACTATTATTGAAAGTGGAATATTAATGAGCTGGGCCTAGATGATTATGATATTGAGTACCGGTCCACCAGTTATAATAGTGGCCAGGAGCATTGTGTCCTGGATGATGATTTTATATATATTCTGGTCCACTGGCAATAATAGTGGGGGTCCCGAGCTCAATAAAACCAGTATGGTATGTGAATAAAGTTATGAAAAAATACTAATCACCGGCTATAATAGTGGTCAGAGGCGTTCTACCCTGTGCGTTTACCTTCCGGTCCACCGGCAATAATAGTGGTAAGAGGCGTTCTGCCCTGTGTGTATACCTTTCCGGTCCACCGGCTATAATAGTGGGGTTCTCGCACTCACATGGATATAAAATATGTTATTGATTGAATAATAATGGAATAATGGCTTAAGACCCGAATGTATTGATTTCACCCTATAATATGGCTTAAGGCCCAAAAGTATCGATCGTGAATTATAACCTGTTTTATGTGTGATTGTTATGTATGCACCTCAGTTTACCTATGTATATAGTTACATTATGTGTTGCATTGCGGGCCTGTCTTTAAGTGTGGTATTAAAGGGTTACTCAGTACCGTAGTATTGAAGGGATTCCCTTTTGGCCCCCTGCCTATTCAATGGGCAGTGCCCTTGCAGGTCTTTTCAGGTGCTACTCAAGTGGGCTACGGGGAAAGGGAGTAAGGAATTATCCAGTACCGTTAGGCCTTTTCTCTTTCTCATTTAAATTCTTGGTTTTAAATGTATATGTTATTACTGTAACCACTATTGGTGGATTTTATTCTAGTGAACGATTTGATGCGCTACTCTGATTTAAGTATGTTGAATTTCTTGCAAGTTGTATTTCATTTTCCTTTAGCCTTAGCACTTAGTACTAGAACGGTATGAGTGAACCGGTCTGGTACTAAGTGTGGCGGTAATACTCCCAAAGTTCACGTTTTATTAATTTGCTTCCGCTAATTTCCTTTTAATTAACGAAATTTTTCAGTAGTAAATTTTAGGGGTGTTACATACAACTAGTATAATATTCTAACCACACTCAATGGGCCACTAGCAAGAATAATAAATCATCAGTATGTATAGGAAAAGAGAATATGAGTGGTTATATTACAAGTAGTCCTTGATATTAAGGTGATTAAGTAAATGGATTTGTATGATCATCCGTGATAAACTTTAAGTATGGATTTCTCTTAGATCATCTTGTATCTTGAGCATCTATGTATGTATAGTATATATCTTGTCATTAGGTTTCTTGTGCCCCACATGCCCTTTTTCTATGAATTTATATTGTTTCCTTACTTAATACATAGTGTATTGATCATTATTTTTATGGGTGTTAATCCTTCCCAAGAGAATTTTATCTTATTTTGTAGGTAAATATCGATTAATGCATTTGATGTGATTACTTATGGTGATTGGTTATAGGTTGGTTATATAAACATATATATATATATATATATATATATTTCTTTGGATTTTTTGTTGTTTGTTTTGTAATATTATACTACCATGGGATCAAGTACTTCTCATAACCAATATCTAGGTATGAATTACTTTTATCCTTACACATGACATAGATGGGGCATAAGAAATACCTCTTCTATATTGGATGTAAAGTAACACCCAATATTTTATTATTAATGTTTTTGTAAAAATAAAATTTTAAGTAATAAATTTTTTGTTATTAAAATATATTTAGGTGACCCCGACTGACATAAGTTGTAGACCTATGGTATATAAAATTAGTAAAAATAGTTATTTTTTCATTGCATACCTAATTAATTAGGAATAATTATTGAGCTTAACGTTGATTTCATTTACCTTAGAATAAAACTAATAGGGAAACTCTTTTATTTGATTGTAACCTAAATTACCACCATGTTCATATATCTCATTCATGTGCTCACTATAGAATTTTAAAAAAAATTAACACATTTTATGTGCACATATAATTATTATGACCATTACTTGTGATTATTAAAGGACACTTACTCTAGAAATATCTATATCTCAAGAAAATTTTTGAGAACATATCATATTATATATTTCAACTTATAGTCTGAGATACCAATAATTGACAACTTACCAATTCCACTACCTTAAAAGTAAAACACCAATATTTACCATTTTTTTCAAACCAACATTGTCATTTCTACTAGGCTTGTTGAATTATGTCTCAACCCCTCAAAATACATAGAACAAAAGGTCAAGGTTTCATCTACGAGATAACGTTAGATAATGAAAAATTTTGGGTGAGCTCAATTTTTGATATACTCCTTTAATTCTTTTAATTTTCTTTCAACGAGATATATTCATCTTTAATGAATGAGTCTACCTAACCATGCTTCTTTAGGTAAATGCATTATAAGGTGAAACATAAACTAAAAAAATGAGGAGGAATCTATGTTCTAAGTTGCACATGATGACAACCACTTCCTTTTTAGCTTCTCCAAATTGAACAATCAAATTGTCCTTACACATATTATTGTCAAGAAGTTATCCAACTCAACAATGCCATCAACAATATGCTTCCTCAAGAATGATCACACACCAATAAGAAACAGTTGTTATATTATGACATGATGGTTGTGTGATTTTAAAGCTGTTAATTTGCCATCATTGACAATTATATTCATTCTCAAATTTGTTACAAAGATATCTGGAAACTTTACAATTTTTAGAAACTCTACAAAAATTTTCCCATCCCTAAGTAAAAAAGTGTATACTTAGCAACAAGTTTCATTAACTTATTACTCCCATATTATATACACAACTCAGATATAATGTTTATATCCAACAAATCACATCTTGCATTTTCATTATCTTTTGATTTTTCATTATTATTAAGCATTGTCTTTAGCAAATGTTTACAAACATTCTTTTCAGCATGCATCACATCTAAGATGTGTTTAAGGGTAGTCGATGACTAATACAAGAGCTTAAAAAAACACACTCTTCTTCCTCTAATTCAACTCATTAGCATCTCTCTTCCTCTTCAAATGGAGTGTGTCTTCATGCTCACTTGATGGGTAATCTCAAAAATGATTCAACTACATCAAATAATCATCTACCAACAACTTTTGGGGGAATTTCTCTTCTCATCTTTACCATAAAATTGGTTATCCTTCTACCATGGATGGTTAGTCGGAAGGAATTATTGATTGTCAAGGTACCCTGTCATAGACCTCAACTTTATAGATGAAATGTCATCATTATAATTGGGGCATGTTTTACACCCTTATCATACTCACTTAGAAAGAAGTGAATGAGAAAGAAAGTCAATAATATTCCATAAAATTGCAGCACATAATCTAAACACTTTGGTATCAAACACATCTCTAGTATCAACTCTTGACACCCAAAAATCATTCAATTCGTTGACAAGTAGTTTAAGGAACAAATTAGTATCTAACTTAGGAGATAATGGGTCAAAGTTCAACACAGACAACATAAAGAATGGATTTTTCATGCATTACCATGGAAGTAATTTGTATATCACTAAAGTTATAGGACACATGTTGTAATTCTCACTCATGAAAAAGGTACTGAACCCTTATGATGCTAACACTATTCTAACATTACAAGAATTAGCCACAAAATTTGGATGATTTGCGTCAAAATCTTTTCATACCTAGCCATCAAAAATATGTTGTAAGATCCCTAGTTATCTAGAGTGCTTGTTCAAGTACAATCTCATGTCTTGAGCGGTGTTTCTGCAAGTGTATAATTTTTTTCAATCTTGATGTTATGGGAAAATAACACAACACCTTGTGCAGTACTATCTTTCCCTTTGTGGCTTCATCTACCTATCGAGAAGTACCACAAACCGAAAAAAGTAATTTTGTTAGCATTATCTTTCCAATACAAGGCACAATAATACTTGTATGTGTAGACCAATCCTAACTTATTCACCATCTTTTTAGTGTTGTAATGTGACCCTAGAATCTTACTATATTCTAGAAGTGCTTCTTTCAACTAATTTAAAAATTCATCAAATGACTAGTTGTAATATGCCAAAATTTTGTTTAATCTAATCTGGCATCATTAGCTCCAAATTTTATTATAATCCTAATAAATCCTAAATTAGCCTTAATCTAATCCTTAATCACAAAACTTTAATCAATTCCGAAAACCTTAACTTTGATAAACCGTAATTCGTAAACTCAAACCAAATATACTAAAACTCCCGCTAATCTTAATTACCCTTAACTAATCTAAATCATCCTAAATTAATCCCCTCAACCCTTTCTCTTTTCCTTTTCTTTTCTTTCCTTCTTCTCCTTCTCTCACTAACTCCTTTGCTGCAACCCTTACACACCCACTTGCACCCCCACTTGCACCATCACCCATCACTCTTTTGCAACCTCATCCATCACCCATCACCTTTCTTCTTCTTCTTTTCCTTCTCCCATCTCTACAAACCTGCACCTTTCCCTCGTCGCACCACCCTATCTCCCTATAGCCTCCTTATCCTTTCCACCCTTACGTAATAATTCCATCAACCATCACCACCCTAACCTTGTAGCTACTACCCTACCCTAGTCATCCTCTACAACCATCACCATCCTCATCAACTTGTAGCTGCACCAGCATCATTCTTCCCATCGCACACCACCCCTGTTCTTTTTCTTCCTTCCCCGAATCATACCACACAACACACATGCACATATATATATGCCTCACACTCTCCCTACTTCTCTTTGGTTTTACCTCACTCTGTTGATATTTTGTGCCAAAGAGTCATTACCGAAGCTCCCTCACCCTTCTCCTTTCCTTCTTCTCCCTTTCTTCTTCTTCTTCCCCTTCCTTTCCCTATTTTAGCTTCTACACCACCATCTCCCACCAACGTGCACCATCTCGACCACCACTTGCCACCTTTTGGCTGGTGGACCGACCACAAAGGTCACCCCAACCTTTTCCCTCACCTTCGCCGGCCATCGCCTCTGACCTCCGCCTCTTTTCCCCTCTTCTTCCTCTCGATGCTTGCAGGGTCGCAGTGTGCACGGTCGTGCAACACTTAAAATACCCTTTTGCATAGCCATGCAATCCTTACATCATTTGACCATGCAAAAATTTTCCTCTCAGCTTGATTCTGTAAGGTCGTGCAAATTTTGTACCATATGGTCGTGTGTTTTATTTTCTCTCAACCTATTGTTGCATAGCCGTGTAACTTTTGCACCAAATGGCAGTGCAACTTTTCATATAAGCTATGTAGCCCTGTTTTCACCCCAAATCTTATCCAAACACCACCAAAATTTAACCATAGCTCCACCATGCATTCTTCTAAACTTCCATATAATTCAAGTTTCCATTTTAATCCAGTAAATTCAATTTATACCCTTCTTTACCATGATCTCCCTTTTAATTTTTAACCTCCGATCCTAATCCTATTTTATCTTGTTTTCATAGGTGATTTTTCGGTTATCTCGGAGGGAGTCTAGGATTTGTGTGCTTAGAGCCCGATGTCCTAGTTGTTAAGGATACTATTCGATGCTTAGGACTTTTGATGATGTTTGCTTGTATGGCTAAATGTGTCTTCCATGATATTGTTGTTGTATTATGCATCATATGTTGATATTGACAATTTGTGTTGATAGGAATGTTATGTTAAAAGAAAATAACAGTTGATAAGAGACATCATATGTTATGATTTGTGATGATAATCTCATATTTGTTGAGAATGCATTTTATAGCATGGAATATGGTTGAATGATAATGACATCACACTTGTGGAAATATAACTATGGTTGAATAATGATGATATCACACTTGGGGAAATATACCTATGGTTGAATGATGATGATATCAAACTTATGGAAATACATCTATGGTTGAACTAATAACAATATCACACTTGTAGAATTATATCCATGGTATGGAATATGGGTTGAATAATAATAAGGTCATATTTGTGAAAATATATTTTAAGGTCTGAAATAAGGGTGGGATGATGACAATGTCATATTTGTGAAATTATATTTTTAGGTATGAAATATGGGTTGAATGATGAGAAATTCATATTTGTGAAAACATAACTTAAGGTATGAATTATGGATTGAATAATAATAATGTTATATTGGCAAAACTTATAACTTAAGGAATGAAATTGTAACACCCCAAAATTCACTATTTTTTTTTAAAGCGGAAGCAAATAAAAATAGAATCACTTAAAACTTGTGAATTCTGGGAATGTTACTGCCACACTTAGTACCAAACCGGTTCTCTCCGACCGTTTCAGTACCAAGTGCTAAGGCTAAAGAAAGGAATAACAATCAATTATAAATCAAGACAAACTAAAGCAATAAACAGTTGTAAAACAAATTCAGAGTACTCATAAAGAAATGTAATTCATTTTCAAAAGAGAATTAAACTTACAACCGATAAAAGATTAACAAAAAGAAATAGAGTCATATAAAGACTATAATATGGCCACAACTCTCTCGAACCTCAAGCTAACACATGCTCGACACTCAGCCCCAACTGATGTCTCGCCCACCTGCACAAATCAGAAGGGCGTACTACTCATAGGAATGAGCAACACCCATGAAAAGGGTGATCAGTATGCTACGTACTGAGTAAGGTAACCGAACACTAAGGCCAACACATAAGCACATAAAATCATGCATAAGAATAAAAGATCATAAAGACCATCATCATATCATCATATCGACCAATCATTCAGGTACATACATAAAGGCCCAATCATAGTCCAGATTAATTACTTAATTAATCTTTTATCAGAATTCGATACACATCATGTCTTTTTATCAAATCCATGCGAAAACGGAAGCCCCCACTATTATAGCCGGTGGATCGAAGGCACATAGGGTATCATACCCTAACCACTATTATAGTCGGTGGATCGGATACACATAGGACTATGCGTCCTAACCACTATTCCTAACAGGTGGATCGGTTGGCTCTGGCACGCATGGTGTTCCAATGTAAGTAATTAGTATCTTTTAGTCATTTTAGTAAAACTCTAGTTTGCGGTTGTTGAGCTCGGGAACCCCCACTATTATAACCGGTGGATCGGTTTATGCATAGAGCATCCTGCTCTAACCACTATTATAACCGATAGATCGGTCACACATAGGGTAAAAACCCTAACCACTATTCCGAACCGGTGGATCGGTTGGTCCCGTCTCAACGATCTTCCACTTTAAATAATTAGTGTCTTAAATATCTTATTCAAAGCTTTAACCCTGGACATGCATGAAATCACTCCCTTTACACTTCACACATCACAAATCATAAATTCCATCCTCATAATTATACTTTAGTCACCAAATACACCTGATACCACAGAAACCCTAAGTAGTCACACCAAACCCTAATTATCCACACAAACCCTAGCTTGGTTTCCTACGTACCCATATAATCCTCCACGTACTATTTTTCATCCCAAGTGCTCAAACACCCAAACAACACTTACATTACCTTCCTTACATCCCAAATTAACTTCCTACACATAAATTTCATACCCATGCAGACATTAATCTCCCCATGCAAACCTTCAAACCTTTTTCATGCAAACCCTAAAAATTCCATGTGAAACCCTAAATTCAACCATGCAAACTCTAATACCGTCATTCAACCATCCATGCCACCATGTAAACCCTAATACCACCATACAACTATAAATACCACCATACAAACCATAAATACCACCATACAAACCCTAATACCACCATATAACCATAAATACCACCATACAAACCTTAGTAACATCATACAAACCCTAATACCGCCATGTAAACCCTAATACCACCATATAACCATTAGTACCACCATCCAACCCACGATTCTGCCATATAAAACCCTAAATTCAATCCATAGCAAAACCTAAGATTTGTCCACATAATACAATTGATTAGATTCTCCCCTTTCATAACCACAATTTAGATTCCACCATACAAGACTATAAGTTAGATTCTCCCACATAAAATCATAAATTAGAATCTCCCAAGCAAAACCATAATTTGGATTAATTGGATTTCCCCAAACAAATCATAAATTAGATTCTCCCAATCAAATCATAACTTAGGTTCTCCCATATTATATCATAAATTACATTCTCCCAAATAACATCATAAATTATATTCTCTCCCACGAAACCCTACATTTCCCATTTTATTCTTCCTCTCATAAATCATTAAAATACTTAGGTCTACTCACATCTCTTGGTCAACTTCTTTCTCCATCCTCATTTTTCATCCTTTCCCCCGTACAAACCATACCAACATCCTCACATGCATGTCTTTTAGGGTCACATGCAAACACATATTATCATACATAAATAATACACATGCCATGCAAAACATTCTTCAACTCCACGTCATATCATATACGACATAATTAATAATCATAAACATAGAATGCATAACATATGAAGCACATAATGCATAGAAGCACACAATGGCCTTAGTAAACCCTTACCTAAAATGTCACCGGTCTTGGAGCACGCTCCTACACCTCCTTAGGGCTTTGACCAAATAATAACACACTAATAAAATAACCTTAACAAAATTCTAACTTTGCTAAAGATATAAAAAATAATAGAGATGTTATAAACCTTGATAATATAGGGTTAAAGACTTTACCCTAATGATAATAATGATACTAATATAATAATATCAAAGATAATAAAACTAATATCAATGAGAATATAAATAATAACAACAATAATTATAATAATAATAATAATAATAATAATAATAATAATAATAACAATAATAACAATAGTAATAACAATAATAACATTATTAACAACACTAATGTTAAAATATTTGTATTAATAATAATGGAATAAGAATAATAGAAATTCGAATTATAAAATAATAATAATAATTATACTTATAACATATTAATATTAATGATAGTAATAAAAGAAATAATAATAAAATCGAATTAAAATAAAATAAGGCTTCAGTCCTCAACACAAATAATAATAAAATAATACTACTACTAATAATAATAATAAAACATATTAAGAATTTAAATATTAAGAATAATAATAATGGTATTTATATGCAAATAATTGAAATAATTTAAATCAAGGCTTATAATTATATGGAAAATGGTTGAGAGGGTCTAGGGTTCAACCTTAAGCTGGTGGGGATAGGTGGCACCGGCGGTGGTGCACGGGGGTGGCGGCGGTGGCCGGAAAAATAGAAGAAAAGAGGGAAAGATGGATGTTGGGAAAAAGATAGGGATAATTGAAGTGAGATAAGAGGTGTTTATGGTTTCCCAGAGGAGAGGGACAAAATGATGGTGGTGGTGCAGCCAAAGGTGGCGGAGCATGGCGGCGGACGGTGGTTTAAGGTTTCGGGGTAAAAATTCTAGCGAGATGAGCAGCAAACTTTGCAGGGTTATGGAGGCCTGTGCAAGAAGAATCGAAGGTTGAAAATAGTTTGGTTAACTAGAGGGAGTTGCAGGGAAGAATTTGGGATGCTGAGGTGGAGCGGAGGTTGGCTAACGGTGGTGGAAACGGCGTCTAAAGTAGCGGTGACGGCCAGATCTGGCTTAGGGTTTTTGGGGAAGAAAAAAAATTCCAAAACTCCCATAACTAGGCTATTTATAGATGGTAGATGGGATAATAGGGTTTTGGGGGTCGGTAGGAAATTATGGGGTGCAAGAATTAGGGCAGCCGGCGGCGGAAAATGGTCGGCCAACGTTTGGGTTGATTCGACAGTTCGCGAGGCTGGGGAGAGGAAACGGGTGAGATATAATGTCCAATAATTATACCAATTTATTCCTGGAGTTAAGAGGAAGACAATGAGGCAAGAAACGGCTGGTATTAATCACCGTAGCAGAAGAAGCCATTGATGGGGTTAGGAGGTTGCAGCGCAGCGACGGAGGAGGACGGAGGAAGAAGGAAAGGAGGCAGACCGGTTTGTCGGGAAAAAGAAAAGAAAAGGGAAGAACTAGGCGGTCAGCGCGAGGGAGGGTGCGTTTAAGTGAGACGACGCGTTTTGGGAAGAAAGAGGACGAAACACAGCTTGTCGAGGGGCGGACGAATGGCGACGGGCACGGGCTGGGCCGTGCCATAGAAAAGGAAGAACTGGGTCGCGGCTGACCCAGTCGGGGAAAAAGAAGAGGAAAAAGGAAAAGAAGAAAAAGAAAGAAAAAAGAAAGGAAAAAGGAAGAAAGAAAAAGAAAAAGGGAAAAAGGAAAGGAGAAAAATAATGGGTTGGCTTAATTAAATTAATTAGGCTATTTAGGTTATTTAAAAATAATAATATTTAAATAAAATAATATTTAAATCCCTTTTTAGGCTAAATTAGGATTTTTAAAAGATTTTCCATAAATTCTATTTTAATTAGTAAAACACCCTAATTTTCTTCAATTGAATTGTTTATAAAATTATTATTAATTTAAAACTATTTTCTCCTTCTTATTTTAAATAAAATAATTTATTTAAATAAATTCCCAAATTAAAATCTTTAATTAGTCAGGGTACCCAAATTCCTCCTAATTAAAATACTTATAAATTTATTCTTGATTTGCCCTAATTAATTTTATTTTTATTTTAAATAAAGTAATATACTTAATTAACTTTTATAATAAAACCTCATTTAAATATAATATTTAAAATTAGAAAATTTCGGGGCATTTCAGAAATGTGAGTTGAGTGAGTTATGATAAATGGGCTTAAGGTATCTCATGAGGTATGATGATGAATGAGGACTTGAAAAAAATAATATGTATGGAAGGTATAATATTTTATGAAATAAAGGTGTTAATTGTGCAAAAAGGGTAACTTGGTCATTATGGGATACTAAGTTTGGTAAATTATGTGTTAGGAAACTTAAATTATGACAATAATAACTTGAGTAATTCATGGGAATATTATCATTATTTAGGGTTCATAAATGTTAATGGTAAATTTGGTGCAAGCCATCTTGAGATGTTAATATTATTATTCCATTTTCAGGGATTATAGGTTATCTATTGGAATGAGAAATGATGAACATTTCATATGAAGGGTTATGACAATTTTATGGGATTTAGATTTGGATACTTCAGTGTTTAACATATATACATCGGGATGAGATTACTAAATTCAACTCATGGGAACTTAGTTGTGCTTGTTGGGCATGATATTAATGAAGGGATTTGGGTGATGACATAATATAAGGTGAGTGGAACAACCAACATGGGAGAATGAACACTAAAGGAAGTGTAATTAGATTTTGACAGGACTTAAGGGTTTAGATTTATATTATATGCATATCTGTTTGACTATGTTCTATCATATATGTATACATGTTTTGACTGTGTCCTATGCCTAAAAATCAATCTTAAATAAGATACCAATCACTTAAAGTGAAAGAGTACGTGAGTAGGGCCATGGGATTATTTTCCTTAAATCTATATATATGTATTCCCGTTCCACCAGGTAGAAAAGTGTCTCGGGAGCGTTCTGCTCCAAGATGATGTTTTTAACCTCCATTCCACCGGAAAGAATAGTGGCTCGGGTGTGTTGTTCCTAAGAAGTTTCAAATTTTTCCTCTGGTTGAGAATAGTGGGGTGCCTACTCATCGTGAAATAAAATATACATTTACAACCTATGGGAAAGATACTAATGATTTAAAGTGGAAGAATGCGTGAGTTTGGACCGTGTTGATTTATTTCCATTCCATCGGGTAGAATAGTGGCTTGGGAGTGTTCTACCTCGAAGAGATGATTTATTCCCATTCCACCGGGTAGAATAGTGGCTCAGGAGCATTATGTCCTAAGAAGATGTTATTAACTCCGTTCCACTGGAAAGAATAGTGGCTCAGATGTGTTGTCCCCAAGAAGTTTTAGACCGTTCCACCGGTTTAAGAATAGTGGGATCTTGCACTCATCACACATACAAGAATGAAAATGGAATATACTTAATAAAATGATCTAGATTGTAATATGCCTTATAAGATGATCATATACTTGGTTAGATTCCTTTATCATTTAATGTGAAAGCATATGCTATTTGTATTCCTATTTCGATAGTATTGTTCCCTTACTCAGTACATAGCGTACTGATCACTCGTTTTATGGGTGTTGCTCATTCTCACGAGCAAACCTGCCCTATTTTGCAGGTGATTGATGATTGATTAGCTTGATGTGATTGCCTTGGGTGAGCACTAAATATATTGGTAAAGGGTATGGTTATCCGGATATCTTTATCTCTCTTTGGACTCCTAGTCCTCTATTTCCACTATTTATTCCCTTCTCTCTTTTTTGTATCCTATATCATGGTGGAATCAAGTACTTCCCACACCTAATTCCTATGTATGAGGTTACTTTTTCTCATTAGCAATCAAGTAATCACCAAGAACCTCAACTCTTTCACTATCCCCAATATGTGGATCGCCACCTAATAAATTACCCAATACATATGTCATCTCATCTCTAAACTCTTCCTCCACACGTTCTGTTTCGGGTTCTCCATGAAAACCTAATGTATCATAATTGGCATGAACCCAAATTATAAAATGTGGGCTTCATTTCTATCTATCATATCCTATTCAATATTGGCATGTCTCCTACGATGACAATGCATCAATCCATGTAACCCCAAGTTATCTTTTGCCAATCCTATAAATGTTTGAACCCCATCTCAAAACTCATTAAATTTTTTATTACATAACCTTATCATACTTTTATTAAGTAGAATTGTATATCTAATAAAGAAATTAAAATATGGATCAATTTTTAATATATAAACATCATTATAACAAAATTATACATACGGTGAATATGAAACCTTTTAGTTTTTGATTTTAGGTAAGACCATGTTTTCCTAAGTTTTCCAGGCATTAGTGTTTTAGGAGTGTTACAAAGGTTTTAGAAATGTTCTTTTTATCATCTTAGCAACTAATACATAGTTGATAGTATGCTTCATACCTACTTAAGCTATGTTAGTGACACCAAATCTATTCCACGTTCTTTCTTTCATTTCTTAACAAATAGTTTGTTATCAATAAAATTGTAAAAATGTTAAATATTGATGCATATGCCAAACAAATTGGGTATTACATGTGGAAAAGGGTGGATTAGGGCATATATTACCACCAAAATAGAAAAGGTGAAAAAGAAAAATGATACAAGTTAGTAGTTGATCTAAGTTGACTCCAAAGATCAAACATTCACAACTACCACTTAAGGTTTCAACTCTTAAGATAAAAATTGTGAAATTTTAAGATTTGTAATATAAACCTCTTGCACTTAGAATTTTGAGTATATGAGAAGAGTTTCAAAGACTCATGAATGAAAAACCAACTAAATGCCCATATACGAGTGATTTAGCACCCTTTAAGGATTTTGGGGCAACCACTTGACTTTATAAAAAATTAAAAAAAAAACCCTCCAACTTGCCACAACCAAGTGGTTTTTCTTTTAACCATTTAGTTATCTAATAAAATGAAACTAGCTAGTTAAAGTATAACAATTGTCGAATCAGCCTATAACACCAGATTGTTGAACCTACACTAGATTATGACCCTTCCCCATATTTAGTATGGCTCTCAATCAAGAGTATAATTAGCTACCAACCCTAGAAGTTAACTAACCCAAAGTAGAAAAACCAATCAAACTAAAAATGAATTAAAGGTTGAAAAACCAATTAGCTTGCCAACTTTGGTTATTAACCAAGTATGGTCGATGCTGCAATATATATTCTCATTCAACAAATTTTGATTTAATACTTTTGTCCTTCCAATTTTGTGCCAACTTGCTAGACTGGAGCCTCAAACCTTGCTAACTTTGGCTGTAATTTTCACATGACAAAAAAGGGTTGGTGATCAGCTTGAATGGATAAAGTGGTGGCTTGCATGGCTTGTTAGTCACATCTAAAATTACTCTTTTTTTAGATAATAAATTTTTTCCAAGTTAAATGTATTTTTTAGTCCTCTAACATGGAAAAATTAATTGGTGTAACTTCATTATCAGAAATGAATGCTCTTACATCAACTATAGAATTGAATAACAAGGCATAGGTATTTTATCTCCACAACAATATTACTAACATTTTATGCATGGATAAGCATTTTTCAAACAAACCATAAACAATAATATTATAAACATAGATAAGCATGTGTAAGTATAAATATTAAGAATGGACAAAGTTAAAATATTAAACCTGCTTATAGTTTGTTTTTATAATCATTAAAGGATCTACATGAGAATAAATAATAAAAAAATAGTAATATATCACTTTCAATTTGATAATTCTATCAAAATAAAAAAATATTAGATAACTCATATCGGATAATAATTCATTTTTTAAGTTATTAATTCTATTAACTAATATATGCTCACTTTTTAATATTATATTATAATTTTATTTGTTAATTTAATCAAATAATATTCATTAATTCTATTAAATAACTATTATTTTAATATTCATTAATTAATATTAATATTAAATCCATTTATTACTTCATTATCTAATATTTTTTTAACTTATTAATTCTCTACCATTTTATTATCTTAGTATTCATGCTGATAGATTCATATTAATAGTCATATTTGAAATACATTACATCCATAAATTCTATTAACTAACTAATTATATTCATATTAAATAGCATGCTTATTATTAATTCTAATCTTTCACTACTATATACTTATAAACTTTCCTCCTTTAATAATTTGTATTGATTCCACTATTTTCCTACTAATTTATTATTTTTAAATCTAGTTATAATTTATATTTATATTAATAGTCATATTTGAAGTATATTACATCCAACTAATTCTATTTATATTAAACAACATGCTTTATATTAATTCTAGTATTTCAATACTATGAGTTTATTAATTTTACTCCTTTAATATTTATTTGTTCTACCATTTCCTTATTATTTTTAAAGCTAAGTATAAGTTATATTTATATTGATTCTAGTATTTTACTATTAACTAATTATTCATAATCCTTTAATAAAATATATTATATTAACTTTAATATTTTATATTAATTCACACTTCTTATTTTAATTCTACAAACATTTCATCAACTAAAAATATAATATTCTCATATTAACTTTAATATATTATATTAATCCATATTAGTATATTTACTAAGTATGATTATTTAGGTAAATTTCAAAAGTAAATTTTTTTAACATTTATATTAGATCTATTATCTTATTACTAACATACTTAAAATCATATCACCATTTTAATTTATAATAACTACCAATATAAGTCTACCATTATTTTTAAAGAAATATTCAAACTTAAAACATAAACATATTTTACTAGTATAAGTCTAAGTTTATCACTCCTTCCAAATATTTTAATATTTAAGCTTAAAACTTAAAAGACATATATATTTACTCGTTAATATTTTTATAACACACCAAATTTTATTGCTGAAATTTTTTTGTTTTAATTAGAAACATAATACAAAAATAGTTGCATGTTATCGCTATAATTGACAAAAATTTAATTTATTATACCATCCTTACATCAATAATAAGGAAAAATAATTAGAACATAAAACATGATAAATAGAAAATGAGATAAACTTCATAAACTTAAATACAATTTTGGAGATTAATTCTGTGTACAATATTCAAAAATACATAAAAGGGATATCATGGGACTAAGAGTCCTAAAAGATATTTGGGCCAAAACGATAACCAAATAACATGACTCTATGCCTAACCTAATACATAATATCACTCCTTCACACATAAGGCATTATATGAAGCAAAACCACCCAAATGGTTCTCACCAACCTACACAAATCTTGGTCGTCTACTTGTGGAAATAAGCAGTATCCATTAAAATGATGATCAGTACACTACGTACTGAGTAATCTAACAATACAGTTGAAAAATTATACAAATACATAAATCTTATAGATGAATGAGTGAGCACAATAATATGATATAAGGTAATACTACTTTATAACTCTAATAGTAGGTGTATCCTCAATCAAATTCTTATTTACATTGAGTTCAAGACCCCATTATTATCAACAAGTGGAACGGTATCAGCAATATACAACCCTAGTATAAAACACTCCTAGCCACTATTCTCAACCGGTGGAATTGTATCAATAATATATAACCCTTGGGAAAAATGCCCTTGACCACTATTCTCAACCAGCAAAATGATATCAACAATATACAACCCTAGGGCATTATGCTCTTGGCCACTATTCTCAATTAGTAGAACAATATCAATAATATAAAACCTCAAGGCATAAAGCTCTTGGAAACTATTTTAACACCCCCAAAATTCATTTAAAAGGAAAATATGCGAAAGCTAAATTACAAAAAAGAAGAATGTTACCGCCACACCTAATACAAGATAAATGTCTATCATTTATCTCATGCTAGATGTAAGGCTAGAACCTATCCAACTAAATTCAAAAATCATCAATACAGAGAGGATAAATTACTACAAGGATATATCTAATGGTAGATGGGGAAATAAAACATTTCCATTGAACAAAATCATCATTAATCAAAATAGTAGAAAACCTGGGAAATAACCCTAAATTTTAAAAACTTAGCAAAGTAATGAGAAATTGAAATTCAATTACAACACCATTAAAATTTCAATACAACAGTTAAAAATTCCAAAATAGGAATAGATAGTAAAGATAAATTCAGGATGGATAAAACTCTGTATTTCCTACACTTTTAAGCCCAAGTTTTTAATCTATCAATAACAATAGATTTCAAGCTTGTACAAGAGGTATGCTCCCCACCATCAGTGGATTTTTGTATGACCCATTCAACCAAGGTAGTATCAGTACGGGTCCAATACTGAGTAAATAACAACTTCCTAACTCATGGGACGAAACATGAAACACATAATTCATGGTAATATTTAGCTTACAATACTCATGATCAACTATACATGTGATACAAAAACCATTTTACTCATATAACTTCTCATACGATTTCACAAAGTATGCAATAGGTTATTAATTGCCTATTTAATAAGTATTAAGGAAATTCATACATAAAATGACAAGAGCATGACACATATGTGATAGTTAAAGTAAGACATGTTCATATAGAATATCTTATTCATAATTATTAATGGCACACGTGGGTACATATGGTAGTAGAAGAGGACATATGAGATATGCAATAACATATGATAAAATATATGGTCATGGATTCATGCTTATAAATACATAACTAGACATGGCAACACATAGGGTACAAGCATATAACAAATTATGAATGCATTATAAGGAATACAACTACCCTATAAAACAACATTCTGCACATAAGGCTCACATGTGATATAAATAATAGATCGTGTGATTACAAGGTACAAACAAGTGTCATATGGTAGCACTATTATACGGAAGACAACCAAGAGACATGCATAGGATAATAAAATATAAAGTCCATGAATGTACGAGAATAATCAATTGTTGTATTCCATTGTTGTGATCATATTCATTTGATTATTTTAACTTGAGGATGGACACTTAAAGAAATTATAACAATTAATCTAGTACTCGAATGGTACTAACCCTAGCTAGCCTACCCGAAAACGTAACCAGAACACCAAATAATAGGACACCTAATCACTTAAGTATGTATACCCCCTGTAGGACTGAAATATATCGATACATAAACAGAGTAGAAAAAGGTCACTCTAGACCTCATAAGGTACCAAGAATCACATAAGAGAAAACACCCAAATGGTACCAAGTGAATATCAAACCTAACTTGAATAGCTACTCTGAGTGGTACAAGTCCTGACTCAAGATATTTCACTTTAAGTGATTAATGTTTTATTTAACAATTTAACCAAGCATTAATTAAGCCCACATAACACCACTTAAATCACTTCCATCACACAATAAAATTCCATTATTATATCTATTCGAAGTAGCATTAAAGTAGATAAATTTTGAGTGACATTAAAGCCGATTCAATCTAAGTGGCATTAAAGCCAAATAATTTCATGTGGCATTAAAGCTATCCCAATCTAGTAGCATTAAATCAAAATAATTCAAGTGGCATTAGAGACGAATAATTAAAGAGGCATTAGAGCCGAATAACTCCATAGAATAAAAATCTAGCATAAGTCATCGTACAATTTCAATCCATAACTTGACCAATGATACAATTTTTCAAACCAATTATAACTGAGACATATTAGAACATACTCTAAAATTACCAAATATTTCATAATTAGCTGAATATGTTAACCACATAATCATGCTCAACCCTTCACATACTCAAACACATACAATACTCGAGAGGCATGATAACATGTGTTTGCATTGAAGTTATAAGCTTATAAATACAAAGAATTACCACACAAAAATATAGTATACTCTTCACGTACTTAAATAACATAAAGCATACTCATCACCTTCCACTTCAAGAAGACATACATCCCATGACTCCACTATAAGCAAATATAAGTAATGACTTACATAAATCGGAAGCTAGCTAAGTAAATTGAGAAATAGAAAAAGAGAGATCGATAGCTTGACAATCCACGAGAATGTTTTCCTAGATCGCCAATAGAAATTGTAGGGCTAGGTTAGAAACTACATTATCAATCAATTTTTCGAGTAATATAATTTAATTAATAAAGAAAGATGCATACTATCTTTCATAGAAAATGCATCCAAAACCTAGGACTCAAGAGCCTAGTTCCATTAATATTTAAAATTATGTATCAACCAAATTGATTTCAATACATATCACTTAGGGAATTTCATATTAATTTGGAAAACCAAATAAATAATAAAAGAGGATAAGTTAATTTTATTGAAATAACTTACTAGTCTATTTTTACAACCAAAAAGATAAACCAACCAATTTCAAAGAACTAATCCACATTGATAAGATAAAATACAATTCAAATGGGTTTAAATTATAGTTGGTAACTAATTAAGTAAAGTTAGCGTAACAAGATCAATTTTATAAAACCATCTCCAAAAATTAGGGCTTCTAAGCCTGAACTACAAACCAACCAATTAACTTCGATTACCTCAAGTTGATAGCTTAAAAATATAAGAAAACTAATCTAAGATAAATCTAGAAAACCAATTTCAGTAAAACAATCTTACGAGTAGCCAATTTGAGATAATTATTTTTCAAAAGTTAGGGTTTTAAAGCTCAAGATACAACTTCGAACAACCCAAACCAATTAATCCAAATTTAAGGTATTAGAATTCAATTAAGGTTAATTTAACTATTTCTATAAACTCAATTTTAGAAGAAAAAAAAACTATACAAATGATCAATTTCATAATTTTATTTAAAAGCTAGGGTTTTAGGCCCAAAAATATAATTCGATTAAATTATATTAATTTATTTAAATTGAATGTTTAGAAATGCAATTAGACTTATTTTATAGCATATTATATAACCAATTGATCAAAAATAATAAAAGAAATACCCAATTTAATACAATTAGGATTTTTGGGTCTGAAATGCTAATCCGATCAATTCTTGTTAAAATATTTAAATTGATGTTATGAGATTGCAATTAAATGTATTCTATTGTAAACAATATAATCAATTGAATAAAATAATTCAATTACACAATTCATTTTAGATCCACAAGAATTTTGATCTAAAAATCCAATTTCAATTGATTTCACACAATTTTTCAAAATTGACACTTCCAATATAAAATTAAATGCATTTCAAAGTGTATTATAATATTACTTGAATAAAACAACTTAATTATGTAATTTAATTTTGATACACAAGGATTTTGACTTTGAAATCCAATTTCAATTAATTCAGCACAAATTAATCAAATTGATAGTTTCAATATGAAATTAGATGCATTTTACAACATATTGTATAATCAATTTATCAAAAATAGCTTAATCAGACGTATGCGCAAAATTTGAAAATAACTAGGTCAAATTTCTAATTTTCACAGATCAATCACATACATTACAATTAACGACTCTAAATCAATCATGTGACATATATATACATAATTAAATAACTAATTTAGCTTATCATAAGCTAATTCATGTAAAATTACTCAAAACAAAAGTTAGAATTTGGGTAATTTATACCGAATGAATTGTTGTGGAATTAGAGGGGATAAGGATTGTTGGAGCTTGGCCAAAGGTTAAGAACTGCTCGCCAGTGGTTAAGCGACACTAGAGGTGGCCGGACAATAGTACTGTGACCCATTGTCGCTACCTCTCATTGCTGGAGCTGCTAACACTGGTGTGCTAGAGCTTGGTGGCATGCGAGGATGATAGGTGGTGAAGTGGTGTGGTGGTGGATGAAGGAGAAAAGAGGAGAAAGGAAGAGGCAGGTCGGGGTTGGGGCTAGGGCTACACGTAGGAAAGAAGCGAAAGGAAAGATAGAGAAGAGAAAAGAATAAGGAATAGAGAAGAAGAAAAGTCCAGGGGGGACCGAACAGGGTTTCCAAATTTTTTTACAAATACACATATACATAAGAAGGTATAAAATACCTTAAAAATATTTACAAATAAATTTTATTTAAAATTATTTAACAAAGATCCTTTCATAAAGATTTAAAGGTATAAAATTAGTATAAAAGTTATTTAAAAATTTTCAAAAACTTTTGGAAGAAAATATTGACGAACGCAAAGATTTATACTATTTATGAAAATACATAATGCAACATCGAAAAATATGTAAAACTATATAGAAATATTTAAAAAATATTCTAAGAAACTGAGATTAATTTAAACGACTTCCAAAAAAGGTACTCTGTAAACTAAAAAGGAAAAACAGAAGAAAATCAAGTTTAGAAGGAAAATCATAAATAAGTTATGAATGTCTTTTTAACTTAAAAATTTCCGAAGATCTTAATGACATAAAAAAATAGATAAATTCAAAGAAGAATATTTTCTACTGATAAAAATCACTAAAATAATTTTATTATTTTAAATTGAATTTTATAATTTAAATAATTTATTTCATTAACAAAATATAACATTAAAATAAAATTGTAATCACACAATGAAGTCATAATCGGAAAAAAATCTAAAATATTTAAAATCAAAATACAGGAAATAATGAAAATATATATTTTTAAATAAAAATAAAAATCATATGAATATAATAAAATTATAACTATGAACGAACTTGTCTAGAATGATCAGTAATGAGAACAATTAATTAAATTCTAATATGAGTTCAAAATCATCAATAAAACCATAAAATAAATCAAAATTAAAATAATTAAATACTTTTTATTAAATTACGCTAATAAAATCATTAAACTTGAGAAAATTAAATTTAAAAAATAAGGGATATTAGAACTATTCTCGTCCACCGTAACGGACAAGTATAACCGGTTCTAATTCATATGGTTTTTTACTTTAAGTGATTAATATTTTATCGATAATTACGATCATTCTAATGATCTATTACAATTTAAGCTCACAAACCCCACTATTCTCAATCGGTGGAACAATATTAATAATATATAACCACATGGCATAAATCTCCTATCCACTATTCTAGTCCGGTGGAACGGATAGGTATAACCAGTTCTGACTCATATGATCTTCCACTATAAATGATTAATATCTTATTTATAGTTATTTTTTTCAATGTCATCATGTAGACACACGTATAGATATGCAAGATATATAATTCATCTTATCATGATTATCCAAAACACGTAAAATACAACAACATAAAGGTCGAAATATTTCCCAATGAAAAAGGACACAATTTCTCTAAGAAACTCTAATTTCACAATACATGCATAACCCTTTCCATATTTCTAATTTATCCACCAATTTTATTATAGCTTACTCAAATATTATCATTATTATTAATATCAATATATCCAAAAATCAAGGTATAACTTTTGTGTCTTATACATACGATAACAACCATATATCTAAAGTTGTTATTCACAACATTTATGAAACCCTAATTTTACAAGTTAGGTATAAATTTACCCATATGAAACATGTAAGCACCAAATTTAATATACATTCCTAAAATTTCAATATTAACAACATATCAAAAAACCACTATCTAATCCTAACTTTTTATGCATGTGATAATAACGTCTTTTCTAAGTTTACGATTCCTAATTTAATCATTTTTCTCATTTTATTTAGACTTAGGGCATTCATAATTACTCCAAACATTCCATATGATATTATTAGCATATTTTAAACCACTAAACACATTAAAATACTAAAATTTCCATGTTAAATACATATTGACCAAAATACCCTAATAGATAACCAAACACCCTTATTTTACAACAAAAAAAAACTCTGTATGTATGATATCAACATTTTTAATCCTCAATTTATTACATCACCATACATCTTAAGTATACTCATTTCCCACCTCCCATACTTAATCAAACTCACATCGCCGTAATGTATATCATGCTAATTCACTTAGGGCATACAACATAAGAATTATTGCAACAATATTATATACATGCATGCTTCCTCATTCTTACCTACTTGCCACCATATAGTTCATATTATTATATCATAACATTAAAAAAATGAATTTAGCAACATAATAATAAAAATATGATAATACACACAATCATATATAACATTTAGCACGAATAATTAACTACGACTTATATCCTTACCAAAAAGAACACCGGTCTCTAAACATGTATATCTTATCCTACATTCTCTGAGAACTCTAGAAAATCACTTAAGAAAAAATGGTGAAACACAATTAGGACTTAGGGGTAAAAAAAGGAAATGTTAAAGTAACAAAGAGTGAAATAATGAAGTAAAATTTGAACCGCAAAGAACGAAGGTGTATCGGTGAAACTTTATGCAACAAAGGGCGGGAAAACGGCAACAAGTGTTGAATCTAAGAAGGCGGTTGGGAAATTAAATGAGCCTGCGTCTGTGGGGTACATATATACATAAACACATACATATACATGCATACATACATACATATAGGGTGAATGTCCCATACAAACCCTTCTTAAGATATATATATAGGAACCAATCTTAACTATTAGATTAGTATTTGATCAATAGTCAAGATTTAGTAAATACCTAACCTAAATTTATTTTAATCTCAGCCCTTAAATCTTCTAGATCTAACGGTAATTAAGGGTTCCTATATTTGTATTTTAAATAGTGGTTTGTACCAAAGCCTAAATTTATATATATATATATATATAAAGTTAGTTACTACTTTATAGTAATCTAAGAACAATTCTATTCTTATATATGTATGAAACACTATTTACTTAACAACTCAAAAAAAATTATATTATGAAAATACTATTTTTAATAACAGACTCGTCTATATTCTCAACATTCTATTATCCATACAATTATACATCATCCACAACATATATCATCATCCATATAATTATTAATAGAAATCATACACATAAAATAATAAAATAATCGATTTCCAAATATCCATATTAATATAATTTCATCTACCCAACTAAAATTATATATATAACTAACAAAACTAACTAAATGAACACACAAATATAAAATCAATAAAAATACTACCATAGGTCCAATTTAGTGCAACAAGGGAGGTAGCAGATGTACTCTGATAGTAGGTAAAGGTGGTAATCACAACAAATGAAAGATGTTTCACAAATAGATTAAAAAACAAACTTTTATATAATATGAAGATGAAACAATTATGGCCCAATATACACCGATTTTGTCCCCCATTTACATCCTACTAAAACCTAATTGTATTAGAGTGTGGGAGATATTAGAGTTCTCTTAGCAAGACTTTTATCTATTTATATTATGATAAAAACAATTCTAATATTTTTCTTTTTTAAATATTATGGGAATTTGTGTTTTATTCTCTCCCCCCGTCCCTCCCTATTCCTTCAAGTTGAACCTAGGGGAAGAATTTGGGCTTGCAAAACAGGGACTTAGTGTGGATTTGTTGGAATGGCATAGAGAGTTTGGGTCGAATATTAAACCTGAACTCGGATGCATCCCACTTGAAGACTATGAACTCCATGACCCATGATCACCAAACAGATAGCTACTAAAGTTGCATAAAACACTCGACCATGAAGGAGGAGGAGATGGAGAAGGAGGAACAACAATGAATTCGAATTACGTGAAGTGTGCAAAATCAACCTCGACCAAGGCCGTCGTCGCAACTTCTTTCCAAGCCGCAAGAATATTCTCTCCTCCTCCCTCACTCGATTCCTCAAGAAGATCAAAATTCCTTTCTACTTAAAAAGGGCAACCATTATCCCTGAACCGGCCTCTTGGAGTCGATTGTGGTGTGCCTTATGTTATACTTGCATCGATGAGCTAGTTAGTTCTTTTGCCAGGTAATTTTCGACAGCTGAACGTTTCGAATTGTGTTAGATATATGTTGTGGTTGGAAAATTTTTCGTCTTTAAATTTGAGCTCAGTTGGACTTTTTCTTTTAATTTTGAATGGAATGTGTTGTCTTTGTTCTATTTTTAGTGCTAATTCGATGGGGCATCTGGCGTGCGAGAGGCGCTTGAAGAATTTAAAGCATTTCATTTGAAGCAATGGTGGTGGAATGGATAGAGTAGATTCTTTTTAGAATTTCGGAAGCGGACTTAGTTAAGGCAGTTTCATATAACGATGACTTACATTGATTCTTTCTATATATCATTTTTTGAAAATATAGTTTTTTTTTTTTGGGTTGTATGCTGATAATATCTGGTGGATTGATATGAAAATATCACTTATGTCATTTGTTCCATCTGGTAATATGCATTTGATGGTATTGATGTTTGCAAGAGACACCTAATTGTAGATGAAAATCAGTAGAGCGACTTCTGTCAGGTCTCCTCTTTCATTGCACCATTTCTGGACTATGAACAGTTCAATTCGAGAAAGATTAATCTTTGATCGTTCTCTTTTCTATTTCCTACATTTTTTGTGGTTTTGATGAAATCTCCTTTGGTCATGTAACTTATTTTCATCGATTCTTCTCTGTGATATTAGCTATCAGCGATACATCATCTTCACGCATCTATCCATGGGCACTTCATTTTGGCATAATAGTGATACTTACGAAGTTAGTTTTTGTCTTTTAGAGCCGAAGAAAAGGTGTGGAGCTCTTAAATGTAAAGCTGGAAATTCTAATGGAGGAACTCGTAGACCATATTCAATGTTGATACGCCTTTGCAGTGTAATAATACAAATGAGAGTTATCAAGTATCAGCCAGATATGTTCCAGGATGTCAATCGTGGTTACTCTGCACATGTTCCACTTCATATTTGTCTCTGTTTACGCAATCTGACTCAATTGCATGGAATTCAAAAGATATAACAGGTGAAATGCTTTGCTTCTTTTGCTGTTATTTTATTCAGACCTTGTAGCTTATAGATCATGGACTAAATTATTTGGAATTGCTTGAATATCTTCATGAATAAATTTTCTAATCTCAATTGATTCACCTTGTTAGGGCAGCCAGCTTTCTCATCTTCCTGACCGTGGAAGCTGCTCCACTAATAGCTGGCAGTCAGATCCACAGGTAAGTTTAATGCTGGTCTACTGGTTTCTTTGTTTGCGTTTGATGATTTCTTTCTGTCAACATACGACTTTTAATTGACTTTAGGATATGCTCTATTTTCTTGCATCTTAGAGCATTTTCCAAAGCCAATTAAAGGACAGAAAATATGGCTACTTTTTAGCAAAGAAACTGAGTTACATCAGTCAAATTTGGTTACTAGATGGAATGAAGTTTAAAAAATCTTGTCTATATTGTGTCTTTGAGGAAAATTCTGATTAATGTAGATCTTAGCTAGCTATATGGTATTTGATGGATCACAATGGCATTGATGGGTCCATGTCATGAATCCACCCAAAGGGATAGGGTTCAATTTTTGGGCATTCATGTCCGTTGCTCCATTCTCTGTCCCATTCTGTTTCCCTTTCCATCTCACATGTTGTATGCTTTTTATGAAAGGCATTCTACAGTGGATGGCGAATCAGACAACTCAATTCTGTGGCCACCTCATTAAAGCTAACTGTTGGACAAAAATGTGATGAATTATTCTAGTTAATGCTTGAAAAGATATAGTTAGTTAACTTTGTACTCCTTGGTTATTGAGCAGCGGGATTCTGCAATAGAAGACATTGTGGACTCCATTCACAGTTAATATGGTTTTTGCTTGAAGCCCAAAATTTGTCTCTTATTTCTGTATGAGACAGATTCCTTACTTAGCATCCACATGTTGAAGTAACAATTTCAGTTCTGCAATAGAGTTTATTTTTTAATGAAGAGGATAGCAATGATTATTCATTTAGCTGTTGAACCTGTATATTTGGGCCTAAGGTTTGGCTGATATAGATTTTACCTTCTACTTTCTAGTTGGGGATGTTACATAAGTTGTGGTTCTTCATTTGGTAGAATTGACATTGGTCTTCTTAGGGTTGCTCCTATAACACTATATCATTTGCTTATTCTCTTGCTCTGCTTAAGTCTTCGAAGTCTATTTTTAGTTTGTTCTTCTTCCTGTCAAATATACGAAGACAGTAGGTTAAAACAATTGGTGCTATTCGTGTAATATATCAGATGGATGGAAGGGCATGGATGGCCAATCAAATTCCAAATCTCTAGTTAACATTCATTTCTCTTGAGAGCCGTTATTTTGTTAGTGTAAATTGTTCTTAGCTGTTGTTATCTGCAACATCACCTGGGAATGCGCAAGGCTGATTTTCTATTCCTTGAATTCTGTCTAGAAATCTGCGCGACTCAAAGCTGGAGTATCTTGATTTTGAGTTTTCTGTATATCACCTTGGCTTTTGGTCCTGTGATCATCACTGATCACCCTCAAGGCTTTCACAAATTGACCTAATTTCATTATGTGGGTGTTGAAGAGGTTAAAAATAATGTTCATACTGGTGCACCACCTCCCTGGCTCAAAGCAGCTGATTTAGATAAGTTGACGAATTGTCATCAGAAGGAGCTGGGATGAATACATATCTTCCTCTGATCAAGAAATCTTTGAAGACCGGTAAGTTGATCCCCAAGAGGTTTGGAGCTGTACGGACAGAGAGGAGGAAGATTGAGCTGGAGAGGGAGAAAAGAGGAGAGATAATGGCTAATAACTGACGTGCTAGATGGCTTCCTGACTTTGGTGGGGCTTGGAAGTCAGGTTGCAGGAAAGAATCTAGGAGAGAACTTGAGAAGGAAAAGCAGAAATTATTTCGTACTTAAAGTCAATCCGAGGATTTGACAAAGATACAACCTTACATTAGCAGTAAACTCTATCTATTTAAAAGCAGGATACTAATTGTTGTGTTGTGAGTTGATTTCTGACCTCTTGTTTTATCATTTGAAAGTTGACAAATTCGTGTTATGCGCCATGTTTCTATCAAGGTGTTCCTTTATCTTCTTGTTCTCCTTGTTATCATTTACCTTTTCATATATACTTTGTGTTTGTGTGTGTGTATGTGTGTGTTTTCTTTTCCTTGTTTTGGGGGTACGTTTAGCTTTTATTGGCCTGAGTTGGTGATGAGTAGTTGCTGAGAATCTTGCAAGTAGCCCATATTTCGTGTCCATATATTGGTTTTTAAAACAAATATCAAATTGACTGTATGAAATGCTGATACATTCTGTGCGTTACTTTTTGAGAAAACATGTTTTAGTTTTCATTCCGTTCTTGCCTTTTCCAATTTTAGTAGTGACTATTTTCTACATGCCTGACTGGCAGTCTGGGGAAGTTTTTGGAAGCATTTGAAATTTAATGTCAATGGGTCCTCCTGAGCAAGGTTTTTCTCCTTATGTTTGCCGAGAAGAAATGAAGACTGGTAAAATCATTTTACGAGGCCTAAAGATGGCATTCAGTTATTCGACCTGTATATGCAGCCTTATGCAATGCAGCATAGTTGTAATTCTGAGAGGATTACTACCAGGTTGAGTATTTAGTTATTTCTGTGTGGAACTTTCTTGTAGACTAACTTGAAGTAAATAAAGACAATAAGTAAACTAAAGAAAAAATAAATAAATAAATAAATTTCGTTGCTGATGTACATGGAAGGCAGTGATGGTGTTGAGCCTGCCCCATGGGCTATGCTTAGCCAATTTTTAGCCTATGTCGGAACTTTTACCTGCATGCAGTCAAATGGGATGTAATGAAACTAAATGTGCTGCTGTTTTCTCCATAACTCTATGTTTATTTCATTTCATTTTATTTTTTATTGGATAACTGTTAGGAAGCTTGACTGAGGATCTAGCCGCTACGTATCATTTTGTTACTGTTAGGAACCTCGCCCAAGGATCTAGCTGCAACAGGGTTATGGGAAGATTTAGGAGTAGTTTCCGTGGAATCTAATGCAGGTATTGGGGAAATTGATGAAATATGATCTTGTTGGAGAATTAAGAATAGAGTTTTATTTCATGGAGATAAATTTGTTAGAACTAGAGAGAGATAGAGAGAGAGAGAGCAAAGGGAGGCCGAAGAATTAGCAGTAACTCTTCATCATTACATTAGTAACTGCTTATCCCATGCATAGAGTAAATCAAGGCCACTCTTTTGTACATGTATAACATGTATTTTTTTTTTTAATGTATCATAATACCATGTTGGTGTCTTCAGCTCTTGGATTGGATTGACTCCTTTAAGGTTGTTGGATCATTTCATAGAAATCCCTTTTCTTGGAAATGTTATGTCATAGCTTATGACTCGGTCTAAATTTGTGCAGGCAACCCGGAGCAAATGTTTCCATGAGTATTCTGAGCCTACGCTTTCATGAATTTCTGTTGGTTTGCTGACTTGTGTTGGATCAATGTTTACCATTTCTTTATTAATCTTTTATGAGCAGAAACTTTTAGGCTTGTGCTGATCACTACCTACGATCCTGAAGTTCCAGAATTTACCTTTAGAAGAAAACAAGTTCTCCTGGCATAGGAACTCCCAAGAAAACCATCTCTCAATCATTCGGTTTACATCATGTACCACTACATCTGTTACATTTCCTCCACGTGCTAAGAAACCTGCAGTGTAGATAGCACCCATCCTTCCTGGTGCATCTGGTCCGTCACTGATTGGGTCATCAACCACTATCACATCCCACTTAATCTTGTAGACTTCTCTTGGTAGTGTCGTCAATGCTAGCTTGCAACTTGAAGCTTCCAGAGGCCCTGAATCTGGTGCACAAACGCGTTCTGTTCTGGCATGCTTGAGCAATTCATAGGCTTTCTTGGCCGGTGTTTTGTACTCGACCTTATAAATCATAGTGCTGTTTGATCTCACGTCTTTCGACTTCTGTGCTCCGTCATCCAAAATGATTGTGGTTCCAGCTGCGTTGAGTTTTGAGAGGGGAAGATACTGTCTTTCAGGCCCAAAAATAAGAAGGTTGCAAGGTGATCTTCGGGAGATGAGTTTTGACAAAAACTGGAATTCTTTGATTGTAACGATTGATGCATCGTTATGTGGGAAAATGTTTTCGCAAGTAGAAGACAAGGAGTTGCAGCTTTTCATGTCAGGTCGGACATCGTAATCCGGTGAGGAAGAATATGTAGTGATGGCAAGTCTTAGCAGCCGAAAGATGGACATGCAAGTGAGGACAGCAACAAGCGTATGGATCATTTTCTTTTTAGGGAAGTTGACGTCTATGCTCTTCAGAGGACAACATATATGGCACGCAAACCTTTTGATTTTTGATTTTGTCAAGAATGCAGGAAGGTATTTTTGAGTGGGAGGAGTAGGAGAAGCATGGGGTGCATTTACCTCGAGTGCCATTTGTGCTCCTCTTGACCACCTTGTTGTGGTGTAAAACAATCTACTAGTAGTAGTTTATCAGCAGAAAAATTGGCTTGACTTGCAATTACTCATGGCCTCAGGATGTTGTTATATAAGGGTTTGTGTTTGCCATTGCCAATTTTCTTTTTGCTTCAGTTCGAAGGCTAGTTTCTTTTATATTTTTGGTGCGTACTTCCCACCTAATTGGCTGAGGTGTGGACTAGTCGGTTGCGTTTGTATGCTATGCAGATGCTAAAGGTGAGAGAGGTGGAGGTTGGTGTTTCAATTATATTACTTGGGTTCTGTCATTCGTTTGGTAAATCTCAATGAGCGGTTCTCTTAAATATGTTAGCGAAAAAGGTGCACTTAGTTGTCCAGCTGCCATCATTAGAAATACCGACAAAAATGGGCAGCCTGCTCTGATAAGCTCAAATTTTCGGCCAAGGGTTTGTTGGCTGTATGCTGCAGCGTATATCCGATGTGCAAAGTAAAGGAAAAATGAGGATATAATTAATAATATATTTTTTACAATTTTAAAGTAATTGTTTTAAACGAATCTTTTCTTTGGTGTATAGTATTATTCTATCTCTTCTTCTATCTTATTAGATAGGGGAGTTCAACTTGTTAAATAATTTTACCTTTACACCAAATTTTTCTCCGTCATTAATCCATGTTTAATTGATATAAATGTTATAATTACAGTTATAATTTTTTGACCCTATATTATTATTCATATGACTATTACAATTATAATCATTATATATAACTATATTAATTATTTAGGTAGTAGTAATCATTGTTATTAGTGATCAAAGTTTGTGATTATTATCATATAGCTTGATTTTTTTTAACTAATAAATATCTACTTAATTGATAAATTATGTCCTTATAAGGAAATCATATAATCGAGTTATATCTATTTTGTCCAGTTTGATGACTATCCGTTCATATAACGTTTTGTTCAGCTTGATGACCCTCCGTTCATAGAATGATGATTATTATATAATAGTTTGGTGACTATTCCATTATAAAGTGGTAATTATTATTATAAAAAAAATTTATACAAACACACATACATATTATTGTAGTTGTAATTATAAATATGATTATATTTTGAGATAATAATTATATTTAACATAATCAATCAAATAGTAATTATCCTCTCCAATGAAATAATTATATATTACATGTATTATTGGTGATTATCCTATCCAGATTGGTAGTTATCTTATGTAGAGTAGTGATTATGTGCTCCATTTTTTATTTCCTAAACTTTGCATTATAAATAATTAGTTTTTATCTACCTAAACTTCATACCACATTATATATGATTATTTTGTTCAGAGAAATGATTATGTAGTGTGTGCAATGATGGTGATTATGTTGTCTGCGTTGGTAATTATCTTACCTACTTTTATGATTATCCTGCATAAAGTAGGGATTATGTATTTCGTGCTTTCATCTCTTAAGTTGTGTGATACAAATGATTTTTTCATTTACCATAACTTCATGCTACAATTTTCTTTATTTTTAAACTTGAAGTTTTTTTCTTGTAAATATAGTTATTTAATGTACTCTGGTACATCATACAATGTACTCCCGAATGCATCTTATAATTTGTTTCTTTCGGTGCAAACTGCTTATTGAGTAAGATTGGAAATTTGGGATCCAACATGTTGTCCATAATGTTGATTCTGTGCACTAATTTGGCATAGGACATGGGAGGGGGGGAAATACCCTCATATTTTACATGTTATACAAAGTATATTCAATTTTTTTTTTTTGTGAATACATATTCATTTTAGGTTCTTATTCAAACTAAAATAAGTGTTTCTTTAAAAATATTTTTGTTATTTAAAAATATATCGTGCAAGAGATCTGAAATTTGAGGGTGTAATTTTTTCTCTTATTACTCCTGTGCCAAATGAGTACTAATTCATAAATTTGTATTGCTATAAATATCAAGAGTTGACATGTGCAGCATTCCACAATTTCCTAAAAGTGTAAGATTATTGTCGAGTGCAACAAAGATATGTGTAGATATTAAGCCAGAATGCAAGAACGTAGATAATAAGATACTTATCTAAGGATACACACAAACATACGTATAGATAATTCATGTATGATAACTAGATAGGGATACTTAATATATGTTTGAGTGAATATTTTGGCTCAATTACTATTTTGTAATGACAATTTTATAAATTTTATATTATTTTTAGTAAATTTATTTTATTCTCCCAAATATATACTTAAATTTTGCACAATTAGTCAAAAGTTTTTACTTTAGCTAAGTGTATCGAATAAAACTAGCCGCTGAACTAACATTTGGGGTTTAAAACTGACATGAAACATTTAGAGTTAAATTACGTGAAGTCACACAACTTCCGTTTTCCGTTTTTATATTCCTCTTTCTTTAGCATATTAAATGCGAATTTACATTTTTATAGAAACACAGGTAGTCAGCAAATATAGAATTATTTTTCCCCTTCTTTCTTGGCCAAACAAAAAAATACCTGTCAGCCAAGGTGTCGAACTAAATGTTGGCTCATAGACCTGCCAAAATATACATAACATCTGGAGAACAACATAACTCTAGAGGATGTCTCTTGCAACTTTTGGGATGAATGCATCTTGCACGCATGGTTCGAAAGGAGTCTTCGGAATTGTTTGCGTTAAAATATATGACTTTACCTCCAAGTAGACTTGTAATATGTCAGGGTAAGACCTCAATATTAATACGCAATCTTGCCACCGCTAGGCACGATCACATCCAGCAGATACGGTCCTGATGTGGACCGTTAAAACTATTGTTTTCCTGCTGGAACGGGGTAGGGGTAGGGAGGGAGGGAGAGAGAGAGAAAAAAAAATGCCTCCAACATAAGCAAGGACATGCAGTGACACCGCGTCATATAAACCTTTAACCATCAATGAACACCGAATGAGAAACCAAGGTTAATTTTCAATCGTGGCCCTAGATGTTGCCTCCTTGCTATTTGTCTTTCTTCTGTTCGTGGCTTTGTGTGCGCTCATCGCCAATCCTAACATATAATTGCATCGAATTCCTCACTCTAACCACGATGACAACCAAGATTTAAAACGAGCGAGAATCCAACAGAATAAATACAGAAAGCGAAAACCACAATAATGATACCATAAAAAGCTACAAGCCCTCAGATTCACAAGCAACGGGAAAAAGCAGTTCCAACACCATTTATTAGATACTACTGCACCGAAAGTATATTCAACATGTCTAAAACCACAAGCCTCCCCAAACACTATTCAAGGCATAAAACTCAGTATTTGGTTCTACCATCACCTTCCGTGATCACATCATTGAACCCGCCACCACTAGGGATCATAGGCAACACATGCTCTTGATGCGGCACGATCACATCCAGCAGATACGGTCCAGGAGTCTCGAGCATTTTCTGAACCGCAGCTCTTAGGTCAGCCTTCTTTGTCACACGAGCAGCAGGTATACCACAGGCTTCAGCAAACTTCAACATGTTAGGGAAAATATCTGTCGACTTAGCTGGATTCCCCAAGTACGTATGGGCTCGATTAGCCTTGTAGAATCTATCTTCCCATTGAACAACCATTCCTAGATGCTGGTTATTCAAGAGCATGATTTTGACGGGAAGGTTCTCAACCTTAATGGTGGCCAACTCTTGTACATTCATCATGAAACTGCCATCACCATCAATGTCCACAATGATCGCATCTGGTCTAGCAACTGCAGCTCCCATTGCAGCTGGTAAACCAAAGCCCATGGCACCTAACCCACCGGATGTCAGCCAATGCCTCGGGTTTTTGTACTTGTAAAACTGCGCTGCCCACATTTGGTGTTGCCCAACTCCTGTACTGATTATGGCGTTTCCATCAGTCAACTCATCAAGCACTTGAATTGCATATTGAGGTGGGATTGCATCCTTGAAGGTCTTAAAACTCAAAGGGAATTTTTTCTTCTGTTCGTTCAACTCTCCTCTCCATTTTGAAAAATCCAACTTCAAAGTTGCCCTTTTCTCTTCTAAGATTTTGTTAATCCCCTGCAAGGCGTGTTGGACATCAGCACAAACTGAAACGTGGGGCTGTTTGTTCTTCCCAATCTCAGCAGGATCGATATCGATATGAACAATCTTTGCCCTGCTAGCAAAGGTTTCAAGCTTTCCAGTAACACGATCATCGAACCTCACCCCAAAAGCAAGCAACAAATCGGCTTTATCAATGGCATAATTCGCATACACAGTCCCGTGCATTCCAAGCATCGAAAGAGACATTTCAGAGTCCATCGGGAAAGACCCTAATCCCATTAAAGTACTGGCCACGGGAATCTTAGTCAAGTCGACAAATTTCTTTAAGTCCTCGCTAGAATTCAAACACCCACCACCAACATACAAAACTGGTTTTTTGGATTCAGAAATCAGTCTCACGATCTGATCCAATTGACCCTTATTTGGTGGTTTAGGCAATCTAGAAGTATACCCAAGAAGTTTAATAGGTTGATTCCAATTAGGAACCACTAATTGTTGCTGTATATCCTTAGGTACATCAATCAAAACAGGACCAGGTCGACCCGAATTAGCTAAAAAGAAAGCCTCTTTGACAATTCTAGGTATATCTTCAACATCAAGAACCAGATAATTATGCTTAGTAATCGACCTCGTTACCTCAACAATTGGAGTCTCCTGAAACGCATCAGTGCCGATCATTCTTCTTGGAACCTGACCAGTTATCGCAACGATGGGGACAGAGTCAAGGAGCGCATCAGCAAGCCCAGATACCAAATTGGTGGCACCGGGACCGGAAGTTGCAATACAAACACCAACATTTCCTGTGGCACGAGCGTAACCTTCAGCGGCGAAGACTCCTCCCTGTTCGTGACGAGGAAGAACGTTACGGATGATCTTGGATCGGGTTAATGCTTGATGGATCTCCACGGAAGCCCCACCTGGGTAAGCAAACACATTTGTGACACCCTCACGCTCGAGGGCTTCAACAAGGACGTCGCAGCCTTTCCTGGGTTCGTCAAGGGCGAATCGGGAAATATAGGTGTCATTTTGCTGTGGAGTTGTTGGGATAGGGGTGCTGCTAGCGGCGGTAGCGGCTAAGGGTTTGGGGTTAGATGTGGCGGAGGAAGTAATATGGTGCCGGTGTTTTTGAGGGTTAGTGGAAAATGGGAGGCGAAAATATGAGAGCTTGGCCCGTTTAGGTATGGCGGTGGAGGACGGGAAGGGTGAGAACGCAGGCCTTGCAGAGGCGGCTGCCATTGTTGATGCCAATATTGAGGTGTGTGAGAATCTGAGAATTCTCGCACATATAGATTCGCGATCCGGCTGCTAAATTAAAAATCTTATAAAGACTGATTCTTCGTTTTTAATATCCCATAAATTAATTTAATATTTAAATTGACGTGATCTAAAAAATTAAACAATTAATTTAATATTTTTTAAATAAAATAATAAAAATTAAATAAATTAGATATTTGATCTAAATAAATTATACGCATATATGTAGATATATTCTAAAAATAAGTTATTGTTAGGAATTTTTTATACCTTTTAATTAATATGTTTATTAAATATTTAAATATTATTAGAAATATAAAATTACTAATTATATATGATATATTCAATACTCAAAATTTATCATTATATCATCTTATTTCAAACTAGATCGATTTATTATCATTTGCTAAGAAAATTTTTTATTTGGTATTTTTTATTTTTGATATATTCGAAAGTTTCATATGTTCAGTGGATTATTTGTGATCCAATTTAAAGCGTCGGATATCCGAAACTATTTTTAAATATCCTAATTTTTTTTTATTGAGGATTCAATCATTTAATATCTGAAATACTAGATATATTGTTGTGATCATTTGCGCATTGGACCATTGGTAATAGTTTTTGCTTAATTATGCAACATTTTTTAAGGGCTAAGTTTCTATCACTAATTAAACCCTATTCATCTACTTTTACGTCTCTAACACATAACCACTTAGGCTAAGAAGCATTGGTATTGTCTTACATGTCAGGTCCCATGCTCGCTTGCTCTCCGTCTCTCTAGCTCTCTTCCATACATTTGCTTACATGATATGATGATTAGATAATAGGCGGCTGCTATAATTTTTCAATCTAGGTGGTATTTATGCTAAGGGCATAATGTAGATGACTAAAGTTTAGTTTTTGCTAAAAACAACCTTTTTGAATAATAAGATAAGCAATGGTTATAATAAAATACGATTTCATTAAATATCTCAAGATTTACTAGTACGCTTAGAGGTGGTAGACGAGTCTTTTAGACTTATTTCAATTTGGATCATTTCAAAACATATTGAAATTAGATTTAATATACAATTTGTTTGAGTTAGATTTGGCTCAAGCAAGTTTGGAATAGGATTGGATCATTATTGATCAAGTGGTTTATTAATGTTGATCTGGTTGATAATCTCTTTGAGTGACATATTGCTCAATTTAGCTTTGTTAAAATATGGTCACTAGAGCTTCACAATGAGCCCCAAATTATAAAGCTTCGTAGAGGTCTCTTATTTATAAAAGGAGTCAGGATGAAAAGAGTTTTATATTATGGTGGCGACAATTTTGAGATCAATAAATTAGGATACTCCTCTTAGCCTAGATGAAATAGTGCATTGGAGTTAATCAAGTAAATATTATCATGTAATGCTTATAGGTTAGGATATTTGTGATATTTGGGAGAACCATGTGTTAACCATCAGCGAATCATTGGAATTGATCAAATTAGAGGCCTGCGAATAACTTGAGCAATCTTGGGATAAAATAAAACTAGGCCATCATGCTAGATTTTGCATCCTATAATATTCCTTATGATAGGTATGATTTATATTGGTCAATTAGAGCTTTAACATAAATATTTAATGTGGTTATGTGATGAATTTTTGCATACCTTAGTCCAATCATTCTCAGTTACTTATCTTGACCATTTTTTATAGGTATTTGAAAAAAAAAATGGGATTAGAAGGAGCTAATCACAAGATTTGGAACAAAATAGAACCAAGAATGAGTACTCAAAGTGTGTAAGGTGTAAGGGTGGAAAGATGTACAAACTAAAACATGATGCAATTTGAATTTGGAAAAGTAACTTGTATATAATCTTGTTAGATTTCCAAAGCATTAAAAATCAACTCAATCAAAGGCCAAAAGAAGAAGTTATGGCCAAAATATGCTACATAGTTGAAGTTGTCTCACAACCCGAGAGTCAACACGACCCCGTTATGTCATTTGACATAGACATATTGACCACAACCAACAATATAGATGAAAGAAACCTAACATTGGGTGCCAGTGTTGATTGACATGACTTTGTTGTTTCCCTTGACTACATATATAATGTATTTTTTGACTCATTTTTGGGGGGATTCTTTTAGAAAATGCTAATTACTAATTTGGAGGCTAAAAAGATGGATTTTATGGTTCATCATATCTTCACAAGACAAGGACATTGTTTTACCTATGAGGTCAAAAAGTCTATTATAGTATTCCTTTTTTACACTAAGTGCTAGGGGTAAAACATTTTTAGCTTAAGTAAGATGAGCATTAAACATGAGGGAACTTTGAGATTATATAACATCGAATTCCAAAGTTCTAATATAACAAAGGTTTGGATAAGAACATTACAAATACAATTGAAAGGCAATATAAGGGGAAAGACACAAGAGTTCAAAATAATATTTGAATCAAAATATCAAGATAACACTAGATAACCCTAACTCTCATTCCATAACATAAGCTCATCAAAATAGAATTGCGGTCCAATCCTACAAGTTCATAACTGCTCATTAAATAAGTAGATGACCATAAAATGGCACACGTTAGTATAAACGTATTGATTAAATCAAACTACCTTAAGCATATGAAAGCCACATGAACCATATAGAAGGTTAACATAATGAGATCATATCATAACATACACCAATGAATTACATGTGATAACAAGTATATGAGACATATTGCATGATCATACTTACACCACACTCACATGGAATGGCAACATGGTAGAATATCAAGGAAAAGCCTTCTAAACACTCATTAGGTACAACCTCCACACTTAGATAAGATATGAAAATAATCCATGTAACAACGAGTAGTACACTACGATAACAACCAAGCTACTTATAATTAACTCACTTATATAACACAAGGGTAGCATAAAAAGGCAACTACCAAAAAACCACACCAAAACTAGTTCTATTAACACAAGGGTAGTGCATTAAGGTAGCTACCAAACCACTATATTACCAATTTTAATTATAATTCGGTAGTGCATTGAGGTAACTACCAAAGCACCCATACAAAAATCACTTTAATTTTATTTACTTAAGAGGATAAAAAATTGTTAACATTGCAATATTATGGTACTTAGAGGTACTTGGTATCTGGTGTAATAATGACAGCTAACACTCAACCAAATAAGATAATCACCTCAACATTCAATCCTTAAATGTGCACACACTCTAAGACATAAGAATAACCCTAATAGAGTATATATGGAACATTAACTAGTGCATTAAGGCAAATAGGCATCCACTAAATTGAGGACTTCATGCATTGTTCCTAGGGTAGCTAATCCTAGAGAACAAATCATTCCCAAACTCAAGATTTTTTACTTTAAGTATTAATATTTTATTCAAATGATATAACTAGAACACATAACACTTTAGGTCCACACACACAACACTTAGAACATGAGATACACTTTTAACATCCCCTTTTTTTTCATAGCCTTCCACAATTTATTTTATTCATTTGTGGAAAATTACATTTTTTGTAGATTATATGAATTTGCTCTTTTCAATCATTTTTTAATCATTTGAGCTTCAAAAAACTCTGTTATCCAATAATTTATAAATTTAGGTTACTAAAATTATTTTTCACCTTCCCATCAAATTTCATAATTTTTTGGATTTTTTTGATATCTTTCCTGATAAATCCCTAATTAACTCACTTCTACATATTTTAATTTCATGATGTGGTCCTATGTGAGTCTCATCATTAGGAATTTGTGTGGAATGTCAGGAGGATATAAATTATTTTAATTTCATACTTTGGTAGTTAATATTTCGTGAGAGATTATATGTAAAAATGTAAATCTTTGAGCATGTTGGTTTTTGTGAGTTGTGTGTCTTAATCATTCTAGGGGCATTATGGTAAAATTAGTTCTTTCTTCTCTCCTCTAGAATACATGGCTACATGTAGAGCCCCATGCACCTCCTCTGAATTACCTTACCTTTGCCTCAACCTAATTTCACTCCACTTTCCTCATTCTCATCATGCCCTTCCTATTATTTGGTTCCCCACACTCAACTAAATTTAACCCACTTCCTCTCTATTCTTTCTAATTTTTGAACATTGGGAGGAATAGAAACCTCCCTCTTGATTCATTTTCCACTCTCCTCAATAATATCTTCCATTTTCTCCCTTTTCCTTGAGCTAAATTCTCTAAGTATTACACCTTATTTTATCTTCTTCCCTTTTCTTTTCAACTGGAAAACAGAGGCTTTGCCTCTTGATTTATCTTCCTTTATCATTTTATTTCTCTCATATATTCTCCTAATATTAGCCTTAGATCTTCCTTTTCCTTTATTTTAAACAAGTAAGGGTTAAGGTGTAGAGAAAAGTTGAAGGTCCCAACTTTTTCTCCTCTTTGTAACTAGTTCTTAAGAGAAGTTTGAGATGTGTTTCTTTTTTTCTATTTTGATTTTTTATTGAGTTTTTAAAATAGTTTTTGATTGTTTTTACTGTTGATTCTATTATGAAATCAAGAGTCTTGGTAAAGGCCATCAAAATAGAAGTATATTCATGTGCTAGAAGATTTTGCTTGGGGGTATGGCATCCTTATCTTTAATAGGACTAAGGATTCATATTTTTAATTATGGTTCATGTCTTTGGTGTGTTATATGATGTATATTTATTATTTTATCCATTGATCTTGAGCATGTGGAATGTTTATACCTTTGGAGTTTGGAGCATGTTTTTTAGTATTTTGATATCAAGTATGAATTTGGTGAATTTAGCATAAGTATGATGTTAATTAATTTTCTACCAAGTATCCTTGTGATTTTTAAGTGTGGAATATGTCTTTTTGTGTGTCTTACAACATTGGAGTATGATAGGATTATTTGGAAAGCATGTGATTTTTATTAAGTATGGAAATGTGAGTTTAGGTGTTGTTCTACCCATCTAGTTATATTGTTGGGTATACCCATCGACAGGTTCGCATGAACGGTTGATTAATTTGATAGACACATCAACTAGCTTGCGTGACCAATCGTGGATCAATTGATAAACCCATCGACTAGTTTTCATGAATAGTTAATTGGTTTGCTAGACTCATCGACTAGTTATTTTGTGTCTAGAGTGGTTTTGATCTTATTCTAAACACATTGACTGGTTTGACCAAACCTATCGATTGGTTCTTATGAAAAATTAATCGATTAGACCAACCAGTTGACTAGTTTTGTTGTGCTATTTATTTCTCTTTGGATCTTGTATGCTCAAACCAGTCAACTGGTCCTAAGGACCTATTAATTGGTCTCGCTTGATTTTATCATACTTATGTATTACTTATGGATCTTTATCTGGGGCTTCTATTTTAACTTTTCCATTAGTTTGCAACATTAAATCATGATCTCAACCATTCATAATTGGAACTAAGAAAAGAAAACTAAAATGATGAATATTATGGTGCGGCATGAAAGCCTTGTTTGGTTTACGTTTGATGTTTTCATGTGAAAAGACATAATTGGTTATTAATGGAATTGAGTTGTGATTTGTGATATAACCTAATAATTACTAATAATAGAAATTAATATATTGTTCAATGCTTTTTCTCCAACTCTTAAGATAGCTAATCGGGAGTTAGTGGGCGGGTCGTCCTTGTGGTTTTTATCTTTCATTCAATACCAATTTCCTTCTCTACCAAGTTGTGGCATGTAGGGGTATGCACATATTTATAAGGTATAGGTTTAATTGTGAAAATGCTAGCGTAACATCCGTGTCAAGCTAAGGTGGGTGTGGTATCCCTATGCAAACCTCCTAGCGCTTCATATGTCCATATCATAGGTGGGTGTGGTTGTAATACCCTAAAATTTAATAATTAACCCCTTATATGAAATAACTTAATTTTAAATTATTATTTTAATTCTTTTGGGGACCTTTGATTTATAAAAATGGATAGGATTATTTAATAAAATTAAAACAAATATTTTATTATTTTACCATACCCTTTTTTTTACATAAATTTCCAAACCCATAATTTACCAAAACTTTCCTCTTAAATTAATACTTTATATTTTGAATAAATTAATTTAATAAATAAATTTTCCATCAACCTAATTTCTAATCCTAGCTCTAAACATAATTTTATTTTTCTTTTCTCCCTTTTCCTTTTCCTTCTTCATTTTTTCTTTTTTCCTTTTTCCTTCCTTTTTTTCTTTTTCCTTGTCTTTCTTTCCCTTCTCCTTTTCCCTTTGGGCCAGCCCGTCCCCTTCCTCTTCTTTTCCTTTTCTCCTTCCCCACTGGGCCAACCTAATGCATCATTCTCCCTCCCCTTACTTTATTTCTTTTCCTTCTTTCTCCCCCATTGAGCTAGCCCAACTCCCTTTTTTTTTCTTTTCTCCCCCACACGGCCCGACTTTCCCATCCTTTTCTCCCCTGCCCGACCTCCTTCCTTCTCTTCCCCTTCTTCCTTCTTCTCCCATGCATTGACGAGCCAAAAAACCTCCCACACATTGCTTGCAACCATAACCCCCTGCACCTGCAACCCTAGCCTACCCCTCTCTCTCCTGTCCCTTTTCTTCCATTTTCAGCCATGCATGCCCCTGCCACCCCTTCCCATATGTCCCTTTCCTTTCCCCTTTCTTTTGCCTCTCCCTACCACCCTACATGCTACCACTCGACCCCTAAACCCACCTAACCCCTTACACTGCACATCTCTACATCCTTCCCTCCTCTCCTTTTCTTTTTCTACCCCTTCTCTTCTTCTCCTCTGCCCCATCTCTCCCCCTCTAACCTTTCTCTCCCTGCCCAATCCCCTTTTTCTTCTTTCCTTTCCCTTCTCCCCTGTTTTGTTGCGATGCCCCTAGCCACAGTCTCCATCACTCAACCAACCACCACACCAGCTCCCCTTCCTCCCTATACCGCCAACGTGCGTTGCCATCTCCCCTCTTCCACCACCTCTTAAGGCACCCTCGACCACTTGACACCACCCTCAACCAACCTTCCTTTCTCCTCTTCTTTTTCCTTTCTTCCTTTTCTCCCTCCCTTTTTTGCACCCTCTTTCCAACAATCGTTGTTGCCGTCTCCACTGCCTTGAGTCGCCACACTCTAACCCCCAGCCACCACCTACACCTTACCTCACTCCTACACCTAACAACAAATCCCAACCCCTCTCCACAACCCACCACCCGAGACCCTTTCCCCCTTCATCCAAACCTTACCCCCCATTTCCCCCTTTTCGTGCATGTAACTCATGTTGCCCATACAGCATGAGTGTTGCTGCATAATTTTAAGGTTATTTAAATAATTTTGGAGGTATAATATAGTTAGTAATAATATATATTTAATAAGCATTTTTGATAAAAAAAATTATTCTTTTAATTATCTACTAATAATATGTTACTTATGATATTATTTTAGGTATAATTTTTACTAATCAAAATGCAAGCTTTTAAACTGGAATACTGGTAAAGTTTGATTGTTTTTGGAAATAAGGTAGCCATTATACCCCACTAAAATACATGAATTTATGTATGCTAGAACATTAGGGATTTGTTATGTGTTTTGTGTGTATATGATGTGTTGTTAATTATCTTATGATTTTTAATGCTATGTTGGAAGATAGGAAAAAAATATGCTATCTTGTATGTAATGTGATTTGTGTGGGAATGGTTGTTAAGAAAGGGAATTTATATTAATAATGATGTCATGTGCATATGCATACTAGGCTAAGTAAATTTGACACATGTAGTAGAAATAATGTTAATATGAACCCTAGGGGCATTTTGGTCATTTGGATATATCACAAGGTTTAAACCTAAATGAGATGCTTAATGTGTCACATTTGATGGTAAAAAGGAATATTGAAGCTTGGTGGAGTATAAGTGTTAGGAGAAATATATATATTTATGGCCTAGGGGTAATTTGGTAACTTTATAAGTAAGGAGGGTGATTTGGTAATTTTGTAAGTAAGAAGGGTAATTTGATAATTTTAAAAGAAAGAAGGGTATTTTGATAATTTTACAAATAAGAAGGGTATTTTGGTAATTTTACAAGTGAGATTGGTATTTTAGTAATTTTCAAGTAAGAAGGGTATTTTGACAATTTTACAAGTAAGAAGGGTAATTTAAAAATTTTACAAGTGAGAAGGGTATTTTGGTATTTTTGTAAGTAAAAAGGGTGATTTGGTAATTTTACAAGTAAGACAGGTAATTTGGTAATTTTACAAGTAAGAAGGATAATTTGATAATTTTAGAAGTAAGAGAGGATAATTTGGTAACTTTACAAATAAGAAGGGTAACTTGGTAATTTTACAAGTAAGAAAGGTATTTTGGTAATTTTACAAGTAAGAAGGGGTAACTTGGTAATTTTACAAGTAAGAAAGGTATTTTGGTAATTTTACAAGTAAGAAGGGTATGTTAGTAATTTTACAATTAAGAATAGCATTTTGACAATTTGGCAAGCAAAGAAGGGCATTTTAGTAAAATTGCAAGTAAGAAAGGCATTTTAGTAATTTAATAAATTCATAAGTAAGAAAGGCATTTTAGTAATTTTGTAAGTAATAAAGGGTAATTTGGTAACTTTGCATGTAATATGCCAATTGGTCTAATGAACCTTCATAATAAGTGATAAGTGATGTTAAATAAGAGAATAGGAGTTTATGACCTTAGTATCACCTGTTTAAGTATAATCATGTACATTATAAGGCTATAGGTATTTCAGTAAATTGGAGTGTATCTTAATGAGTGTGCATGGTCTAGGGGTAAGTTGGTAAATTAAGTTGTGTTATGAGGTTATTTTCATAAATATGCAAGAGGTGCCTTAATTATTAATTATGCATGGAAATGTATGCTGGTTGTTATAAGAGGTCGCCTTAGCCTTAGGGGCATTTTGTTCATTTGACCTAAGGTGCCTAACATTAACAATAATATTGATATTAGTTACTTCATAATAATGGAAGCAAATAAAAATGGTTAAGTATATGATTAAAATATGTTTATCGTGGTCACCTTAATTAAGACCCTAATACTTAAAGTGGAAGGCCTCGATATCAAGAATTGTGACTCTTTAGGGGTCGCTATCCTAAAGACGTGATTTAGGCCACGATTATTTTAGTTTTTGCTGGTGTGTCTTAGTGCCCCAGTCAGGCCCTACATCTTACTCTATTTAGCTCTACAGACCTACTTAAGGGGGTATGTGTACTTATAGATTAGGTGTCCTTGTATGTAGGATATTGTGTGCCTTTGTGCACTAGTGCAACAAGGTTACATTTGCGTCCTTAGGTTGATAGTCGGTAGGATACTTTGTTGCTTGCATGTGCCAATATGACTGGTGTACCTTTATGTCTTTGGGCTCGTGATCTTTTCCTCGAGTTAAATAAATGGAATTGGTATACTAATTAAATGAAAAGACACTAATCACTTATAGTGGAACACCTCATAGGTCGAGACCATGTGGATTATGTCATTTATACCAGTCCATAGGTTATAATAGTGGCTAGGAGCCTGTTGCCTTAGATATTGTATATGGTTACTGGTCCATCAGTTATAATGGTGGCTAGGTATGTATTGCCCTGGATATTGTATATGGTTACTAGTCAATCGGTTATAATAGTGGTCAGGTGCGTTCTGCCTTAGAATTTTAGATCTTGTGTCCGGACCATCGGTTATAATAGTGGGGTCCCCAAACCTACGTGGATATAATTCGAGAGATGATTATGATTAATATCAAAGTAATGGCTTAAGTTTAGATAATGATTATTGTACTGTTATAACCTGTTGTTATGATATGATAGCGGCCTTGGTGCTTGCCTTTGAATTGAGTGGTGGTATACTTTGGTTGAGTATGATGTTGGATACCTAATTATACTACAAAGAGCTTCAGTTGGATGCTTTCTTGGTAAGTTTTGTTGATCCTAAGTGAATGAACCTTGTGATATATGATCTTGAGGTAAGTGTTTATTCTAATAATTATTGTATCTCTTTCCATGTATATGTTTAATCTGCAGTTCTTATGTTTGATTGACATAATGCATGTGGGCCCTACCTTTTAGTTATATATAAAGGGTTACTTAGTACCATAGTACTAAAGGATTCCTTTCATGGGCCATTGTCTATTCAATTGATAGTGTCCTTTGTTGGTTAGCTTGCGGGAGTTATTCAAGCTATATTTTTGGGTTAAGAGTGTAGTACTGTCCGGAACGCTTTCAAAGTTTTCCTTTAAACTTTTATATTCCCTATTTTAATGATTTTTATTCTATAACCACCAATAGTAGATTTTATTCTTCTAATGTGATTAATGTGATACTCTAATTTAGTTTTGAAATTTATATTTGAGTAAAGTTGGTTCTCTTTTTAAGTCTTAGTACTTGGTACTGGAATGGTGGAAGGAAACCTGTCTAGTACTAAGTGTAGCGATAGCATCCCCCAAAAATTACTATATTTGCTTCAACTTGAGTTTTAATAAAATAAAAAAATTTAATAGTAAATTTTGGGGGTGTTATAGTGGTATCCCAAATTTTATGTTACCCTCGTGGTAAATGCATTTAATTTGTGATGGGTATGGTATCCTCTGAGAAAGCCCCCTTGATGTATTTTGACCAAGTGTAAAGGGTGAGGTATCCTATTATGTGTGTTATACTACCATAACTTTTGTTCATGGAGGAGAACTAGGTGTAGTTGATTAAACATTTATATAATTCGAAAGTATATGGTCACTAAATGGAGAATTAATAATATGGTTTATTTTATGTGAGTTTTATTGAATGATATGTATCATTACCTCTCCTATGGTTCCTATGTGAGCATGCTTGATTATAACACAACTATGATCTTAGAAGTTATATTTCTAATATTGTGTTATTATATAAATTCTATGTACAACATGAGCCCTTACTATCTTTTAAGTAGTTTGTTTTACTAGAATGTCACTATGCTAATGCCACATTTGTATGGTCACTTTGATGGTCTAGCTTACATTCCGATGAGTAGGTGATGATCTTCAGGGTTATGATTCCCAGCTCAAGTATGTTGAGGATGATGATGTGGGATATTAGTTAGCCATTGGTTGGGAATAAAGGTTTACATTTGTACTCTAGTTAAGAAATAAGCTAACTAGTTTAGGATTGGTTTATCCACTGTGTTGGGATATTTTTTCTTCTTTCTAGTTATTTAAACTCTTGACTTTGATTCTTGTATTTGGATTTTATAAATCTCTCTCTTCCTTCTATATTATTCCCATCCTTATTTTTAGTGTTCTTGTTAGTGCATGCATCTTGTATTCGTCATTTTGTTTTGTCTTGAATCAAGCATGTGCTAGGTGATGATGACAACTCTTCCATGATTGATGTGATGGTAACATTTCCCGTTTTTTTTCTTACACTTCCACTTTGTCTTCAAAAAAACATTTTTTAGTTAAAAAATATGAAGGTGTTATAGTTATCTTACTCATTACGTAACATACTGATAGTCCTTTTCATGAGTATTTTTCATTCCCATGAGTAGACATCACATTATTTTGTAGGTAATTATTGATTTGATGCTTTTAGTGTAATGCCTTCGATGAGTGAATATGAGTTGGCATTAGTGTGGCTCTCTCTCTCTCTCTCTCTCTCTCTCTCTCACTATGCTAGACTTTTCACTAATACAAAAATCAAAATAGACTGCAACACATGCAAATATTATGCTAAAGATAATCGCATATAACTTCCTCGGTAAAAAGAAAAGAAGAGGATATTTCAGGTGATTTATTTTTAACAATATAGGTGGCGATTACAGTATTACAATCACTATTTAAATCTTAGCGGATTTTTTAACATTAGACAATGATTATAATCTAAAACCTTCATCTAATATAACAATGATTATAAACTATTTAGATAGTTTGAAAGTTAAACAAGCTAAATCAACTCGTTTAATTATTTAGCTTGTGTAAAGGCTCATTTAACTATTTGGATAATTTTATCTATTAATAAATGAGCCGAACTTATAAATGAGTTGAATCAAGCTCGAGTCAAATTCAAGCTGGCTCACGAACAAATGACTTGAACCTTCCTTTGCTCGAGCTTGGCTCGTTTAATAAATGAGCCTAAAAATAAGGCTTAGATTTTATTCGTTTTGCTAAAATGAGCTAAGATGATCCTTTAACAAGCCAAACCAAGCTGGCTCGCAAGCTGGCTCGGTTTGTCAACAACCTTACCCATCCCTTCAACACGTTCCACCGCGGCCAACCACCCACCTTTGACCTTCTTTGTTAGTGCCACCACTTTCCTCCTCCACTCCTCTTCTGTCTACATTCACAAACCCACCTCCAACACACGTTTCCCCCTCTACACACATAACACCTATTCTCCCATCGCCATAACCAATGCCCCAGCCTTTCGATACCTCCCCTCCACTGTTTCCACCACCTTCGGCCACTCCCTTTACAGCAACCCTTGACCTCAGTTCCTCCTAGCCAAGACAACCCCATAGTCTTCCAACGCTAGAAATCAATGTCACCCATCCACCGCAACCTCCTACACCACCTCCCTCGCAGCAATGCTACCAAATTTCATAGTTCGAACCAACACCAGCCACCACCACCACCCATCATTGTCTCTCCTATCACAACCCTTCCCTTTTTCCTTCACACGCCACATATCCCAACACCAACCGCCAGCACCATCTCCACCCCTAACCTCACTTGCACTACTTCCAGCCTTACAATCCCCATCCCTTCGTGCATGGCTCACGTTGCATGCATAGCATGATAAATTTTTCTCATTAAAATTTTGTTACATGTTTTTAAATGTAAGGGTATTTCATTAATTTTTTAAAAAAATAAATATTTTACTATTTTAATTATTATTTTATTTGTTAAATATTAATTTAATAATTTTGGTATTATTTTTAGGTACAAAAATTTATTAATGGGATCTTATAATATTTAGTAGGATACCACTATTTTTTATTTTTGCTTTAATTAAGGTAACTTTTATACCCTTAAAAAATGGTAAATTTCACATAATAGCACATTAAGATTCTTATTTGAAACATGTTAAGTATGATTCGCTATCCTATAAATATGTGCTTATTATTGTTATTGTGAAAATAAGTAAAAAGAACATGTTATCATATGTAAAATATTTGGGTAAAAAAGTAGGGAAAAAATGACCTATTATGATTATGTGTGACATGTACATAGAAAATGATAGGCTGAGCATGCTTAGATATAATTATGGAATAATAATTATGGATGTGTACCTTAGGGATAGTTTTGTCATTTTATGTTTATTATGATTTTTATCCTAAAAGGCATGTCCAATGTGTATGATATGTTATTGAGCATGATATTATATGATCATGGATATATTAGATACCCATGTTAGGGTTTTATATGCAAAATCTTAAATGAGGACAAAATGGTCATTTAACTTATCTGATAATTTATATGCATGATAAATGGATTTGAATATTATATTTTAGCATTTTCATGACAAACTTATAAATGAAATAGAGTTACTAATTAAATAAGATGTTAATGTGTTAACTTTGACCTCAAGGCATTTTGGTCATTTTTGGCCTAATGTACCAAAATGTGAATAATTGAGACTAGGATGACCTTAGAATATTTTATGGTTGACCTTGGTAATGAACTTGTTTATAGCTATCTTGAATAAATGAAAAAATGAGTAAAATGGTTAAGTATGTAAATTAGATCTATGTGATTTATATGCAATTTCATAGTTACCATGATAAAATACTAATATTTAAAGTAAAAGACCTTAAGATTGGGAATAATAGAACTTTAGGAGTCGCTACCTTAAATATGTAGTTTATTCCATGGTTGATTATGGACTTTTGCTGGTGTGCCTTGTTGTCCCATTACTCTATTTGGTTTTGTGGAGTGATAGGGGGCAAGCATACTTATAGATTAGGTGTCCTTGTTAATAGGGTACTATGTTTACCTTTGTGCACTAGTGCGGCTAAGGTACCTTTATATCCTTGGGTTGATAGTAGGTAAGATATTATGTTGCATTGGTGCACTGATATAACTGGAGTACCTTAGTGTCTATAGGTTGATTGATTTCTCCTTGAGTAAATAAAAATAGAATTAATGGATGGATTGTGTGATTATTGGATTATTGGATTGGTCGATAGTAGCCTTTGTATCTATCTGTGTTTCGATAGTAGTTTTTGTGCCTAATAATGGTTCGGTAGCTGCCTTTGTGCCTACCTATATTTTGATAGTAGCCTTCATGTCTACCTGTGTTGCTATGAGTTGTTATTGACATGTATTTGTGAGCCTGTCTGTGTTATGAGATTTATCGGTATTGATAATGAGGTATGTGATATATTATTATTGTATTGGGTTTGGTTTGATGTAGTTTCTAGTTATACTTCAAAGATCATCTCTTAGATGTTCCATTGGTAAGCTTTAATTAGTTACAGATGAATGAGTATGAATAGTCTATGGCCTTGGTGGTATGTGGTTATATGAATAATTATCGTATTTCAATTAATGCATGTACATTTTGATGATTTATACCATGTGTTAATGTGATGCCTTGTATGTGTTACATGCTAGATTTTTATTTTAATTTAGTATAAAGGGTTACTGAGTATTGTTGTACTGAAGGGTTCCTTTCGTAAACCTCTGTCTATCTAATGGGCAGTGGTATTTGTAAGCCAGCTTACAAGTTCGATTGAAAGCTGGTAGTTTGGAAAGAGCCCAGGACTATCCGGTGTCTTTTGGGTATTTTAATTTTGGTTTTATTTGGACACTTGTGTCCTCTTATTCTTTCTCTCTTTTTTTCCTGAGTTTTGTAATCACTGACATTGATTTTATTTAGCACAATACTTATCTATTATATTCTCTATTCTATTTGTTGTAATCATGTTATTAATTTTACGCGGAGTAATGATTTTAGGTTGAGCACTTGGTATGAGAATATTATAGGAAACTAGACTTATACCAAGCATGGTAGTAACACCCTTCATTTTTATTCTTTTAGCTTCTATAATTAACTCTTTAAAACAAAATTTTCAAGTCCTAAAAATCGGGGTGTGACAGATAGTGGCTCAGGTGTGTTATCCTTAAGAGGTGCTTCATCCCGTTACACCGGATTAAGAATAGTGGGGGCATATACTCAATGTGAATAAAATATGATTTGAGATAAGAAACTAATGGATAAGATACTGATCATTTAAAGTGGAAGATTACGTGAGTCAAGATCGAGGTGTTGGGTCCGTTCCACCAGATGATAATAGTGGCTTAGTTGTATTTTCTCTAAGAGGTGCTTTAGACCATTCTACAGGTTTAATAATGGTGGCTCAAGTGTGCTTTTTCTCGAGAGGTGTTGGGTCTGTTCCACCAGACTATAATAGTAGCTCAAGTGTATTGTCCCTGAAAAGTATTTCAGACTATTCCACAAGTTTAATAATCACGAGTTTCCTAAACTCAATGTAAATAAAACTAGAAAAGATTGTTATCAAATTTAAATAATTATTGGATTATTGGATTGGTCGATAGTAGCATTTGTGCCTATTTGTGGATCAGTAGCAACATTTGTGCCTACCTGTGTTTCGGTAGCAGTCTTCGTACCTACCTGTGATGCTATAGGTTGTTATTGGTCTGTGCCTATAAGCCTACCTATGATGTATGAGATCTATTGGTATTGATAACGAGCTTTGTGACTATTGTTATGATTTGAGGTTGATTTTGTTTCTAATTATATTTCAAATAGAATCTCTTGGATGTTCAATTGGTAAATTTCAGTTAGTTTTAGATGAATGTGTATAAATAGTAGATGACATTGGTGGTATGTGGTTATATAAATAATTATCGTATTTCAATTTATGCATGTACATATTGATGTTTTATACCTTATATTATTATGATGCCTAGTATATGTTCCATGCTGGATTATCATTTTGGTTAGTATAAAGGATTTCTCAATACCGTATCACTGAAAAGTTCTTTTTGTGGGTCCCTACCTATTCAATGGGTAGTGGTCTTTACAGGCCAGATTTTGAATTCAGTCGAAATCTAGTAGCTTGGATTGAGAGCTTAGGGCTATCCAATGTCTTTTCGATATTTTGATTTTAGTTTTATTTGGACGATTGTGTCCTCATATATTTCTCTCTTTTGAGTTTTGTAATCATTGGTGTTGCTTTTATTTAGCACAATATGTATCTATTGTCTTATCTATTCTGCTTCTTTTATTAATTTAAGCGGATTAATAACTTTATCCTTAGCACTTGGTACGAAAATGGTAGAGGATAACTGGACTTATACTAAGTGTGGCACTAACATCCTTCATTTTGTATTATTTTTAACTTATGCAATTAACTCTTTAAAACAAATTTTTAAGTCCTAAAAATCGAAGTGTTACACCATGATTCTATAAGAAAATTCTTTTTTATTTATCTTTGTCTTTTCATTTCACATGGTAGAGATCTTGCAGAGACCATGACAAATAGAGATACCAAGATGATAGCAATGATATTCATTTGTAATCAATGCATTGTTATAAAATGTATGTCTATTTTCTATCTTGTTTATTTTTTTTATTTGTTCTATTTTTATTATTTATAAAAGTAGTTTATGTAAATCATTTTAATTTAAATTGATTGATGTTATGAGTGATTGGTTGATGTGTATATATGTTATACTAAACCATATTATGTGGCCAATTAATATAAATATATAATGCAACATGTAGATTATGATATGGGATACACAACATTGATGTTTGTGTATTGTTGGAAATGTATGTAGGTTTTTATGTGTAGATAACCGTGAATGGTGTAAGAAACATGCGTAATATAAAGTGAAAAAAGAAGAAGCACTATATACGGCGGTTATAAATTACGATTGTCATTTATTCCTCTACGAGGAATATGTAAAACGTTGTGAACAATACTTTTGTTAATTTTAACATATAGATGAATGCTATTATTTAAAACTATTATCTATAGTTTAATATAGAATAAACATAAAACTTGGGATGTTGATTATTATTGAAAACCACTGTCTATGTGGGACTATAAACTACGATTTTAAGGATACAACCGTTGTCTATACTCTCTCTTAATGTGCCATTTTTTATTTCTTTATAGATAATTATATTTTGAATCGTTGTCTATAGTATAGACGGTTGTAGCCCCTATAATCATTGTCTTTTGTTGTTTTTTTACTAATGGTATTTATGTCTTCAGTTTTCCACACTTGATTTTTAGATATGAGTCACTTTTTAGTATTTTATTTAACATAGATTGGATATAAAGAATAACTTTTCGATGTTGGGTGTTGTGTAACATCTTGTATTTTTATTTTTGGTTTTAGCAAAACTTGGTTTGAAGAAAAAATTTTGGTTGGTAAAAAATTTGAGGTTGTTGCAACGCCATTAACACTTAACCATTTTTTCCTTTAATTTTGATTATTCAAAGTCAACCTTAAGTTCAACGATCAAAGTTGAAGTCAAAAGTCAATTTTCAAGTTCACCTAGATCCATTAAGGTTATCCTATATTAATTTATTGAACACTCATAAATGCTAAGCTAATTACTATATTTATTACCATTTCAATATCAATTATTTATATACTTAAACTAAACTCATACTAAGGCTAAATAATATCAAAACAATCATTTTAACATAATATTACCATTTTGGAAAATTATCATTTTACTTATAAGTAAATCTCATTTAATACATAAAACCCTAATCATGCATATCTAATATGCTTATCATACATAACACAACATGACACATATATGACATCTCACACTTGTTATGAAAATGACATGATACATGTAGAAAGACTATATTACCCCTAGGTTATCAATAATTCACTTTTAAGGCATAAAAATATCTTATGCATAACATAAAATTTCTAACATGGATTACACTTTTTATACACTTCAAAAACATCAAAATATATGTAAGAAAAATAGTTTTTTTTTCTTTATAAAGTTAGTGAAAAGACTAAAATGCCCTTAAACATACTAAAACTTACAATAATTATAACAAACCCTAAACATGCTCAAACCCTAACTTATTATTTATATAACTTTAAGTAACATACCTAATTAATATCATGGAATGTTTAAAAATAATTAAAAGGGAAATAAAACACAAAATGGCCTAACGGCCGACAACCCCAAGAGTTGTTTTCAACATTTGGCATATTTGACACTTTGCATGGTTTTAGTTATAAAATTTTACATACTTAATGTAATGTAATGAAGATATGAAAAATGATTGGTAAATTAGGCATCATAATATTTCATATGACACCTTAAACATTCTAAATATCCAACTACACACTTAAAGATTTGCATCACAATAGAGGCAAAATGTTAAGTTCTAAAACTAGCATGCTTCACATAAATTCATAAGAAAATATATCTCATGCTTGCAAATATACATACGGAAACACAAAACCTAAACCTTGAAAGAGACAAACTTTAAATAGATTTTTGGTTGAATGAAGTTAACTAAGTCACAATCTAATTTATTCTAGTTAGATGGATGGTTGGGATCAAATAGGTAGTTAAGAGGTTGATTACAATTAGTTTTAGGTAATTAAATTGTTAAAAAAATCAAATAATGATTATTCATTGTGAAAATAAAAAATAAATCCCAAAAATTAACCAAAGGTGTATTTTTTTTAAAAACCACAAATATATTAAAATATTCAGTATAAAAAAAAGATGTAAAGCCTAGATAAATTAAAATGGATAACATAAAATAAAAATCACTTAATCACATAAATGAGTTTTTTTTAGCAAATTAACAATTCAAAAAAAGTGAGCAAATATGCATTAAATGGAGTGAATAAATGGTTTTAGAATATTTTATAATGATTAACAAGGTTAATTAGGGTAAAAAAAATGGATTACTAAAATCTCATCAAGAAAAATGAATAATACTTCAGTGGTTGTCGGTAGAAATTATTATATCATGTTAGGCATCTCACCCTCATCAAATACACACTTTCATCCACTCCTATATTTTATATGTATTCTTACATCCTTCCATAAGAAATCGTGTTACCTCACATCAGAAGATTTTTTGGTGGAAACATAAACAACAACAATCATATACTCTCTATCAGTTGGAATCATATATGTGAAGCTAAAATAATGTGAGTTAGGAATTGGGAAGCTTTATTTCATGAATAAGGCCCTTACTACCTAATTGGTTCTAATATTCCTTACAAATCCTATTTAGATTGGGTAAAACTCTCAAAACTCAAACACAAGCTTTCCATTAAGTATTGATGTTTGGTATATCAAATCAGTGAGGCGATGCTATTGAAATATTTCATGTTAAAAATCAAAGATGTTATCAGACCCTTTATATTGTCAACTACTCGACTTAATGTAGGAAAGATATAAACCTTTGAAATATTTTCAACTTAAGGTTGATGCAAGACAAAAACTTTAGTGAAAACATGCACAAGGAATGAGAGATAACTCAAAATATAGATGATAATGGTAATGTTTATAGATGAAAAACATAACTCCAAAATATGAGGTAGTAAATCAAGAGTTTTAATAAACAAATAGATACAAATGGCCCTAAAAATGGGCAAAACTTCTACACTTATTAGCTTAATTCTCATACTCAAAAGATAACTACCCCATGAAAATAGCTAACTATTAGCTCACATCATCATCATCATACTCTAGCTAGAAGCCTAGGAATCATTTCTTCGCAAGTTGTCCTCTACTCCCCAAAACGAAAGTTAGACCAACACAATAACCATAACCATGTAGCATTGGTGTGGTAAAATACTAAATGAAACAAACATAACTTAACGAATGGAACAAGCCTCATGTTGTACATAGAAACACTTACAGTGGAAACATGCCTAGAACAATAAAAATAAGGTATAATGGTATAAAAAAAAGGTTATATTTTTTCTATCAATTCTATTCTTGTGTGGTGTAACAAATTTGACAATGAATGTAAGATGAAATAATGATAAATTTCAAAATAGAGGTAAACAAAACATATTTAAAAATAATACTTTCGTAGCAAATAACATTATCCTAAAAGGAATTTTCATTGACTTTTGGGATATCAAACAAAGGAAGCAATGCTTCCCGATATTGAAAACCATATTCTAAAATAGGAATGCTATTGGAAGATCTTTTTTGTATTATTGGTGGTTAATACATGAAAAGATAAAAACATATGTTAAAACCCTTAGGTTCATCTGTGCCGGATTTCACAATTTCAACCATCAATTACCCCTAATAACCATTCCAAGGTTACAAATCACATCTTACATAATCCTACTGTGTGGAATATAGATCTCATACTTCATTGTTTTTTACCCCTTTCAAGCTTCACTTATTCTCAAAATAGATCTCATCATAGATGCTAACCCTCCACCTGGCCTGATACGGAGACTACAACCACAAGGTTACTTCTGCTAAACCAGCTTATCACACCTCCAATCTCATTCCTTCCTCTTCCCGTTACACATCACATGTCATTGGTCTGAATTCTGAACTTCCCTTGGAATAAATATTGGCGCTTTCAAGATTTATTTCCTCACATTCATCTCTCTTTGCATAATTCTCTCTGACTCCATCCTATCTAAAAACCAACGACCATAAGAGAATAAATTACTTTGAAAGTTCTCGCACTTTTTGTCATAACTTTGAGGAGCCTTACATCACCTATTCCTCAACTGTGAAGTTGCAAGCTTGGTTTGGTTTGTTTCATCATTGGTTATCATTCTTCTTTCAGATAACAGTACTAGAGCCGGCAAAAGTTGATCCGACCCGCCCAACCTTACCCGATCCGATACGATCCGAAAAATTTAGCAACCCGACCCGACCCGACATTGACCCCGACCCGGCACTGACCCGATAAAAATAAACCCGACCCGAACCCGAACTTGACCCGATCCCAACCCATGACCCGTCATTGACCTGACCCGATAGCAACCCGACCCGATGCCGACCCGACCTGATAGTGACCCGACCTAGTATCAACCCGACCCGCTTTGACCCGACCCGACAATCACCCGATCTGACCCAACATTAACCTGATCAGACATCAAAATATATTATAATAATAATAAATTACACATATTTTATTATTCATTTAAAACTTTTAAAAATATAATATTTTATAAATTGTACTTATTTTTCATAATTTTACCCTAGACATTCTTATTTATTAATGATATCATAATAAGATATACTATTAATAAATAAAAAATTAAAATAAAAAAGACAAACATCTAGTTGTAAGCCTATAAAATAATTTTCAAAACGTGTTCTATTACATCCACTAATCCACTTATTTGAAGAAACTCTTAATAGAATAACATAATAGTGTCCTTTATTAGTTATCACTTATCACCCACAAAATCCAATAAATTTCTCATACTTCAAGAAATGAATTCGTGGCAAAGGAAGTTTTCAAGTTGTCGAGTAAGGATGTTGCATTCTTTGGACCATCTGGATTCCTCAACTGTCAAGAAGAAGAGGCAAACAAAGGCAGTTGGGGGGTCTAAAGCAAATACTCTTGGAGGCACACGGGAAATTTGACCCACTATGGTACATAATGTGACACATACAGAATCATCGACCAAAAAAAAGATGCAGGAGGCAGCGATCATGCCTGAATATATATAATGGGATGCGTGATTCTTATGAAGTAGAGGAGCATGTAACCCCAAACAAAAAATTGCTGGTTAATACTAGCAACTAGAAGCAGGCATCACAGTTCATTATAGCCTCAAACTAGGAAGTAAACTTTTTCTTCGGAATATAAATAAATTAATATCCATCTATAAATAAATAAAAATTGGTGGAATTCCGTACTCCATTGCCCAGTATTCCTGATCTTATAACGACACCAACAAAAGTTTACAGTTTATAGAGTAACATTGGGGCCTGGATCTTAGCTCAGGCCAATACTAAGTATTATCCGAAGTACAAGACCTACATATATTGCAGTAAACACAACAGAAATCTTCACAAATCAAGCCATTCCTCCGCTGGTTGCTGTCCTGATAATCTGGAAGAGAGCTGACGATGACAAGTAATCAGACAACACATCAGCATTTTCAATGAGGAATGCAAATAGCAGTACATATTCATATGCCTTACAGATAATATACTCTCGAGTAACCTAGGTAAACAACAATCAAGGACACGTTTACTTTGCTATCGGCCCTACTAATGTCATTAGCTTTCCAAAATTCAGCAGCACGTACATAGAAAATGAGACAGCCACATATGGTAAATGAATATAGAGTCAGCCAGTGTCATTTAAAACCAGAGTTTGAAACCATCAAACGATCAACAGCTTGAACGGGAGACGCTCCGTGCCATACTACATCAACAGATAAGGTGACAAGTAACAGTCTGGAATTCATAGACGTAATCACCACACACTATCGGAACAATCAACAACAAGAAAGGTGAAACGCCATAAACACAATAACACACGTTGAAAGCCCCACAGCAGTATAATTGGGCATGGTGAACTCCATATGCGTCAAAAGCAACACAAAATACAATGCAGACACATTCACTGCAAGAACGACTAAGCTTCACACTGAAACAATTCGATAAATTAAATAAATAAGAACAAAACCAGATACTTGATGAAGGAAAGAGCTCGAATGAGATACAAAAAGGAGGGGCTTACATGATCCGATGACAACAAATATGAAGAAACCAAGCACGATGGGGCCAACTGGATATTGGTGGCCTTTCTTTGCAGTCGTTTCAGGGACTGCACCTCTCTTCTTAATGTTCTTTTCGAATTTCTCTATTTTCCTATCAGCAAGACGCCTTGAGGTTGTCTGCAAAAAGAATAAGTTATTAAGCATCAAAAAAACCATTGCCACACGAAGAAAATATTTCATGCCTATAATTTCAATAACGCTCATAATCACAACAGCGATTTACTATACTGAAATCAAAACAGACCCACCCTACTACACATAATGAACACGATCCCGATGAGAAGATTCCAGACGCTTGAGAAAAAAGGATCATAAATCTATTGAAATGCATGTATCATTATGAGAATATACAATACAATCCACCTTGCTCAAGCAAAACAAGCTCTTCATGGCTGATACTCACAAAGAGCAGCCTCTTCTCTGTTTAAACTTTCGACATTAGACTTTTGGCTATTTCCACCCTTTTATTTAATCCAAAAATCAAACTTCGGCATAAACCCAGCTCAGATTTCCATACCAATTTCTCCATTCCAAATACACAAGGCTTGATCTACCTAAATAATACATTACTGGCATAATCCAAGCCCAAATTACACGAAAACACGAAAGCAGCTCAAAATTCTGCAATCAATTAATAAATCAGAGATTTTACAATCCAACTAAATCAGAGAAAGCCACAAATTCGTCAAAAGACATCGGTATCAAACCTGAATAGCAATAACACATCAGAGTCTATAAATAAAGAGAGAAACAAACAAGAAAAATCAAGCGTAAAATAGATCGCAACTTCTTCCAATCTAAGTAATATAAAGAATTCCAGACATTATAATTATATGGAATTAGAATGAAGATACATTCGATTAGGAGGTAGAATCCACCAAAAAATAACAAAACCTGACCTCATCTTCGATTACACGAAAAACAGAAAGTCGGAAACCAAGAATATATGAATTTGCTTACAGAAGAATGAGGTTAAATCGATACAGCATAGCTGACGACGCGTTATTATGCGCAAAATAATTACAAATTCGAAGAAATTAGTAAGGCGAGGATGAACGTAGAGAGAGAGTTGGGGGGGGGGGGTTTACCACGTACCATGATTTCGTAGATCTAGATTCTGAGGATAAACCGGAGAAAGGGGGTCTAGAGGAGAACTTTTGCTTATTGTTTCTCGTCTTGCGATCTACAGAAATCAAACAAGACAAGAGAATGGAACGCTGAATTCTTTTCGATTTTGCAGTTTTATCAACGAGGTGGGGTCAAGGGAGTTGGAAGGGTTACGACGTGGTCAGCATTTACCGAGCATAAACAGCGTTGATTTTTGCCCGTTGGACTTGGTCAGTAATAAATAATAACTAGTTTATGAGCACACATGTATGTTTATTTTTATTTTTATTTTTCTGAGCAGAAAACACAGAACGGCCTTAGACTTTGCGGGGCCTAAGCAAACAGCCCATTTATGCACTTGGCTTGGGGGCCTTGTTTTGAGGCCATACTAAAAACATAAACCAATCCAGCTGAAATTAACACAATTATGCTTGCGTGATTCAACTACCGAACCAACATTGAAAAATAATATCATGGCACGCACATATACAATAAATTTATAAAATTTAAATATATTGAAGCTCTAATATTTTTAAGATCCTAGACTCGGGTTTAGGTGGCTTTAGCGTTAGGTCAGGGCTGACACATGTATACCACAAGCAACCGATGTAAGTAAAGTTAGTATTGTAACATCTCAAAATTCAGTACTGAAAATTTTTATTTTATTTAAGATTTAGTAGAAGTAATTAAATTAAAAATTATAAATTTCGGGAATGTTACCGTCGTGATCAGTATAAGCTTGACCCTCGGTGGTTACCGTACTAACCACAAGGTTAAAAAAAAATTAACAACTATCATAAATCAAACTTAAAGCAAGACTTCAATAAAGCATTAAACAATTATAAGGTAGAAATCAGAGTGCGTGAAAAAGAGTTACAATCCAAAGTACATAGTCAAAGTTCTTTAAAAAGAATAAAGTTTACAAAGTGATAAAAGTTTAGTTCCGAAAAATCCAATACAAAATGAAAGAACAAAAGAATAAGGTCCAGTTATGCCACTCTCGATCTCCGTGTCAAGTCCATGCTCAACACTCAACCCCGCTCAATGCTTCGTAAGCATCGAACGCATCAAAAATGGCATCACCAACCTACACAAACTCAGAGAGGCCTTCTATTTGTGGGAATGAGTAACACCTATGAAACGGGGCGGTCAGTACGCTATGTACTGAGTAAGGTAACCATACACTAAGGCCAACATACAAAGGCACTTAATCCAAGCATGATAACATAACATCATACAATAATTTCAGATAAATAAAGGCCAAATTACAGTCTGGATAAACTAATTATTTAATCTCTGATTGGTACTCATTTCACGCCATGCTTTATACTAATACATGTGAGTACGGAAACCCCACTATTATAGCTAGTAGATCGGTCACTTGTAGGGCAAAACACACATGGGCACTATTATATGCCCGTGGATCGGTCTCTAGGGCAAAATGCTCCTGGCCACTATTATGCCAGTGGATTAGTTTGGCCTCGACTCTTATCATGTTCCACTATAAGTACTTAGTGTCTTTTATGTGTCTTATCAAACTTAGGGTTTGGTTTATTGAGCTTGGGATCTCCTACTATTATAGCTGGTGGATCGGTCACTTATAGGGCATAACGCACCTAACCACTATTATATGTCGATGGATCGGTCTCCAGGGCACCCCGGCACCTAGCCACTATTATGCCCATGGATCGGCCTAGGCCCGGCTCAATAATCTTCCACTTTTCATGATTAATGTTTTACCGTGTCTTATTCAACAAGTTTCACCCTAGACATGCATGACTAACTCCATCTACGCTTATCCTCCCAAGAGGGCATGCCCCATATCTTGATACTTCTGCACCTCCTAACTCGCCCCAACATCCTTTCCTTATTCCACTACTCATATTGGAGGCCCAACTCCTACGTGTGTGGGTCAAGGCCCACTACCTAACACCACTAAACTCATTCACAGTCTTCCTTAGGGTGTTCTCCAAAAAACCCTAATTTGGGCCTATGTGGCCCATCCTTCTTTGCCTCATACAACCCAAACTATTTTAACACCCCACACATCACAACCCTTAGATTCAACCCTCATCATCTCACTTTACTTCCCCAAATACACGTGTGACCACGAAACCCTAGGTGACCACACCAAACCCTGACTGGCCATGCCAACCCTAGCATCCTCCTTTCCACATGTCCCCCCTCCATTTCTCACCTTCCACTTTTGCTTCCCATGATACCCATGCTCACCCCACTCATAACAATCCCCCCCATTCTCATCTCATACTCCACTCACCCTCATTTATTTTTTCCTTTTTCCACCTTCTCAAATTAAGGTTTCCTCCCAAACCCTAGCTCGGTCTCCTATGCACCTTTATACTGTCCCATGTACTATTTTTCACCCAAAGCCTTCAATCACCAAATCAACTCTTCCCTTACCTTACTTACATCCCAATACAACTTTTCACACGTAAAATTCATCCCCATGAAAAATCCATACACTCCATGCAAACCCTCAAAGTTTTCATGTAAAACCCTAGATTCTCCCATACAAACACTAGATTCTCCCCTACAAAGTTCAACCACTCTTTTATTTTATTTGAAGTCCTATTTTATTCTTCCACTCATGGATCATGGAATATTTAGGTCAATCCCACACTCCTTGGTCAACTCACTTCCCCTTGGTCAACTTACTTTCCTTTGGTCAACAGATTTTCCCATCTTTCTTTTTCATCTTTTCACCCCATATTACCATATTAAATATCTTATCATGCATGTCCTAAAGGGCCACATCACATCATATCACAATTCACATCATAAACATATTAACCACATGCCATAAGAAAGCACATGAGCATACCTCAACTCCAAACTATGCTACACATAAAAAAGTTATAACAATAGCACAATATACACAACAGATAATTATACATGGCATCCAAGGCATATAAGATACATAGCACACATAAGACCTTAGCTACACCCTTACCTAGCACTTTACCGGTCTTGGAGCGCACTCCTACGCCTCATTAGGGTTTTGACTAGTTTCACCTATAAGAGGGAAAAACTAAGGATTAGTTTCTCTACTACCAAAAATACTGTTATTTCCTATTTTATTCTCAGATTAGGGTTACTATTATTAAAGGAAACTCTACAAGTGAAAAATAGGGGTTTTTATAATATTTATAGCCATATTTATATTATTAAATCTAATAGCTTTATTTCCTCTAATAATAGTACTAACACTAGTTATAGCAAAAATAGCGATATTAATAATAATAGTAATACTAATACTCCTAGTAATAGAAACCCTAGTATTTTTAAGACTAAGGCTAATAATAAGGTTAGGGATAAAATAATAATATAATAAAATTAATACTAACAAAATAATAATATTGCCAAGGGTAATGATATTGATAATAATATTTGAAGTAGTGATAATATAATGGTTCGAATAGTTGTACCATAATAATATTGGTAGTAGTAGCAGCAGCAGCAGTAGTAGTAGTAGTAGTAGTAGTAGTAGTAGTAGTAGTAGTAGTAGTAGTAGTAGTAGTAGTAGTAGTAGTAGGAGCAGCAGCAGCAGCAACAGCAGTTGTAGGAGCAGGAGGAGGAGGAGGAGTAGCAGCAGGAGCAATAGCAGGAGCAGGAGCAGTAGCAGTAGCAGTAGCAGTAGCAGTAGTAGTAGCAGCAGTAGTAGTAGTAGTACTACTACTACTAATAATAATAATAATGATGATGATGATGATGATGATGGTCAAAATAATATTAGAATAGGGTTTCGGCCCCTCATTAATAATACTAGTATCTCGAGGATGAAAACAATAATAACCATGGTGAATAATAATACATATGAATAATACTAATACTAATACTAATAATAATATATAATAATAACGATAATAATAATAATAATAATAATAATAATAATAATAATAATAATAATAATATAAATAATAATAATAAGGAATAATAATAATAATTAATAATAATAATAATAATAGGAATAATAATAATACTTAATAATACATAATAATAGTATAAATACAAGTAAAAATGGATAAGGCTTGCATAATTAGGGTTTAAGGGTTGAGAGGAGTTGGGGTACCACCTAGGGTTAGTGGTGACCGGTGGCATTAGCGGCGGCGGTGGCGGGAAAAGGGGGAGAAAAAAGAGATAGTTGAGTGTTTGGGATAGGATATGGAGATTGAGGGTGGAAGTTGGGGTGGTGGTGGATGCCCGGGTGAAGAGGGTTGGAATGGTGGTGGTGGCGCAGCCAAAGGGGGCGGTGCAGGCGGCGGTGCTGTGGTGGCTGAGAGGGGTGGAAAGGGAGTGAGGGAGGAGGAGAGGGAGGAAGGGGAAAAAGAGGGTAGAGGGAGGTAGAGGAAGGTATGTAAGGAAATTTGGGAGGTGTAAGAGGTAGTGGTTGCAGTGGGAGTTGTGGCGAACGGTAGTGCGAAGGGCGACGGGGGTAGAAGTGTGGTTGCTCGGGAAGGGTACTTTGCATGGCCGGGGGGGCTCATGCAAGGAAATTGAGGGTAGAGGGTGGCATAGTTTGGTAGAGGGTGATGTAGAGAGTGGTACTATGGGTGGCTCGAGCGGTGATGTTGAGCGACGACAACGGTAACGGAGTCTGATCGGGCGATGGCGCAAGGGAAGTGATTTTCTGGGTGCAGGAAAGAGTCCGAGTCCAGGGCTAGTTATGGGTATTTATAGGGCCAAAGGAGGAGGATAACAATAGAGGGGAGCAGGAGAATAGGGGGCAAGTAGGATAGGGCACCGGCCGGCGATGGCAGGCCAGCGCAGGTCTTCCATCACATGCTGTGATTGGGTCAGGGAGAAGAAACGACGCATGAGAAGAGGGGAAGGTTGGTTGGGTCAAAAAGGCAGGCGGATCAGCAGGGAAGAGAGGGGAATGACGGTTAGTCAGCGGGCGTGGTCGACTGTGAGAATCAAGACGCAGGTCGGGGGAAGTTGCAGGTCGCGAGGGGGGAGGAAGAAGAAGAAGGAAGGGAAGAAGGTTGGACTGGCGGTCCAGGGAGAAAGAAAAGAAAGAAAGGAAGAGCCGATCGGGTTGGTGACGAGCAAAGGAAATGAATGTGAGGTATGCGAGCAGGGCCGCGTCAAAGGAGAAAGGGGAGGAAGGGATTGGGCCGCAAGGGAGGCAAACCCAATTTGAGGAAGAAGAGAAAGAAAAGGAGAAAGGAGAGAAAGGAAGGAAAAAGAAAGAAAAGAAAATGGAAGAAAGAGAAAATAGATGGATTGGGGTATTTTGGGCATTTGATATTTTTGAATGTTTTAAAATTAATAATATTTAAAATAATATTAACAATTAAATTCCTTGTTAGATTAGTTTGGCTATTTTGAATAAATTTTCCTTAACTTCCATTTTAATTAGCAAAACACCATAATTTTTCCTAATTAAAATATGTATTATTTTCGTCTTGATTTGCCTTGATTAATTCCCTTTATTTTAATAAAATAATTTTACTTAATTAATTTTTCTAATAAATCCTTATGTGGCCATAATTTCTAAAATTAGTGTTTTTGGGTATTTCAAGTATTAGCCCTAATGATATCATTGTATATTGGACTCCAATCTCTGCTATTATTATAACTTCCGCTTCGGCCCTTATAAAAAAAAACAAACAAAACACACATGTATTAATAAATATAAACTAGATATGACTTTTATATTATAGTATAGTATACATATATGAGGTGGTTCGTAGAAAGGTCAGGCTCTAGAGAATGACCTACAATATAAAGAAAATTATGGCTAAGAGTATCATTAAGAGCGTTCAACATTTGGTTTGAATCAAAAATTTGGACCGGATCGACCTATTATTTCACTTTCAATCCAAAATTGGATCAATTATATAGATCTTCGATTCCGATTTAAAAAAAAATTCCTTAACCTATTCTAGTCTGGCCCCTAAATCTCATTATTATTTTACTATAAAATATATATTTTTAATATAATGTATATAATTGAACAATTTCAATCCTAATTGCTTATTCTAGTCTGGTCTTTGGTCCCCACTTTAAAAGATTTCAGTCATGTCTAGGTCCAATCAGTTCAATCCAGTTTTATATCGGTGCATATCCCTAACCATCATAACCTATATTATAGAACTACTAGAGTAGCACTGTAGATGATGGTGGGACTAATGTTCTATGATGGAGATGTGAAGGTGAAACTGTTGGTAGCATAAGGAACTTTGAACAATGGTGGATTGGGTATAATGAAGGGAAGTGGATGATCTTTTAGGTTGGCAAGCCCATAGGAATTAAAATAAGTGGGCAAGCAAGGTTTTTACGTTAGAGTGAAATGATAAAGTACTTTGTTATATTCATCATACATAAGATACCAACATATTATGGGAGAATTACATGAACCCTCGTTAATGGTTGACATATGGTTAAGCTTTTAGAGGGATGAGAAGTAACTCTTGTAACAATCTAAAATTTACCACTAAAAAAATTAATTTAGTGGAAGTATAATAACAAATTATTGAGTTTTAACACCATAACTAACATTAAAATAAATGTGACCATTCACCTGACTTATAACAACTGTAAGGTTAAAACTATTAACAATATAAAAATAAACCAATGGAGATAGAATGAAAGAGTAGAAGACTTTAATATGATAAATTGTAAGAATAGGGTACAAAGCTTAGCTTCAAATAATATAATAAAACAATAAGGGAGAAAATAAAATAAAATAAAATAAAGAGAATGAGGAGAGTTCAAAAGAAACACCAGAAAGTTAAAGACACAAGCTACAACTCTCTACCACAACCCCATAACAACACTTCTCTAAGGACACAATAGGCAATGGTATCAACCTCAAAGTCCCGTGACATAACACAAAATTATCTACTTGTTGAATGAGCATGTAACCATAAAATGGTACATGTCAATACAAATGTACCAAGTAATATAATATATCCTAAAGATATAGTAGGAAGCAAACAAGACCAATATGTGATAAAAAAACCATAGAAGCATGAGATTGCAGTAGTGATTAATTATATAATATTATGATACATACAATAACAAGGAATATAGACCATACAAGCTCTAACAATAACATGAAATAACAAGAAATATAAAGCATATGAGCATTGACAATAACATGTACTAATGAGAAACATAAAGCATGCAAGCATTAACGATAACATATGATAAGCATGAATAAGATAATATGGAACAAAAAATAACATCAAGGACATGAGCATAATTTAAATAAGAACATCTAATTAAGATATTCTATTATTGTGATTGTGCCAATAAATTATTAACTTGAGGATGGAAAATCAACCAAAACTCATAAGGAAATATTCTAGCACATGATCTGTATCAATCTAAGCTAACCAACTCAAAAACATAACCAAACCGCCAAATACTAGGACCCCATGCACACCTCTATAGGATTTGAGACAATTGTAGAGTAGAAAAGGGATTTTGTGGACACATAAGGCTCCTGGGATCATAGGAAAAAAAATTAGTTCAAATTAGACCAAATATATCTTCAATAGTTACCCTTGAGTGATACAAGTCTTGACCCAATCAATCTTTCACTTTACATATTAATATTTTATTAAAAAATTTAGTCAACCCATTGTAAGGCCCATATAACAATACTTATCACCATAAAACACACTTAACCATTTCATTATTAGAATCCATACTTGATCCACAAGGAAAAAATACCCAAAAACTTTCAAGTGGCATAAATACTCAATATATCGATGCCATGTAAGGCTCAAGTTATACATACCATAAAAGGCTCAAATTAAATTAGGTATCACAAATGATCATTAATAAAGTTCTAATCATTTATAGGTAAGCAAAAAGCCAAAGCTTGACTAAAGGTAACAAAATGTCAAAGGTTGCCTGAGAGTCAACAAATATTCACAAGGTCAACAATAAAGTCCAACTTGCTATTTCCAACACATAATGCTTAAAAAAAACCCAATGGTTGCTCACAAAATTAAACCTAAAAGTCACACTTATCACACATTTATTTCCTTAATAACTTAAACATTTGATAACCAAAATTCCATAATTAATGTAAAAGGATCAAAATGCCCTTAACATTCCTAAATACCTTAAAACTTCAAAATTTATGATAAATTCTATCTAACTCCAAACCTTAACATATTATATATCATATTTTAAGTAAATTAACTAATGCCTAGATTTTATAAAAAGCCAATTGAAATTCCTAAAATAACCATGTGGTTGAGTAGCCTTAAGAAAGTCTAATTTTCCAAATTTAGCTAAATCAACCCAAATTCATATATAAGTTTCTATATACTAAAACACATATAATGACATACTTAATAAATATCAAAACAACATAAATCACCAAAATAAGGGAAAAAATCGAGAGGCATCATAAAATAGCCAAACATGTCATTATATATATATAATTCATGATAATTAAAAATTAGCATAATCACAAGAATGCACATATGGAATCATTTTTAAAATAATAAAATACATACTAAGCAAAGCATTCTGCCATACTCTAAAATCATAGGATTTACATATTTTCATACAAATTCATATTAATTAAGTATTTTCACATAAAATCATAGGATTTACATAGTAACATGCTTAACACTTAAAACACTTTATCACATTTTTCTTAACTAAATATGATAACATTATTATAACTTTAATAACAACGCTTAGCACATAAATTTATATATATTCTAAAGAGTAGATAAAATTACCTAAATTTCTAAGCTTGAAAACAATTAGACAATGAAGCATAAATCTACCACCATAAGGCCTTTTTGATCACCATCACAAAATTTTTACAATATAAGCTCAAGGAAAAATTAATAGCAAAATAAAAAAAATGAAGGAAAAGGGTACGAAAAAGAAATAACCCTTGTCTTGAAATTGCAAACTTGAGCCAAATAATAACCAAGAATACATTTACCTTTCACTAAAATCTAACTCCCAACACTTATGATAAATTTTTAGGAGATAAACTAAAGTAAATTATGAAGTAGAAGAATAAAACAAGGGGAAGGAAAGAGGAATGATGTTCGAGAAAAATTGGTAGCAACAACAAATCACAATAATAGTGGTGAGAGGAGGGGGAAAAGAAGGGGATGTTAAGGATTCAAAGGAAAATGTATGGCTAGACGAAGAAAGTGTTGCAAAGGACTAAACCAAGCAAAAATCAAGAATAAAACGAAGTAGATTAAGGCCGTAGTAGCAAGTGTAAGAGGGGAAGAAACCAACAAAGAACCAAGAGGAAATTGAGAGAAACCTTGGGATATTTTTTGTTAGATTGAAATAAAAAATGAAAGAAAGTGTGTGATAAACCGTATTTTAGAGGATAATTATATATTTTTTATTCAAAAATATAACAAGAAATAAATCAACTTATTAAACTCTTGAGTTAATTAAATCATATCTTTAATTAATTTGTGATTAATGAATAATTAGAGGATTTTTGATTTTAACCCTTCAAATTTCCATACAACATAATTATTGAACCTAATTAATTGAGTAAGTTAATAGATGGATTTATGAGGTTTACCATTTGATCATTTCCCTCTATATCATTTACAACCTACTCATTAATTCCAGATAGCGTATAGTTACTTAGATTTGTTGAGCCATTTAAATGATTCATTGAACTCCACCATATGACACCCCACCATATCTATATAAACTGATGTTCCTTTATTTTTTGAAGGAATTATATTATATTTATATAAAATTTATAATAGATATGGTAAATGATAAAGTAAAGATTTTCTGTTGACTGTGTTTGACAAAATGAATATATATATATATATAGGTAGGTTCTTTTGAAGTTAATCAAACTCATTTAATTACCTCGAATTAATGTATAACCCTTATTTAATGTTAAGTCAATAAATAGGGTTGATAAGCTGTGTAGTTCTTCATATCTAAAATTATCTCACATTAAAAGGTTAGAGTATTATGTGAAGCCTTCGGCATGACTAGTTGTTAACCAACCTTTAGTATTTTTAATAGATAGATTTATGAGCTATACATCTCTTCAATTTCCCTACATTGGGTCCATCTTCTTGAATTATTTCAATAACTGCATAATTATTTAATTAGATTTATTAAGCTATTAAGCTGACCTTTAAACCTTAACGCCACATGCCATTCTTTATATTCCATCACTTTGGATTTTCTTCTACTCCCATGGTTGGTTCCCTTTTTGGTGCCTATTTTCTTCTTTCACAATGAACTACATATTTATGAAGGATTATCAAAATAAGATCGATGTTATCTTTGAGATTAACATATCGAGGAAAGTAATTATCCTATCAACCCTTTCATTTTTATGTCTATTTTTCATAACAAATTTCTTATTCTCTATCCATAATATAATATTTTATAGACTTGTCCATTTATGTACAAAATTTTTTTTGGTTTTATCACTCTGTATTTCAATCTAAAATTTGAGATCAAGCTTTGTTTTAGATCTTATTGATCATTTATGCTTTATAAGATAAATTATATTTTTTTTGTTAGTAGGATTATTTTGTTTTATGACTATACCCCAAAGGGGGAGAATCCCTTTCTGAGCCATAAAGTAGTGTAAGATTGCTAATCGGTATTACTTCTATTTTGTATTGCACTTCTTAGGGCATCCTTCTGGCCCCCAACTAAGGACAGTGGGATTATCGATTACTTTTCATTTATGTGCTCTAGATGTGAGGGGAGAATGACCATAGTTTCCATACCTTTTCTAATTGATATTTGTTTCTATTATCTGATTCTGTTATGGTTTTGGTTAATAAATTATTTATTTGGTCCTACTAACTTTTCTATGTTATTTTGATTGATCATTTTATTGTATTATTTGGTCAAATTTTATAATGTTTTGATTACTTAAGTGTATTGTAAACTACATTAGTATATGGTAATGGTTTTATTATTATATGGTTTATTTTATACTTTTAAAAACATATGTTTTATAATATTTGCTTGGTCTCTGTTTTCGCCGATGGACTGATTACTTGCTAAGTTGTGATTTCACTCTTTCCTTTCTAACATTTCATATTATCATCTCGAGTCATAGTTGAAGGCTTGAGATTCGATGTTCGATTGATCATCTAGTTCATTAAGATTATTATAAGCTTATACTAATAAGTATGTAATGTTTGTTTGATTAAATATGTAGTGTAGAAGGATATTTTTAATGTTTATTTATACTCTTTTATATGGTTAAAAAAGTTTTGAAATATTTATTTTTGTATATCTTGACTCTAGTTTAGCCTTGCTAGCTATGTGAGTTTCCTTAGGTATCAACGTGTAACTCCTTCCAAGTAAAGGGTATTTTGGGGATGTTATAAAGTGCATAAGGGAATGGGAGCTACAAGGACTAGAATGAATTAGGTAAGAGGAGGGCTTATTCTTGCTTGCAAAACACTTAAATGAGGGAAGGTGGAAGAGGGGTTGAGTGTGTAAAAAGTTATGTCATAAAAAGATAACTATGGTACTTTAAAACAAAGTTTTGGTTGAATTAAAAATAACTAAGTCCAAATATAATTTATTTTACTTAAATGGATCATTGGGATCTAATTAATAGTTAGGAGGTTGATTATAAATAAAATTTTGCTTATTAAATTACAAAGAAAGTCAAATAATGGATATTTATTAGGAAAAATGACAAATAAGTCCCACAAATTATGAAAAATTAGGGAAATGTAAAGAAAAATTATAGAAACTTAAATATATAAAGTCATTTGGTAATGGAAAAGGTTCAAATCCCAAACAAATTAAAACGAGTGAAAATTTATAAAATCGTATAATCACATAAATAAATTTATTTGTGATTTAAGTATACGAAAGAAAATGATAAATTTAGCATGAATGGAGTGAATAAACAAGTTTAGAACATTAAGGAATGATTAATGAAACTAATCACATAAGATAATTTAAGTTTAGAAAAAAAACCAAAGGATCACAAACTTGAATAGGTCATTGCTCACTACATCCCTCCTAATTGTTCCTCCCAAGTTTGGTTGTGGTAGTATAGGCTTCCTGGAGAAATTTGGGTTGATGGTAAGCCTAAATTTTCCCTCCATAATGCTCACATCATAAAGGTAATAATATTTAATATTTAAAAAATTAGAAAAATATAATTTTCTTTCACTATATGTCCTAAGTCATTGAAATTGAATCTGACCCAACAAACTAGTCATACACTATTAAAACTTTGTCTACAATGCATACATAATTTATAAAAACTATATGATCTTTTTTATAGATTAAAACTAGTTTTTGGACTTAGAACCGGTTGTTGTCCATTACTTAGATCATCCACATCCATTTTATAAAATTGCCACACCAAATTGTACTACAAATCATATCCTATACCCTACCTCATATTTTTATCAATTTACCAAATTTAATTATCTCCTTGACATAAAAAATACTAATTTTGCAACCCTAATCCTACTTTTATCAATCACACCATCAATCATTTATATTTTATATTATTTAAATTTTAATTTATTTTAATCAATGCATTCCAAATAATAGTTTTATGTTGATAATTTTTTATGAATATAAATTTATAAATTATTTTAAAGAACATTTTTGTGCTTAATTTTTTTAGGATTATTAAACGAAATATTTAGGATTTGAATAATTTTTAAAATACCCATCTATGATTTATTTGAGAAGCAATACTATGTTACTAATAATTAATAAAACATATGAAACTAAAAAAATGTATTTTAATATTACATAAATATTACAATAGAAGCACAATCATACACATACTCTATTAATGATAGCTGTATCTAATTTGACATAATAGTAGATTCTAATATAATATAAGTGAATATATACAACATAAACACTAATATCATAGAGTCAAACAAATTTGAATATTAGAAAATATAAAACTAATATAATCATAAACTCTAATTATCAAACATAACCTCAAACCTTAGTATTTTGTTAAAGAAATGAATTTATGTTTGTTATCAAACTACGATTGACCATAGGAGGTGGTACATCATTATTGGTGTTTTCAAAAATATTTGGATAAAAAAATCACCTAAATATGTATCATGCTCATCATTGACAATCATATTATGCAACATGATGCAAACATGTATTATCGGCTTCATTGTTTCCCTATCCCAAATGTACGATGAACTGTAAATAATTGTAAAACATCCCTATAGTACTCCAAATACAAGCTCAACATCTTTTATAGGAGACCCTTGGTGCTTCGGGAACAAATTTCTCTTCAATCCTTGAGGAAGTGGTATGTTTTTGATAAACATTGCCCACTCTAGATATGTTCCATCAACAAGACAATATCCAAGATGATATTTAATGTTATTCACCATATAAAGAACTTTGAACACCCATCCTTTATAGATATCATTGAATACTAGCGAACAAATAATAGCATTAAGGTAATTAATTTATCTAGAAAATCTCAAAATGCATGTCATACCTAAAGATCTTAGAATGTAGAAACCTCTAGCGTGATTGTAAAAACACTATGATCATTGTAACACAACTGATATTTTCATACAACTAGATAATTATTCCACTCCTTATGCATACAATTGATACTTTCCATCATACTAGGAAAACTGTGTCCTTTACCATCTCAAGGAGACGTTGAATGTCATTAACATTGGGTATTCATAAATATTGGGAAGTAAATAACTCATTCACATCACAAAAAAAAATACCTCAAACATTTTAGAGTTGTTGATTCTCCAATGCACACATATTTATCTATGTAATAAGTAGGCATTTCTTAAGCTAACATGTGCATTGGTGTGGTGCATTTTTATAATGGAGAAAGCATATCTCTATCCCTTACATCATGCATCATTTGAAATTATTGACAATGATTAGTAACAACTTTGATAATATGAAGGAATAAGAGGCTTTTCCATTCTAAATTTACAATGAAACTGATTTTTGTTGTTTGTTGAATTATCGGATAAATAATCATTGTATAATGGTTGATGGCCTTCTTCACAAACCCATTTAATGTTGATTTGTTATTTTCTTCTACTATGTCTAACTCTCTTAACTTCATCAATAGTAGCTTTGAACGTAGTATCCATTGCTTCAACAAGTATTATCTTTTCGAGAGGTGTTTCATCAATAGAAGATGAATTAATAGACATTGTGTCTTGATAAGAAATGGGAATTATTTAAAAAATATTTTAGGAGAGTGATTATATAATTTTCTTATGTTTTTTGAGGTAGGTAGGTTTTGGATGTATATGTAAGAGAGCTTTCTATTTATAAGTCTGATAAGATATTACTAAGGGAATCAAATGATGCATTATGGCATGGTCTTTACTTGATTTATGTTTGTTGATGGGACAATACCATGATATATATATTTCTAAGGGAATCAAAAAATAAGTTATCACATGGTTTTTACTTGATTTATGTCTATTGAGGTGACTATACTATGGAAGATACTGATAAGAGAATCAGAAAATACATTATCATATGCTCTTTACTTGATTTATGTTTGTTGATGTGATAATACCACGATAAATATTGCTAAGGGAATCAAACAAAGCATTATCACATGGTATGTACTTTATTTATATTTTGAGACAATGATACCATGATAAATATTGCTAAGAGAATCAAAAGGTACATTATCACATGGTTTCCATTTAATTGCTAAACAAAACAACTTCAGTATGTTATAAAATTTAATTAAAACCATTATATGGTTATTTCATTGATTCATACCATCGACCTACATCTTTGCAACATGAATGAAAACGAAGTGTAGCATAAGGTCACTCATTCTAAATCCCCAATAATTGTTTGTCTTCACTTCCATTTTAAGCTTATATACCTCCTCTTTAGATATTCAATTGCTTCTCTATCATTTTTAGCATATGCGTTCGCTTAAGATTGCAACCTTTGCTTTGTTGAAATCGTTGTTGTCATTTTTGCTTCTGATCTTGATGCCTGTGTTTGATTTAAACCATTGGAAGTGGTGACATATCCAACACTTATTATACATATGCTTGGGGTTAACATTACTATATGAAATACTAAGTTTTGTAACTTTATTATCATAGTTACATTGTATAAATGGTAGCATGTTGGAATCAATAGAACTTAATGAATTTGAAGATTAAGATATAAATGATTCCTAAGATTTATATGTCGAGTAAGAAATAGTAAGTGAATAATGTAGTTGGTTGGACAAACCACACACCTTTTTTATAAGAAGACGAATCAACTGGCATTTAAGAAAAAAGTTACCATAGAAAAAGAGTCATTGTAAAATGGAGCAGAAGAAACTAAGTAGAAAAATTAAACATAAGTATAAAAGGATAAATATTAGCAATAATATTATGTAACCAAATACATCAACTAGAAAAATACATTACAGCAATATTACATATATATTTAAAAATTAGATACATGCAACCAAATGCAACAACTAACACAAAGGATTCTCCCCCATCCTTTTTGTAACTACTACATAAAATACATGATGATATACTCATTCTTAATATTTCATATTAGATGTATCATGATAATTATAGCCACATCTATTTTATTTTCCTTCAACAGCTTTTGTTTGACCTTGTGCTACTTTTGTTTAGCCTTATCCTTCTCCTTTTGCTCATATTGTGTTGTTATTTTCTCTAATATAACATTCATATTTGATTCAAGTTCCATAAGACCTTATATATTTAAACCACCTCCTTCAAAATGAATACTTGTTTTGCCTCCCCCTCACCTTTTGCTTTGTTGCCTTTTGGCCTACAAGTCATATCTCTCATACTTCAGTCTCTAAAACACCAATAGTAGAAGAATTAATGTACATGCCTAAATAAAAAACCTTTGCTCATTTTGATGCTAAACCTTGCCTAGAATCCTCTTTCATTACCATCCGTTGGGTATGGCCTTTCACAAGTCACCATACATGCTCATAACTAAATGGGGAATTATAGTTTACTTTGTATTCTTTCTGTACATTGTTGAATACATCTATCTCATTGCTGCTACTTAGGTTACATTAGTAAATATTAGTGTAAAAACTAATAAACTAATTAATATTTTTATTAACATAATGAAATCGGTTATTTACCATCATAATAACTCTATTTGGTCATCTGTCATAATATTCTTCAAACTATGCCACCACTTTATTTTAAAAATTCTTGTCTTTTTTTATTGTTTCCATTGATCAAATCCTTTGAATAATGTAGCCACTTACTCAAGATAACTTCTTCTTCCTTTTCTAACTATTTACTATACAATTAGATTTGAACTTGATGCAAAAGCATCACATAATAATATTTCACTAATTAATTTTTCTAAGTTAGGGAATCACAAAATACTCTTAACTTAGATAAAATGACTTAGCTAAATATGAGAAAATAAGTGAACATACCAGCCCATGCACCAACCATGCATGCATGGTGGCATGTCTAGCCCAACCATAACCAATTATGGTAGCATATACAACCCAAGCCTAGCCAACTATGGTAGACATCAAGCCCAAGGCCAACCAACTATTTTATTGTTGTTGCCAAGTATTATGCCACCTAATAAGCCATTAAAAAATGAAAAAAAAAATAATAAAAGACAGGTGGATGGTGGAATAGGTGAGGAAAGTCAGTCAAGCCAAATTAGGAAGTGTTGATTGACTAAAGTAAGATGACCGATTGATTAAGTATAGGAATTGAGTGATTGATTGTACTTTGATAAATCAACATGTATGGTCAGACATATGGAGGTATGGGTGTCTAAAATTAGGCCATAACACCCTCCATGTGCTCAACTTAATCTAGTTACAATTCAACTCCTTGTTAACTTGTATTAGATAACTAGATTGGTTGGAATGTAACTAAGTAGGTAAAGGGAAGGGTAGAATGAACTTTTTATATAAATGGATGACACTATAATTATAGGTATCCTCAACACAATGGGACACACTACCCCTTTAATTAAAATCAGATTTTCGAAGCTCCCCTATTCCCTCTCTTCAAAGTTGAGTGAAAACTTTATTTTGAGTGTAAAATCTCACAATTTTTATCTCAAGTGTTGAAACCTTGAGCGGTAGTTGTGAGTATTTGATCTTTCAATCTACCTTAGTTCAAATACTATCTTACTTCTCATTCATTCTCTCTTTTAACTATCGATGTTCAATTATCCCATAAGCCACTATCTTCCATTAAGCATGTTCAACTTGTTTAGCATATGCATCAAATTGGTATCAAAGCTTAAGGTTGAGAATCTAGGACAATTTTTTATCTTCTTTTCTCTCTATTTAACTTGCATAAACCCAAACACTTCACAAAAAAAAAAATCTATCCACCCACCATAATTTTTTGAACCCCACTTAACCTCTCATAACCAAACACATCCTCTTTCTCTATTATTTTCTTCTTCAAACTCAAGGAACTATGGATGATGAAAAAATCCCAAAAGGCTTGAGCCTTGAAGAGGAGCAAAACTTGAGAAGATAATAAGCCATTGAAAACCTCCTAAATGACATGAGAAGAGTTCTTAGTATTTTGAAGAATCTCATGCAAAATCCTAAGATCCCACACCTAAATACTTCCCCCCAACTGAGAAGAAGACCCCATTCTCACCAACATGAGGTGGTCGGTTCTAGCACAAGTGATGAAGATAGTGATTCCAACTCCCCACCAAGTGATTCCAAACATGGTAGAATGAGGAGAAATGAAAGTAAAGATCCTTTTCATGACACCAAAGCTAAAGTGCCTGAATTTGATGGATCACTTAATTCAGAAGATTTCCTAGAGTGGGAGTTGAGGTGCTCTAGGATGTTTGAAGAAAAAGGCTATGATGATGAGAAGAGCTTTAGGATTGAAATCCTTAATCTCAAGAGACATGCCTCCTTGTGGTGGAAAATCCTTATTCACCAAAGGAGGAAGAAGGGGAGGTCTAAGGTAAAATCTTGGTCAAAGATGAAGAAAATTTTGAGGGAAAGGTTTTTTTCCCTCGTCCTACACTCAAGAACTCTACAAAAATATGTCCTCCTTGAGGCAAGGGTCAATGAGTGTTGAAGAATACATCAAGGAGTTTGAGCGGTTGAAGATGAGGTTAGAGTTGGATGAAGTACAAGAGCAAACAATGTCATAATTCCTTAGAGGATTAAGGAGTGACATTGCATGCAAGGTGGAGTTATGTAAGTACCACACCTTAGATGAGGTTTTTCATCTAGCCACTAAGGTGGAGAAACATAAGAAGAAGAAGAGAAGACTGAAGTTTCCTCAAGGAAGGTTCACGACCAACACTTATAAAGAAGACCCCTCATCATCCAAGCCATCCCCTCCCATTTGAAATGTTGATGTAAAGGGCAAAGGGAAAGGTGTTAGGTATGAACCTAAAAACCAAAGGTTGTGAGGTGCTTCAAGTGTCAAGGCCTAGGGCACTATCAAAATGAGTGTCCCAACAAAAGAGTTATGACTCTTTTGGACTTGGAGAAGGTATCCCATGAGAAGGAAATACAAGAGACCAAATCATTCCATGAGAAGGAGGGAGAGCAAGAAGAGGCACCCTCAGATGTAGGATAATCCCTAATGGTGAGAAGCGTATTGCACACCAAGGAGTTTGTGAAGGAGGAGACACAACGAGAGAACATATTTCAAACCAATTGCACGATCCATGGTAAGGTATGTTTCCTTATTATTGATGGAGGTAGTTCTGCTAATGTATCCTCTTACACACTTGTGGAGAAACTTAAATTGCCTACCACTCAACATGCCAAACCATATAAGCTATAATGGATTAATAATGGAAGCATGGTTGAAGTGACCAAGCAAATTGTAGTTCTGTTTTCCATTATTAAAAACCTACCAAGATAATGTGGTATGTGATGTGGTTCCCATGGACACTTGCCATCTATTGCTAGGAAAGCCTTAGCAATATGATAAGCATGCCCAAAACAATGGTAGAAGGAAAATTTATTATTTGAAATTTTCCTAGAAGAACATTGTGCTCATACTTAGTCGCCATTCATCACTTTTTAGGGAGGGACCTAAAAAAATAAAGCCTTATTTTTGGATAGAAAGGGGATAAACAAAAGGCTAGCCAAGGAAAAGGTCATATATTTTTGTTGTTGCTTGAATATAATGAAGGAAGTGGAGGAAATTACCCATAGGTTAAACATTTGCTAGGAGAGTTTGGGGATGTCTTCCCAAATGATCTACCTAGTGAGCTATCACCCTTAAAAGGATTTGAGCACCAAATAGACTTAGTCTCCGGTGCTACACAACCAAAAACTCTCGACTATAAGTGTGACCCTAAGGAGGCTAGGAATTTACAAAGGCAAGTTGATGATTTATTACAAATGGGGTTCATTAGAGAATCCCTTATTCATTGTGTAGTACCAACCCTTTTGGTACCAAAGAAGGACGGGAGTATGAAAATGTGTGTTGATAGTATAACTATCAACAACATCGCCATCAAGTATAGATATCCTATACTTAGACTTGATGACATGTTGGATTGCTTACATGGGGCTTGCGTATTCTCAAAAATTGATTTGAGGAGTAGAAATTAGAAGATTAGAATAAAAGAGGGAGATGAATGGAAAACCGCCTTCAAGATTAAGGGAGGATTATATGAATGGATGGTGATGCCTTTCAGTCTCTCAAATACTCTCAGCACCTTCATGAGGTTCATGGATAAAGTTATTAGGCCTTTTATATCTAAATTTGTTGTAGTGTATTTTGATGATATACTTGTGTACTCCTCTAGTAGTAAAGATCATGTAAAGCACTTAAGGCTTGTATTTTTGACCCTTAGGAACAACAAGTTGTATGGAAAGTTATAGTAAGTGTGAATTTTTTATACCAAAAGTCATCTTCTTAGGGTTTGTTGTATCTAAGGATGGTACTTCAATGGATGAGTCAAATGTGGAGGCAATAAGATCGTGGCCTATACTCACATGTATTATCCACGTTTGATCTTTTCATGGACTTGCCTCATTCTATAGGAGGTTGATAAAAGGATTTAGCACTCTTTTGGCCCTCATCACTGAGTGTCTCAAGAAGGGAGAATTCAAGTGGACACCTGTAGCCTAAGAAGTATTTGAGGTGATCAAGGGTAAGCTAAGTTAGGCCCCCATCTTAAGGCTACGGGATTTTGTGAAAGTTTTTGAAGTTGAATGTGATGTAAGGATGGTTGGGATTGGAGTGGTCTTACTACAAAAAGGAAAATCAATAACTTGTTTTAGTGAGAAGCTTAATGGATCAAGATATAACTACAAAACGTATGGCAAGGATTTTTATGCCATTATTAAGGCTCTAGATCATTGGTTTCATTATCTAAGGCCTGTATAATTTGTATTACATACCAATCATAAGTCTCTAAAGTATGTAAATGGGAAACATATGCTCAACCCTAAGCATGATAGATGGATAGAGTTTTTACAATCCTTCTATTTTGTAGCAAAACCAATGTAGTAGTTTATGCCCTCTCTGGAAGATATTGTATGTTATCCCTATTAGAAGCTTGAGTCTTAGAGTTTTGATACTTAAAGGAGCTATACAAGGAGGATGAATACTTTGCAAGCTACCTTGAAGATCGAGACAAGCTTCGAAGACCCTATATCATACAAGATAGATTCCTCTTCAAGAATACCAAGCTTTGCATCTCGAAGAGTCCCATTCGAGAGTTGTTGATAAGAGAAGCACATTGAGGTGGGCTAGCTAGGAATTTCAGAATCAAAAAGACCTATGATGTACTTCAGGAGCACTTTGATTGGCTTAAGATGATAAGTGATGTACATAGAGTCATAGCTAGATGTGCTACCTATTAAAAGTCTAAGAGTCACCTCCACTAAGGACTCTAGACTCCATTGCCCATCCCTCATCAACCTTGGGACTATGTGAGTATTGATTTTATAGTGGCTTTGCCTAGAAATCAAAGGTAAAATGATGACATTCTGGTAGTAGTGGATCAGATTTCTAAGATGGCTCAATTTGTCCCTTTTCATAAGATGAATGATGCCTCTTATATAGTTGATCTATTCTTTAAATAAATAGTAAGGTTGCATGGTATTACTAAGTCCATTGTCTCGGATAAAAATACCAAGTTCCTTAGATATTTCTAGAAAACTTTGTAGAAGTTGGTCGGTACTAAACTTGTATTAAGCACCGCCTGCCGACCACAAACGGATGGCCAAAACGAAGCCACCAATGGGACCTTTATAACTATCTTGGGCAACTTGGTGCATAATTCTCTCAAGGATTGGGACCTTAAGATATGCCGAATTTCTATACAATAGATCCCCTACATATACCACCGGTCACTTGCCTCTTGAGATCGTGTATAGTGTCAACTCTATCAATCCCATCAAGCACATTCCGCTTCTGATCAAGGCCCAAACAAATTTTAAAGCTAAAGACAAAATTCAAGCCTTCAAGAAATTATATGAGTAATTAAGAACAAGAATTGAGAAGGTTAATGAAATAAATAAAAGGAAGGCCAACCGACATCAGAGGGAACAAAATTTTAAACCAGGAGATCTCGTGTGGCTACATCTTAGAAAGAAAAGGTTTCTCTCTAGAAGAAAAAACAAGCTTATGCTAAGAAGTGATGGGTTGTTCAAGGTTCTTAAGAAGATTAGAAGTAATTATTATCGACTTGAAATACCACCGGACATGGAAAATATATCAAACACATTTAATGTAGGTGATCTACTTTTTTACCTTCATGATGAGCCCTACGTGGATGAGGAGGAACCCTTCCAAGATGGGGAAGATGATGTAAGAGCATCCCATAATAATATTTCACTAATTAACTTTTCTAAGTTAGGGGATCACAAAAAACTCTTAACTTAAATAAAATTAATTAGCTAAATATGAGAAAATAAGTGGGCATACTAGCCTATGCACCAACCATGCATGCATGGTGGCACGTCCAGTCCGGCCATAACCAATTATGGTAGCATACACAACCCAAGCCTAGCCAACTATGGCAACACATCAAGCTTAAGGCCAACCAACTATTTTATTGTTATTGCTAAGTATTATGCCACCTAAGAAGCCAAGTCAGCCTTGTTACCAGGATGATTTCAAAAAATAAAAAAATAATAAATTAAAAACAAAAAAAGAAGACAAGTGGATGGTGGAATAGGTGAGGAAAGTCAGCCAAGCCAAATCAAAAAGTGTTGATTAACTAAAGCAAGATGATTGATTGATTAAGTATGGGAAGTGAGTGATTGATTGTACTTTGATAAATCAACATGTATGGTTAGTAATATGGAGGTATAGGTGTCTAAAATCAAGCCATGACACCCTCCATGTGCTGAACCTAATCTAGTTACAATTCAAATCTTTGTTAACTTGTATTAGGTAACTATATTGGTTGGAATGTAACTAAGTAGGTAGAGGGAAGGGTAGAATGGACTTTTTATACAAATAGATGCCACTATAAATATGGGTAGCCTCAACACAATAGGACACACTACTCCTTGAATTAAAACCATATTTTTGAAGCTCCCTTATTCCCTATCTTCAAAGTTGAGTGAAAACTTTATTTTGAGTGTAAAATCTCACAATTTTTATCTCAAGTGTTGAAACCTTGGGTGGTAGTTGTGAGTATTTGATCTTTGGCTCTACCTTAGTTCAAATACTATCCTACTTCTCATCCCCTCTCTCTTTTAACTTTCAGTGGTCAATTATCCCATAAGCCATTAGCTTGCATTAAGCATGTACCAACTTGTTAAGCATATGCATCATAACCTCATTTGAAGATTCAACTAAAGTGTTATCTTCGACCTGATTTTGGGTGGAATATTTAGGAAATTTAGATTTACCATAGAAATGACAATTGGAAAATTAAAATTATGTTTCCTTGATACCTCTAAATGTTATGGAGAATTTTAGACAACTTTAGATCACATTATAGAGGAGTATATGGAGGTTGGGAGAATTGAAGATTTGGATTAAAAAAGTTAGAATAAAGAGCATTATTTGAAAAGAATGGATTTTGAGAAATTTTGAACAATTGAATGTTTTAAAAATCAAAAATTTGTAAATATTGAAGATTTTGTATTGTTTGATAATTTTGATTTTGTGGATAATGGTAATTTTTATATTTGTGAATATGATCTATTTTGATTAGGTAGCTCACTTAAATTTGAAATGGAAAATAACGAGGGAAATGAAGATGGTGAATGTATTTGGAGATGATTGTGCAATTTGATGTTGAGGACAATAAAGAAGATAGAGTGAAAATTATTATGTGAAATATCAAATATTTATATATATATTTTTACTAACCTTAGTCCTTTCATTAAAAACATTGCAAGCCAATATTACCATTGGGTAAATAAATAAATTAGTAAATACCATTGCTCACTCAATCACTCCTAACCATTGAGCCTTGTTCAACAAACAACAACTGAGGAAGACTAGCGGAGACAAGCAGGTGTCGACAAAGAAAAAGTAGCAAACCGTTAGACACATGGAATGAATAAACATGCTAGCTAAACAAGCACAAGTGTAGATCATGCACCTGACAACTACTATATTGTTCCCAGTCGAGCCAACCTTCATCCTATCATTCCTTCACACGCAACACCCGATATTTTTCATGTGCCACATTTTTACAACACTATAGCTTTTGTCTGCATCAGTAGGTTGTACAGTCTTGTATAATATAGAATATGTTAAAAAACTAAGTATCACTATTTGAGAAGTGATAAAATGATTTTTATTTGATAGGAAAAAAGTAAAAAAGTTAAAGGTAGATTGAACTTCTATCTGACTCCTATCTTATTTATTTTGCATAGATTTTACTTATTGAAGTGTATTTCAACAAGTGGTATTTTTCCTTCTAAATTTTATTCTTATCTCACATAACAAAAAAAAAAAAAAAAAATCCCCCTCCTACTTCCTTCATGTATACCAAACAACAATATCTAACATCCTTAACTATTTATTTATTAGCAAATAAGTTTCCATAAGGTTTTACTCTACCAATAAATAAGGTTATGACCTATGAATACCAAACGATACCGTAAATTTGCAATACATCAAATTTACTAGTGTGTGCTTTTATTTGCACCGATGATGGTGCTCTTATGGCACAACTGATTGTTTCGTTAATTTGGAGGGTGAGAACAGGTTGTTAGGGGTAGTTAGAAAGGCCTAGTGTGTGTGGTCAGCCAGTCCTGACTGCCACTAAATATTGGTGTATAATAAGACATGTAAGAGCTGTTCTAAAGCGTGGTCCAATCAATGAAACTTCCTTTGGTGATATGCCGACAAAAGCTTTGATTTCCTGTTATTGTTGCCACTAATCTTTTCGGCTACTTTCCTCGTTAAGCCCTAGTTATTGCTCTATCAATAATTCTTCTTTTCTTTCCTAGAGTGTTTAATGCATTGCTTTCTAAAATTGAGAAACATCAATACAGTGATTAGTTCAAAGAGTTGTGAGATCTTGAAGTTTGAATGTGTCCACCCGATCAACTGTTAGGAGGAATTGTTCCTAGTTTCAACACAGGAAAATGAAAATTTAATAAACAGACAAAATATAACCTCAAAAAATACACAGCGGTCCGCAAACTACGACCCCGAGATTTGGTTATTCTCTGATTGTGAATATGACGCGAAAAAAGAAACCTATAAAGATAGGAATGGTACTAACGAAAGTCAATCAAACCTCGGGAAAATTGTAATCTACCAACACAAACTACTTGTTCTGCGACTGAGTACACATATTGTACAGTCAGCTTGAATCAATATCACAACAGTAGTAATACAAAGTAAAGCCGCAGAATATTCCACTCGACTTTCAGCATGTTGAATGCCAAAGTCCTTCCGCTTGCATAGACTTCCATCTCAAGTGAAGATGCATGGAAGAACAGAAGAGTGCTATGGGTTTGGGGGTTCAATGATCTGCACATCATATTAGTCATCAATCAGCGAGACAGGCAGAAGATACACATGAGGATTAACCTCTTAGAGGGGGGACAGGTCATCTCAAAATTGGACATCAGATTTGATAGGACAAGTTCTTCAATTCAGAGAGCAGTTAATTCACTAATTCATATAAACAGGCTTACTGGGCGTTTCTTAGCAATTTTTTGGTCATTACAATTAGCTAATACTAGTTCCAATTGATGAAAATGCAGAGCTTTCAGGACTTCACATCAGGAACTTCGCCTTCCTTCAATACAAATTGCAATGTCCCTGCACCCGCCCATAAGTACATCAGCTGCAGAAAACAAAAGTGGAGTTAGAGCTTAGAACCACCTTGTAAACCGCCAAAAGATGTAGATGTGCAGTCATGAATCCATATTTCTCGCTATCTATTATTTTTACAAAGCATGTAGAGGGAAGAAGAATGCCAATCACAAAAGGAGAAAAACATAGATGCAACCCTATTGAACAAAGGACACATGTTGGCCAAAATTTTTCATAGCTAGTGTGGCATATAACACAAAATTTATGAGGCAAAATCAATATATATTAATGGTGCAAGCACAAATTTTCGATTTGCCTTATGTACTAGGGAAGTCTTCAACAATGAGAAAAGCAAGTAAATTCCATGTAGGAAGCACAAGCAGCAGCGGGACAGGCTCTTTTGCTAAAACGTATGATATGAGGGCATGTGGCCTGATGGCTGGACTATGTGCTAACCAACTTTCTTAGTCTCATGGTGAATTGACTAGATTCCATAGTCAATTTAACCCTGTCACCTACAACTGCAATTTTCTTCAGAGCTGCAATCTCAGTATTCCATCTCAAAACAAATACGGGGCCTTTGCCTAATGTTGTTTCATCAAAGCAAAGCCAAGGCAAAGAGCAGAACAACTTCCATACGAGAAAATTAAAGCTTCAGATATTAATTTCTGTACCAACTCCACACTTTGACCATAAACACAACTTCAAGTTGGCAACCCAATGAATTGAAACACATCCCCCGCCCAATACCTCAATCTTGCCTTCACAGGACCATATGGTCCATATCCCCTTCCCAAGTTCACCTCCTGCATCCAAATATAGCTCCTACCGAGCATCTAACACACTGGCAATTGTAAGAAAATGGACGAGGTATGTTGCCTTTTGAACTCCCCAACTATTTTCAAGACATTAGATTAAAAAACAACTTTTCTAGGCATCAACAAGTAATTCTTTAACCTACAACAGTACCTTGGAGAGTGCTCACTATACAACTGTTGGCATTTTAATAAATATAACATTTTTTTTTCTTTAATCTCTGTTGCTCAGAGGGTTGGGGGCTCGATTTCTAGCTCCTATCATCTCTCTATCTCTAGAAGTGGTGTTATTTGTTCTTTTATTTATTGATCGGTGTATATATGGAAACTCTATTCTTATGATTTTGTGATTAAGTTTTCAATACTGTTCTAATAAATTTTCAACATTTTTTATATACATTTTAAACACTGTTTTGAATGAATTTTCAAGAATTGTTATATAAAATTTCAACACTATTATAATGAATTTTTCACATTTTTCATATAAATTTTTACACAGTTATATAAATTTTCAACACACTTTATATAAATTTTCAACACTGCTAAAATAAAATTTTGACATTCTTCATATAAGTTTTCAATACTGTTCTAATGGATTTTCAATACTCTTTCGAACAACATTCTTCCTCATTTGCAATTTCATAAGGCAAGCATAATAAAAACACTTGTGTTAATATTTTTCAACAGTTCTATAACCATTTTTCAACACTCATTATATAAGTTTCTAACCCTGTTCAAATAAAATTTCAATCCTCTTTATATTAATTTTGACCACTTCTGAGGGAGTGTAAACAAATGAGTTTCAAAAGAATTTTCAACCAACAATTCACAAATGAGAAACCAACAAAATCAACAATTATATAAGGGAGTCTAAACAAAGATATCTATCCGCAATAGAGCTTCAATTACTGGAAATTCGCAATCCAAAATAGATCCAACGAAGAATTAAAACAAAATGAAAGAAAACCCGAACAATTAGCAAACAAATTGAATAGAAAATAAAGCTACAGGCATGTTCGCTAGTGGAAGCTTCGTTTGGCGGCAACAATTCAATGGGAAGGTTGTAGTGGCGGCAAGCTACCAAAGCGAAGGATGGAGGAGGGAGGACATCAATTGCAATCGAACAACCGATTAGCAGATCTACTGAAGACAGAGAAGAAGTAGGCGGTGACGTCAAGACAACATCGAGACGCGGAGATGGACGACTTACAAAGAAGGTCGGAGGAGGGGAGCAGATAGGAGGGAGAAAGAGGATGAAGACGCTTTACTTGATATACATAATTTCTTCCGTCTCAACCGGCTAGCACCATCCTCATGATGAAACCAATTGCACGATATAAATTGCCGACCTAAAACACCTATGAAAAGCCTAACGATGATCAATAAGTTCAATTGGATTACCGGCCATAAATAATGTGCATCTTCCAACTTTGAAAGCTCGGCGTCACACACAAAAAAAAGGGTTTTACATAGGCCTTGAAAAGAAGCTGCATGACACGAATTCGCCATGCACAAATGGGTCATTCCTATAATTGAGTTTCTAGAATAAAACACTAGAATATTGTAATGAGACAGAAACCACCAGCGCATTCAAGCAACAACAGTCTACAAATAAACCCTGGAACTTCAAACAGAAACTACATATCTGAAACCAAACTACTCAATTAACCGGCTAAATCAGAGAAAATTATCAATTATTTACCTCTGACCGTCAAGATTCGCCTGCCCGGAACCCACATCACCAGCATTTGAAGCACCAGGAGTGGCTCCACCACTCACATAAGATCCATCATCCGCCGTCTGCCAAACAGACTGCCAAGCCTGAGAAGGAGGATGCATATACATCCCAGCCGCGGCAGGATTCATCGCCGGCCTACCAATTGTAACTCCAGGTACCCCAGCAGTAGCGGGCTGACCAATCGGCGGATAGTAATACGGAAACCCACTGGCCGTCGCCGAACCCATCATTCCGTCAACAATTCCACCCAACCCAACAGCATCCTCCTTAATCTCATCCCTCGGGACAATGTCAACCAGAAAATCGAATATTTCCGTCCTCGTAATTGCGGCCGCAATGTCGTTCTTCTGAAGGGTCCGCCGCTTGTTTTCCTCAGCGTGAAGCCAGGACCGGATTGTGAGTTCGAGAATGAAGAGCTCACAAGCTTTGGAAAAGAGGATTGGAGCTTCAGCAGAAATCATGCGGACATCTTCATCAGCTTTCATGATTTTCTTAATTCGAGCTAGTGGGAGTTGGTGGTTCTTGAAATCGTTTACTTGTTCGATCTCCTGGCTTTGGTAGGTCCAGAACATTTGGAGCTGTTGTTGCTGCTGCTGGAGGAGGTGGTGGTGGTATGGTGGCTGCGGTGGGTATGCGGTGGACTGTGGTGGTGGTGCTGCTGCTGGTTGGTCGTTCTCCATTTTCCCGCGAAAGAATTGCTAGGTTGTGTTTCCCTCTGCAATAGCGCAGTCTGGCTTTGTTTTTAGGATGTAATTCCTATGACTACGACTATGAGAGACGGGGATAAGGCAGAGCCCGTATGGGGTAGAGCTGGGTTTTCCTGAATACGGAGATCGAGACGACCAGACGGGGGTGTCTTTTTCCTGTTGCTTTAACCAATTATGTTTTGGGAAGGATTGAGCCTTGTTGGCTTGCAGCATTGTGTCATGCCAATCTCAAGTTCTTAAACATTTTTTGGCGTTTGGGCTGCATGGTTATTGGACGGCATTAGAGGTTCTCAATTCTCATATGACATTTTCCATTCGCTCAGTAGATATGAGTCGACCTTATCCGTAAGCGAATCGACAACTTTTCTTTTAAAATATAATTGTTATGAATTTATATTAATAAAGTCAACTGCATATATTTAGTTTTCCAATCAAGTTTATCATATATTTTTAGTAAAATTTAGGTTAATATTTTAAATTTAACTTTTTCTTATATATCATAACTAACTTAGTTTACAATTTAATTAAAAAAATTACTAAATTTAATTTTGAGCAAAATCATGCAAAGATGAAATGCATTTAAAAAATTAAATTTAAAAACTGATATAATTAGCCTAATTAGAAAATTAAAAATCTAATCTAACCTTATATGTAATTTTCTATAAAATTTAACTATAGCCATCAAATTCTAAGTTTTGAATCAAGTATGTTCCACAAAGATAATAATAAACTTAAAAATAAAATAAAAAATAAAGGTAACGAATATTTACCATGATGATACTTTGAAGTAACAATCATATCGGATTAATGCTACAAACACCTACTAGACTCGCAGCCAATCAATGGGAAGTAATCACAAATCCTAAGCAGAATTGAAATGAGAGGAGCGGTAAAAAAATTTCAAGGAAATACAAAAAAAAAATGATGTATGTGTATTTGTTTCTATACGAAGGTTCTTTCTTATGCTCCCATTGATAAGTAAGCCATTACACCAACAAGAATAATTTATATCAAAATGAAACGATTAGTATACTCTTTTCATTAGGATTTTATCTTAATTGATCCTACGATATAAGCTTGTTTCTATATTTATATCTTCTTCTTTTTTCTATTATATCCTCAATTTGTTCGCTTTGTCCTGCTAGGTGTTTATATTGTTTAACGAAGTTATTCTTTATATGAAATAATGTCATTTTTGAATTTTTTACACTTTTTAAGAAGAACATTTAATATATAATATTTCAAGTTTGTTCTCTAATGTTCTATTTTCCAAGTAAAAAAGAGAGTAAGTAAAAGTTATATGTCTTGGAAAAATAAAGATGTAAAAGTAAATATGAAAATTAGTATTTAACATTTTAAAAATGATAATTTTTTTAATATAAAAAATTATGTGTAAAGTGATAGTCTTTTATTTACATATTTGGTTGGCAAAAAATGACATAAATTAATTTTATATATTTTCTAAGAAACTGTAAGTGTGGAAATACATGGAACAAAATGTAATATTAAATGTGATTTCTTAGGTACCATTTAGGTAAAATAATATCTCATCTGAATATGATTTGAAGTAGTAATATATGAATTAATAATATGGTAGAGTATCTAATAAACATAAATTATTTGCATATGAATACGGCCAAAGTAATAAAAATGTTTGATAAGTTATCTAAAATATTGAGTTTTAATGACAACTTCAGATAGGTAGGTAGGATTGGTTAGACGTAATTAATAAATGATATTTTGTGATAAAGATAAATATTATAAGTTGTATTGGTATTTAATGAGTTGAAATTGGTGGGACGTACTTATGAAATAATAATAAGTTGTAAATAATGATATTATAAGGATTTGAAAACAATAAAGTAAAACAAGTAATTTAAAGTATATCTTATTAAATAACATATAAACAATAAAGTTACCCAAACAATACCTTAATGTATGTGATAAACTCAATAAACCTATTATTTTGGGACAGAGTGAGTATATTTTTTTGTGATAAATTATTTATCAAAAAAATCAAAAGCTATTAATAAATATGTTAAAAATATTAATATATAACATTTAAATTATCAAAAGTAAATGCAACGCCCCGAGTCAATACACCCATGCAGAGGCTGCCTTGAATAGCTTTCGGATTGATCGGTTGACCCCACAAATCAATACGAATCCTTTCAGCACACTTTTTTTCCATTCACACGCTTTCTGGAAAAAAAAATTAGAAATTTTTTAAAATTTTCCAAGAAGATCAACCATCTTAAAAATTACTCCACACCCACCATGCTTAACTATGGAGTTCTTAGGACATAATCACTAAAATGATGGTATACTATGTTGATATAAGTAGTCAGATCAATCCTTATAACACTCCGCTCAATTTGGAGTATTACATTCACCCCCACTCAAATAATGTAATGTCATTGTTGTGCTTCAACCACTAACTATCTTAATACAGTTTATCTTAAGAATCGTTTGGCTAAGTGGTTGACTAGCTCATCCAAGTTCAATTCACAGTCATAGTTTTGCTCTAATACTATTTGTAGCACCTCAAATAAATATAACCACACGAGGCTATCCTAGAGGACTTTCAGATTGATTGGTTAGCCTTGCAGATCAACATGAGTTCTTTTAGCACGTTTTTTCCCCACTCACGCACTTTGTAAGAAATTTTTAGAAAATTTTCAAAACTTTCTAGGAGGGTTACTATAACACCCTGAATTTTTAAAATCCAAAAATTTAAATATTTAACCTTTTATTTGAGATAATTTAATATTAAATTATTAATTTAATTATTTTAGGGACACTTGATTTACAAATATATAGAAGTATTTAATAAATTAATATAATTATTTTTTATCATTTTATCTTACTCTTTTATTTAAATAAACCCAAAACCCTTAATTTTTACATAAAATTATTATATTAAATTAATACCTAAAATTGTGATAAATTAATTTAGTATTTTTCCCAAAAACCAATTTTAGCTTAATTTCTAATCCTAACTATAAAAATATTTTCCTTTTTCTTTTTCTTCTTTTTTACTTCCTTTTCTTTCTTTTTCCTTTATTTCTTTTCTTTCCTCCCTTATTCCTTGGGCCAGCCTAGACTTGCCCCCTTTTCTTTCCTTCCTTCTCCCACCAAGCCAGCCCAAACTCCATCTCTTTTCCTTCTTCCTTCTTTCCCTCTTCTCCATCCTTGGGCTAGCCCTTCTCCGCCCTCTTCTTTTCTTTCTCCTACGCTGGTCAGCCCACTCCTTCCCCCTTCTCCTTCTTCCCTGTGAGACCCTCTTTCCTTCTTCTTCTTCCCCTAAACCCCCAATCCAAATGCTCCTCTAACCCCCTCGCACGCCTTCCCCCATGCGCCCCTATACCCCTACCTGTGCCACCCCACCCCGACTGATGCTTGCACCATCCTCCCCTATCATCCTTTATTTCCATTTTTAGCCTAGCAACCCTAGTCCCCCTCCTCCCTTGCATGCCTTCCCTACCCTTTTTGTCCCTATCACCCTACCATACCCAATAAGAGACAACATGCCCCCTCTCCTACACCAACTACCTCTCACATCCCTCTCTTCTCCTCTCATTCTCTTCTTTTTCTTCTTCTCCCCCTCTTCTCTGCCTCACTTCTCCCTCGAGCTCTCCCTACCCCTACTGATCCTCTCTTCTTTCTTTCTCTCTTCTTCCCCTATTTTTCCTTTGCTAGCCCTGCAGCTCCTCTCTGCTGCCTCCACCACACCACCCTCCTCCTACACTTTACCCCCTTCTTGCACCGCCTTGAGCCGCACGAGCTGACCACCTTGTGGCCTACCCTCCCTTTTCCTTCCTTCTTCCCTTTGACCCCCTGCACCACCACCCTTATCCACCTCTTCTCCTCCCTTCCGCCACAGCCTCAGCTGCCTAACACCACCCTAACACCACCTGACCCAAGCCACCTACCCTCCTCCTTTTCTTCTCTTCTTCTTTTCCTTTCGTCCTCTTCTCTCTCCTTTCCCTACACCTTCCTCCGGTATTTGCTGTCACCGTCTCCGCCGCCTTTGAGCCACTATACCTCGACCTCCAATCACTACCCTCATCCTGCCTCACCTCTACACCTAACAACCACCACTAATACCCCCATCAAGCCTACCCGAGCCCCTCCCCCTCCTTCCCTTTTCCTCTCCTTTTGTTCATATTGCATGGCCTATGCTACCATGCAATTTGAGTTAAGCTATGTAATTTTGGTATAATTAGCCCATATTAAGGTATTAGATAGTTTAATAATGTGATATATTTAATTAATATTTTTTTAGTAAAAATTGTTCTTTTATTTATCTAATATTAATATTTCACTTGTGACATTATTTTAGGTACAAAATTTCATTAATCGGAGCTTAAGCATTTTAAATTGGGATACCGATTAAGGTTGGTTTTATTGAAAATAAGGTAACTGTTTTACCCCACTAAAATGTAGGAATTATCATATGTTAGCACATTAGGGCTTTTGGTATATGATTTATGTAAATATGATGTGTTACTATCAATTTCATGATTACTATGTTATCTTGTATATGGTGTGATATGTGTGAAAGGGTGAATAAGAAAAAGGGTTTGATGTTGATGATGAGTGTTATGTGTATATACTTGCTAGGCTAAGTGATTATGGACACTTATAGTGAAAATAGTACTAATATGAACCCTGGAAGCAATTTGGTCATTTGAAAACATCATGGTGTTTAAACCTAAATGGGATGCCTAATGTGTTAGGAATATTGCTAGGAGTGGAGATGGGAGTTTGATGGATTATAAATATAAGTATTAGTATAAATATCAATATTTATGGCCAAGGGGTAATTTGATAATTTTAATATATAGTGGTGACCATCTTAATACAAAAAATGCATGTTAAGTGTTATGTGGTGTTCAAAATGACGATAGGGGGTTTATGGCATTGATAATGCATGATGAGCATAGATATTAATATTTTATGACCTAGGGGTATTTTAGTAATTTTGCATGTAAAGTGGATGATGCTTAAATAAACATGCATGATAGGCTATAATTGGTGGTAGGAATAATAATAAGGTTTTTATTGTGTTGGTAATGTATGGTTGGGCATGCTTATTAGTATTTTATGGCCTAGGGGCATTTTGGTAATTTGGCATGTGTAATGGGAGTTAATATAATAAATATGCATAATAAGTGGTAATCGGTGCTAAGAATGAAAATAGGGGTTTTGTGGTGTTAGTAAAACATATTGGGTATATATGGTGTTATTATATGGCACAAGGACATTTTGGTAATTTTAAAGGTATGAGAGTGACTATACTAATGAATGTGCATGCTAAGTGTTAAATGGTGTTAAGTATAAAAATAAGGTTTGATGGTGTTAATATTTCATGTTTGGGCATAAATGGTAAAAATATATGGTGTAGGGGTAATTTGGTAAATTTGACAGTGCAATGGTGGCTATTCTAATAAACGTGCATAGTAAAGGTTAGTTGGTGTTGGATGTGAGAATAGGAATTTATTATCTCAGTACCATCTCTTTTAGTATGGTTATCAATATTGCATGACTTAAGGGCTTTTAGTAGTTTAGGCGCATATTAGGGTGATTATTCTAATGAATACGCATAGGGCAAGTCAAACTCAAAGGAGCTATGATCAGTGGTGAAAAGAGTAGTGTTGGTTTCTATGAATGGATATGGGGTTAAATTGTGACATGGCTAAGCAACTTGTATATTTAAGGATCCCATAGAGTGTTAAAGAATGAGAGACTACCAAAAAAGTGGACTTAGGGTTTCTAGAAAGGCCCGATTTGGAAGGTTAGTATTACATGAGCAAGATGGGGGGGATTAGGATATAAAACCTTAGGGGATGGATAATCATAGTAACATGTGCTTGGTTGTGGGATTTTAGGACCAATTAAGTAATAGAGAAGGGGTTAGGTCCATTTGGGCTAAATTAAGGTTTTAAAGATTAACCCTAAGGGTAAATTGTTATCACATGTAAGGAACAGGGAAATGGGCTATGATCTATGAGTAAAAGGATTCTAATGGCATATTTGGATTGGTAGATAATTTTGGGGACTCAAAGGATCTGTGGGGAGTGTGGATATCCCACGTTAGAGAATTAGGGTTTCTATGAGGTTAGGTTTGGCCAAGGTGGTAGTAGGTCATGAGTCTTACATGGTCCATGCATGGATGTGTGTGTGATATTTGGACAAATAAGACATGAATAAGATACTAATCACCTAAAGTGGAAGATCATTGACCTGGGCACATGTGTAGAATATTTATCAATCCCCCGATTATAATAGTAGTCAGGTGCATTTTGTCCTAGATTGTAGTATATCACTAGTCCATCGGTTATAATAGTGGTTAGGTACGTTCTGTCCTGGATTGTAGTATATTACTGGCCCACCAGCTATAATAATGGTCAAGTGCGTTCTATCCTAGAATGTAGGATATTTTCAGTCCACCAGTTATAATAGTGATGGTTCCAAGCTCAAATAATGAAACCCTTAGATGATATTAATCTATAGAAAAGACACTAATCACTTATAGTGGAACACCACGTGGGTCAAGACCATGTGTAGTATATTCACTAGTCCACCGGTTATAATAGTGGTCGGGTGCATTCTGCCCTAGATTGTAGTATGCTTACCGGTCCATCAATTATAATAATGGTCAGAAGTTGTTTGCCCTGGATTGTATTAGGTTTAGTAGACAACCGGTCATAATAGTTGTCAAGAGTGTTCTGCCTTAGATAACATAGTTACCAGTCCACCGATCATACTAGTGGGGTCCCTGAGCCATGTGGATATAAATTGAGTGATGGTTAATTATGGAACTAATGGCTTGAATACAAATAAGAAGGAATGAACTAACAAGTCATGTTACTTCTAAGTGAATGAGCATTCATGGCATGTGATCTTGATGTATATAGCTATCTGTATGATTATTGCATTTCAGATAATATATGTACTAGTCCATGATCATATGATCGATGTGTTGTATATGATGTGTCACATGCGGGCCTCACATATTAGTCTCGTATAAAGGGTTACTCAGTACTATAGTACTGAAAGGTTCATTTCTTAGGTCACTGCCTATTCAATAGACAATGGCCTTTGCAAGTTAGCTCATATGCTCCCTTCAAGATTTATCTTCGGGAGTGAGAGCATAGGGTTATCTGGGATGCTGATCGGTATATTGAACAGGAAAGTCTTTCTATGTCTTTCTTAAAACCTTTTGAATTCTCTCTCTACTGACATTTTCTTTATAATCACAATCCGTGGATTTTCTTTAGAAGGTGTGCTAACCTTCCTAACTATTGCGCTATTCTGATTTATAAATATATTCTTGAAATTTAATTAAAGTATGCTTACAACCTTAGCACTTAGTATCACAATGGTGGAAGGAAACTAGTTTGGTACTAAGTGTGGTGATAGCACCCTAAAAGTTATTGTACTTGCTTCCACATAAAACTTTTAAAAAAAAATTTTTTTAGCAGTCGGAGGGTGTTACAGTCACCCATCCTAAAAGTTACTCCACGACCAACACACTTAACTGTGGAGTTCTTAGGACGAAATCACCAAAATGATGGTATACTGTGTTGATCTAAGTAGCCAAATCAATCTTTATAACACTCCACTCAATTTAGGGTATTACAGTAAACTTAAGCCATAATGAAGCCTATAACTTATTTTAAATGGTTAAAACCCTAGCTACTATTAAATTCTGGCTTTAATTATGCAATTTATATCATGCAACCAATTACACAATTTGCACCATAGAACTGGTTGTCATGTTAGAAAATTTGGCATTCATGCCTATTCTCCTTCATAAATTTTATCCTATTTTTCTCTTCACTCATGCTTTGTGATTTCACTTGTGAAAATTCATTGATTTCCAAATTTTGAATGAATGATTTGGTTTTATAAATTTTTGTGATTTGGTTGCTAGAGTTTGTTATTAGAAATCTTGCTAAAAAAAAGTATTCTATTTTTTTAGGTTCATGGTTACAAATTTTTTGAGGTATGTGATTAAAATTTTGGTTGTGTGTGTGTGTGTGTTGAATTATATGTTAAATGTGATTAATATATAGTTTTGAGAATCTATTTTGGTATGACATTGTTTCAATATTAGTGATATTCTACCAAAAACTTGGTAAGGTATAAATTTGTAGGATCATTCAAGTGAAATATTAGTAAGATCCTATTTAAAAAGTAATATCATTCTTTTAAGATATTAGTATGACTTTGTTGATGTATTAGCATGATTTTGTTATAATTTTTTTTAGTATGATGTTGTTGAAACATTAACAATGTTCTATTGAAATATTAGCTTCATTATGTTCAAATATATAATATGACTCTGTTATAAAAAATGTATCATGATCCTACTGCAATATTAGTATGTTCTTGTTGAAAAATGTGTATTATTCTATTGTAATATTAGTATAATTTTGTTGAAAATTATAATGATTATGTTATAATATTAATTTTCTTTTGTGTTTTCTTTCAATGATTTTTTGGGAAGAGGTTTTGACTTAGTAGTTGCCTCTCTCTCTCTCTCTCTCTCTCTCTCTCTCTCTCTTTCACACACACATATGCACACAATATCTTAAAGTTTGACATATTTTATTTGTAGTTTGGACTTTTTTTCTTTTTGTTAATCCTCTATAGTTTTAACACAAACACAATTCCTTTAACTCCGACATATTTGATTTGTAGTGTGGACTTGTTTTTCTTTTTGTTAATCCTCTATAGTTTTATTGTCATCTAGTTTTTCATATACCACTATTTCTTGTTGATCTTTTTTTGTTTGCTATGAAACATCATGAACAACACCAGTGGAAAATTATGCTACCAATGGTTAAAAAATAGTTTTATCATTACTGAATAATCGTTGTTGCTGACTCTTTCAATTGCATATGGTGAAAAATATGAACAACAGTGTTAAAATATTATATTAATATCGATGAAATGAAAGTGTTTTTTAGACTATATTTAAGTTTTGAGAAGTAAAATGTCAATAAATAAAGTCAAGTATGTTGAAATTTTAATAGAAGAGTGTTCAAACATCATAGTGATAATAATATTTTTGAAATATTACAATAATAGTGTTGAAAATTTATGACAATACTGTTGAAAAATAATTAAAAAAGTGTTAAGGGTGAGAATAAATTTTATTCATTAAATAAACATATATGTATTGTTAATATAGAGTACCTGGAATTTTTTGCAATTCAAATAAAAAACAATGGCTATAATATAATGATGATAATAGTAGTGATAGTAGTGTTGGATAATTTATTTTGTGAGTTAATGTTATAGAACACATGTTATAAAGTAGTGTTGAAAAATTACAACAATACTATTAAAATATATGTTCTATTATGACGTTGAAATACACACACACACACACACACACACATTTGATGTTCGACTAGTATCGTTGAAGCATAGGCATTTGATAACAATAATTGGATAGTAAAATTTGGAGCACAAACTTTGTGGAAGGCATTGTGGGCTTGTGTGTAATACCCCCAAATTTACTACTGAAAAATTTCGTTTAGTGCAAATGCTTTAGCGGAATGGACAATTAAAAACGTACTTGGGGTATTACCGCCACACTTAGTATCAGACCGGTTCGCTCCCACCGTTCCGATACTAAGTGCTAAGGCTAAACCAAAAGTCATAAAACGAGAAACATTAACCATAAATGCACCATTACACAATGTTCATAAAGACAGAGTTCAAGCACGATAGGGTATCATTAAGATTACAATTTTAAAAGTCCCATTTTGAAAACACAACACAACATAAATACATCAAGATAAAGTAGACGGTAATCAAGAAAAGAATTAAAGGGGGTCCGGCCAACTCGCTCTCGGCCCCAAACAGGAGAGACTCATCACTCGGCCCCACCGGATGCCTCGTAGGTATCGTAGGCATCGAACACGTGGTCTCCTACCTGCACAAGGTCAGATGGGCCCTCTGCTCGTGGGAATGAGCAGCACCCATGAAACGGGTGATCAGTACGCTACGTACTGAGTAAGGTAACAGACGAACTAAGGCCGACACATACATCAAATGATACATATCTAACACGTCAATAATGTACAATAACATGCAGGAGTAACTGATTCCTCACTTGTATTTTATCCCTTATGGCCCATTAGTTGATAATTCATTTTCACACGTCCTTCATTGATCCATGTATGTACGGGGACCCCACTATTATAACCGGTGGACCGGAAATATACACCCAGGGCAGAACGCCTCTGGCCACTATTATAGCCGGTGGACCGGAAATCAACACCCAGGGCAAACGCCTCTGGCCACTATTCTAACCGGTGGACCGGACTGGCCCCGCACTTTCATGGTGTTTCACTGTACGTAATTAGTATCTTTCCTGTGGATTACTTATTCGTGTGGATCTGTCGAGCCCGAATCCCCCACTATTATAGCCGGTGGACCGGAAATACACACCCAGGGCAGAACGCCTCTGGCCACTATTATAGCCGGTGGACCGGAAATCATCACCCAGGGCAAAACGCCTCTGGCCACTATTCTAACCGGTGGACCGGACTGGGTCGGGCTCATCAGTCTTTCGCTTTACGTAGTTAATGTCTTATTGATGTCTTATTAGGTCACACCACGCCCTTGACATGCATGCCGGTAATGCGCTTCCACTCCCCTCCAGAAGGACCATCCCATATGTTGGGACCCATGTCTCCCCTTTTTACTCGACATCGGACCCATACCTCCCCTTACACTTGACACCCATCCCCGAGGCTATAGACCCTCTTAGCACATATGACATTAACTCCGTACGACCCTGACTCTCTAGGGTTTCCCCCCCCGGGAAACCCTAATTGGCCTAGGTGGCCCGACCCAAACCCTAGTACGTTACTTCCTCAACAAGTAACCCCCCTCTTCATCCCCGAACTTCCTTCCTCATCTAGAAAGCCCATACTGGTCCTATATGTTGGTGTATTTGTACTCTCACCACCCTTACTCCATCCTCCCTCATTTACTTTCACCATGGTACTCTTCAGCCACCCACTCCCGTTGAAACCTAATCAGGCTCTTGGGCGCCCTGACCCTGGCCCATGTAATATTTACCCCCAAGTTTTCACCCATCCCTTGGACTCTCCCAACCATCACTTAACTCCCTCATCCCTCTTTTTCAACGTAAGGGACACACCCATGCAAGCTCTAAATCCCCCATGCAAACTTCCCTTAGGGTTCAACCTCCGCATTCTCTCGTAATCGTTCCACGCTACTAACCCTAGCATGCATGTCCTAGAGGGCCATACCAAGTCACGTTATCAACATCAAGGATAATTATGGAACATGGCATACACATAAAGACATAAGACACACGCAACATACCTCGTGATCCGTGCTGCGCTACATCAAACAAGTTATTCATAACACACGCATGATATGTATCAACATGGCATACTCAACATTAAGACAAGTTGTCCATAACACATACACGATGAGTATCAACATGGCATACTCAACACTCACCCACACATTATATCACACATAGAAACAAGGCCATAGTTTCGTCCTTACCTAACACGACACCGGCCTTGGAGCACGCTCCTACGTCTCCTCCGGGTGTCGACTTGATTCGCCTATATATATAAAAAAAAAGGGAAGCTAGAGGTTAAACTTCCTCTAACAAGGCGCTATTCCTTAATTTACCCTTCCCTAACTTCTTTGTTAGTGCTAAGAGAGTACCAATTTACTAATGGTTACCAGGAGCTAAAGTAGTAATAGTAGTAATACTATCCATAAAAATAGGGATAATAGTAATGCTGTTTATAGTAGTTACAAGGATAATAATGTTAGGGATGATAATATTAATAATAGTATTGATAGTAATGATAATAACGATGATAATAATAGCTACAATAAGACTACTAATGGTAATAATAATAATAATAATAATAATAATAATAATAATAATAATAATAATAATAATAATAATAATAATAATAATAATAATAATAATAATAACAGTAGCAATAATATTACTAATGAGGAAAGTACTAATAACAATGATAGTACGGATAATAATGAAAATAATAGTAATAATCATAATAATATGAATAATAAGGATAATATTGATAATAATCATAATAAGGCTAATGGTAATAATAATAATAATAATAATAATAATAATAATAATAATAATAATAATAATAATAATAATAACAGTAACAATAATATTACTAATGAGGAAAAATACTAATAACAATGGTGGTACTAATAATAATGCAAATAAATAATAATAATAATAATAATAATAATAATAATAATAACAACAACAATAATAATAATAGTAATAATAAAGATAATATTAATAATAATCATGATAAGGCTAATGGTAATAATTAGCAATATTAATTCATTAATTCTCATTAGTCAAGGCTTAGGGTCAAAGGAGGTGGAGTCAACCTGTGGTGCGGTGGCGCCGGCGGCGGACGCGGTGGTCGAGGGAGGAGGAAGGTGGCGGAATTGGTGGAGACCGGTGGAGAGGGAAGCAGTGGGTAAGGAGGGTATGGTTAGGCAGGGAAAGACCTGCTGATCAATTTGGGGGGTGGAGCAGGGGTTGAGTCCGGCGGAGATGGCGGCAACGGGCGGCGCAAGGCGGCGGCGGCGTTTTTCGGGGTGGTACCTTCGCAGGACTGGGGTGGCTCGTGCGGGGCAGGGACGGAGGCAGTGAGGGCTTGGTTTCGTAGTGGGTGGTGCGAGGAAGAGTATGGTGGCGTGGGCAGGTGGTAGCGGTGATCGGAGGCGGCGAATAGGGCGGCTGAAGGTCGGCGGCGAAGCTGGAGAATCGGGCTGGGTTCCAGAATTTCGAACCCGAACTTCGCAGTGGAGAGTTTAATTTATAGGCCTAAGCGAGGGGAAAAACGACAATTGCACGTGGGAGGTTAGGTGGGTTAGGTCCGGTGAGTTGTCCGGCGCAGGTCTGCCGGTGCAGACCGTACTCTGTCGGGGAAGAAAGGTCAGGCTTGCGTGCGGGGAAACGGCTTTCCGATGGGTCATGTCAAGAGGAGAGGTCAGTCAGGGGTGAAATGACGGGAGAGAAGGACAGAGAGGATGGGACGCTCGCCGCTGCGTTTTCCGGTGAGCTGGCGAGTTGCAGAGGCGGGACGGTGGCGTCGTGAGGAAGAAGAAGGAAGGGAAGGGCTGGACCGGCGGTCCAGGGAAAAGAAAGAAGGGGAAGGGAACCGGCCGGGCCGCGCGGTTATTTCTTTTGTTATTGAAACGCTGCGTTTTGGGCGAGTTTTGGGGAAAACGCAGCGTTCGCGTCGTCAGGCAACGGTACTCTTTTCTTTGCTTGGGGAGCAGCGTTTCGGCGGGGTGGGAGGCGAAACGCTGCGCTTTGGTTCCAGGGCGCAGGGCCGGTGCTGGGCCGCGGGAAGGAGGAAAGGGGGGAAGAAAGGGTGTTGGGCCGTCGGCTGGCCCAACGGGCGAGAAGGGGGAAGAAAAAAAAAAGAAAGAAGAAAAAGAGGGAGAAGAAAAGGAAGAAAAAGGAAAAAGGAATTTATTTATTTTATTTTATTTTAGTATTTTATAATTATTTAGAGTATTTACTTTAGGTGCTTTGAGTAAGGATATTTAAATAATTAAATAAACTATTTATCCTCCTTCTAGGTTATTTAAGGCCCAAAATTATACATATATATATAATTACTAGTATGAAGGTGCCCTTGTAATTTATCTTAAAATTCTTATTAGTTTGCCCTACAAAAATCCTTCTTAATTTAATAAAGAGTAGTATATTAAATAATTTATCCAATAATCCTTATTTATTAGCTTATTTCCTAAAATAATTAGTTCTAGGGTATTTCATTGTGGATCAGGATGTTCCCACTCCCCAAAGTGGTCGTTGCCTGAATTATGTGTTTATGCAGAAGCCTTCTATGATAAGGGAAACAAGCCTTAGTGGCTTGGAAATCTATGTGCATACCACAGAAGGAAGGGGGTTTGGGTTTAAAAAATCTAGAAGCATGGAATAAAGTAATTCTCAACAAGTATTTGTGGTTCCTAGAGGATGAAAAAGAATCCCTTTGGACGAAATGGATTTACTATTTGTACCTTAAAAATCACTCTCTGGAGTCTTTCAGAATGACACATGATACCTCTCCATTCATAAGATACATGTAGAGGCTTAAGGAGAACATTTTGGCAACAATTGGTTCTTTTACTAGTCTGCAAGAAATGCTGAAGTCTTGGAATTTGGAGTGAGGTTTGTCCACATAGACTGCATATTAGTTATTTAGTCGAAGTCCATTACCTGGTGGGACTACAAGGTGGTTTGGAAGGGATGTGACACACCGAGGTATCCTTGCTACTTGTGGCTGGCATTGAACTCAAGACTTAGTACTTGGGATCGTTTACCTTTTCTCTATAACAACCTCGCTTGCACCTTATGTAATATGGGTTATGAGAGTCATGAGCATCTATTTATTGATCGTCTAACTGCATCCTTCATCTAGAAGGAACTTCAAACTTGACAAGGTATCAAGAATGGGTCTTCAACTTTAATAAGTGCAATTCGTTGCCTTTATTAAAGAAAGAAAGGCAACCCACTTTTAACACATACTCAAAAGCTTACACTAGTTGTGCTGATCTATGTTATATAGAGGGCGAGGAATGTTGCGGTGTTTGATTTCAAGGAAATAGAGAGTAGAGGCTTAATTTTGTAAGTTAAGAAGTTTATGTATAGTCACCTTTATAGGAAAGTTTCCAGATGAAGCCTCGATTATTAATTGTTTGGAACGCATTGTAATTTTTTGGTTGCTACCTTTAGGCTAAATAGAGCTACCAATATGTGGTAGCCTATCATTTTTGTATTAATCACAGGTTTTGTAATATATTTACCCATTTACCTAACAAATATCTACACATTTGCCAACCAGTTTCACATTGAGTATGGTGCAATCAGTTGCACCTTATGCGGTTGATGTCGCTAGGGTTGTAAATGAGCCGAGTTGAGCCGAATACCCCTAAGCTCTAGCTCGACTCATTTAACTAAACGAGCCTAAAATAAGACTCGGGTTCAGCTTGTTTAACTAAGTGAATGAGCTGAGTAAAGCTTTTAACCAGCCAAGTCGAGTCAAGCTTATGAGCTAAAGCTAAAAAATGAACCAAGCCTCACTTTTTCTAGATCAAGCTCAACTCGTTTAAGAAACAAGCCCAAATGTAAGCCTCAGGCTTGGCTTATTTAACTAAATGAATGAGCTGAACTGAGCTTTTAACTAGCTGAGCCAAGCCGAATACTGAACTGGCTCAACTCATTTACATCCCTAGATGTCGCTTACATACAACATAAGTCATTGGTTCAAACCTATGTAGGTAGAAGTAGAACCGGCCAAAATATATTGTTGTTGTGATTAAATTGAAAATTTACATTAATACCTATTCATTTTATAAAATTACATAGGTACATTTGTATATATATTAGTAGAGTTGTCACCAAATTTTCTAGGATATGATTTTTTGCCTATTTTTCTATTGTCCAAGTATTGTTAAGGTACAAAAATTTAGGAGAAAAATGTGGGCAAAGATATAAAGGGGGAATAAAAATTGTAAAACAATAATAAATGAATAAATATTGCAATAATCACAATCTACCCACCTTTTACTCTAAGCATCAAATTTTTTTGTTATTATGTAGAAAATAAACTGTTAGATCATCAAACTTGTCATGCGTATGTAACTAATGTAAAAAATTGAAATTAGCACACTTGTATCAAAATGATATCATCTAAATTACAATTTAGCGTAAGGTTCATCAATTTATTTTATTTTTTGAAAATTTCTTTCTCATATTGTTTTCATATTACACTTTTCTATAATTATTTTTCTTCAAAATTAATTTTACAATTTAAATTACTACTATTGGCTATTTAAATGTATATAAAGTATGTTCTTCATATTACTAATAATTTTACCATATTATTATTTATATTCAAATTTACAAAGATGAATATAGGTGTTTCACATCACATGGAGATAAACCTAGTCTTGTAATATATTTCTGTGTTATAGAAAAATTACATCATATGAACTGATTATTAAGTAGATTATCAGTGCATGTATGTGTTTCTTGTGGACTAGTACTACTTTGTCAGCCAAAAGAGCCTTGTTTTCATGGTTCAACATTTTTTTTCCCAGTGTGGGAGGATTGGTAATGCTTGGTCGACACATTTAGAATATCTCAACCCACAAACACCTATATAACTGTGATTAGAGAATGGATACTTTTTGACCAAGTAGCATTCTTTATGGAGCATTAATTTGCTTAGAAACTCATCATGCACTTTGAGGTCTATAACGAAACTTAAAATCATCCTTGAGGCCACATTTCTTTCCATTGTGATAGAAGTAGCTATAGCTAGCATTAAGGTAATTTATGATTCTTTAAGGAGGGAAGTTCCTAAGGTACCTTTTTGGAATACTGGTTGGCATAATTCTATAGTTTCAAGGCATCATTTCTACTTTTGGTTAATTACTCACCATAGCCTTCCCCCTCTGTACAAGGGATGTGATCGGTAGGTGTACCCCCTCAATCGGTCCCCACCCTATCTTCATATTGAGAATGTGTCAGTTATTCATCTATTATTATTATTATTATTATTATTATTATTATTATTAAGCTATCCATATCTTATCTGAATGTGGAAGTTGATCAATAGGGGCCTTAAATTCATTGGTTCAATAGCTCTAAGAAGCACTATCCTAAGATATGTTGCTAGTTCCATATCATCAAGAAAGAAATTTATGGGGTCATATGTTTGACTGGAAGTAAGTAGACATCATCCTAAAAATGGCTAAAAGTGTCTTGTTTCATTAGAAGTAAGTAAAAGTCAAAAGTTAATCTCATTGCCCTTTGACTTGATCTATTCATTTCCTTTTGAAGTCACTTACTCACTGTTCATCAAATAAGTGCTACTTCCATAGCTTTTAATTACATATTAGCCCTCAAAAAGAAAAAAAAACATGTAAGATAAGCAAAAAAATAATAACTTCATTTATTATTAAGGGATAATATAGTAATTTAGGTGTTTTTGTCCTCTTAATACAATAGTAAACCTGATATAAAATAATATTATTCACACTAAACAATCTTTAGCATGAAGTTCAAAGACGTTTGTATCCACAACTTACTTCCTTAAAAGTATGACTTATTAAGATTTATACCAACAAATGCCTTATGTTTTTTGTGTCATAATTGTTAAACTCCTAATTAGGATCTTATGATTCTATGACTTTACAATTTAAAAGTTACTAAACAATCAATGATCCTAGGTAGAATTTTTAAGTAGTAGAATTATGGTAGAATCGACCAATACTAGATAGAATAATACGATCCTAGGTAGAATCATAAAATTCTATATATCATTTATAATTTTTTGTCTATTTACCTTAAAAATTATTTTTCCTCCTATTTCTATTTTATTTTTTCCCAACCTCTAAATATTAACCCTATTATTTTTTTACATAATATATGTCGAGCACTTACTAATGAAAGAGAAGCATGAATAAGATATTAATGAATTTGATTGTTAAATCAAAAAGTACTTACAAAAAGTCTCAACTCTATATACATAATAAAACAAATATATTAATTTTTGATAGTATTTGTTTCCTAAATTCTATATATTTTATAATTATCATTTTTATTTTCTTTTATGATGTTGTTAGCTTTATTTGTATCTATAATCCATAAACTATTTTTTTATATGCATGTAGTTGACAATTTGTATTATTTGTTACTTACTGCAACTTAATTAGTAACCAAATAAGAGCTTAAGAATGGTCTTTTTAGTGATTTGAAACTTTAATTATGGAATTTTGTAGCATATAAGTATGTTGGGGTCATTTTTTGTAGTATTTATTGGATATTACAATCTTACGATCCAATTACAAATCAATTTTGATGACATTTATCGATTTTAGGTAGAATCTCAATTATGATAACCTTAGTTTATAGCTTGATATATGTTTCTCTTTATAAGATTTGGAGGCTTAACCTTTGTTTGGAAAAGCTAATATTGTTGGTTGTTTGCTATTATAGATTGTTATTTTATTATATTTAGAATGTAAATTTACTAAAATTATTTTTTTAAAAGCTATGGTTTAGGATCAAAACACTCCCCTCTTTTGCAGATGATTTTTTTGTCGAGGATATCTCTCTTCAGTTAGAGTTCCCGTGGATATGTTTTCTACTTTCTTAGGGTTGTCAGGTTTGAAACTCAATGATACAAAGAGCATGATCTACTTTGGAGGTAGGGTATGTGAACAAGTAAAGTCTAAGCTCGTGAATGAATTGCATTTTCTAGAAGGTTACTTAATTGTTAGTTATTTGGATTTTCCACTCAATGGAAAAAGATTGAAGAACCAAGATTATCACACACTGCATGTTAGTATATTGAAGCTTTGGAACAATCCATTCTCAATTTACCTTGGATGGTTGCAACTAATAAATCTATGTTATTCGGCATCCAAGCATAGAGTATATTATATTTACTCCTCAAACGTGTTATACATGGCGTGAACTCCTTATGTCATTCCTTTCTTTGGTAAGGTTCACACTCGGTTATGAGAAAATCTCCAGTTGTATAGGAACATGTGTGTAAGCCTAAGTGGTGGTCTGGGAGTTATGGACTAGGAAGCCTAGAATACTATAGCTATGCGTCGTCTCCTCTAGAATTTACAACATAGAAAGGGTGTTTTGTGGGTTTGGTGGGTACACACATATTTTATCAAGTCTAAGAAATTGTGGGAGATCAAAGAGAGAGGGAAGGTTTCTTGGTGCTTAAGGAGGTCTCTTAAACTACAATCACAGTTTGTGGATTTTTTTTATAGCTAATAGCTTAAACACCCCTATAGGTACCAACTCATACAACATCGCTAAAGCCTATGATCTTTTTCAGCTAAGAGGTGAGGAGGTGAGTTGGTGGCAAGTCATTTGGATTCCTACCATATACCATGACAATATTTTCATTTATGGCTTTTGGTTCAAGATAATCTTTTAAAAAAAGACATAATGGCTAAAATGGGATTTTCTCATGACCCTATGTACGTGTTATATGAGGAGAAATAGAAGACTATGCAACATTTAGATTTTGATTGCTCTTACGCACGAGCTTTTTGGCATAGTATACTTGAGGTAATTGGTAGTACTCATTGTCCAATAGAGTTATATCAAGTGATGAACTGGATGTGTAGAGGAGGGCACTAACCCAAGTGTAGAACAAGTTTTCTCCAATGCATGTTAGCTGTGGTCGCTCCCACCACTTATGGAAGGAGATAAACCAACAAATATTCCATCAAAAGAGACATTTGCCTAGTGTTTTATTTTTTATTTTAGTTAAGAAAATGGTTAATAGGGTAGAAAGTTTTTTTCCATGTAAATATTTTACTATGCTCGTCAAGTTTGTTAATAGCTTATAAGGTAGTCTTTAAGCTTCTTAGAGATTCTTGGTCGTTGCAATTTATGATAATTTGATAGTAATATACACACATTACTTACTTAATTATCTATATATATATATAAACTCCCCTTAACACAAATAAAATTGTATTTAGCAATGGTTCCATGTAGTTGCTCTCTTTAGTCAAGTTTATTGCTGTTAATTTGTCTTGTAGGTATTTATTTCATAGGATGGTTCATCACATTGATGATTTATTAGATTGGGTTTCATTGATCAATAAAGTACCTACATTAGTGCTTAAAAATTACTCCAAATTAGATCATATATATATATATATATATCCATCCATTTAATGTCACTTAAAAATTCACTTTTCCTAAACCAAAGCATATACCATTTTAAATAAGAGAAAACCTCATTTTAGGTTATTTTTTAATTTATATAAAATTAGGTTCATAATATATATTCTTTGTACACATTTGGTCAATTAGAATGTGAAATAGACATTAAATCTTAAGAAATTTACATAATATGTGTTTTTTATTAATTAATTGTGTACCGATATACCAATAGGTCCAATACATGATAATATACCAAATATGCATACATTTATACATAAAGATACTACTACATGTGGATGAATATATTATTAATATATGAAGATATTAATTTAAAAGATACAAGTACACTCTATAAAGAATATTAAAATACACAATATGAAGCTTAATATACAATTATACTCTAAAACAACCTCTTAAAGATACAATATAGGAAGCTTCATATAATAATTTTATTATAAATAGATACATGGTTTATTATATACAACATAAACACCCAAAGATTCTGACATTACACACTTATCAAACAAGATAAGTGTTATACCCCAAAATTTAACTAACCCTAATTCTAAGTAATTAATATTATAATCTTGAAAATTTTATATTTCTATTTATACCCTAAATTCAACTATTATTATTTTATATAAACCTAAATCTAAACCCACAAACACCACTTCCCTTTTGTCCTTTTTCTTTTTCTTCTCCTTTCCTTTGTATTTGTCTTTCCCTGTTATTGTCCCTTCCCCTTGCATGCACGACTCCCCTTGCCAAGAATGCCGTCTACCCCATAAACTCCCTCCTCCTCGGCTTAAGGGTCTGCCTTGAAAATCTTGGAAAATCGCAACCCCCATCCCTGCGCATGTGTGTGTATAAATAAAGTCAGCATTTAATACTCTTATTACATCTCTTCTCTCTCTTTTATTTTTGCAAAACAAGAACCACCATTTCCCCTCCTTCACCATTGCAAAAAAATCACAAAAAGCCACCTCTAGTGATTCCAATCGGATCACCCCCACCCCCTTTTGGTCACTTTTGCTGAGCCTCACACCTAACCATCGTCCAAAACCATCTGTGCAACCCCCTCCCCTTAGGCATTCTACACCGCAACCACCTTCCTCTTATTTTCATTTCCTTGTTGCAACCACTTCCACTAAACCCTATCACCACCCTTTGACCATTCCAGTAGGTGCCACACCTCCATTCTCAACAACCTGCATCAGTGCTCCTCCCTCCATTTTTGGTAGCCATCAATTGCAACAACACCTTATGCAACCCTCTTTCTTTTCTTCCTTGGTTGAGGCACCAATAGTTGGTGCACCACCTCCATCCTCAACCATTCTAGCTATTTCACCCATCTATTCTTCATTCTTTATCCTTCACCAAGCCACACCACCATCTCTCGGCAACTTGCACCGAAATCATCATCACCACCTTCGACCATTTTCACTGAAATCATCACCCCACCTTCGGTCCACACAATCAAAGCCTCTCCTTATTGCACCATTTTTTCCAAGACTCCCTTGGTTTGGTTTTGCCTTTTCCTTCACCCTCCTATTACCTTAACCCTTCCATAATTATGTCATTAAGTTTTAATGGTGTTTTGTTATTTAACTTCTTAGGTGATTTTCATGAAGTTCTAGAAGAGGTGGATTAGGAGTTATTTACTTAGAGACTGGAGTTTTTTTTAGTAAGGATACTGATCATAGCCTAGGACTTTGATTGCTAAGTGTTATGCATGTTTTTGTATTATACCATGTTATTGTTATTATGTTGATTAGTATATGTTTTTAATGATATGCTATGCTATTAATATTATATGATAGAAAATGAGTAAGTAAATGTGGTATTATTATTTTATGTGGAAAAACCCTTGGTGTGAAATATGGTGGTATTATGGGTTTATTTATGATATGATGAGTGTGAAATGAGTATAATAAATTCTATGGAATAAAATTGTGGATTAGAGGATAATGTTATCAAACATATAAGATTGCATGAAATAATTTGTTATTGGTAAGGGTATTTTGGTCAAGGTGGATTAAATATGAGAATCGTGGTATCTTAAGGTGTTATACCATCTAAAATATGCTAAGGAATTTATATGAAGTGTTTAGAGTAGTTGAGAAGGACCTAAGTTTGATAAAGTATGAAAATGGTTGATTTGGGAATAATAACCCTAAAACAAAAAGGCTATTATCACATGTGTGAAAAGGTATCTTTAGAGCACGAAATTCAAATATGCTATTAATATTAGTATTATAGGAATTTATATTAAATATGGAAATTGGTTGAGTACTAGAAGAAAAGTTATGATAGATTTATTGAAATTAAGGTTTATAAGCTTGGGAATATTAACTTTTTAGATATGGTTATTATCACACGTGCAAGGCCTTAGATTTAGGGCTTGAAATTAGATTATGTTGATAATGACAATATTTGAGTAATATGTACTAATTTTGGTGGTTAAAAGAGTAACAAGAGAAAAGTTATGATAAAAGAGTGAAATTAGGGTTTTAGGGAATATAAGGGTCTTACCTAGAGAATGGCCTTATGATCTTGTGATGTGCCTTACCTGAACTAATAATATTTTATGATTATTAAATCAATCATGAATAAGATATTAATAATTTAAAAGTTAAAGATCATGTGAGTTAGGCGAGGTATTTTATGGGTGTGTTCCATCGGACGATAATAGTGGTTCAAGTGTGTTGTCTTTGAGAGGTGCTTCAAACTGTTCCACTAGTTTAAAAATAATGGCTTAAGAGATTTTTTCCTTGAGAGGTGTTGGATCCGTTCCACTAGATGACAATAGTAGCTTAGGTGTGTTGTACCTGAGAGACACTTTAGCCCATTCCACCAGATTAAGAATAGGGGATCCCCATACTCATCATGAATAAGAATATGATTTGAGATAAGTAACCTAATGGATAAGATACTAATAACTTAAAGTGGAATATGTGAGTTAAGATCAAGGCGTTGGATCCATTCTATCGGATAATAATACTAGCTTAGGTGTGTTGTCCTTGAGAGTTCCTTTGGACCTTTTCACTGGATACAGAATAATGGGATCCCTTAACTCAACGTAAATAAAAGAATACTTTTTTTTATATCTAATAAAAAGGCTTGTATCATTCCTTACCTTATTATATCTTATGTGTATCTCATGTGTACTTATTTTCTACTACACATGAGTGTATTTAATTATATTTCTAACTCAATATTATTGTTACCATACTCAGTGTGTAGCATACTGACCACCATTTTTATAGGTGATGTTCATTCCCACAAGTAGAGGATCCTACTGATTTTGTGCAAGTCTTTGAGGATCAGTTGGATACTTTTGCTACTTTTAATGCATTGTGTGGGGAAAATGACTGTTATCTCTATTGGGAGTTTGGGAAAAAAGTCATGTTATCCAGATAATGTTTTATCAAAATACATTTTGGACTCTTCAATCCATGGTATTCCCCTTTTTTTTTGTATTTTTTTTCAATGTATCCCAGACTTGATCTCTAAACTAATATTTGTATTTATAAAGTTTATCTCATTTATAATTACTATGTTTTACTATGAATGGTTTAAGCCTTATGATTTATATAAGGATGGTATAATAAACTAGACTTACATCAATTACGATGGTAACACCCAATATTTTAATTATATGCTTCTGTTGTAAATAAAAAAAATTGTATTAAATTTAGGTGTTACACTAAGTTTTTTAGTTGAATTACAATAATATCATTATTTACATCAGTAATATATTAACTTTCCTCAATAGTATACTTATTTAACATCAAAATATAGATCCAAAAGATCAATGGCTTTGATATGCTATAATAGTATCATTAGTTAAAATTGATAATAAATTATCAATCCTAATTTTGTACTTGTAACTATATAATGTTAGTATATAACATCAATAATATATATAATTTTATTCATTAATTGGTGTAATTGTGATCATAACATCCACAATATTTATTACATGATGAATACCATAATTGTGTATTATGGGTATGAAAGCATGTCATAGGATGCTTCTTTTATTAGATGAGGGTGACTATATACAATATAAGCTCATAGCTAATTCTGTAGAAACAAGCTATATAGTTTAAGCTTCATTCTGGAGACTAAGAATATTATACCAATTCTATAATAGTAATTCAAAATTACAGATTTTGACTAGATACATAATCTTGTCCTAATATCCTTGTAGATTCTACTGGGGAAGAGACAACTTGATTTTGGATTGAAATAGCTTGAAGGGATCTGAGATGAATGGTTTGGCGAAGATGATTGTAGTTTGATCAGCAGAAGAGATGTAACAGGCGATGAGATAACCACAATGAACCTTTGTTGAATATGCTAGGATCGCTAGTGGAATACTAGATTTTGCATCATATAGTCAACACTCGTGTTGTCGCAATATAGGATGGGAGATGAGGAAAGTTATATACCAAGTTCTTGAAGAATTTGCTGAATCCAAATAAGTTCAACTATGGAAAAGACAAGACCCTAATATTCTACGTCAGTGTTGGCGGAGCAACAACATATTGGGCATTAACTATAAGCAATCAATGTATCCATAATGTAACAACAACTCGATTGATGAGCACAATCATGTGAGATAAGTCATTGATTCTATACACTGTTGCTAGTGAGGTAAGTCCTAAATCTTGTGCTATTTCCTATACATATATATTTAAATTTTGAGTTTAATAACTTTAGTATAATTATAAAATTATGGTGGATAAGTTTTTTAGAGATTTGAAAGCACAATTTTAATAACAAGTTAAGGACTAAAGGGCTAAGAGAAGAAGTTGAGACTTGTTTGAACTAAACTTTGGTTTGAGTAGACTCCCTTTAGAAGCCTGTTAACCGTTGGTTAGAATTATGCCTACAATCTTCCAATGAAGGACTACAATTTGTCATTTAGAAAATTCTAATAATCATATATATATATTTTCACAAAAACATAAAAATATTTCTAGTAATTTGTAGATTTGTTTATTACAAAACACTTCCTAAATGTGTCCTTTTCAAAAATAAAAATAAAAATAGCCATATAAAAATCTAATATTTTTCCAATATTATTTGATTATGATGATGATAGTTGATACATGTACTAAATTCACATTTACTCTATGCTAATACACCGCGTATGAAGGGTATATCGATTCATTTAGCAACTCACTCGTTTAATTGCATACCTGTATAATGAGTTGTGAAATGTGATGTTGATGCATAGGGAACAAAGTTTTTAAATCATTCATTAATTTAGCATCCTCTGATTTTTTATTTACTTTTTTTTTATTAATTATAGAAGACATATAGAAGCAATATGTATCCTAAGAAGATGATCTTATTGAGATGGGGAAGTTAGAGGAGTAGGCATCCAAACTCATAATGATATGCCAAATTTGTTTTACTACTAGTACATAGTGAGAAAAATCTCTTGGTGAATTAATAAGTTGTTTGCAAATTGGATTAGTTTCCTATCAATTTTAGGGGAATCAAAGTTGGATTTGTAGTTTATTTTCTACATGGAGGTAAGTAATAGATTTTATGTTATTTCCTACTAGATTTCTCCCACCTTTTTGAGATATACAAGTGTCCCTCTTAATTTCCCTACTTTGTGATTACAGGTAGGTGCTGGGAAGGAAGAAAATTTATCTCAAACTCATTTTAGACCTAATTAAAGAGGTCATTATGGGCATACATCCACACGACAAAGCCCTTGTTTTCTCATAAATGTGGTTTAGATTTTGTTCATATCAAAGTGTTTGCACCTGAGAATAAATAAGGTCATCAATGAGTTTTCTGGCTTTTTAAGTTCAAGAATCAAAACAATATAGGCTACATGAACTAGAAAGAACAAGATGAATTTATGATGATATGTATTTTATTATGTCGTTTGTGTCTTTTACAACCAAAATTAATGCTATGGTAGAACTAATTAAGATATACTATTTATACTAATCTCCTAACTAACTATCTACAACCTAAAGAAAATAAACAAAGAGTATATTAGTAAAATATACTCTTATACTAATACTTCTTATTTATTCCCCATACTTCCAGCTCCCTTAGCTCTGTTAGGTTCTATTGTCAGCTACTCTTGAGCTTGTTGAAAAGCTAGGAAGATAAAGGTTTTGTCAATATATCAACTACTTGATCCATAGCTGGGATATGATTGACTAATAATTGTTGTGCAACTATCTTTTCTTGAATAAAATGCCAGTGTAATTCTAAGCTCTTAGTTCAAGAATGAAGAATAGGATTTGTTGACAAGGCTACTGTACTTTTATTATCACACCAAAGAACAGGTGGTAAAGAATTGTTCACACCCAACTCCTGAAGTAGTGATTGAATCTAGATAACTTCAACTATTGCATTTTCTAGGATTCTAAATTCATCTTTAGTGCTAGATCTCGATATAAAATTTTGCTTCTTTGGACACCAAGTAATCAAGTTATCACCTAAATAAATGCAAAATCCATTGGTAGATATCATCAAGGTAATTAGTCTAATCGGCATCACTAAACCCTGTCAAGGCAAACCGTGTGGAAGCTTTCAACACTATAGCATCATAAATTGTCTCTTTTAAGTATCTGATAATTCTTTTAAATGCCTTCCAGTGTGTGAGAAGATGATGTTGCATAAACTGACAAAATTTATTCACACTAAAGGTAATTTCAAGTCAAGTAATGGTAATATATTATAAATCCCCCACTACAGATCTATACTCTAAAACATTATCTATGGGATCTCCTTTAGACAATTTTAAACCACATGCCATAGGAGTTATTAAGGGCTAGCATCATCCATTCGAGTCTTATGTAGTAAATCAGCAATGTACTTTTTCTGAGAAAGATTCAAACCTTGAGACAACTGTTTAACTTAAATTCCCAAGAATTAATGAAATTCTCCTAAGTCTTTCAAGGAGATGTGTTGATTAAGAATAGACATTAAAGACTTAATTTCTGTGGTGTCACTACCAATAATCATAATTTCATCCACATAGACCAAGATAAAGATGCTTGATGTTGTATTAAATCTAATAAAAAGTGACCAATCTACATAAGAACTCTTGAATCCTAAGCTTTGAAGACATGTTCTTAACTTATCAAACCAAGATGGAGGGGCTTGTTTGAAACCATATAAGGAATTTTTAAGTTTACAGACCAGTGGTAAAGTATGCACCCTTATTTCTTGTTCAAACCTAAAAGGTTGATCCATGAAGATTTTCTCATGTAAATCTCCATTAAGAAAAACATTATTAACATCCAATTGCTGTATAGACCAACCTATAACCAAGGTAACTGTAAGTATAATTCTAATAGATGCTAGTTTGACCATAGGGATAAAGGCTTCTAAAAAATTGAATCCATAAGTTTGAATGTATCCTTTTGAAACTAAATTGGCTTTATATTTAGAAACTGAACCATCTGGATTATTCTTTAGCTTAAAGACCCATCTACACCCTACTATCTTCCTATCATAGGGAAAAGACACTAAAGACCAGGTCTTGCTTTTCATTAATGCATCATAATCCTCCTCCATTGCCTTTGTCCACTAAGGATAAACCCAAGCTTCCTCTAGACTGGGTGGCTCATGTAGATCCAAATTGACATAATAAACTTTAGGTTTAAAAGTACCATGCTTGCCTCTAGTTACCAATAGATGTTGCTTAATAATTCTACCAGTGACTTCTTGATTACCTAAACTTGAACTAGATTACAAGTCATAAGGAATATGACTAAAACTCTTAGCAGAAGAAGAAGAAGACTGAGTATATTTATTAATTAATTCCTAGATCTAGTAGAAAACTCATAAGAAGATATAGGAATAGAAGAACTCATGTTAGACATAGACTTATCAGTGCTAAACCCTTGAAATGCTTGTGTAGAACTCCATATTGGCATATTAGAGACTTTAGAAGAACTTTGTGAATCTAATCTAGAAGAATTTGGTGATGAATTAGTGGCAAATGGAAAGACTAACTCATCAAAAACAGCATGTCAAGACATAGAAGTTTTTCTTGACTTGTCTAAACATTTATAACCATTATGTAAGCGACTATACCCTAAGAAAGTACAAGGTGTTGACCTAAAATCCATTTTAAGAACATTATAAGGTCTCAAATAGGGAAAACAAAGGCATCCAAAAACCTTCAAAGTAGAATAATCGGGTTTTCTATGAAAGAGTATCTCATGGCGAGATTGATACTTAAAAACCTTAGTAGGTAATTTATTAATAATATACAAAACACTAGAGAATGCATTTGACCAATATTTTAGAGTTAAAACAGTTTCTACCATTTGCCTATGCTTTCTTTCCATAATTCCATTCTATTCCAATGTATGTGGACACGATATACTATGGATAATGCTAGCTCTCTTTAGAAGAGTTGATAGAAGAGTTGATAGGCTCTTGTACTCTCCTCCCTAATATGTTTGAAGTATTTTAATTTTCCTATTAAACTGAAGCTCTGTAGTGATTTTAAATGAACAAAACACTTATGTGCCTCTGATTTATTCTTGATAAAATATAGCTAACTGAAATGAGAGAAGGAATTCATAAATCTTAAGTAATATCTAAACCCATAAGCTAAAGGTGAGGGTAAAGGCTCCAAAGTATCAAACTCAATCAACTATAGAGGTTTAGTATATATAGTTTGAGACCTAGAAAATGGTAGCTTATGACTCTTGCTCAGTTGACAAGTTTCACATACATGCCTTTTACGAAAAATGAAATTTCAAGAAATGTTGCAATATATAAGAACTTTCTTTACAATCTTCATAGAAGTATGTGCAAGTTTCCAAATCCATAAATTGAAATCATCATCATCATCATCATGTAAACTGTGTTGATTGCACATATTTCTCTTTTTTTTTATCATACTCCAACCTTCCTTTCTCTTTGTCATCATGTCGTTCTTCCTTCAAAAGATCAAACTAGTATAGACCATTATGCACTCACCCCTCTAGAAGAGTTTCCTTGATGATTGGATCCTTCACAAAACAAGAGGAATGATGAAACTCAAAATAGACTGAGTTATCTTTAGTAAGTTGAGAAACGCTAATGAGGTTTTTAGTGATTGAGGTAACATGCAACACACGATTCAAACACATATGTTTAGATGATTTCGAAGGTAGTTGATACTAACCAACATGATTAATATCTAAACCAACACCATTGCCTATAAGTACTTTATGTTTACAGTAAACTTATTGCCAAAACTAAGATTATTCAAGTCATTAGTGAGGTTACCTGTTACTCATGGATTAGGATACCAACTGCATGAGTTATCAATACTAACATTGTAAACTCTAAACTAGAACTAACTTTTTCTTATGCCAAGTTTACTGAGGCTTGATTTCCACCTTGATTGCTATTGCTAGAATTACTACTAGAGATGACAATTTTCTCCGTAGGTTCAGGGCCCTGTCGAGGATTCCCAGTTCGGGTTTGGGGAGAGATTTTGGGTATCAGATTTTGGTTTAGAGATTCTTATGGGGGACAGGTTTGGGGTCCCCATCCCCAAACTCGCCCCAAATTATATATATTATAATATTTTATATAGAATATAAATGTAAATATATTGTAAAAAAATAAGATCGGATATTGGGGATGAGGTTGGGTTTCGGGTATTGGGTTGCGTTTTAAAATTGGGAAATGTTCGGTGATCAAGTTGGGTATGGGGACTTGATCTCCTCAGGGATCAGGTCGAGAATTCGTCGATAAGAAAAAAATGAAGATTAGGGCGGTTCAGGGATGATTTTCCTTATTGGGTTTGGGGATGGGGACGGGGTCTTCGTCCCCAACCCGCCCCATTACCATCCTTAAATACTACCAAAATTAGTAAAACTAGGTTCAAATCTATAGTATTACTTGACCACTATATGCCCCATTTTGCCACATAACCGGCATTGTGATTTGTTGCCATTATTTTGACCTCCACGACCTCTAGTTCTACTATTTCTTATGTTACCTTTATTCCCTTACCGATTCTGAACAAAACCTTGATTTCTTATTGTCCATGAACCTTGATTGCCGCCACTAGTTCTATAATTCCCAGTAGCAAGATTGACCACCATTGTTGGACTTATTCATTGATTGATCCTTCCTTCGTGGCCCAACAAAAGATTACCCATAGTCTTTAGATCATGGGGAGTCTCCCCAGAAGCAATCACAGCAATTATAGCTTTATATTGTTCTCCTAGACCATTAAGAACAGCAAGAACTTGATTTGTTTCAATCAACTTATGCCCTAATTCACCAAAAAGATCAGCCAGTGTCTTAGTCTTTACCAATCAATCCTTCATCGCTAACCCTTCTTTCTTGCAACTTTCAAGTTGTCACTCGCAATACATCACCTTAGTTGTTGATTGTGATGTAAACTGTTGCGTGAAAGTATTCTAGACTTCATGAGATGATTTGCAACCAATTAACTATGATATGTACGACAGAGATATGGAAGATAACAACCAAGAGACAAGAAGCTTATCCTGTCATTGATAAGCTGTGAACACTAGATTAGTAATGATAGTACCTTGATCATCTATAATTACTTGCGAAGGTACACCTTGAGTTCCAAGAATATAACCTTCCAAACCATACCCATTGATTGCTGCCTCGACCTATAACTTCCATTGCAGATAATTATCTTCTTCAAGTTTGAAAGTAATCAATTGATTAAGAGGAGTGACGACAAGCTTCAAGGGATCGTCATGTTGAGTTAGATGTAAGTGATCGGATTGAAGTTTGGCAAAATCTTAAATTGCAAAAGTTTTTGACAAGGCAATTGAATTGCCGGCCACACTTGAAGCTTTTAGGATCGAAGAGAGACAAACTCTAATACCAAGTTAAGTTCAAGAATCAAAACAAGATAGGCCACACAAACTTGAAAGAGCAAGATGAATTCATCATGCTCTCTATTTGATTTTGTCTATTGTATCTTTTACAATCAGAATTAATGGTATGGCAGAACTAATGAAGAAAGACTATTTATACTAATCTCCTAACTGACTATCTAAAACCTATAAAATATAAACAGAAGGTATATTAGTAAAATCTACTCATATACTAACACTTCTCATTTTGGCTACGTGGTATTTCGTTGTGCAATTAATATTACTTTTTTTTTTTGTATGACATGTTTCATCAATTCGTATCATTTGGCGATCATACCGGTGAGGTAATATATGGTGTCCTGGATACCAATTATACACTTTGATGATGATTGTGACATGACGATTTATAGTTGCTCTGCCTATAAATTAAAAAAAAATGGCGATCATTAAGAATCCGGAAAAAATCACCTTTAGATGCAGTGTTCAAGTCCTTAATCTGTTGTTGAAAGATGATATAGCTGCATCAGGCAAGCAAGAATCACATCCTCCGATACTAGCGTACTTTTTTTTTTCTTTCGTTTTTCTGGGCAAGAAGAGGGGGCGTGGTTGGGAGAAAGTTCAAAATTGTAGTTGGAATCTTTGCACCTGATTTTGCGGAACCAACTCTGGACCCTAAGAAATTTCATTCTGCATAAAGTTTCATGTACAGCGAGAAAATAAAGAGACTCCTGATATAGAGTCACATTTGCGGAACCCGCGATATAGCATTTATTTCTATAGTCCGAGTCTAAAACACACACAGATAACATTATAGATTTCAGGTATCAAACCAGTTGCTTAATCAACTTAGCATACATACCTTAAGCCCTGTCTAGGAACCGGCACATTACGTATACACAATTAACAGTAACAGTACAAGGCAGTCATCCACGTAACTGCTACGACTACCAACCCATCTCTAACAGAACAATATCAATATACTTTCTCTATCTCTTGACTACAAAATCAAAACACTAAACATGAATATTAGCTCTAGTTGTAAGAGAAGATCTCATGTCCACAATAGCAGATTCTTCAGCGCCTAATTTCAAAGCCTCCTTGCTTGCTCTAACGAACCGCGAAACTGCTCCTTTCACGTACTCGTGCGCTTGCTTCACGTTCATCTTGTTAGAGATTTCATTAGGAAAGCTGTTCAAGAAATGATCGCCGTTCAAAACAGCACCTAATTGAACAATCTCTGACTGGAATTCAGATAATGCCCTTTCTTCAATTGCTTCTGTTTTCCTTAGTGGTTTCACATCAGGCAATACCTCTGGAAGAAAAAAGTCATGTAAACCAACCTTGAATTAGAAAAAAGTGTCCTCATATGCAGGCTGAGGAGATGATGCACACACTTAATCCTGACAATCTTACTTCTTCCACTCATTAATTACCTGGGCAATCTGTTCTTGGAGATGTTAGTTCGCAAACAACATCCTCAAAGGTGCCGGCCCATGCATCTCTGTAAGTTAGGAAATTGGAACTCAGGTTGAACATCTTCTTAATGGTTGCTGGGATTGAAGAGTGCTCAAATTCAGAATTTGGTGTTGGCCCCTTGGGTTTGGTTATCACTACACAAACATAAAATTATACAAGAAAGATCAAACTGAGATACAGATTCGTTACTTCAGACAAAAACACAATAATACCAGAGACACCCCAACAGTCATTTGGAATATAGTGCATACAAACAAGTAGAGTGAACGAGTAAGGAGAAAAGTACCGGTTCCTTTCTTGATCCAAGGGGAGACCATAATAGTAGGAACACGAACACCAAGACGATCAAACTTAAAATAAGAAGGTGCAGGACCAGTATTCCCGTCAGGACTAGGAACATTAACATAAGGAGTATCAACATGATCAAAAAAACCACCATGTTCATCATAAGTAATAACGAAAAGTGTTTCATTCCATTGAGGACTACTTCTTAGTGTCTCGTAAACTTCCTTAACCAACTTCTGTCCATTAGCAACATCATGAGAAGGATGATCATCATTAGCAGGAAACTCCTTTAAATCAAAATACCTAGGTTCAATAACCGTCAGTGGTGGTAATTTCCCATCTCTAGCATGCTTCTTAAACTTCAAATCATACTGATGAAACTTAGATATATACTTTAACTTCCTTAAATTCCTGTAGAATAAAGTTGAGGGAATAGATTGGAAATAGATCCCAAATTCGAGGTCATTCTCATGGATTGAATCAAAGATTGTTTTTTGTGGGTACCCAAATGCTAACTGCTTCTTCACATGACTAGTTGCGCCATGAGAAGTGCCGGAATACACGAATAGTCTATTGGGTTGAGTCGGGCCAGGGATGGAAGAAAACCATCTATCAAAAACAGCGAAATTCCTCACTAGCTCAGCATAAATGGGTACATTCTCGGGCCTAAACCCTTTCATAACAGCATTTGAAACATTATCCGGCATTGATAGAGCTTGTTCCACAAAACCCATCATGCTCGGTCGCTGGCCTGACCCGAAAACCTGTTGAGATACAGCATCAAATGAGTGACCTGGATCTGGATCCACGTACTCTGCATCGTCGCTGAAACAGACTGAACCAGAAGTATGGTTCTTGGTAGAGATTGGATTGCATTCTTTGCCCGTGACTCCATTGATTGCTTGATTGATTGAGTTCTTCATCCATCCAATCATATGGTCGAATGACCTGTTCTCCATTACTAAAACGACAACTGTTTTGATGGGTGATTGTTTTTGTTGTTGGGATAGACATGGTGGGGGTAAAATGGAGGTAAGAGAGAGAAAAAGTAAGAAAATGGTGGAAATTTGAAGTGGGTTTCGGGAGTTTGAGGAATTCATGGCTGGAATTTTGATAAAACTGAAAATTTTCTCACAGGGTTTCTGCAGTGTCCTCTCTGCTCTTTTCGGGATTTTTTGCAATCTACACTTCTCTTTTCTGGATTTTTGCAATGCAATAGTTTATATGCAGAAAGTAATACGGTTGGGAATAAATATATGGGAGGAAGATAGCACTTTTTGCTGGCTTGATAAAGAACCGACTACTGGACCCAGATTATATACATTTAAGGTCACTTCTGGATTAAGAAATGGCGGAAGGAAGATGTTAGAACCAGATAGACAAGAAGAGCGGAGTATGAACTGATAGAGAGAAGGTTCTGGCCCTTATGGGTTTTTCATTCTAATCATTCAGAGAGAACTGGGTTAGAAGAATGAGTGAGACCTTTTATATCAAACAAACTTTAATTTGCCCTCTTGTTTTTCTGAAGTGGGGACTTAATACTTAATAGTGGAGATGTAACAGAACTTAATCACGGGGCACTGGCACATGTGGAGTGGTCAATATGGTCGCCTGTAGTTTCGGTGATTCTGTTAATGCCTCATGATGGCGAAATCAGATTTGTCCTTCATTTTTATTTATTCTTTCGAAAGGAAGATAGCAGATATGCCCTTTATGGCCGGTTATGGTATGGAGGAAGAAGATGGAATCGTTGGATAAAATATGTATTTATTTTGTTCCTTGCGAGAAAAAAAAAAATAAGTTACAATAATTCGTTTAATTTTTTTTAAGTGAACCCGACGAAGTCGTTATTCGGCCTGTATATGAGATACATAAAAATTAATCTGATTAATTCTTTATGTTGACGGGGGGCATTCAATTTTTTTATTTTTTTAGGTGACAGGGCTTCATCCCATCCCCAAGTACTTGCGCACGGGATGAATGAAATTCAACCAGGGCGTACCTAATTCTTTCATAATTGAGTTATGCTCTTTCAGGAACTATGCTAATTGAGCTATATTCCGGAGGCGTATGAATGAAACACAATCACGGGCAGATACTGTGGAAGATAAAATTCTGACATCTTATGTTGTGTTGTTCCTTTACTTGAATAAATCTAAGAGGTTAACCCAATTTATAGATAGCTAAACTCATAATCATACCACTTATAATTCTATCGTGAGATGAGTTAGAACTGATAATTAGTAAATTTCAACCTAATCTATTCTATCCATGATTAATAACATTTAACAAAGAGTTAATATTTGAAAATAACTACTACATTGCCATTACCACCGCCACTTAAGGTTCAGTCAGATCAAGTTAGGATGGACTAAATTAAATGTATCAAAAAAAAATTAAGTATATTTTATTTATATGAGTAACTACTTTCAATTTTTATTAATAAAACAAATATTATAATATAAAATATTTTAATTGACTATCTTAACATTTTAAATTCTATTAAATTACTAAATTGCAACCATGATAGATGGTGATTGTGGTATGGTGGAGAGTTGTGGTATAGTAGAGATAGTAATATGTGGCTCTTTCTAATTTTTAAATTAACCTATACTAATCTACCTTAATTTTATTATATATAAAATAACATAACTCATCTAACCTATAAATTTATTTTATAGATAAGGTTATATAAGTTATAACATACTCAACTTAAACATCCCTAAATGTTGTTGTCTACTATAGGAATGTAAAGTTGGGTAATTAAAGTGTGATGATTTGAGGGAATCTTTCCACCTTCAATAATTGCTTCTTAGCCATAGCTTTTAAAATTTTGTACAAATGATAAATTAGTTTTTAATAAATATTAAAAAAACTAACTACAAGAACTAAAGCCACTCATTCTGATTCAAATCAAAATATATTTTTGGACATTTATTTTTGTTTCAATATAGGTGATTCTATAATTTTTAGGTAACATTTTTATTTATTAAATTTCTTAATTTCGCTTCATATTTGTTAATGTTATAAAAGTGTATACTAAAAGAAAAAGATAGCCATTAATTATGGGACAATATTAATTAGAAATATATTTGATATTTTACTTTATTTCTTAATTTGTGTGCACAATCCTAAAATACCTTCTTCTTTTTCGAATCAGAAAGGGGTACAACTTACATCAACCATACCATATGGGAGCATGCACACTACGTATATGATACGTCAAGGTGCATCTAACAAGATGCAAACCGTAAAAATAAATGGGTGACTATCCTATCCAAAAAAGTGATTATGTATTATGTGTAATATTAGGGATTATTATGTCTATTTTGGTGATTATCCTCTTTGCATTAGTGATTATGTATTACACATTTTGGTCTCCTGAGCTTTATATTAGCAACGATTTTTTTTTATTAATTAGAACTCTTTGTTGTGTTTCTCAAATAATTACCATACCCAAAAAAATGATTATATATTATTTGCAGTATTGGTAATTATCCTATTTGCATCGATGATTATGTACCCCATGTTTTAGTCTTATAAACTTTATTTTGTAAGCAATTTTTTCATTAACCAAACCTCTATGCCTTGTTTTTCACTTGGATACAGCTTGGATAATATACCTTGGTGTATCATATAACTTACCAACGTGATTAGTGGATAGTGGAGAGATTAAAAAATGAAAATGTAAAGAAAGGTCAAAGCTAGATTGGATTAGGCCCGCCAAATCATTCTATGGGATGTGATTTAATGATGATGTTCATGCCCAATAGTAATGATAAAACGCTTGAGGAAGTGAACGTTCGATTTCAAACCAAATAAGAAAGGTGAAACTGTATCTTTGTTGAATTAAAAATTATATTAACTTATATTGATTTTTAAAATATGTGTTTTATTTTTATTGTATTATTATCTAAATAATATATTATCGCTATACTAAAGAATAATAACATTGATTTTTTTTTAAAGATAATAGATCACATAAACTAAAATAAATGATTGATGGGTAATTATTTTGATTGTCAAATATGTATATAGTGTTGTGATAGTGAAAAAATCAAATAAAGATACTAAGATAATATAAAAAGAAAGATAGAGGAGATTCATCTTATTCTCATTGATATGTATGAGCTCTATCAATATCACAACACATTATTATTACAAAAGGGGTAAATAAGATCTTTTCTACCGTCTCATCATTTGTAGCTTGTTTCCCACATGACCTCAATTATAAGACAATATTAAACATATATGAATTGTACTCATTGAGTCCTGTAACCTCAAGTGCATCAACTCATATCTAGCGCAATGAAGGATAACTATTTTTAAATGATCAAATTGATTTTTCAAACTCTTTAAAAATTCTTGTGGGCTATTAGTATAGTAAGATATTGATTTTTAGGACTCTCATGTAAATGATGGCGTAATAAAGTTACCGCATTTGCATAGTCCTATTCAAATGCATTTGAGTCTTCTTTTATAGTCTCACCTAAGTTAATAATGGCTAGGTGGACTTTTGCATCTAGGACCTAAGATAAATTATTCTTTCCGGACACGTCTAGTACAGTAAATTCTAACTTTGTAAGATTTATCATTTTTTCAACTACAAAATATACATAATGAGAAATAAAAATTGTAAAAGAAGTAAACTACTAGAAAATAAATTGCAAAATAATAAAATGTTCATAAATAAAATAGTTGGTTGGGATCTTCAAGCCTCTACCAAAATTTATACAATCACCCCATTTTTACTTTAGGTACAAGGGAGAAAATTTAAGCACATTTGGCGGTCTTCTATTAGCTTCGGATAATGGAGGTCTGTACATATTAGATTGTATCACCAAATTTAGTGGTCCTCCAATCAACTTTTAAGATATGTATATGGTGATAGATAATAAGATCGCCAATCTATCACGCCCTTTGTTTTGTATATAGGGATGGACGATGGAACCGTTAATCCATCATGATTCTTATACATTAGTGATAGGCTATAAGACTGCTAATCTATTGCTTTCCTCTTCTTCTTCTTTTTTTTAATTGAACATATAAAATAAATGTTAATGATACATCAAATCTAAAGTAAGAATAGAGGATGCACGCCTGCACATCCTTAATAGGTTTACAAAACAGTAGATTAGAGTGCAATGAATTTTACAACTATCGGTCACCTTAATAAAATAGGTTTACAAAACAAATAATATAATAACTAAACCTATCATTCATAGAGAGGCAATAAAAGAGAGATTATAATAATACATAATATATATGGTTATAGCGAAACAAAAATATACACCATGTCGTTAAGCAATAACAAGCGAATGACTAATATATTTTGGTAAAAAAAAATAACACGAGGGCAAAGGCAAACGAAATATCATGGAATATAGCATGTTGATGAGATATCAAGAATATAAAATTGTAGCGGTGCTTCTTTTCTCAAGGACCACCGCATACATCAATTAATGGATCATGTGAGCATAGCAAACATACAAGAAGACATGGATTAGTCCGAAAACAAAAGGTAGATATGAGATATAAGGACATATAGTAATAGGTACGCACAAAGCTATACGAGCATAACGTTGCTATGATGGCCTTCTAAAGTTATGCAGATATATCAATACGCAGGTATCAACAAGATTAAAGATTGCTAAAAAGCATGTCATCTAAACAAGTTGCGGAGTAAAATGGCACGATCAGTAATGAACATACTAACAGAACCAAAACAAAAAATATTTTTCACCTAAAAGCCCGTGCTGATGAAGTAAAATACAATAAGAGAATGAGAAGGGATAACCTATTTTCATAATCATCACCTTTCTCTCATGCTCTCATTCTCTTATTGTATATTAATTAGTAGATTTTATGAGTATACTTTAAATTCAGGAGAACGTGTAATCCATTTTAGTTTTTAACAGTATAGATCTTTAAATTATAACTCTAAAAAGTTGAAGTGCTTACAAGTTAAAATCACTTTGACACAAAAACATTGTGTGCACTTAATTGGGCATGTGTTTAGTAAATATATCATTGTGTATAATATTTAGGATGGATATGTTTGACATAAGGAGCCCAAAAATAATCCAAAAGGAAAAAAAATTAGGGGTAAACTAAAAGATGAAGTTTATTTTATAAGTTACTTTAACCAACTTTTCACAAAAGAATTTTTATGTTCAAAATATCTTATCATCCAAATATCTCAAAAATTAATCAAAAGATTTTATTTTGGATCAATAAGCTAAAAGGATTTAAATGCATATAGAGGAACAAATGTTTGGGATTATTTTATTGAAAAGGAATGAACATTCTTTATTTTCTCGTTGGAATGAACGTTTTCAATTTCTCAAATTGAAGGAATATCCTTAATAAAAAAAATTGTATTTCTATCTTTATACTATATAAAATATTTTGTACATTAATTAAAACCTATAAAATAAATTATACATATAATTAATAAATAATTATATGCTTAATATAATAAAAAAATATTAAAACTAATATAATAATTATATCTAATTACTTTCGCAATTTGAATCCAATAATAATTTTACCTAAATTGAACCCCAATTTAATGTAAATAATTTATGTTGTTACACAAAGTGTCACTATCCATGAATTATCAAAATTCCACTATTTAGTTTTTCTCAAGTATTCATTCGTATTTATTCTTCAACCTTTCAAGACTCCATTATTTGATTTTACTTCTCCTCACCAACCTAAGAATTACCCATAATTACTCTCTCTCTCTCTCTCTCTCTCTCTCTCTCTCCTCTCTCTCTCTCTCTCTCTCTCTCTCTCTCTCTCTCTCTCTTATTCCTCTAACAGTAGTCCCACCTTTACAAATACTATTTGTGATGCAAACAACCAAGATAACATATGAGAAAGATGGATATCAATTTATAGATCTAATTATAATGGGAAAAAAATCCCAAACTCAAATCAAGACAACCCAAAAATCAGACTTAAAAAAATAGGGAGAATAAATTTTCCAATCATTTTGAGTTCTTTCACCCTCCCTTTTCGGGCTTCAATATACAAAAATTAGGGCTTCATTATTCAATTGTGGCCATATCTAGGCTCTTGATGAAAGCGTGTTTCCTCAGGTTGCTTTTGCTCTCTCCTATTATATTCTCTATTGTGTTCTCGAGTTGTTCTTGAGAATTATATTAATCTTGACTATCGAGACTCCTTCTCCATTATTCCATCTTCATTTATTTCCTTCCGTACTTCTAAGTATTAAATCTTAGCTCACTAGTGCTTTACTTTAAGAAAAAGTGTATTAAGGCTAAAATATTAAAGATTTTAGCCACCCTTGTTGAGTTCATATTTCCTGAAGATAAGGGTTTACTCTTCCTATTATTAAACCTCCAATTTCTCTTTTCATTTTTCTTTGATTTATAATATTTCCTAAATCTTTGTTATCTTTAATTTTTGTGAAGGTGATCTAGCACATAATGAAGGAAATTATTTGAGCAACTTTTGCATGAATATATAATGGTGCTTTTAGGTATAATTTTTCACTTCTTTAGAAAAGGAATCTTATATGCTATGTGATGTTGTTGAGTTTCCTTACTATGATAGCATTTTTATTTGTATTTAAGCATGATTCATGTTTTAAGAGGTTTACTATATATAATAGGACTTGTGATTTTTATGTGAAAAAGGTTATCTTAAGCCATGTTGGGATTTTATGTATTTTTTTAGCATGATAAGTATGCCTCAATTTATTTTTAATAAGCATATTTTTATATGAATCATCATGTGTTGACATATTTTGTATGAATTTCATGAAATGTGGTTCAAGTGAATGATTTTGTCCTAGTGAGGGTCTTCAACCATTTTATCTTTGGTGGGTTTAATGTTTGTTTTAATTTGATATAAGCATACCATGAGATGTCTAATAGTGTTTAGGAATTTGTGTGTGAGTTTGGTGAAGTTTGGAGTAAGTTGGACTTTGGATTTTTTTTTGGGGGGTGTAATAGGCCATAGGGGGTGAAATTGTCTTTTTAATGAGTTTTTTTGGAATCTAAATTTGGCATTGGTCTTATTGGGGCTTAATCAAAATTGGATACATAATTTGTTAGTGCTTAATAATTTTTGGGTTAGATTATGAGTTTTGTAAGATTTGATTTGTTTTAGTTGAATAAGGTTATTTTGTTTATATCATGTAAATTCTAAAAATTAGAGGTGGACAAGTGTTATTTCAGTTAAAATATGATGAGTATAAAATGAGCTTGACATGGGTTAATCATGGTTAACATAAGTGTTAATGTTATGTGAAAATGGATTAAAATGAGCTTAGAAATCCTAAGGGTATAATCATCTTTTATATACAAAAATAAGAGTTATGAATATATTTTGGGACTTATTATATCTAATATAATTTGTTTGAGTGACATATTGAGTTTGGTGAGTTGTTGGGGCTAATTAATGATTTTATGAGATAATTAGTTTCTAAGGATTCATAATGGCATTATAGTCTTTTCCCTAGTATTGTGTATTTGTTAACCCTTGTTGAGTTCTTAATGCCTTTTTTATTTAATTTATGTATATGTTGCATATTTTCTTAGTTTGTTCATAGTATAATCTTAATCGCATATGTAATAACCAATTATTGGTATGAATTCATGTGTAAGTGGTGTGTTATAAGTAATAGGTATTTTTAAGTGATTTAACTTGATTCTTTGAGTGGTTGTGATTATCCAAATTTATTTCAAGTGTTAAAGTGGGTCATAATGGCAAGTGTTCCTTAATAACAAGTGATAAGAGGCATTATAAGTGATAAGTATAATATATATAGAATGGATTATGTATCAATCATGTTCATTGGTGTTAAATATTGCTTTGATGCTTGAATATACCTTATATTTAAAGTGGAATATCACATAAATCAAGACCATGAAAATGATGATACATGCTACAGTGATAGTAAGTTTATTGGTAATATTGCCTAGTTTTATCGGAACTAGAAGACCTTATTCTACTCTATGTAAGTCTAAACTTGAAACCATAAGACCCTAATCAACTCATTGTCCAATATAGGATATGCGTACTTCAAGATTAGTGGTTTACTAGTGGTTACTATAAGTGGGCTACCCTGTTATAACTCTTATCTCCCATATGTGGAGAAAGAAGAGTGGAAAGTGAAAGTGATATTAACTTTTATCTCTCATATGTGGAGAAAGAGGAGTGAACGTGAAAGAGGAGAGGAGCAAAAGTAATACTAGTGAGGTTCATGTTCTCATTGTGACCAAGTAATTAGAAATAAGTGATCGCCTAAGTATGGAAATTCTTATACGAAATTTCCTTTATGTATCTCAAATCATGATTAGCATTAGCATGTAAAGTAATCTTGCTATCCTATGTTGATTTATGTTATCTGATATGCATGATCATATGTGTTATGCATGCATTATCTATTGAAGTGATTTTTGGTACCGAATACCCTTGTGTGGTCATTGCCCATTCCCATTAGCACATACCGTGTAATACCCTGTATTAATAAATCCTTAATTTAGATATGCAAGGCTTAAAGTTTGATTAGTAGGCAAAGAAAACCATAAGATTATTTTTAAGCGATCACCTTGTTGTCTCGAGTAAGTCCATAAATGTTAATTTATGAAAATAACCCGGATTAAATGTAAGTATGAGTAGAGGAAGGTAAAAGTTGATGATAATAATAATACTGATAATAATAATTGTAAGAATAATAATTTTAGAAATAATTACGAAAATAAAAGAGGGGAAGTGATAACAAAAATGATAATAATATTGATCATAATAATAGTAGTGACATTTTTTTTTGTGAAAATAAAACCTTGCTTGAGTGGGATTCTTTTCCTAATAACCATACACTTGAAAGCCTAATACATTGAGTTACTTTTTCTAATCAATTTCTAACCAAACCCCCATCATTTTCCCTACTTAAACCCCAGCCACAACTCCCCAACCTGTTGAGTGAAGGAACCCTTCCCCATGCAGCCCATCTCCTCCTTTCTCCTCTCCATGCATGTGTCCCTTCTTGTCCAGCAACCACTCCCCTTTGCAACTTTCCCTCTACCCCAAACACATCCCATCACCTCTCTGAAATACCACCCTCTCACGCCACACCCCCAGCCCTGCACGTCGCAGCCACCAACCCAGCCACCCTCCCTTACACCACTTGGCAACCTGTAGCCCAAACCCTCGAAACCCAACCCCTTCCCCCAAGTTGCAGCCTCACCTTTCCTTTCCCCTAACCTACACCCCTACTCTACCTTCTAATCATCTATCCACCTATTTTTCCTCCTTTCCCATGCCACTCCACCCTGCAAAAACCGCAGCTCTCAACCCAGCCATCCCCCATCACGTCACCCAACAGCTTGCAGCCATAGTTGCACGTAACCCCAGTCATCCACCAATTTTCAACCCTTATCTTTCCCTCCTCTCAACCTGCACACCTACCCAACCTTTCCATTTTCTTCCCTTCCCCATGCCTCAATCTGCCCTTGCAGGCCCCTTTCCCATCCAACATGTTCGACACCCTCACCCCTAAAAGAACCCACCTGCAACACCTTGGCCACTAACCCACACAGTAGCCACTCCTCCCTCTTCTTTCCTCTCCTTTTATTAAGTCTCAACCTGTAGCAAACACCTTCCTTCCCTCTCCCTTTAAGTCCTCTAATTTTTTCCCTTGCAGTCCTCTCTTTCTCTCCCCTTAATTCCAGCAACTAAACTTTGGTTTGCAGCCCCAAACTCCCCCTCCCCTACACCAAAACTTAGCCCAAAAATAACCCAACATTTTCCTTGTGTTTCACCTCTCCAAGCAGCCACTATTTTTCCAACGTAAGTATTCTATCTTTCGGTAGGCTTGGTGCTTAAAAAATTCATGCACCAACTACCTTGTTTATTCTCCCTAATCGTTTTTCAAGTATTAGCTCACATAGGTTGTCTTTTGATTATTTTAATTAGCATAAATACTAATGCTCGTAGTTGTGGATGGGTTGTTCATTTTTGTGTGTGTTTTCGATTTTATTTTTATTCGACCCCGCCTAAGGTATTTTTGGAAGAAGCTTCGTGGTGTTAATATTTTCTTAGCTCAAGGTAATTTCAACTAATCCGTAGACGGTAGAATTTTGTGTGAAAATGATAGGTTAGTTTTCTAGGATAAAAATCATGCTAATTTGAGGATATAAAATGACTTGTATTTTGTGTGAAATGGAATCATGTTGTAGTTCGTTTCTATGTGAATATTATGATGTGTAAATAATATATGTTACCATGCAAATTTTTATATTCCTAAGTAGTATTCTAAAATTTGAAGAGTGTATGCTTATGACAACGAATATGGATTTATGATACGAAAATGAAATGAGTATGTTTAGTGTACTAATATATGTTACCATGCTAATATTTGTATACTTAGGTAGTATTCTAAAAATTGAAAGTGTATGCTTATGACAGCATATATGGATTTATGCTAAAAGAGAAATGTGCATGTTTAGGATTAGAGTCCAACCAAAAATTATCATGTTTCGGGGTAAGACCCATAAATGGATTAAATGTGTCCCTTGGATAATTTAGATAATTTTAAATGTATAGCATGTTAACTTAGAGTATAAATGTGTTTAAATGGTGATGATTATGTGTTGCATGTTCTAGGGGTAAAAATGTAAATTTTATATACCATGATTCATATTTGAAATTTATTCATGAAAATTGCATGAATTTATGAGATATTAGAAATGCATGCTAGGAGTGTATACGTGTACTATGTATGGTGAATGTTTAGGGATAATATGGTCTTTTGTCGTACCGAAGAAATTATCGTATGTTAAAGTATCATTAGCTATTTTATGCTAGCATTCTCATGACAAGCATCCTATATAAGTAAACTTGATAATAAAGTGAAGGAAAATGTGGTAGTTATAGGTTGAAGGGTATTTTGGTCATTAAGGCAAAAAGGTGTTCCAAAGTGAATAATTGGACTAGTTGAATTAAGTGTTGGCCTTAAAATAAATTTGAAAATAATTGGACAATTAGTTTGAACAACTGAATTGGATAATTATTCGGGCTATGGCATGATGCCTAACCCTAGGTTGTGTTGGCTTGGAATGGTTGCGACCCTCGTGGTCTTTTGGATGTGACGTTGGTTATTTGATTGATGACTAAGTTGAATATTATGAACCTTGATATTCTAAAAATAATAACCCGGAATTTCATAAGACACTGATTACTTAAGAGAAATACTTGAGTTAGAAAGGAATCTCGTGCCTTGGACTTGGCCGCCAAGTGCATAGTTTGGGCCTTCGGGTCAAGGGGCTCACTTATGCTCTATAGGTATTCCATAAACCCTATAGGGAGTACGCGTACTTAAGGACTTAAGTTCTGAGGTTTAGTATGGACGACTGATATGCCGTGTGACTTCCTTGGCAAGTTTTTCCCTGGAATCGAGTGAATTATTTTGGTACCACCCTCCTTGACGATCATTGTCATGGATATAGGATTGTATTCCACTTGAGAATTGTTATATAAATTATATAACTGGATAGACACCCACCATAATACTTCTGTAATAATTGGATTAGGAGTGACTTGACCTTGGTTAGATTGTTTGGAATATCGATAATTCTTCCTATTATACTATAAAGTATGGTCATTGGTAAGTTAAAATGGTTGTGAAATTATAAGCATGTTTTAAATGACTTTGCTAGGGATTTTGATCTAACTAGTATTGTTAATTGTGATGTGGATTCGTGTTATAAAATCATGGCTTTGCATGTGATCATATGTTTTCTTTGAATCCCGTATTTATATGATGATTGCTACGTGGGTATGCTACCTCTCTGGAGGCGTTGTGGTTTACTCAATACGAGGAAGTCGTACTGATACTATCACTTTTCAGAGGAGTATGTCCATGGCATGAAATGGTTGAAGAATTTTTAGGAGCATCACCCCCGCGAATAGTTAGATTAAGGGAGTGAGTGGACCCCTTCCCCTTTTTCCCTTTTTCCTTGTAACTATGATGGACCGGATGAGTGTAAGGAAAACCATTGTTGACTTTTGTGTACTCTTTTGTTATTTTCTGAAAATAGTTAACTACTTAATTATCTAAACGGTCATTTGTTATGGGTAATCTTTCTTTTGGAAGACCCTCGATTATGTATTGTACTTCCATCGCATTTTGTTGTTTTGACTTATTTTAAGCCTTAGCACTTGACGTAAGGATGGTGAGGAGACCAGACTTATGTTAAGTGTGGCAGTAAAACCCACCATTCTTTAATTTCCGCTTCCACAAAGCAAAAATTTTAACAAAATTTTCAAGTCATGATTTTGGAGTGTTACACACCGCTTATTGTTTTGTAGGTATTTTTTTGTTTCAATGCCTTTTATGTGATTTATGTAATGAGTAAATTTTGGGTTGGTATTAGTATACAATTCCTTTGATCTTTTATTCCTTTGTTTTTCTCTTACCTATCTCTCTTTCTTCTCTCCTTTTTCATAATCTTTTTTCCATTTAGAATCAAGTGTTTCCCATACATAATATCTAGGTACAAGTTATTTTTTAGCATTTCACTTAACATATATATGATATAGGGAGTACATGTTTTATGTTAGATGTGGAGCTAACACCTTGTGTTTTCATTTTTATCTTTTATAAAATCAATTTTTAAGAAAATTTTCAATTCATGAAAATGATAATGTTACAATTAAAATCTATCCTTAGAATCATTTTGGCTAGGCAATTAACTGGCTTAATCAAGTTTATCTTGTAATTATAGTTTCGCTATGATATTATTTGTAACACTCTGACCCCACATTGGCTATGTTTAGTTACTTAGATCACTTTTATAATTGATGGTTGACCCTACAAATTAAAACGAGTCCTTTTTAATATGTTTTTTTTCAATTCCTATACATCATAAAACACTTATCAAAAGGTTACTCATCCTTATATTTCTCCAATCCAAGCACGCTTGGCTGTAGAGTTTTTCATTATGATGGATTTTCCAAAATTAAGGTGCACATTGTTGATATAGGTATTTATATCAATCAGTATAAGGCTCTAACATCTACTAAATAACTTGGGGGTAATTCAATATCTATCGCTATGTTTTAGTATGCTCAAAGTATGGAAAATAAGCTTCATTACTATATCTTCAACTTCCATAATTCTTAAAGATTGTGTAATTCCTATTCTATCGGATCATATACACCATATTTTAGGCAGCCATTTTTAAAATACCACTAACAACTTTCTTCATCTCTGTTTTCTTGATCAACCAATCTAGTAACTAATTTCAAAAATGAATTAAAAATATTTTTTATCTTTATTATTATTATTATTATTATTAGGAAAAAATAAGCTTATAAAACTCAACTTTTTGTATTTGAACCTTATCTTATCTTTTAGGATTCAATCCTAGCCATATAAATCTACCCTAGAACTAATCCTAGACCTCTAATGCCACAAGTGGCTCCACATCTTTTCCCTCACCTACGTTGCTTATAGCAACACACTTCAATTTCATCATTAGATTCTATAGGAATATGCTAAACTATACTACCTTGGCCTTCCACCTCAACCCCCAACATATGGCTCCTCCTTATCCACCCCCTTTGCACAAATTGCTTCCCAAACTTCATTAGATCCTTCATGCTACCTTATTCGTGGATCACACCTAAAATAATGCATCAAATCATCACAAAATGCATGATTAGCCCCAAATGCATTCCCTTAACCCTTAAGTATTTCCATCATATGATACATTTCAATTCCACCTCATTACCCCCAATAAATCCACACCTTTATCCCTCTCCCTTCTCTCCATTTATTGAGCCAAACAACATCTATCATTGAAGAACTTTGACGCTCCCAACCCTTCAACATAATCTAGTTTTGGTTAATTCCTATGCTTTTCACTTCTTTCCCTTCTTTTCTCTTATGATTTTTGTGTTTAATCTTATGTTTTATTCTTTAATTTTTCTAGGATGGATCAACCTTGTTGAGAGCATAACTAAGCTCACTTCCCATTTTATTTGATTGATTTTGATTTCATAAGTCCAAGTAAGATTATTTTTACTCAACAAGAAGTATGATTTTATGTAGCATACTATAGCTAGTTTGTATGACTTTATGCATTTCATGGCTTATTATGAGTATGTTATTATATTGGATTCATGAAGCATGCTTTTATGATGTTGAAGAGAATGATAATTACCTATGTGTTGGTAATTTGATTGTGATTTTATGTGAATGATGAGTAAAATTAGCTAATTTAATGGTCATAGAATTTATGTCAACCTTTGTGATAAACTACTATCAATTGGATAAGATTTAAAAATAAAAATAAAACTATTTGGTATCAAATTAAATATTAAGATGATTAATTTCCAATGCAACTTTTGGATCTAAAAAATGTTAATAAGTTATGATAATTTTCTCAAAAGTGTGCAAAGTTGTATAAACCAATCACAAAAACACTAGGCTTGAGTTTGGTGTTTGATCTCTGTGTATTGCAACAGTTTTAAGTCATTTATTAGCAGTTTAGAATAAATTTGATATATAATATATTATAATTTGATTAATATAACCTAAGTTATAATAGTTAAAGTTTGAGAAAGTTTAGTGATAATGATTACTAATGTTCTTCGTGGACATTTAAAATGTTGTTCACTAATTACTCATTATTCACTATAAGTAGAGTTAGTAATAAATTAATCAAATTTATGAGGCCTAATTGAGAATTAATCATTTTTAGTAGGGTTAAGTATGACCTAATCATTATTAGACATAAAATGACTAATTTAGCATTACTAAAGGTCAAACCTTAACCATTGTATGTTAACTTGGACTCTCACCGTGATATTAACTTTGATTGTTATCCATTGACTTTGATTGTTGATTGTTTACCATGAATGGTATTTATTTCTAAAAATGACATACAACTTTATTTTACAATTTCAAACTTAAATATAATTGATATTATAGGTCAAATGGATCCTAAGTGGTATTTTGATATTAAAATAATTGTTTTGAGGTTCTAACTAATATGGTTTAGGTGAAGTTGTGTTAGCTTTCAAAGCCTTATGTGTTATATGTATATGTTCTATGTTTTATGCTATTTTAAGCACATATTTAACATATGATTTTCAAAATGTTATCATTATGTGTGAGTATGTTAAACACTTACAAACATTAAGGGTCAACACAATATAAAACCCCAATTATTGTTATGTGTAAATAAATTAAACACTTGAGCCTACAAACTATATTGGAAGTTTAAGGTTAGTGCAATATAAAAATCTTAGGTATTTCTATGTATGAAAATGTTAAACACTTAAGTTTACAAAATGCATTAGACATTGAGGGTTAGCATGATATAAAAATGGCAAGTATCATTATGTGTGAATATGTATACACTTGAGTTTACGGAATACGTTACCGGCACTCAATAAATCTAAGGGGGATATTAACAACAACTCAATATGTAAGCATTCCCCTAAGATTTTACTTAATGTTTTAAAAGGGAATAAACAACCCTTAAGTATTGTTCAAGGTATTTCAAATATTTTGGATGCCTTAACTAAGACTACGGTTAGCGAGTGAATATAGCTCAAGGTTTGGTTTTAAAAAATTGGTATTCAATTAGATTACAATGATATGCCTGATTTATACTTGTAATCTATGCATATTTACACATGTTTAACAATAAGCATGTTATTATGCAAGGTATAAATTGTGTTTCACGTTATCCATAATTTTATATAGTAGTTTAATCTTATTGGTACGTAAGTATTGAGGTATCCATTTCATAGTCATTGCCCAATTCAAATGGGTAGATGATGAGGGAGTGCACAAGGTTTTGAAGCTATGGTGGAGGCATGCTTGACAGGGGGTGATCTTAGCTTAGACTTAAGCTAATGGGTGCCTCTCAGCTCTGTAATTCTTATTATTTTAATATTATAGTACACTTTGATACCTTACTGTCATTATACTTTTTTCTACTCTCCTTGGGAGATGACTTTATTTTTATGTTTGACCATTTTGTATGCTTTCAAAAGTTTATCATTAATAATTTTTATATCAGTCTTAGGTTAGGTGTTAGTTATACATGATCCTTGAGATATGAGAATACCTTTAACCTTGCACCCAACAAGGATCAAGTATTAGCTATACCTTCTTCATGTTGAATGTTGTGGTAACACCCTACATTTTATATTTTGCTTTTGAAAACTATTTTCCAAAACAATTTTTTTTTATGCTATAAAAATAGGGGTGTTACAATCAGAAGGAAAATCAATATGATATAATAAAAAATGGTTCAAGGTGACTACTCTCTGACATCTCAGCAAGAGTTAGATAATCTAGACCCAATGTTAAGTTCATTTATTTAAGTTGATCAGTGTTTATATTATGTGATAACACTTAACACATAAAGCAAATTATTACACATTTAACCATTTTCCCATTTAACCAAGACCATGAACCAACTATTGATCAACTACATAACATCCTCTTACTCAAAGCATCAAGGCTAAAGCTAGGCGTGAAGCCATAACAACCATTCAATCAAGAAGATAATATATATGCCATAAAAGGATCACCATAAGGAATCACAACATTACAATCTACACATGACCAATTTACATTAAGTTAAAAGTCAACTCTACATAAAACACATCATAACATGGTCTAGAATCAACAAATATTAAAAAAAAAATAGCTTAAATATGCTATGGACATACCTCATGTTCGAGAATTCACAAGTTAACACAAACCCATATAAATCACAAACATCTTTTCAAAAGGGTCAAAGGTGACCCCTCATACATACTCCACTCATATCATGCTTAAACATGCCAAAACATGCTCATATTCAAGAGTATTATATATACATACATCCAATAGTCAACTAGCCATAAGATAAACATAAAAGGCATGATACGTAATTAAATACATACATTCATTAGAATATATTCCTATCTGAAGAATCAAACTTAAGAAAACATACATACCATCAACCTCTGTTTCCACCATATGATAAGATAAGTAATGACTTACCTAAGTCCAAGATAGCTAAGCACAAGAAAGAAATAAGGATCATTAGTGTTTAGAATCAAAAGCTTGTTCTCCTCAATCACCTTTTCAAAAATTATAAGACTAAGTTAGAAAACTAATTTTACCAAACCAACAACTGAAATACTCCTAATCAGTTAACAAAGAAAATCAAAACAAATTTGTCTATAAAATATATCTGAAATATAATATTTGAAAGAAAACCTCAATATGATTTCAAAATTGAGTTTTTAACCAATTAAAGTTTAATAGAATTTACTTAAGACATTTTTAAATGATTTTGGAAAACTAATTAAAGTAGAGACTAATAGAGAATCGATAAGTTTAAAAAAAAAACAACTTTATCAATCAGGTTTCATAAATAAAGCATCAAAAGGCCAATTTTGAATATTTTTTCCAACTTGATAAGGTAGAAATGAAATCAAATAGACTCTAAGTAAGGATTGAATTCATTGCCATTTGAATTTAGGAGTGGAGCGGTGGTTTGTTAGGTAGCTGGTGTGGCTAGAGAATGAAGGGTGGTTGAAGGAAGAGAGAATAAAATGGCATAAGGATTGAGGTGGAGGAATTTTGCTCCTCCCTTATGTGTTGCTGCAAATTGATGAGAAGGGAGAGAAGGGAGAAAGAAAAGAAAAGTGAAAAGGATGGAGAAAAACAAAACACAAAGTGACTTGTGATTTCTCCCTCTCTTTGAAAAAAGAAAGAGGACATCAAGCTACTTTACCCTCTAAAATTTTAGTTCAATTTTGAATATTTTTTCTCAAATAGAATATATTTAATGGAAGTAGTTTGGGAATGGTTAAAATCACTATAAAAGCTTTTCAGAGAAAGTTGAAAAGGAATTTCAGAAATACGTCATCATTCAAATAATTCATATCATTTATGGAAATAATATTATGACAAATAATATTTAAAATACATTAGAATAATATTTAAATTAATTTTAAAGTATTCATAATTAATATAACTAATTTTATGAACAAATTTTATCATAAATATTTAAAAGGAAACTCAAGAGAAAAATTATTTTGGAAATTTCAAATTTATAAATTCATAATATTATTTTGATATTATATTAATATAATGGTTTTCCAAAATTTATTTTCTATTTCTCAAATACTTTTTTTAATAATAGCCTCAAATCATTTTAGAGAAAAAAAAGTTGCATAAAATTTTAGTTTAATTTATTTGAAGGCCTCATCAACCTCATCAAACCAAAAAATTTATGGAAGAATGTATAAAAATATGAAATAACATTTGCCAAAATTCTACTAGACCAACCAAGAAGTCGGAGAGTTGTCATATAATTTATGGAGAGAATAATTTTAAAAATAAAATTTTCTATCTCAAGGAGAATTTATAATTTAAATTAAGCTGTTTTTTGTTGATGAAATATGAATTTAAAATAAAATGGTAGTCATGTAATGAAATCATAATAGAAAATGAACTTAAAATATTAAGTTAATAACCATCAAAAGAAAAATCTAAATTCAGATATAGTCATAAATATATAAAAAAAACTTTATAAAATGAACATGCTCATAAAAAGGAAATCAAAAATATTTGAAATATACTAAATCAAACACATAGCTAGTGACAAAAATATAATTATAAATGGATATCAAAGTCATATAAATTGAATAAAATTGTAGTCATAAATAAATTTATATAAAATAAATTACAATGATAAATATTAAATCATAATTTTAATATGAAGATAAAACCATCAGTAAATATATCAAACGAAGATATAGATAAAATAGTTAAAATGCTTTCATTTAAAGATGAAAATGAAAGTGAATAAATATATGAAAGGGCCCTTTGCCCCAAAAGGCAAACCATTCCCCTCTTCTAGGGTCTCCACATTCCCTCCAGTAGGATATCATAGATGAGGTAAATTATGGCATGTGTCTCAGCAACACAAGGATCATATGTTGCACGACCAATTGTGGGTGGGATTCAAACTTGATGAGACATCCCAATATCTAACGGGGGTCATATGATTGAATATCAGCTGAGTTATGCACTGGTTGATAATAGAATTGTTTTGCTTAGAAAGTTATTGAAATGTTATCCAAGCTATACTTTAAATATAAAATATCTTTCTTTAAAGTTTTAAAGCTTTGACAAAATAATCAACACAAAAATTATAAATTCAAATGATGGAGAACTTTAAAAAATATTTTCAAGGATTGATAGATTGAAATAATATCAATCAATTTCCATAAAACTAATAATCAAATTATGTTATTAAAACTAATATTTTATAGAAATCACATATTTGAAATATAAGGTATTGGGTGTTCTCTTTGAAGTTCACTGGTGGCCACAAAATTTTTCCAACATTATCTTTCTTGTACTTAAGTATATCCTTAATACCCAAGCCTATCTCTTTCTGTGGATGCATGCCATATTTTGCTCCAAGCATTCATTGCCTTATGTTTAACAATAGTCCTAGACTAGAGAAACTGCCAACAAGCATCTTCTCCCAACTTCACATTAATAATAGTATTTGACAATATATTAGTTATTTAGGGTGACACATCACTTTAAAAAAAATCAAAATAAAAGTTCTTTGCATTAACTTATTTAAAATTATCCCTTAAAGTCATTTTACACATGGATTTCTAGCACCTATCAATATCATTATTATTACAACGTATATTTTAGTTAGTGAGGTCATACCCAAGTGGTATATGTTGAGATTTCAAATATCCCTTTCTTGATATATGTATACCTTTATAGTGGTTGTAGCATTTATATAGTATTTTATACTCACGTTTACTAGCATTTTGTAAATGAATAAAAAGGTAAATATATTTTTACAATCAGCTGTTACTATTAGTCGTTCAAATAACCTAATATGTATAATCCCTTATCATGTAACAAATAATATATAATTTGCTATCGGTTGTCATCAATTAGTTAAGTTTCATTCATAAGCATCAAAGACATAAAATCTACTATTTAAATTAAAGATAATTAGTTATTTCCTATATTAATACAATTTAGTGAAAGTATCAATATAATAATTATTATTATTACAATTTACTACATTATTAAATTCTATTTGATTCAAAATAAAAGATATTTTAGAGTTTTACACATGAATTAAGAAATAATGGGAAGTACCAAATATATTTATACTTAATACTCCCTCCATATTAAAAAAAAAACTATCAACACGTATTTTGAAGATAAAATTTGATTATTAATATTTTTAATATATATTAACAAAAAATAACATAAAAAATATTTTCTTAATAAAAATATAATAAGAATATTTTTATATAATTATATATTATATTTTGATAGAAATTAATGGTCAAATTTTATCCTCCAAATATGCGGTAACAATCTTTTCAATGCAGAAAGCATAGTATCTCTTTTAATTAATATCTAGCTAATTTTTAAGCTTCACATTAATAAGGTTACTAAACATAAGGGAAACTTATATAAAGAATGTAAAATTTTACCTTAAAATTGTAAAACATCATTTATTTTGAAATAATAATAAACTTCCAAAATATCATTTATTGTGATCCATGAGTGCATACTAAAAAAATTGCTAACTTTACTGTATTACCAAGTCTGAGCATAAACTACTAGACAAGTAAAAAAATGTATTATTGATGTATTTTTATGTTGGATGCGATAATTTTTTTATTTAAATAACATATCCTATGTATAATATATTAAAATTAAACTCACTTCATATATAATATATGTCGGCATCTTCTTCTCTTAAAAATTGCAATTTTTTCACCGTCTATGAATTCACTTCTTACCACCCATATTCTTTTTTTGGCTGAAACTTTTTTTTTTGTCTTAAGTTGAGCTAATAACGCTGGATCATCATTTTTCTATATATACATCATAAAGCAATGGTCCATACTCTGTGAAAAAAGAATTTTGTTTTAATGGATAAAACAAGTGACTATTTAAATCCTTCCTCTTATGATGACCGTCTATATAGACAGATTTTTCCTTTTAAATAAGACAATAAACCTAGCTACATACATGGTTACATAATATAAAATGATCTATCTATATAATACTACAGAACAATGGTTGTAAGAATTAATATTTAAATAAAAACATTTCATTTGGAGACGGAAGAAACATAATAAAGAGATAATAGTGTATAGATTAAACTTATCCAATAAAAGAATATTACAAATTGCACAATGATCTTCTCACGCGCTAATGTCCTAGTGGCTAGCACTAGGCCCACAAACAATTTGTATTATGTAGTCATGTCAGTTAGTATTCATGTGATGTGACCACATTGTTAGTGGTACCAACGCGATGGAAGCATCTAGTTCAGGTTGTGACTCATGATCCTTTGGTATACCCTCTTCTTGGACAATGGGATAGGTTATATTTGGTGTCGTAAATTAGTTGATAGTATAAATTTTGGTTTAAAATTGGTACGATGATTATTAATAGTTAACTATTAAAAAATGACAAGTAAACTGAAATTTCAAAACTATTGAGTAAAAATATTAAACTATAGTCAAATAGTATAAAATAATATAAAAAAATATGTTTATCAATAAAAAAATAGAGTAAATTTTATTAGTAATTATAAAGTTAAAAAATAACTATGAGAAGTCAAACTTGATTATGGCAAGTTAATCCTTTTTTTTTATCTTTAAACACCCTTTTACACCAGTTTTTTATTTTTTATTTTAACCTTGTTATTTATCTAGCATTCCTCCCTCTTCCACCTAATTCTATGACATCTCTCTATGATTCCTTCTATCCCTTTTCTCCATAAATTCAACAACACAAATAAAAAAAATTAGTTAATTAAGTAATTGTTTTATGATTTTTTAGATATTTTCTATACTTTTTTTCTTCAATCAAAGCTAGAAATTAGGGAGAAAAATAAAGGATATATTACCATTAGTCATTGCATTAGCACAACAAATAGCCTATTATAGTCTAGGCTGGATGGTGTTGGGAATGGCATTGGAACATAGGAGCTTAGCTAGGATGCATTGATTGTGGGCTTGTTGTTGGTTCAAAACACCCAACTCATGTGCCCAGAGTCCTAGTGAAACACACCAACCATGAAACTCATATGTCCTTATAACATACAAGTCGTGTGTCTCTTTGACCCTTGGGACGTCAAGGTCCACTCATCTATGACTTTATTGAAAGGTGAAAGCCATAGACTAACAAAATCTACTTGCCATTTGGAGAGATGATGATTATATTGCACATCGTGTAATATATCTTAGGCTTTTAGGTTGATGGAGATGCCTATATCGGAGATGAGATGGACAACAATGATATTATTTCTTAGCTTTTTGGCTTCTATCATCTTGACCCAAAAATATTATAAGAAGGTTTACTTGAAGAGTATGTCATTTAAGTTTGTTAATCTCAGCTTACTATTAGTCAATGGAGCCATACGAAACTAATCTAAGACTTAATCCCACTTATATTAATGGTATGTTCTCGTAACAACCTTATTCATTGACAAGTCATCAGATCGTGCCCATGTATCATTATTGAAATTGTTAACTATTTTGAGGGTGACTAAATATATGCCATGAGAAGTTGCTACTTTAACATTTCTTTATCTGTAGTTGGGTAAGGTCTCTCATAACAGATATGCCTCCTTTTGTGGACGCTCTATACTTTTTGACATGATAATTTTTTGCATTATCTAAGTTCCCAAAAATGTATTCATTGTTATAATTTATTTTATAATGCCTTATATTCTGTAAGAATTTATTTACAAGCACTTTCCTTTCTTTTGTTGATATCTGGGAGTTGGGTATTGATCAACCTAGTCACGATATCTAAAGTGGGATAATAGTACACAACGACATCTACCCAAGTTAAAGAAGCATTTAGTTTTTTACAAGAGGTGATTGTATAGGATACTTACTAAGGAGGTTAGTAAACTTCTCAACTCTTGTTCTTTATACTTTCTAGTTAAAGTATTACTTTTTAATTACTATTTATACTTTTATAGGTCTACTTTATGCCTTATTATAGTGATGTGGTAGCTTCCCATAACGCTATACATTGGGGATACTCAATACCTTGATGATGTGACCTTACATGCTTTATTAAGTCATGAGCAAGTTTGGACACATTTAGAATATCTTAATTGATCCTATTAAACTAGCAAGTAAATTTAATCGGGGGTTGGAGATCTCATTGTACAAGGTTGACTACTGTAGTGTTGGTGGAACCTAGCCTCTTAGGACCTATTGCACACTTGATCTTTCTCATGTGTTACACACTTGTATGTATCAATATAATGTTACACTTGAATACTTAGGGTAGTTTTTGAAGTGGACACATCCTTATGTTCACAATGTAAAACCTAGAGGGGCCCCTTATGACCAAGTTACACACTTAGTCATTACGGATGAGCGAGTGCAGGCAGTATTTGACAATATATGTAGTGAGCTTACTAATTGGAAGTGTGGATGAACTAGTTCCAACGTATTTACTCATTATATTGACTAGATGTATCATTCATTGGGAGGGCTTATAATTTATGAAGATGGAGAACAAGATGTCAAGAAACTGACACGTGAAGTCAACATGGAGCCTTTTGATTATATTCCATATATTATATGTTGACATTCTAGTACTCCCACTCATATTGTTTATATGTTGTGACTTGATATGATTGATTAATTAGTTGGCCATGTTAGTGGTTTTATCTCTCTGGTTATATTTATTTAATAATCAATGTTGATTAGAGTGTCTATCAAAATGGATATGAAGTGATTTGCTAATCACATTGAAGAAAATGAGTTGTTTTGCCTATGTTGAGGCAAATAATATTGGTTCCACAAAAAATAATGCAAAAACAAGAGGAAGTAAAAAAGAAGATAAGTTCCACAAAACTAGTTAACTCATAAAACAAAAACAAAAGGAAAAAACATCGAAAGATATTCTTATCTTGAGGAAATCAAATTCATAAAAGCATTCAAGCATCAAAAGAATACTACTACATAACTAGTTCCACGTTGACTACCAAAATTTTGATCCTCTACTAAATGTTTATCAAAATTGGCATTGAAAATCACCAATATAGGAGGAGCAAATTCTTGTTCCCTGTTTTATCTATACAAGTATAATCTAATGTAATCACAGTATAACTCGTCCCATCCAACAACACTTCAATAAGCTCCATCATACAATTTGTTGGAAATAGGTGGTAATGGGGATCCATTTGCTAAGGTTACCTTCATCATATAAATTAGCATTAGTTGAATAATGATATACAAGATGGAATTAAAAGAATAATAGATATGAACACATCAATTAGAAAGATACTAATATGTAGTGACTTAGACGATTAATGTTTGAATTGGAAATAATCCATTCAAGCTATTGTCCATCAGTTGGAGAATATTGTATATCATTGTAAGGAAAGTTCTAAATTCAAGTTGTTTCCACCATTTTTATTAGGGATCTGGTCCATCCCAATGAGCAAGAAATTCTATATTATCATATTAAAAATCCCAAAACTCTCTCTAATACAATACATGGCGGATCACCAAATCCATGAACATATCTCCTCTAATGAATCACCATACTTCTTTGTCTCCTCTTAGCATATGAGAAATGACTATGAACCCACAACTTCTATTAGGCAACACATCAAACTATGATTCTATCCACATGATCATCTAAGTCTTGATATCATTAGAACACTAAAAAGTAGGATCACATGCCCTCATAGAAACCCTTATAGGAAGGCAGCCACTCCTGCAAGTTGGTTAACCACGCCTGCATGATGATGGCCAACCCATCCATGTGATGAAGATGAAACAAGAGTCTGTGAATAAGATTACACAGTGTGCTCCCAATATTAAATATGCCTTCGAGTAGGATTTTTACGATAACCTCTGCCTTTTTGCACTTACAGCTCATCCATATTTATATTAGAAGTATGAATGATCTCTTTTATTTGCATTGAATATTTTTCGTATGTGGGGGGATTATGAATCATAACCTCATCCATATTAGAACTAATTGATGACATATTGGGATGGGTAAAAGGATTTTTTGTTAGATTAAAGGAGATGCCATTTTTTTGGGGGTTTGAGAAGTTAAAATTATTCCAAAATAGATGAACTGCTAATGCTGAAATAAACCAATGATTTCATGTGTACATGGTAAAACAAGTGACATATTCAAATAATACCTACACACGAATGGCTCAAAACTAACATCTTTTGATTACCCACACTCCTTTTTAATCAATTCTAATGCATTATGGCATACAACGGAAGTGAGCTCATAGAAAAGCAACTATTTGGTGTGTGTGGTATAATATTCCAAGACCTCTCCAAAGATTCTTTTATCTTATTAATCTGAATATTTAACAAACTATAGAGCTTTAGCAATATGATTTCAAAATTGCCAACAAAAAAAATTTATAAAGCCTTTTACTCTAGAATGATCACTTTTAACCTTACGATAAATAATTGATTTAATAAATAAGGTATGTTTTTGTCACACATTAAAGTGCAAAACAAAATAAAGTGAAAGTACCCATTTTTCGTATGTGTGTCAAAGTGAATTACTTTATCTACCCACGCTAAAACAATTCTCTATTTAAAAGGTATTAACCAAGTTTCTTTAACATATTATATCAAATGAGGAAATATGTGCCGAATTTTCTCCATTTTTGCTAATTCATCATCATAACCAACCATAATATCTTTTTTATCAAGTTTATCCACCTGGATAGGAAATTGTCAGCAAACTTATCTTCTTTAGAGCATTTGACCAAACATTCTTGTTGACATAAAATCTATAAAGAAGAGGGATTAAATATGGAAAAATCATAGTCATTATTCTTATCAGAGCCAATTCTCTATTAGTTATGACAACACCTTATAGTCGAGGCTCCATCAACCTATTTACCTTGTCAAGGGCCTATATATAGTTATCTTCTGTCTCTACAACTAGTAATGTTACTGCAATAGTAAATAAAATTACCAATACAATTAAACCCCATCACCTCTAAAAAGGGCAATTTATACTTGTTGTTCTTGTATGCATAATCTAATTTAGGAAAATGCATGTAATAATGTAACATCTTCTTGATTCGAACAAAATCATAATAATAAACCACCAACAACATGTGTACCTAAACACCTATGATGCTAATGATGGTAGATGTCAGTAGTAAGCAAGTGTATCAACTATTGCATAATTGTGCACCCTCCCATCTTTTCGACTATTAACTTATATATCTCTTTATAAATTATTTTTTAGGGTAGAAGCATTTTCTTCCTCGATAAACTAAATATAGTTAAGATTATCCTTTACTTTTATATGAGAATCAGTAAAATCTCTCACTACCCAACATTCTTATGATGTTAGTCTTGTTACATATGAATGACCCAGTAAATAATTTGCAAGAGAGTGATTGTGTTAACCACAATCAACAACCAATTTCAAACTACCTTAAAGTACATCCACTCTCTTTAGTATGAAGGGGCATCCACACTTCTTTGAACCTACTACTCTTGTGCTTTAGGACCCACTAGAGCACGTATTTCATAAGTACCCCGACATCATAACCATACACTTGCCATTTTATCTCATTTAGCTTTCTTTGATCAATCAATCATGATAACCATATTTTTCCCCATTAGTCTATCCCACTTAATCAATTCATCATGTGTGGAAAAAATAAAATCAATTTGAAACAAATTGCTCTAATAAATGCCAATTAGATCCTAAAATATAAAAAATTAAATAAAAATAATAATATTATCAATAATTATTAAGCAACATGCTAATATAATTAATAATTAAGAAAAAAATAAGTATTGAGGCCCGAAACTCATGTAACATGCCCCCAAAGAGTTAAGGAACGTACGATCAATGCACCTAGGGTAGAAGGAGTGTCCAATGAAGCTAGCCAATGCACGACCTATGTGGCTCTTTATCCTTGAGATAGATGATTGGTGCGGCTCACTAGTTGCACAACCACAAGCTCCACACAACTTAGTTCCCTCAATTTGTTCTAAAGTTCCTTTTTTGTCCTTTTCAACACCTTTTCTCATCAAATTTCAACCATAATTGAAAGAAAAGAGTCAATAAATTATTGATAATATTAAGTAATTAATCCATGTAAACCAATTCATTGTCCATATGGTCCATTATCATAGATTGCCAAAATTCTTAATATAGGTCACTTAATCCAAAATGAGTGAGAATTGAGAAAAGATAGAAAAAAAAATGGTAAGGGTAAAAATGGTATGGAAATAAAATAAAATAAAATAAACTTTATAAGGTTTCAACTCAATAATTATGGGATATTTAAATAACAACCCCCTAAGTTAAGGGTTATGTTTAAGTATGAGCATAAGTCACTTTTTAGTCATTTCATCATTAAAAACTTTCATGTCACAAAAAAGGAGGATTTAAGGTGCTAAATTATTTCAACTCATCATAAAAGAGTTTCATTCAAACTTCTCTAAATAAAAAAATTAAAATAATTTTTGTTTACCTTTTTCCCTTTCCTTTTTGTTCTCACCCATAACCCTAACATATTGTCTATTCCACTTCTTAACTGGAACCCTAGCAACAAACACCACCATTATCCTTCTCTATTTCCTTTCCCTTTTTCTTTTCTTTTCCCTCCCTTCTCACCTATATCCCTAATTGGTTGTCCAACTATCCTACTCATCGGATCTTAATAACCACCAACATCTTTTGAATTGCCAAACCACAACAAAGAAGAAAACGATTGGTAAAGAAGCCAAAGAAGATGACATATATGACTAAAAAAAGTACTTTTTGGCATTGGTTGTAAGTGACTGGACTAATGGAGGTCATAGTTGGCAGTGACGTTGATAGTGTCTTAAAAGTTTGATTTGGTAGAGAAAGGCGCCAAAGGTGGAGGATGTAAAGAGGGTGATGATTTTTTATCCTTCTATGGTTGTTTATGGGCCATTTGAGATGATGGTGTTGTTGTGCATGTGGTGAGGGTGGTCTCTAGTGGTGGTGGTGATGGGTTGTGATTATTATTAATATATTGCTATAATTATTACTAATATTATCAATCATCTTATTAATTGCTATCAATTATCACTAATTATTATTAGTGTTATTTAATTAATAAAACTAGTAATTAAAATAATTATGATAATATTTATTTGTTTTTTGGTAAGGCCTATAGCCCTTTTGATAGTGGTAGGGTAAAAACCCCAGTTCTTGACAATGTCCCAAGTAACATGATACTATAGTTTTAAAAATAGGATCGGTCATTGAATCAATATTATAATTGGTTCACTAGTTTAGTGCCTGAAGCAGTGATTTGGATTGGTTGGACCAACGGTACATATATTATGTCAAAACATATAAAAATATATATAAAAAATTAAACTATATATGAATTTGATCAGCTCCGATCGTTTTTTTACTAGTCCGACCAGTCGGAATTTTGATTAGTTCACCGATTTTCATTGGTCCGACCAGTTATTGACCGGCTCTAAACGACTTTGAACTCCTAAGAATTGGTACATAGAATATTGTCCGTGATTAAATCAGTTCACTTGTCAGACCGCCTGATCCGGTCCGATTTTTAATACTATGCATGATACCATTGGTGCTAAACACACTTGATAATAATAATGATACTGAAGTATATAAGATCATATCAAGAACATTAATCGGGAACTACTCATTCATTCATAATCTGGACTAACTGAATCGTTAACATAGTGGTGCATTCACGCCTGTAAACCTGTCTCATTATAATATATACATATATCTCCCTTTCTGTCTCCATTTACCTTTGTCCTCTTCTCTCGTTTCTTTAACAACAATGACATATTATATTAAAAAGATACGTTAATATTTTCAGAGAAGCAAGTTCCCTAACGTCATTCAGTATTACATTTTCAACAAAAATAGGATAAACATGAAAAAACAAATTCTTGGCATTGTAAAATATCAGAAGATGTCATCTCGTCTAATGCAACATTTCCTTCACGGTAGGTATACTCAATGTTTGCATCCTCTAAGTCCCTCGGAAGTGCTCCATGCCATATTGTGGATTAGAAGAGTTGCGATAGTTATTCGAGTTCAACAACAATTATAGCATCGCACTCCACATTCAATCACCTAATGTCTAAGGTTGTAGCTAACTAAAGTCCGTCACGAAGGCCCCATAGCATTGCTGTGGTGCAATTAGCATGGCCTATATTTTTTAGCAAACACTCCCGCCCATTTTCCCTCTTCTTTGTCCTCTTCTAGTGTGAAGCATTTGAAAGTGTGGTACAAGAAGATAATGCACGGTCAAGTTTCTCTATGTTATCAACCGTCTTGTTTCCTTCATGTCTACATCTTTAAGGGGTGAATGGTTACTTTTACTTTCATAAAAGCAGGACGCTTGCGTGTGATAATAATTGGAGCACATCTTGCCCTCTTCTTTGCTTTTATAAAGATATATAAAGATGATGCTACTGTCATCATCAAGACCACTTTTAACCGCGCGGTCATGCCCTACCTGTTATTAACACCATAGTATTTTTTTTTTTCTCGTGAGAATAGATACCACTGTAGTAATATTATTTGATCCTCGTCAAAAAAGCACCAACTAAATTAAAGTCGGGAAAAGAAACACTACTTAGCTTGCTTTAGCGAAAGTTTGATCGATACTTTTTATTGATTTATATGGCTTCGTAACCCTGCTTCTGCATTTTATGGCTTAAACTTGAAGATTCAGATAATCGGCTTCACGGTTCAAATTTGCTTCGGCACAAAGAAAAGAAATTACTATGGCTCAATTCCGAGGTTATAACATAAGAAATTCAATAACGTGTGGTGACATGTATCTCCGATTTCGTTATCAAATCATGTTAGACTATACTATTGCTGTGTTGTGCATGTATGGCTCCGGGAGCCTTTCGGGAATTATCATAGACAACTTACACTTTTGACTACTAAATAGAATGTGACTACTACTACGATTAAATTGCTGGCTTAACGCCTAACATTCGTGAGTTATAAATATTCATTTAAATTTAAAAAGTGAATATAAACTAAAATAAAAATAGACATAGCAATCAGATGAATTTTATCTGATGGATAATTAAATAAATATAGATAAATGGATATTGATATAATATAAAAGAATAATATATATGAACCCACCTCCATATCAGTACCTATAATCCCATATGTTTGTCCAATATAAAAATATGTTTTTGCCATTCATCTAAATAACTTAACAATATATTTTCTAACATTAAAATGTGAAAACATAATTAAACATTAACAATCTAAGTATCTAACTCTAACATTAGATGGTTTTGACCCTAAGCCTAATAAGTTTTACCCTAAATCTAATAAATTCTACCCAATGAATTTGAAAGCATATATATATATATAGATGAATATGAAAGAGGAAAAAAATATTCATTGGATTTGGATATGGATACGTATTTTTCTATTAAATTAGGATAATGGGTAAGATTATCCGATCAATTGTCATCCCTAAATAGAAAAAATATTTATTATTCTCATATTTAATTTAAAATAACCCAATCTAAGAATATAGATAGTATATTTAGAACATAGTAGTTGATAAATTTTGATTTATTTATAGCAAAAAGCTAATACATTTTCTATGTGAGGTATGCCAAAATCAATATCTTTGACTATAGGATAATGAATAAAAGGGACAAATGCTTAGAAGGTAAAAAAAAAAAAAAAAAAAAAAAAAAAAAAAAAAAACTAGTAGAAGATTGAAAGTTGAAAATTTTCCTTAAAGTTTAAACTAAAAGCTATTTTAATTAACAAGCTTATTAAAAAAATCAACAGGAAAATATTTATCACATCCACATAATACTGCTAAGTTGTTAGCCCCAACAAACTTGCTATCTTCGGACCAAGGATAATATCATACAAAATCTCATTAATTCGGAGCATGAAACTGATAGACTTCAATTAGATCGAGGCGTCGGTTGTAGCATGTGGCCAACGAAAAAAATGATGGTGAGTGCACAATTTGACTTCGAGGTGCGTCGGTGGACGCGGCCAATATATATAAACATTCCACGTTTCACACCATTCCCACGTCTCGATCAATTCAGCAATTAACGGACAAGCCCCCCCGCCCTGCATTAACATGTACCAAATTTGAAAGATGACTTCAGCTGGCCCTAATGAATGAAGATGAGATGACTTCAACATCAGGCAAGAGAAATCGAATCTGAACCATAACTATCAACTCTGTGCAGCTGACAGCAAATTCAGTGCGGAGGCTTCTACAGACAACCTCATTTCACCCACTGTTGCTAACAAATAAAAGAAAATACACTTCCCCATCACTCATTTTTGACCCCTAACGAACATTGGAAAAAAAACATTTTGAGAGCTATAGCTACATCATTGAATATCTGAAGCTTTTTCCTCCAATTTCAATCATTCATGGTGAGCGCTGACAGTACTATTTGATATGGCCTGTCAGCAGACATTTCTGAAAAAACCACAGAAGATCAACACAATCTTCCATGGAAGGACAACCGAAAATATTGACAAAATCATGGCTTGGCACGTTTCCTCTGACAAGAGCCCAAAGAATAGTATCAATGATGATGTAACTATACATACTACATACAGAGACATACATATGGCAGATTAGCAGCGGGTATATTAGAAGTTACTGCGGCTGCGTGGCCGTGAGAACATTATGAACCTGTTCTAGTAATCTTGAATCCCATGCACTCCAACATATCGAAAGCGGGCTCACGATGCTCTCCTGTGTCGGCTAATAATTTATCCAGTTGTATAAAACCCAAGCAACTAAATGGTACCTTAGGCGTCTTGAGGAAACAAAATTATACCGCAACCATGTCTCATTTGTTTCACAGGGTGACGATTTGCCGGTTGGTATGCAATCATTGAGTTCTCTTCTAATTTGCTAGTATGCCCAAACCAACAACCATGTCTCACTTGTTTCACAGATTTACGTCTATTAATATTTTGCTTAACTTCATTGAGTTTTACACCAATGATTATTTATAGAGAATACAGCGAACTAATTAATACCTTAATATTTCCTGAAAATATGCTACGCAAGTATTTCTCCTATTTACATAGGGAGGTTACAACAAGTTTCTGAAATTTAAATCAGTTAATGACTAATTACTCCTATACAGCCCAGGCGTCACCTTAAGCATAGTCTAGATTTCCAGTACGAGCATCCCTTCTACGTCCACGTGATCCTGAGTAATATAAATAGTCTTAAGACCCGTTAAAACCCAGCGAGTAATATCAATTTACTGATAGTTAAAAAAATGAAAGAAAAAAAAAAGAAGAATAGAGAGAGGAAGGCAACAGTTATAAAACAATCTCATACTTACACAATACATTAAACAATCAAACTGGACCAAACATTACCTTCCATCCAGCTAACCTAGCATGCTCAACGGCAGCAAAGAGATCACTATTGGGAGCAAGAACAACTTTATCATGGTCTTCATCCTCATACTGTGGTAACCAAACACAAGTCAGTACAACTCCATGCTGTATAATGGACAAGGTTTATATTAAAGAAGCAAGATTTATCAATATCTGAGGGAAGTTATTGCAATCAATATCATCACCAACTCTCTAAAGTATATTTGTGACGAGATCAGTAAAATTTCGAGCATCTAGAATCAGCATAAACCAGATTAGAACCGGTTAAAATAATGTATCAAACTTATTGCTCAGCCTCCCCACGCATATTCATTCCTTCTCATCCCATCCACCAAAATCATTCCTTCTCTTCCCAACCCACGCCCCAGCAAAACAACCTTGTCTATACCCCACACGCTGCATTATCCAAGACCATAAAGAAGAAGAAGAAGCAGTAAACTCTAAGGAAGTGCGGCAGAAATGGAATCAAGAATGGACCTACACGAGCCTAAGCTCAGCGTAGAAGATATTTGGTAGCTTTAAAATTATGATCAAATCCCATTCTCTTCATTCTCAACGACTTCTTCAGTGATAAGTATGTAGAAATACTCAATTACACAACAATTTCACAATCTCAGGGTCTCAGGGATAAAAAAAACTAATATAGTTTTTGGCGTTATCCAAAAGAAATTATAGGTTAATCAATTCTAAATAATACAGATCAATAAACACATTGTTTACTAGAATGAGCTAGATCATGCCATTGTTTAACCTGATAGGGTACCTAAATAACTATTTAGCTAACACTAGCAACAATATCTTCTTCAATGTATTAGACTTATCCTTTTCTAGACCCACGCCCATTGTATAAAAGGCTGCAGTAACTCTGCCAAACTATACTATCGATTCTAACACTTCTACTAAATACTGATTTAGGATATTTAGCAAGAGGAAGGGATCAAATATTACCACATATGATTCGATGTATCCTACCTCCTCTGTCTTCAACTTTGAAAGCAAAGGTATTTGGCTGGAGAAAAAATCTGAGAAAAACGATCTACCTATCTCTCCTCCTTCCGAAACGAGCTTCATGGATTCCTTACTGGCATATAGCAATGAAGGAAAAAGTCATAATGACATTAACTAGTAATTTTATACTGTATTACTGACTAAACAAGCAAAGATCCTACCTTCTTGTCTCTTCTTTATAATCTGGTGGTCCTGACCGCATTTCAGAATCTCAAAACCTTTACATGTGACTGTTTGCAGCCTCATTGTTACCACCACCTCTGTTTGCTAACCTGATGATCAAACACCTGGCTATTCTTCAAGATAGAAGGAATATGAAAGAGTTATGTATGTATTAAAACTATGGATGTGCCCTTTGCAGTAAGGATTAAACATGTGGAGACATCAAAGAAGGAAGATAATGTTCCATTTGTGAACCAAATATAAAGGGTATGAAAGCCAAGGTTCTGGACATTCTTTAACATTTACCTCTCTCATGCATAGAATCTCAACGTTCCTCCCACCACAACAAAATAGAAGAAAGGCATAACAAGAAAATGAAAGGACCAGGAGTTTACGCTAGATAAATATGTCAGAAAATGCCAACAAGCAGAAAGGGCATGGAGCAGATGTTTATTGAAATAGTTACTGAACAGAAATATTGTCAAAAACGACCCATAATATTGAAAGTTCTAGCCATGAAACTTTCGCGATTGGAAGAAAAGTTACTTTATAACCACCATTTCAAAGAACAAAGTCATGATTCAGGAGCCATGAACTTTACATTATTAACAAGGAATAACACAAGTACAACAAGAAATACCCAATAATAATCTCGTTTTTGGCAGGGTCAGACTGGGGAGGTCCAACTGTACAGGAAGAGTATGATGTGTGAATCTGACTTACTGTGGTTATGACCGCAAGAGTAATATGGATAACATCAACAACAACCACAACACAACCATCTGTGCAGAGCAAGTCATGTCTATCAGATTCCTAGATGCATACAATTAATCTTCTCGTGAATATTATAGCTTTAGGAACAACCAATACACCTCCATCCACAACTGCCAGGGCATTAACAATAGGTATGTCCACAGTCACATATTCTGGGTTTGGAGTCATGACCTGCACACCCATCAATAACAACGTCACAAAAAATTATGATGCTAAGGCCAATTATTAAATTCACCTATGTTAGGAAGGGAAGGAAGGGTGAAGGAGCTGAGTAGAGAGTACCGGAGCTGGATAAGTATACGTGTGCCGTATCATTTCTTGTCCTTTTCAATAATTATATTTTTCTTCATTTATGATCCATTTGGGTTTTCGTTGAGTAGGTTATGCGAGTCTTTTACGCATTTTTTTGAGTCATTTCTTTCTGTTTTATTGAGTCAGGTAATCTATTATCTAGGGTATAAAAAGAGCAACGAGAGAGCTGGGGGGGGGGAGAGGAAAAAGGATATTGAATGGGAGAGGCCAAGACCATGAATACCTAACATATGCTCTCTGGCTAATTAAATCTCTCAACAAGTTTGATCAATTGATTATATTCACACTATGCTGATTTTCTTGTTGTTACTTGAATATTTTCCTTTTGTATTTTGGTTAGCTCCTATCACTTTGGTATTAGAGCGAGGCTCAAAACTAGAGGAGATGGCCTAAAAGAAAGTGGAGACGTTAGAGGAGAGAATGAGGTTGCTCAAGGAGAAAATGAATTTGGCACAAGAAGAATGGCAGAAGGAGGTCAATACTATTAAGGACAATATGGGGAAGATAGCTCAATTAGAGAGGAAAATGATAGAGATGTTGAGCAAGTTGGATCAACTGATGGCTCAAGGAGGTCGTGCATCATAGTTGAGACATATGGGAGTGCAGAATACAGAGGAAGTTGCTATAGATTCACAAGGGGAAAATTAACAGGAAGTAGAGGTGCAACACATGGAGTATCGCATGACTTGGTAATTAGAGTTTCCACTATTCAAGGTGGTTGACCTTGATGCATAGTTATTTCATGCCAAGAAATACTTCAACATTAACCAACTTACTGAAGCTAAAAGATCAGAAGTAGTAGAGATGGATATGGAGGGAAAAGCGCTGGCCTAGTTTTATTAAGCGGAGGAGAGGAAGAAATTCACCACTTAAGAGAGATTTCAAGAAGTCTTTATAAACAGATTCTGGCTAAAACACGAAGGATTTTTGTGTGAAAAGTTCCTGATAATTTGGCAACATTCCTCAATCAAGGAGTGTCTAAATTTGTTTGAGATGTATCCACTTTGTTGCAGGTGGATTTGGGTCAAAATTAATGGCCCAAAGTCAAGTAATTACCAGCTCAAGGCATTTCTTATCCTCGAGCTTAGTCGAAATCCCTTTCTCAAAGCCTAACACTTCCATTTCTCTATTGAAACCTCTAGTTGGGAGCTTGAAGAACCATAAACACAAGCTAAAGAATCACAGGAAAGAAATTGAAGCTTACGCTTTAAAAATTATCTAAGGTAGAGTACTTTGCCAAAGAGAGAATAGATTATGCTTCTGATGTGATGAAAAGTTTAGGCCCAGCCATGTTTACAAAATAAAGTGCTCCAAGTGTTGCTCCTGGATGATGTAGTAGATAATGATGGGGTGGAGAAAAGAATAGATGAGAAATTAACAAAAAGAAAAGAGGAGGTGGAAGTAGATGTTGAACTATCCATGAATTTTGTGGTGGGATTCACCTCATCCAAGACAATGAAGATGAAAGGAAAAATCTAAAGGGAGTTGGTAATTGTTTTAATATATTGTGATGCTACCCACAACTTCATGCCTACAAACTTGGTGGAACGAAGTCAACTACCAACACCGCTTCATATGGTGTGGTCATCGGCAACAACAACTCTATGCAAACCTAAGGAATTTGCAAGGGTGTTTTTGCCATAGTAGGTGGAAGTAATCGAGGATTTTTTTTCCTCCTAAAATTAGGAAGTGATGGTGTGATATTGGGTATATAGTGGTTGGAAAATTTAGGGGAGATGTAAGTTGATGATGAAATTTATGTTGGGAAAGACATGGGTCACTCTTGAGGGGGATGTAGAGCTAAGTAAAGAGTAGGTGTCTCTTAAGTCTTTAATCTGTATAATAAGTAAAGGTAGACAAGGCATTTTGGTAGAATTTTGTGCTTTTGATTTTGAAGGTGCTCGGCTCAGTCACCCATAGCAATCCCTCCACAACTTTATATGTTAGTACAAAAATTTCCTATTGAAATTGAAGAACCTAAGGACCTTCCCCCTCCACAAGGTTTCAACCACCATATTCCTCTAATAACTAGCACGAAACAAGTGAGTATATGCCCTTATAGATACCCACAATTGTAAAAGGATGAAATTGAAAGGTTGGTGGGAAAAATGTTAGAAGAAAGGATCATCTAACCCATTCATACTCCGTTTTCAAGTCCAGTGCTCTTGGTGAAAAATAAGGATGGGAGTTAGCGGCTCTACGTGGACTATCGAGCATTAAACAAAGTTCATTCCTCATTTCTCTCTCGTACTCTACTCTCTCCACGACCCTCTCTTCTTCTTTTTCTCCTTTCTTCTCCCATTCCCCGATTTTTCTTCATTCCTTCGTCGGCAGCCACCACCGGCTCTTCCACCACCAACCTAGCCTCCATCATCAACCATCACCAATTCGCCTTCTTTCCTTCTTTTCTCCTCCTCCTCTGCCTCCTTACCTCTCATTCTTTATTCCTATGATGATTCCTACCGATCCCCTACCTTCGTCCATTCTCCCTATAATAACCCCATCCTCCACCCCAACCACTGACAACTCCTCCCTCACATCCTCCCTACATGACCTGCATCCAGCCCCCAGCCTCCCCTACATCCTTGTCTCCTCTCCTTCTCTTCCTTTTGACACCCTCACCCTGCAGCCACCACTATTCGACCACCTTTCTTCCTTCCCTTTCTTCTACCACCATAGCTCCTCCTAGCTACATGCAGCCATCCACCCACCTTATGCACTGTCGCCTGCAACCACCCCACTCCACCTACACTTGCTACCCCTTTCCCTTCCTCTTCTTCTCCTTTTTCTTCCTCTTCTTCCCTTCACTACACCTCCCTCCCTGCATCCTGTGTTGCTGCCTCCACCACCCTCGATCCACTTGCACCACACCCTTCAACCACCAGCCACCTCTTACCTCACCTCATACACCTAACAACTAGAACCACCGCCTTCCACTATCTCCCCCAACCCTTAACCGAGCTACCATCCTCCCCCACTCCTTATCATTATTCTTCATGGCTCACGGTGCACACGTAACGTGAGTTATACTGTGTATTTATCATATATTTTGGATATATTAAGTTATAAGGATAGTTCGGTAATTTTATATTTAATAAAAAAATATTATTTCATTTATCTAATAATAATATGGTATTTATGATATTATTTTAGGTATAAAATTTTATTAAATGGAGCCTTTGCATTTTTAGTTGAATACTTGTAAAGTTTATTTTTGGCTGGAAATTAGGTAACATTTATACTCTACTAAAATGTTTGGATATCGTATGTTAGCACATTAGGGTTTTTTACAAGTTTACAAATAATTCCATTTTTATTAATGTTATCTTGGAAAATAGAAAAAGAATGCATGTTATCTTGTGCAAGATGTTATGTATAGGAAAGGGTGATTGAGAAGAGGGTCTAATGTTGGGTAGTAATTATGTATGTTATGTTAGGTATGTATGGACACTCGTAGTAAAAATATTACTACTATGAGCCCTAGGGGCAATTTCGTTATTTAGATACATCATGATATTTAACCCTAATCGGGGTGTCAATTATGTTATAAATATTGTTAGTAATGGAGATAGGAGTTTGGTGCATCATAAACACATGATTTAGCATGGGTATCAATATTTTAGGGTCTAGGGGTATTTTAGTAATTTTTTATGTATGATTGTGATTCATTCAATAAATGTGTAGCATAAGTGTTATGTGGGGTTGAGTATGAACATAGGAGTTTGTGGAATTAGTAACACAAGTTTAGGTGTGAATATTGATAATATATGGCATAGGGATATTTTGGTAATTTTAAAGGTGCAATGGTGGTTATTCTAATAGACATACATGATAAGTAATATATGGTGTTAAGTATGAAAATAGAGTTTTATAGTATTAGTAACATATGTTTGAACATAAATGTTGGTATTATATGGTCTAGGGGCATTTTAGTAATTTTGGAGGTACAATGGCGGTTATCCTAATAAATATGCATGATAAGTAATAATTAGTGCTAAGTATGAAAATAAGGTTTTGTGGTATTAGTAACTTATAATTGAGCATGAATATCAAATTATTATGGTCTAGGGGCATTCTGGTAAGTAGTATAATAAATATGCATGATAAGTATTAATTGGTCTTGGATATGAGAATAGGAGTGTATGGTCTTAGTATCGTCTATTTCAGTATAGTTATTAATATTACATGGTATAAGGGCATTTTGATAATTTGGCATGTACTAGGGTGATTATTCAAATAACCATGCGTGGGGCGAGTCAAACCCAAAGGGAGTTGTGACCATAGGCAATAAGAGTAGGGGTTGGTTGCTAAGAGTGGACATAGGGGTTAATGATGACATTTCTTGGTAGCTTAGCATAATTAGGGAGTCTTTGGATGCTAAAGGATGAAAGATCACTAGGTAGGTGGAACTAGGGTTTTAGTAGTACAAAGCCTTAGGGGTAGGTCATTATTACATGTAGAAAATTAGGGAGTGAGGTTGTATCCTAAACTATGATGTTAATCATACTATTTGGGGATTGTATACTAAATCTGATGGCCATGTAGCATAAGTGAGAGTAGATAGAACTACCATAAGAAAAATTAGGGTTTAAAAATAGTCCATTTTAGGAGGTTATTATCACATGTATAAAATGGAGGAGTTAAGCTATAAAACTTTAGGGGATGAATGAGTATAGAAAAATATGTTTGGTTGTGGAAAATTTGGGCTAACCAAGTAGTAGAGAAAGGGTTAGATTAATTAGGGAAAACTAGGGCTTTAAGGAGTAATTCTAAAGGCCAATTATTATCATATATGAGAAATGGGGAAATAGGCTATGACTCATGATAATAGGGGTTTCTCATAATAGGTTTGGGTTTCTTGGATAAATTGGATACTTATTGGATCATTAGGGGGTAAGGATATACCTGGGCTTATGCGATTAGGATTTCCAAGGGAACAAGGAAGTCCTAACATGGTAGTAGGGTAGGAGTCATACTTGAGTTGTGCATGGTTGTATGTGGTATCTAAAAAAAATAAGACAGTAATCACTTAAAGTGAAAGATCACTTGAGTTGGGCCCAATTTTACCTTAATTATCGGTCCACCTATGAGAATAATGGTTAGAAGCGTGTTGTCCTATGTTTGTATTATATTTACCTATCTGCTAATGAGAATAGTGGCCCGAAGCATGCTTCCCTGGGCTTTACCTTATTTATTGGTCCATCGATGAGGAATAGTGGGGTTCTAAGTTCAAGTAATAAAACTTTTGGATAATAATAACATATGGAAATACATTAATTACTTATAGTGGAATACTACGTGGGTCGGGACCGATTATCGGTCCATCGATGAGAATAGTGGTCAGGAGCATTTTACCCTAAGGTTGTACCTTATTACTAGTCCATTGATGAGAATAGTGACTGGGTACATTTTGTCTAGGGGTTGTACCTTGTTGACAAGTCCATCAGTGAGAATAGTAGGACCCCTAAACCCACGTAGATATAAAATTCATGAGTTAACTAATTACTGCACTAATATCATGAGTCAAGATAATAATGAATGAATTGATATGATCTACTGATGTGCATGGCTTTCTTGTTGTGATATTATTGAGAAGTTGTGGGTTGATTAAGTGAGTTGTGCTTCCTGTTGAGGATGATGTTGTTTTCTAATTATACTACAAAGAGCATCACTTGGATGTTCCAACAATAATTTTTGTTATTTCTAAGTGAATGGTTATTAGTAACATTGGACCTTGACACATGTAGCTATGTTGGTTTTCAAACCAGGGTTCAAGCCAATGTGATGGAGGTTAGGAAGGACCTAGAGTGAAGGATTGTGTGCGTAACTTAAGGAGGGTTTATGGTCAATTAATACATTTATGACAAATGTTTAATTGGTCCTTATGAAACGGATGGTATAGTCAATTAGAGTATTAATTGACATTTAAGGCCTTTTATTAAAGGTATTGATTGTTTTCGTCCGTTACTTTTACCAAACTTTATGGTTGTTTTTAATCCTCAGGTTTGTAACGTTTCACATTTAGTTCTAGGTTTTTTCTGAAGCCTATTTAAAGGCTCTTTTGTTTAGAGTAGAGAGATATGCAAAGTGAGGCATATGCACAATACAACCCGGGGGTGTGCGATAGATCTAGAGAGTAGATCTAGGAAATTCTCAATTAGAAACGGGGTTTCGGAATTGAGTGAATTAATCAAGAGGGTTGTTCTTGATTAATTGGTAAGAATAAAAACACGGGGAGAGTGTTCTTGATTCTTTTATAGCTTGAAAGGATAGAAATAAAGATTCAAGTTTGATAAATTTTTCTTTGATTTGTTATTATTCTGCATAGTACTTGTGTTCTTGGTTTTGAAGATTTTATTTTAGATCTCAAAACTGAGGTAATCACGGATATTTCCCAACAAGCTATATGAATGATTATCGCATTTTAGTTAATTTTTGCATAAGTTCATGTTCATGTGATTGATGTGATGCACCTGATGTACTACATGTGGGCCTTTCATATTAGTCGTGTTTAATGGATTACTCAATACTATTTTACTAAATGGTTCATTTCTTGGGTCCCTACTTATTCAATGATTAGTAGCCTTTACAGGTTAGCTCGCAAGCTCGTTTCAGGATTGCTTATCGGGATATAGTTATCCGAGCTTCTGATCGGTGTTTTAAATGGAGAGTTTTCTATATTTTTCTTTATAATCTTTAGTATTTATGTTCCATCGACATTCTTTGTGTAACTACAGATAATGAGTTTTTCTTTAGAAGATGAGTTAACCTTCCTAACTATTGCACCACTCTGTTTCATAATCACATTCTTAAAATTTAAGTAAAGTGACGTTTTAGCCTTAGCACTTGGTATCGTAATGATAGAGGAAACTTGTTTGGTACTAAGTGTGGTAGTAGCACTCCAAAATGTACTGTTTTAGCTTTCACTTGTAACTTTTAAAAACGAAATTTTTTAGTAATAAAAATTAGGAGTGTTACAATATATAAGTACTGTCATGCCCGTCCTATTGACACTTTCTCATTCAAACGAACAAGTACCACTTATTATTTCGCACATATTTGTTGATTTGATACTTCAATGTCTTGTCTGCAATGAGTATATTATGGGTTGTTATTAGTGTATGGTTAATTAGTTCTCTCATCTGGACTTTTAATTCTTTGTTTTCCTTATCCCTGACATTTTGTTTTCTTTTTGGCATTCTTGTATCTGTTATGGAATCAAGTACTTTCCATACATAATCTCTAATAATAAATCATTCTTTAGTCTTACACTAAATATAGTTGGGTATAAGAAACTCCTTTTCTATATTGGATGTGATAGTAATACCCAATATTTTTATTTTTTGCTTTCACAAAACTTGATTTAAAAACAAAATTAGTTCGTGAAAGTAGAGGTGCTACAACTAGAGTCAAACATACTATAAAAAACCTGATATATACCCTTCTTCGGTTTAATTCTCATATCATTCACCTAAGTGTGGCTTGCTAGCTACACCAATTCATAACACAATGACCTTTTTGTAATAAAATAAAAGGTTCATTCATTACCCTGTTTCCTCCGTATTCCTCATTTATTCTCTTGGGCATAAAAAAAAATAGTTATGGTAAGCTTATAACTAAAGTTATCTTTTATTGGCTATTAAAAAAATTTAAAATCTTATACCAAAATATTTATTAGATTTTTCTTTATAAATAAACACTTATATTGATATATTGTTTCTTAAAAATTTATGTAAAACATTCATATACTTTGTACATTGATAGATACTATCATTCAAATTGATGAATGCTAGTCTTTACAATGATGAATGCCACATGTTTATATTACAAATGTATGATGTATTGCATATCATATTTGCATATGAATATCAATACTTAAATTGGTGGATATAAGTGTTAGAAATAATGCATGTTGTTGTTTATAATGATGAATGTAATATGTCATTATTACAAATGTATGGTGAATCACATATCATATTCACTAATGAATGTTGACATTCAAACTAGCTAATGTAATTATTTGAGACCATGAATGTTGATCATTACTAAGGTGCTCAAAATTGAATATCCACATATGTTAGATCAAATATTCGCTTCATATTTCTTAAATTGAATCAGATTAATGAATATATCCAATTATATTAATATTCATAATTAGATAAATATATTTTAGAAAAATATTATAATACAATATAATACACTAAAATCATAGTATAATACAATACAATATACTTTTGTATATTCAAATATAATATAATATTTTCAAAATGCAATAAAATACATTATAAATTTGGATATTATATTGGTTTGAATAATTTGGTAAAAAGAAGAACCGAATATCCACTTTGGTCATGATTAGATCTTTTAAATTTTAGATAAGGACTTCGGCTCCTGAATTTTTTGTACATTCCTATTATTTACAATGATGAAAGTAATATGTCTATGTTTCAAATGAGTAATATATTACATATCATATCAGGCAATTAGTGATGGATGTTACAATTTAAATTGATGAATATTAGTCTTTAAAGCAATGAATGTTTATCAATACAGGGATGATTGTAACATATTGTACACACGTATGATATATTGCATATGATACTCTTTGATGAATATTACCATTAAAACCATTAAATGGTAGTTTTTATGCACAATTTTTTTAATCATTATGAATGTCTATTTGTAGAGAAAATTTTAAAATATATTCTAATATATTCTTTAATATCCAAATGTTTTTTTAAAAAAAATTGTAAAACTTACCATTTTTTTTTTGTGTATGAGGAGGAAAAACACAAAAATGTGGAAATCAAATGCATAATATAAATTTTCATTTAATTATAAATTAGGAATCATATTTTTATATGGATATAAAATTTAGGATTTTTTATATAATCTAATATTTATTGATTCGATTTGGTATTTAACTTGATCCAATCTAAAAAACAGATAGTTATCATGTTAATAAAAAGTTAAATAAATTGAATATCTAATCTAATAAATATAAACAATATTCAATTTGTAAAAATATGTATATTATAACTTAATAAAATATTATTTATGATATTTAAATAGTTATATTATTACTCTAGTAACTATATAGTCCTTTGATATTCATTGTAATATAAAATATTATGTAGTAGTTAGTTTTAAAATTTTATAATTTTTTTAGTTCAAAACTCAACAATATATTTTAATTTTTTTATCAACATAATAAAATTATATAAATATGAATATGTATATTGTTTGAATTTTGATCCTTATTTTTAAATATTTTATTATAAATGTTTATAAAGCTAATTAATTAGACTAGTTATATTGAAAATAAATATTTATCTAATCATATCAATATTTAATCTGTATTTATACATATACAAATTTTAGATATTTAATTTATTTTAATCTGTACTTATAGATATTTAATTTAATTGATAATATTAAATATTCGATGTAATAGATACTGTGAAATATATATCTAAACATCCCCACATGCGTCGTACATGCTATTCCCGGACGAAGGATATAGTTTGCGTTCCGGTGCGAATTCACCGTTACGAACCGGGGTAACCGGTATCCGTGTGCACCAGTTCAGCAAGGCACAAACCCTCAACGTTTTCCTCCTTCCATCTCCCTCTCTCTCATCGAGGCCAAGCTCAAGACCACCAACAAGGCAACAATGGCGACTTTAGCTCGGCTCTCCAGAAGAGCATTAACATCAACTACTCACTCTCTCCACCGTCACTTCTTTCGGTCGCTCTCCACTGCCGCAGTTGCGGTTGCCAAGACCCAATCACCGCCGCCTCCAATGAAGAGGATCACAGAATCACCAGATCGAGTGAAATGGGACTATAGAGGTCAACGAAAGATCATTCCTTTAGGTCAGTGGAACCCTAAGATTGCTGTCGATGCTTATGTCGCTCCGAATGTCGTGCTTGCTGGTCAGGTTACTGTCTATGATGGAGCCTCCGTTTGGAGCGGCGCTGTCCTGAGAGGAGACTTGAATAAAATTACGGTTGGATTTTGTTCGAATGTTCAGGAGAAGTGTGTGCTTCACGCTGCTTGGAATTCCCCTACAGGTTTGGAAATCTTTGATTTAATTAATTAGAGTTGGTATGCGATGTATGCGCGTAGGTTTGTTTCTGACAATATAAAGGTCAAGTGTTGGTGTTTTTGCCTTCTAATGTGTGAGGAGATTAATTGAATTTGACAGTGGGGCTACAGATGAAATGGTGCTTTTAGGTTATGGAAATCGTGGCCTCTATTTCGTTTCTCACTCCAGTTTTTGGTTTATGTTGTAGTTCGAGCTTCTGTTATACATTGCTGAGTTGTCGACTTGTCCTTACCGAACCGGCTATAGTGATGCTTAGTAAATTAGTTGTTATGCTATTATCGTTGATAACATTTAGCATTCAGACGGTTGTCTTTGAGGCCATCATCATCTTGCGTGCTCATGTGTATCTTTCGGACACGGTGAATTAGACTGGACTTCTGTTGGAAGGATTTGAGATCACGTTCTGATAGTGAGGTGGAGGTGAAAAAGATTGGTGCCCCTGATGCCATAATTTTGCCAGGAATAATTTTACCAGGAAACCGTGTTGTTATTGAGAAACCTGCTGCCTTGAAGGTCTTACTAAATTTGATGGCTAAGTATAGGAGTAGGTAATAGAAAGCTATCTTATTCATGTATGACTGAATGTTTAATCACCAGAAGCCTAGTGTAAAGATGCAGCGTCTTTTAGCAGGGTAGTGGTCTTTGTTCTGGGTTTTGGCTTCTTATTAACTAGCACACACCTTATGTATATAAAAGCCAGATTAGCATTTGAAGATTGACACCTTTCTTAGTTTTTGCCGGTGGGTAACTCTAGATGAACGTCTGCATCACTTGAATAGTTCACTTTTTTCCAGAGACTGAAGGGAAACCCCAAAATGGTGCTTGAGAAAGATGGGGAATAGTAAATGGGTGGTAGTTTAAATCCCAATGTTGGGACATTACTCCTGCTCTGTTTTCCAGCAATTACCTTATGGCCATGGAGACTGCTTTTTTTGAGTTCAATTGTCACCTCCCTGTCTTCCACCATTTCTACCAAAATCTGATTTCTGCTGTATCCGAGCCATTTCCTGCCATGTAACACTGCTATCACATGCCACTGGTCTGACTTTAAATCTTGACTCTCTAAAACAACAATTCTTTTTGCTGATAAAAGATGTTTGTCATTCATGGCAATGAGTGCAACTAAACGATTAGTTTATCCCAGATCGTCTGTATGGATGCTGTTACCTCTGTCATATGTGAATCATTAGGATATCAAATGCCTTGTGCAAATGCAGCCTGCAATTTATATCACATATCTGAGGTCTTCAATTGCTGGGTTCTTTGATGGATTTCATGTATTAGTTGCTTTTAATGAGCAAAATATCAAATTATACCTCACAGCTATTTCTGTAAATTTTCTCTTCTGCGAGGTTTTGCATTAGTCTCCTTAGTACTGGCCTACTGGGGGCTGCATGCATGCCATAGGTCTTTCTTATAATTTATTATAAAGGACCCCATGTGGATGCTGTCCTACCATTTTGGCTTCTCATCGGCCTCTTTCTTTCTTTCATTCTTCCTTTTTGTACCTTCCTTATCCTTTTGTATTCATGGAGTCTGTTTCTGATGGAGTCAAGAAAGGAATGAAGTAAAGCTATATTTCTATTTGTATCACTTCATGGACTAGGTGCACAGATAGGCGAGTCCTCATTTTTCTCTGTGCTTCTGCACCAGGTTTTAAGTGCATCCTGTCAGTCTAATAAATGGAAATGGAAATACCATTGTTTCAATTGTATGAGCTCGTTTGATGTGGAGGTAGCAGCATTGCTGGAATAACTTATATCAATGAGCTTGACTTGGTTTGTTTGGCCTGTTTTGAGGGGTTTCATTGCAGATATGAAGTCAAGGCGATGAGGACCATTTGATTTATTTAGCTAGATATGAAATAATTATTTGTCCTAATTTTAGATCCCTGTTTAACATGAAGATCGTCTATCTTTAAATTTTCTCTATATATTTTTATGCTGATAAGAATCCTCTGTTAACACACATGAAATATGGCTGCCCCAAAAAGATCCTGTTTGAAGAATGGTGTCAAGTTTTTTGGACATACTATGATCTTTGTTTGTTCTTATCTATCTAGAAAGCTGTAGATTTAGTCCCTGGTCTCTTAAATTTTGATTTATGTCATAGTATTTGAGGGATTTGTACTTGAATCCAGGAATTCGATGCTTGAACTGTCAATCTAATTCATCTTGCCAAGGGGTATTCTTTAATGGGCCATAACTTCTCTGCATGGATGGATTTATGTTTTGTTTGGGCTGATGGTTCTGCTGAGGGGTGGGAAGGGGATGGGCAATTGCTTATATTAGTTGGATCATTGGTCCTGCTTCAATGAATTGCACTGGGTTTGTGTTCTTGTTATAGCTGAATGAAGTTGAGGACTGTTTTCATCAAAAGTTTGGTTTTACATGTTTCTGGCGCTTGTTAGAAACTTCAAGGACGTATTAATCTACATGTAATTTTCCCACAGATTTCAGATATCGTGTCCTGAGTAAGTAACAAATATTAAGGAATGCTTATCGTTTAGACATATCTGTAAAAGAAATCTAAGGTTCTACCTCCCTCATTATTTAGTGTGCATTGGATATTGTTTACTTTTTGTGAAGTGAATCACATGAATGCATGTTGTGAATAACCCTTCTGTTTGGAAAAGTGATTATCCAAGAGTTTTTTTTTTTTTTTTTTTTTTTTTTTTTTTTTTGAAATTTCTATCCTAAAAGTGATAAGTAATCTTGAATAAAGAATTTTTTTAGGTAGCTCCATATTAATAACTCACAAACTGAAACAAATTCCAGGGTGTTCCTAACTCGACTATGCCAGTTTTTCAGGGTAGGATATAATACCATAAACTCTATGCGTTTACCTTATGTAATACTTCTTACTTGATGTGAGGTTCGAGGATCAGCAAGACACTGCATCCTGCTTTTAAAACATCTTGGATCAGGTTACTGGCCTTAGTTCTGCGATTCTGACAGGCTTAGAGACAAACCATGTGTCCTAAAGCTGTTAGAATTTTGTTGTGAAGCCTGCTTGCCTGTTGCCAGCTTAGAGCATTGGTGTTGAACTCATACTTTCAGCCCCCTTATAATAACTCAATGAATGCAATGGGTGTCAGAAAAACATTTAAGTGCTCCATAATTTTTGAGAAGCCTGTTTGTAGACTTTGTTGCGCCCCTCCTAGCTTAGCATAGAATTATATCATAGCTCCAATCATTTTATCCCTTGTTCCTGTCTTCCCCTACTGTCCCACGTGGATTCCTTTTTTCGTGAGAATGTGCGGGGAATGGAACATATCAGCTGGATGTCTTATGTGAACGTTAGGAGGTGATATATGGTGTCTTGGCATAGCAAAACACTTCAAACAAATTGAAGTATGGACTCCTTTCCTGAGCTCTAACCCCCTTAGGGTTTCGGAGCTTAACAAACCCAGCGTTGTTATTTTCACTGTGATCCCAAGGCATTTGTTTATGTTCATAGCACTTTCTGGTCATTGAAAGATTGTCCTTGTATCTTGTACGCCATGTCTGATTTTTGTTGCTGGCATTGTTGTGAATACTGATACAATCCAATATCTTGTTCTTACACAGGTCTGCCAGCTGAAACGTCCATCGATAGATATGTGACTGTTGGTGCATATTGTCTTTTGAGGTCCTGCACAATTGAGCCAGAGTGCATTATTGGACAAAACTCTATCCTCATGGAAGGATCTTTAGTGGAGACACATTCAATCCTCGAAGTTGGTTCTGTAGTCCCTCCTGGTAGAAGGATTCCTTCTGGTGAGCTGTGGGCTGGAAATCCAGCGAGATTTGTTAGGACCTTAAGCCATGAAGAGGTATTAGAAATCCCTAAGCTTGCCGTGGCAATTAATGATCTTAGCAAAAATCATTTCTCTGAGTTCCTGCCTTACTCCACTGTATATTTGGAGGTTGAGAAACTGAAGAAAGAGTTGGGAATCAACCTCTAATTCTCCTATCCATTAATTTTTATTCCCAGTGTTCCTGTTCTTTTGTAGCAATTGAAGAGTTTTTTTTGGTGGAATAAGCAGCTCCAAGATTTTGGAACAAGCGTCCTTACGTATACTTTCTAGGTAGCCTTGTACGAAGTTATGCCAATGGATCGAACACATTTTATGTTCTCCATTTGATTCCATAAGCCTTTCCTCTTAAACTCGTATGTTTTTCCTCGATCATGACATAACTTTATAAGAGAGATTGTTCCTGTCATCTAGTTGGTGATCATGTTCCTCTTATCAGTCTATGTTTCTACTTTCAGTGACGTTGAAAGCAACACTCTTGAAGATAAATACGCAAAATCCTGCTGGACGTGATGTTCAGCGTTGAATCGTCTAGTACGAGTAGGCGAAAGTCCAACAGCTCAAGGCCTCTAAAGAGTAATGATATCGAGCCATCCCGGAAAAAAGGAATATTCATGCTGAAAATGTAAAAGAAATGCAATTTCGCCCAGGCTCATTAAATTGGCTATATAACTGTGTTCAGTTCGAAAAGCTTAAATTTACTTTTGACATTAATTTTTTTTTACTAAAATTGAACTAGTTTTTTAACAAACATTAAATTGATATTTTACCAGATAATACAACAAATATTTTATTATTATCAAAATTAATATTTTAAGAAATTATAATTAATGTTTCGCCATATAGTTAATTTAATATTTTACTACTATTTAATTGAGCTTTCACCAATTTTGTATTAAATTTTCAACATGGAATATAGTAAATTTTCATCATTCACAATAATTTCACCATGGAATAGAAAAATTGTTTCAGATGTAAAGTTCTTCCATCATATCTAAGCATTTGATAATATTATATAGCACTAAAAAATAGCATATAAAAATTTAATAGTATTAAATATGGTTATGCTAATCTTTTTTACCATAAATCAACATATATTTCACCATAAATGTGGGTATTTTTTTACTACATTTTAATATGTCTCTCACCATATTTTTGTTGAAAAGTTTCATCAATGTTTCACATACCTTTGGCAATTATTCTACAGATACTTAGCTATTTTTATACTAAAATTGATCTTTCTAAAATTATTTAATATATCTTTTACCTTATAACTACTTTAAAAATAAGCACTATTTTATAAGACCCAAACTTTCACCATAACTCTCCGTATCTTTTATCCTTGTCTTTTATCATACACCAAAATTTAATACATCTTTTATCATTATTTTTAATTTTTTTAAGGACAGTCTAATTATTTTTTATAAATTACTGAATATATCTTTCATCATATATATATATATTTCACTAAAGTTAAAATCAACTTTCAACATCATCTTCTTAAAATTTTTTAACATTGATATAATTAAAATTCATCAACAATGACAAGTAAAATGATTCCGTGTGATTTCTGAACTTAAAAATGTGAATATGCTTTTGAAAGTTGCTTGCCCCTCCTAAAAAAGGCTGAAAACAACCAATAACACGGAAGTATCGGAATATGCTCCAAGCCTCCAACACATGTTTTCCGTCCCTGGTACGTTTGGGGATGGAGACATTGTAGAAACTAAAAAAAAAAATTGATAGGAGAGGTTTGAAGAAGAAATATTTTAAATCTAGTTTGTTTAAGTTAATAATTTTTTAAAAATTTTGGAACTGTATATAATAAAATATAGACATTATATATATATATAAACTAAAAAATACACATATTTATTAAAATAAAATAAATAACTGAAATATATATCTATATACATGTAAAGAAATTATCGTTTCTTTCCATCTTTAATTTTACTCTTTTTTTTTTCAAAATAACGGTTTTCAATTTTTTTTCCCCCTCTTCGGGTTTAAGTCCCTCCTGTCTCCGTGCAAAGCCAATAAGCAACAAAATAAAATAAAAAATGGTTTGTTGGGTGAAGCAAATTTAGAAAAAACAGAATTATTTCTAAAATGAAGATAGCTAAAGAGTACCTCGTTGTCAACCTCAGCCGACATTTGCTGACCATCAAGAATCCCATTACGTCCATCTCCTTTTGCGGTGAGCCATGAAAGACGTTCACGTCGTCTCACTCTAACCGACACAGCTTTGTATGTCGGACCAACAGTAGCTGTACCAGATGCATTTTTCGCATACGAGAGATGAAATCGAGCATTTCCCATCCCCTGCTCACCACAACGTTACTAATGTGTATTGATGAGTATATATTTTTTATATTTTTTTAAATTTATTTTTAATTTTTTATTTGAGTAATATATAAATAATTATAATTTTATACTTAAATAATAATTATATCATATATTTTATTATTTGAATTAAAATAGTATAAAATAAATTAATTTAAAATATAATATTATTTATTAATTCTTCTAATATTTTTTATAAGTAAAACAAAATAAAATAAGGATTTTGGATTTTTTGGACCAAAGGTCTAAAGAAGCAACAATTGAAGACCAAAGAATCGGGCAAACAAGGCCCAATAATAGAAGAAAAATTATAAAAGAAGGACGACACAAGATGAGAAAGAGAAGCAAAGAAGAAAGAGATAAGGCAGAAGGAGAATCGGGCGAAAAAATATAGGAGTTTTAAATCTAGACTGACATCCTTCTACTTGTGCATAATATTTTAAATCTAGTTAAATATATGAGTCGCTTATTGCGACTACATTTCTAGCATTTAATAGGATGTAATATTAACGTTTTGTCGTATTAATTATTTTAGAGAAGTAATATAAAGTGCATCAACATGTTTTTGGCTTGAAACTCGGTTAGTTTATTTTTTGTGATTAGAAAATGACTTAAAAGTTATTATTATATTTGGACCTAGTCTAGTGGTAAATTTTAATTTTTCTAGTACATCCATCATATTTGCATTCATCTATTATTTTTACTACTTTATTTTATTTATTCTTTTTATTCTTTTTTATTTTTAAAACCCCCAGTATTGTATTTTTCTTATTATTTATTTGTGTGTGATTTAGAGTTTTATTTTATTTTATTATTTGTGAGCTAGCTAAATAAAGGTGAGCCATCTAATTCTCCGGAATATAACGATACCACTATTTATCAATACTATAATTTACAGCAAGATGGTTTAAATTGTATATCGGTTACGGCCCCACCAAGTACACGTGGGCCTCCCGAGGCAATCGTAAAAAGTATTGGAATGCTACTGTAACACCCTAAAATTTACTATTTTTTTAAAAACAGAAGTAATTAAATTAAAACTTGTGAATTTCGGGGACGTTACCACCACACTTAGTACCAGACCGGTTCACTCTGATTGTTCCGATACCAAATGCTAAGACTAAAAGGAAGTTAATAATTAATATGAATCAAATCAAATCAAATCAAGACTTCAAATAAGCATTAAACGACCGTAAAATAGAAATCAGAGTGTATGACAATGAGTCATAATATAGAGTACAGAGTAGGAGTGCCTTAAGAGAAAATAAGTCTACAAACGTTTAAAAATTAAACTTGGGAAACCCAATACAATTATGAATAACATAAAGAAATAGAAGAATAAAACGAGGGAAACCGGCCACACCACTCTTGATCCATGAGCCAGAACATGCTCAATACCCGGCCCCGCTTGATGCCTCATGAACATCGAAGGTATCAAAATATGCATCATCCACCTGCACAAAGTCGGAACGGTCTTCTGCTCGTGGGAATGAGCATCACCCATAAAAAGAGTGATCAGTACGCTATGTACTGAGTAAGATAACTGTGTACTAAGGCCAACACATATAAGCACATAATTCTAGCAGAATGATAAAACAGTATACGATCACTTCAGATAAATAAACAAATAAAGGCCATTTATATTTGGAATTAATTAATTAATTAATCTCTTATCGATACTCATTTCACACCATGCTCTTTATCAAAACTATACGAGTACGGGAACCCCCACTATTTTAGCCGGTGGCTCGGTCATATATAGAGCAACATGCACCTAACCACTATTATAGCTGGTGGATCAGTCACATATAAGGTAGAACACCCTAACCACTATTCCTTACCGGTGGATCGGTTGGTCCTGGCTCGCATGGTGTTCCATTGTAAATACTTAGTGTCTTTTATGTATCTTAGCAAACTCAGGTTTGGTTTATTGAGCTCGGGATCCCCCACTATTATAGCCGGTGGGCCGAAAACATAATGGTATAAAGCCCTTGAACACTATTATAGTCGGTGGATCGGAAACTTATAGGGTGGAACACCTTAACCACTATTCCTAACCGGTGGATCGGCTGGGACCCAACTCAATAATCTTTCACTTTATATGATTAATGTCTTAAGTGTCTTATTCATAATTTTAACCCTAGACATGCATGACTAACTCCCTTTACACTTATCCTCCAAAAGGACCCATCTCACATCATAAGACTCATGCACCTCCTAACTTGGCCTAACATTCTTTCCTCCTTACCATAACTCACACTAGAGTTCATCTCCTATGTATGTGGGTCAAGGCCCACTACCTTACTCTTCTAAGTCCACTCACCGTCTCACTCTAGGATTTTATTCCGAAACCCTAATTTAGGCCTAAGTGATCCATTCTACACCACCTCACACAACCCAAATCATTTTAACACTCCACACATCACAACTCATAGATTCCACCCTTATCATCACACTTTAATCACCAAGTACATGTGTGACTACGAAACCCTAAATAGCCAAACTAAACCCTAGCTAGCCACACCAAACCCTAGCTCGGTCTCCTATGCACTCTTATACTGTCTCACGTACTATTTTTCATCTAAAGTGTTCAAACACCAAAACAACACTTCCATCACCTTCCTTATATCCCAAATCAACTTTCCATAAGTAAATTTCACCCCCATGCAGACTTTACACATCCCATGCAATCCTTCGAACTTTTTCATGCAAACCCTAAAACACCCACATGAAACCCTAGATTCACCCATACAAACCCTAGATTCTTCCCTATGTACTTAGATTCTCCCATGCAAACCCTAGATCCATTCATACAAAACCCTAGATTCCTCCATGCAAAACCCTAAATTATGTCATACAAAACCCTACATTCCTCCATGCAAAACCCTAGATTCTACCATACAAAACCCTAGATTCCTCCATAAAAAACCCTAGATTCTTCCATTTATGGTCATGCAACATTTAGGTCAACTCCACATCATTTCACTCATATCATCATATTACATAACCTAGTATGCATGTATTACCGGGTCACATCATATCACATCACAATCACAACACAAACATATGATACACAGATCATAAGATAACACATGAACGTACCTCAACTCCAAGCCGCACCATACATAAAATAGTTAACAATACACATAAGGTACATCACATAGCATGGCACATGGCATACAATGCATATAAAATATATTATATACATATGACCTTAGCTACACCCTTACCTAATACGACACCAATCTTGAAGCATGCTCCTACGCTTCCTTAGGGTTTCGACTAGTCTCTCCTATAAGAGGAAAAACTAAATAGTAGATTCCCTCCTACTAAAAATACCATTATTCCTTATTTATGCTAAGATTAGGGTTTTGGATAAAATAATAATATAATAGTAATAACTGTAACACCCCCAAAATTCAATCTTGAAATTTTTTTTAAAGAATAAAGCGGAAGCTAAAATAGAATTTGGGGAATGTTACCGCCACATCTAGCACAAGATAAATGTCTACCATCTATCTCATGCTAGATGCAAGGCTAAACCTGTCAAAAAAAATTTCAAATATCTATGCCGTGAGGATAAACTCCCACAAGGATATATCCACAAGCAGATGACAAGTGAATATTTTCATTGAATAAAAGCATTGCTGAATGAATCAGCGGAACCTGTGAAATAAATCTGAATTTTAAAAGCTTATCGGAGTATGAGGAATTAAAAGTCAATTACAATACCCATCAAACTTTAAATACAACGCTTGAAACTTCCGAAAATAAATACAATCAAACAAGACAATTTTCGATGGATCAAATTCTAGATTGCCTACTCTCTCAAACCAAGCCTTCCACCCAATTACCATATCCGATCTCAAACCTGCACAAGAGGTCTGCTCCCCACCATTAGTGGATCATCACAGGACCCATTCAACCAAGGTAGCATCAGTACGGGTCCAATACTGAGTAAGTCCCACTACCCTATCTTACAGGAAAGACATGAACTATAACATCAAGTGCATATTGAATCATGGTACATTACGTTGATACAATATTATGCATACTCAAAACCCACATCATAAGCCTTACCATACACATATAATAACATGCGAAACATAGGTAACATCTTATATGAATAAGAGATTCAGATAACCCAACCGGGCATTTTTGGACAACGCCTAAACCAAACCAAGCAGAATCGGGCATTTATCAAGCGGGCATTTCTGGGCAATGCCAAACCAAACCAATTCGGCATTTAGCCCTAGTCGAGTAGACTCATACTTTAGATCTCTAGTAAATATAGTCGATTCACATCATAGTCTTTATCAATTCATGTGAGTGCGGGAACCCCACTATTATAGCCGGTGGACCGGTCATGCAGGGCAAAATGCGCCTGACCACTATTATAGCCGGTGGACTGGTCATGCAGGGCAAAACTCTCCTGGCCACTATTATTCGCCGGTGGACCGGTCTGGCCCCGACTCACATGATGTTTCATTGTAATTACTTTGTGTCTTTCCCATGTCTTATCATTATTACGTTTGGTTTGTTGAGCACGAAATCCCCCACTATTATAGCCGGTGGACCGGTCATGTAGGGCACCCCGGCCCTAGCCACTATTATTCACCGGTGGACCGGTCTGGGTCCGGCTCAACATCTTTCTCTTTAAGTGATTAGTGTCTTAACATATCTTATTTGAAAGTATTTACCCTTGACATTCATGGCTAACTATATCCACACTTATCCTCCCAGGAGGGCCCGTCCCATATCTTGGGACTCTTGCGCCCCTTATCACACCTCGATATCCATTCCCCTTTACACTTACATATAATGAAAACCAACTCTTAAGGGTGTGGGTTAAGGCCCAACACCTCATGACATCAAACTCCACCCGCTATTAGCCTCTAGGGTTTCCCTTGAAACCCTAATTGAACCTATGTGACCCAACTTCCTCTTACCTTACTACCATTAATTCATTTATCATCCAACACCTCATCTCATTTAAATTCAACCCCAAATCATATCACTTTACTCATTGATTTTGCACGTGGTCGAAAAAACCCTAGCTGGCCACTCCAAACCCTAGCACATTTCTTCCCCTACAAGTAATCTCTCTACTTTCCACCTAACATTACTTACTTCCCATGGCACCCATACTCATCCCTCATATATTAAATTTCCACTCTTAACCCATTACTCCACTCCTCCTTAATCGTTCTTACTTCCACATTTTCCCCCATATTAGGGTTTCCTCCCAACCCAAATCAAAGTCTCCTATACACCTTACACCAACCTACGTACTATTTCTCATCCAAAGTTTCCAATCACTCCACGATTCTCCCCTTAGTTTATTTACACCCTAATACAACTTTTCTCACGTAAAGATCTTCTCCATGTAAGATTTATCCACTCAAAGTCCCCATGCAAATTTTAAGGCTCCCATGCATGGTTCCCATCTCTCATTCATTTTGGCCATTCCTCCCTCTTTAATTTCCTCTCATGGATCATGAGGTATTTTGGTCAACCCCGTATCCCCCTTAGTTAACTCACTTTGCATTTCCCCTTTTTATCCTTTCACCTCACATCATATTATTAATATCCTAGCATGCATGTCCCAGAGGGTCATGTCATAAAATATTATAAACACAACAGAACAATCATTATACACATGTCATAAGGAATTCATATAAACATACCTCAACTCCAAGCTGCGCTACAAGTAATTAGTCATTAAAATCATATAGTACACAACATGGCATAACACATGGCACACAAGGCACATAACACACATATAATTGATCCTAGCCACATCCTTACCTAATACGACACTGGTCTTAGAGCACGTTCTTACGCCTCCTCCGGGTTTTGACTTGATTCGCCTATAAGAGGGAAAACTATGGATTAACTTCCCTCTAACCAAAATTACTATTCTTCCTACCTTACCCTTATCACAACTTACTATTAGGGCTAAAAATAATAATATTAATTTTATAAGTAAAAGTAGGGTTATTATTCCTAAGGTAGCAAATCATGCTACTACAAATCAAAAGTAGGTCTTAATAGCTATAATAATTTAAAGTAATTATAATAATATTTATATTATTAATGGTAATAGTTTCAATGTTACTAATAAATATAATAGTAGTAGTGATAGTAAGGTTAGTGATATATGAAATATTAATAATAGTGACAAGGTAATAAAAATAATAATAATAATAATAGCAATAATAACAATAATAATAATAATAATAATAATAATAATAATAATAATAATAATAACGATAATGATGTTAAAATAATAATACTAAAGTTATAGGTAATTAGTAATAATAGTAATAACAATTATGAATATTTCGAAGTTGGGTTAAATATTAATGATGATAATAATAATAACAATAATAACAATAAAAATAACAATAATGATGTTAAAATAATAATATTAAAGTTATAGGTCATTAATAATAATAGTAATAACAGTTACAAATATTTCTAAGTTAGGTTAAATAATAATAATAATAATAATAATAATAATAATAATAATAATAATAATAACAATAACAATAATAATGATGTTAAAATAATAATACTAAAGTTATAGGTCATTAATAATAATAGTAATAACAGTTATGAATATTTCAAAGTTAGGCTAAATAATAATAATGATAATAATAATGATGATAATAATAATAATAATAATAATAATAACATTAAGAATAACACTAATAATACTACTAAAATAACCAACATTTGTATAACAAGGGTTTAGGGGTTGGGGAGTTTAGAGGACCACCTAGGGATGGTGGTGGCACAGGCGGCGGCGGCTATGGGGGGAAGAGAGGTGGAGAAATGGTGGAGGAGGGAGGAGAAGGAAGAGGAGAGGGTGGTAGGGAAGAATGAAGATATGGGGAGGTAGAGGCAGCTCCCCTAGTCGTTTTGGAGGGCAGGGGGTGTTGGAAGCGGCGGGACAGGCGGAGGGCGATGGTGCGAAGGGCGGCGAGGCTCGATGAAGTGCTGATCGGGGAAGGGACTTTGCACGGCCGAGGTGGCTCGTGCAGAGTAAACCGAGGGAGGAGGGAGGCTTAGGTTGGTAGAGGGTGATGCAGGGAAGGGTTCTGTGGGTGGATCGGGCTGCGGACATGGGTGGCAGCGACGGGGCAGTGGTCTAAAGTAGGGGTGGCGCAAAGGGGTTTTCTGGGCTGCGAAAAGAAATCTCGACCCAAGCTGCTAATGGGGGGGGGGGTATTTATAGGCCAATTGAGGGGGAAACGACGAAGAAAGGAGAGGGCACGTGGGGCAGGTGAGGCAGGACCACCGTCAGGCAGTGGCAGGCGGTGCAGTCCTGCCATGGCAGGTTAGGTCTGGGAGGGGGAGAGAAAAAGGAAAGACATGGGCATGCGGAGAGGGGAGAGATGGGGCTTGTTGGGGTCAAAAAAAGGAAGAAAACGACGGGGATAGGAAGAGAGGACAGGCCGGACGACGTGCGATTGTGGTCGGCAGAAGGGAGGCTGTAGGTCGAGTTACAGGTCTGCAGGTCAGGGAAGAAGAAGGAAAAGGAAAAGGGGAGGACCGGTCGGTCCAGGGGAGAAAAGAAAAAGAAGAAGGAGGAGGACGGTTCGGCCGGCTGGGGGAACGGGTGACGAAGGAGGGCTGGGGCAGATTGGGCCGCACAAACCCGGGGAAGGGAAAGGGATCTGGGCCGACGGGCTGGCCCAAACCGGGGGGGATGTAAAATAAGTAAAGGAGGAAGAAAGAAAAAGGAAAATAAAGGAGAAAAGGAAAAAGGAAAATGGAAAAATGATAAAATGGTTGGGTTGGGGTATTTGGTCTTTATTTGTTTATATATTTAATTTATATATTTAATTTTAATAATAATTATTTTAAGTATAATAATTAATTTCATTTTTTAAATTAATTAGGTTATTTTGGATAATTTGTCCTTAACTCCCATTTTAATTAGTAAAATGTCCAAAATTTTCTAAATAATTTACTTATTGATTTATCTTTATTTTCCTCAATTAATTTCCTCTTTATTTAATAAAATAATTTATTTTCTTAATTTTCCTAATAAATCATTATTCTGCCATAATTCTCAAATTAGGATTTTTGGGGTAGATAAACAAATTTTAATAATTTAACTTAATATATTTTAATATATTGGTTTAAAAGGTAAATTTTAGAGAATATTGGTTTGAAACTTTATTTAAATAGAATAGGTATGATAAAATAACAATTTATTTATCTTAATTTATTAAATATTCACATCTAATTTTTCTATACTTAAAATCCACAAAATAATTCAGTTAAATAAATTTAAAAGGCAAAATCCTCAACATAATTAAATTAAATAAGTTTAAGAGCTAAACTATCCCTAATAAAAGTGATTTATTAAATTATAGGCTTTTAAAATGTTTAGGAGATTACAATAACAGTAACTAATTACTAATTTTGCTAAAGATAAAAGTGATAATAGTCATATTATAAAAGATGATTATATAAGATTTGAAGATTTTACCCTAATAATAATAATGATACTAAAAATAATATTAATGATAATAAAAAAATAATAAGAATAATAATAATACTAATAATATTAATAAAAATAATAATATGGTTCGAAATAAATAGTGGAAAAAGGGCTTCGACCCTTCACCAAAATAATACTAATAAAAATACTATTAACATTAATAATAAAAATAGTAATAACAATAAAAATAAAACAATAATAGTAATTACAAAATAATAGAAATAATAATGATAATAATACTAATAATAGTATAAATCAAAAATAAAGTAAATTAGGGTTTCGACCCTACTTTGAAATAATAATAACACTATCACTAATAATAATAATAACGATGATGATAATAATAAGAATAAGAATAATAATAATAATAATAATAATAATAATAATAACACATAATAATAATAATAATAATAATAATAATAATAATAATAATAATAATCAAAATAAAAACAAAATAGGGCTTTGGCCCTCAATAACAATAATAATAATAATAACATTAGTAGTAGTAGTAGTCGTAGTAGTAGTAGTAATATACTCAAAATAGTGGAATTAAAATAAAATAAAATAAATAAAGCTTGTATAAATAGGGTAAAAGGGTTGAGAGGATTTAGATCCACCTTAGGCTGGTGGTGACAGGCGGCACTGGTGGTAGTGCACGGTGGCGGCGGCAGTGGCGGTGGCCGAAAAAAGAGAAGAAAAGAGAGAAAGTTGAGTGCTAGGAAAAGGAGAGGGAGAAAGAGGGTGGAAGTTAGGGTGTTTATGGTTGCCAAGGTGGAGAGGAGTGGAATGAAGGTGACGGCACATGGCGGCGGTTGTCGTGGCCGAAAGGGGAGGAAGAGTGTAGGGGCGGTGGTTACGGTGGAAGTAGTGGCTAATGGTGGTGCGAAGGGCGGAAAAGTGAAAGGGAGAGCTGATCAAGGAGGCTACTTTGCACAACTGGGGTGGCTCGTGTAGGGAAAATCGAGGAAGAGGGTGGTGTAGTTGGTTAGAGGGCGGTGCACGGAGTAGTTAGGTGGAAGACTTGGGCGGCGGCTTGGACGACGATGACGGAAGAGGCATCTGACTGGGTGGCGGTGCACGAGAAAGGAATTCTAGGTCTTGGGAAAAAGTCTCGAGTCCAAGCTGGTTTTGGGTATTTATAGAGCTAAAGGGAGGAGAAAAGGTCAGAGGGGTGACAGAAGAATAAGGCAAGTGGGTTAGGGTTCACCGACAGTGACGACACGCTGGCGAAATTTAATTTGTGGCAGGGGGTTGTGTAGGAAAAGAAGGGGTTGTGCGCGAGAAGGAAAGGAAATAGGTTGGGTCAAAGTGGCTGGCGAGTCAGGGGGAAGAAGAGAGAAGAGGAACGGTAGGTCAATGGGGCATGATCAACGATGAAAAACCAGGGAGCTGGGTGGAGTTATAGGTCAACGAAGGAAAGAGGAAGGAAGAAGAAGAAGGTGGAGGACATGCATGTGGACCAGGCAGCCGGGAAGAAAAAGAAAAGAAAGGAAAACTAGATGGGTGACAAGTTTAAAAAGAAGAAGAAGAAGGAGGCTGTATGTGTGCGTGTGTATATGTATAATGATAGGCCCAGGGCTTGTTTGGTTGGAAAACCAGACAAAAAGAGAGAGGGGAGAAAGGGTGATGTTTGGTTGTTCAACAGGGAAGGCGTCGAAAGTAACAGGAGGAGAGGGAAGGGTTGCGTGAGTGATTGTATGCAGAGAGCTGGAAGGAATAGGAGTTGGGGGTTGTTTGGGTTGGGTAGAGTGTGCGTCCTGTGTGGCGTGTGTATGTGTATAAGTGTGCAGAGTGTGTAAGTATGTAGCGTAGATACGTGTGTATAAATGCACAGAGGGGGGATCGAAAAATCTTCCGGAGAAATATTTGGGCCAAGGCATAGGGTAGAGTAAGGGTAAAATAATACGATGGGGTAAAAGATTATTTATTTAGTTTTAGATTTAAATTAAATAGGTTAAAATATCGGATATAAAAATAGTTCGGGAAAAATTATTCGAATTAGGATAGGTTTAAAAAAATAACCGAAAAGAGTAAAATAATCAAAAATAATTCTTAGGAAATTATTTTTAGATTACGGATTAAAAAATTAGTAAAAAAATAATTTAAAATAAGGTTACAGGTTCAATTATGATTAAATTAAATAATTCAATTTCTATTAAAATTTTAACCTGATTAAATTTATAATTAAACCGTCAGAATAAAATGAAAAATAATAATACTTTTAAAATTAAATCCTCTAAAGTAATAATAATAACTAATCATACGATTATTAATTTATAATTATAGTTTTAAAAAATGGGGAATTACATTAGCAAATACCCAAATTTTTCCTGATTAAAATGTTTATTATTTTCCTCTTAATTTTCCTTAATTAACTTCCTTTTATTTTAATAAAAATAATTAATTTAATGTATTTCCCAAATAAATTCTTAATTAGCTAAATTCTTAAAATTAGGGTTTTGGGTCATTTCAGATACCATGACTTTTTAGTTCGCGATCTGATTGGATTAGTTATGAATTATTGTTTTGTGAGTCAAGTTATTCTAATGATTGGATTGGTATGGGTTGAAGCTATTGCAGATCCAAGATGTATTTAGATTTAGATGTTAATTGGAAAGGTTAAATTTAGATTCAGTAGAGGTAGCTCAAGTTTGGATAATTATTGACTTGGATTATTTTTTATTAACTTAACATTATATATTTTTTTAATTTTAGCATGTCGAGCCAGATTTAGGGTGAACTAATTCAGAAGAGAACAATTTCAGATTTGAGTCAAACCAAGTTAACTTAATTACTTTAATTCAAGTTATTTTGAATTTGAGTCAATTCGGACCAATTTATTAGTTTGAGCCAACTTCAGGTCACCTCATAACTTATTTTATTATCAAACCACTTTATTAATTTGGATGAAGTTGCATCAGGTAATAGATAGCTTCAACCTTGAGTCATTTTGGATTCGAATCAATATATCAAGTCAATCAGTTCACTTAATTCACATTGGATTCAAGTTCCTTTTTTTTTAACTCGAGTTTGTTTTATCATTTTTGAATTATTTTATCTTGTGTTAACTTATTAATTATAGTTTTGTTTGAATTAGAATATTTTTAATTTATAATTGCTTAGTTTTTAAGTTGGCTCAAATATTGTTATGTTGGTTCAAAATATCTCAAATTATGGAACACAATTATGGTTTCATGTGACTTGTATTAGTACTAATTTTATAGTAATGTTAAATTCAATATGGTAAACTTCAAACTCACCATTATCCAATTACTTTGAATTTTGGCTTTTTTTTTTATATTTTGATATGTTAAAAATGAAATATATTGTTTATCTAGTGCAATGTATTAATACAAATATATAACAATTATGTTATCTCATTTTTATTTTTGATTAATTGATAGATATATTTTTTCTCAATACACACCTAATACAAGATGCCTTTACGATACAATGTATAAATATTTTTAAATAAATAAAAAATATAATAATTCAAATACTTTATTACTTAAATAATAATAATTTGATGAAATAAAGTTGATCATAAAATTATTATACAATACATAATTGTTATTTATCACATCATAAACATTAAAGATAATCATAATATTACTATTAGAAATAAATGAAATAAAAATATTAGACTAGCCTCTCTTTTTTTTCATGAGTAAATAATAACAATTGTGGCCGACTACCGGCGACGAAAAAGCGGGTGACTATCACTAGTACTGATGATGAAAGTTGTGATCGGGACGTTAATTTGGCTTCGCCTAAAGAAATTCTTTCTAGTCCATCAAATGAGCATAAGAGAGGTGAATCGACTAGGAAATTTCTTGAACCACTGCTTAAACAGAAAAAGGAGAAGACCATAGATTCAACACCAATTGCCTTTAATTCTAGCATAGAAGATCTGAATCAAACAAAGCAAATTAAAACTGTGACTAAGCCTTCTAAAAGTTGGAAGGACATCTTGATCAAGAATCGCAGAGAGGAAGGGGTCCTTAACCGCTCTTACTCTCCTCTTGTGATCATTAACGGTGAAGCCCAAGCTTAGTTATAATAATCAGAAATTGAGATTGAGGAGAGAAATGGGCTTATACACTGGTAGGAATGGTTGCAGGATTCCAGCCTTCTCATCATCAAATGGTCAAACATGTCAAGGAAAATTGGACAAAGATTTCGATGATTCCTGAAATTTTCTTATATGACCAAGGATTCTTTCTTTTTAGATTTGATAATGAAGCTGACTTTCTATCAATCCTGAGAATGCCTTATTGGTGCTATGGATTTCACCCTTTGCTTATTAAGAAGTGGGACTCAAACGAATCATTTGACAATGTAGAATGGAGGAAAATGCCTTTGTGGGTTACTCTTCCTGGACTCCCTATAACTTAATGGTCTGCCGATGCCCTTAGTCGAATTGACAGTTGCCTTGGAGTCCCTATATGTGCAGACATGGTTACAGCCACAAAGACTAGAGTCTCTTTTCCTAGATTGCTTGTAGAGGTGGATGTTAGTCTCCCAATCATTGAATATATACAGGTTGCCTTGCCAAATGGAAATGTGAGAAGACAATCTGTACATTATGAGAGAGGCCAAAATTCTACCCAAAATGTGATAGAGTAGGCCACGATTAGAATGCTCACTTACCTAAGACTATGCTAGAGAAGGAAAAGCATGTTCAAAAGGTTTGGCAAGTGAAGAAGCCAATTCCACCTCAATGACAGTAGTTAAATCCAGAAGTAGAAAGAAGATATGCTTAGGGTCAAGTTGTTGGAGTATCAAAGCAAGCCAGGGAAATAAAATCAGGGGATAAACATCATTTTGTAATGAAGATGACAGCTTAACCATGTGTGACTGAATAAATGTTAAGCAATACTTAAACAAAATAGAGAAAGGGAAGGGCAAAGAGATTTTCATTGAACCTGGAGGGGATAGTAATCAGAATGATACTATATCCTTATTGCCTTTCAAATGAATCTTGCTGTGTGGAATGTCAGGGGTATAAATAGACCCCTAAAGCAGAAGTTGGTTAGTAGATGTGTTAAGTATAATAGTTTTCATATTGTTTGCTTATTAGAGACTCGTGTGAGAGAAAAGAATATGCATGCAGTTTTGAAGAGTTTTGATAATCAATACTCTGTTATTCATAATTATTCTGCCCATCATAATGGTAGGATTTGGATCCTTTGGAGAGCTGATATCCAAAAGCTCCAAGTCCTTGATACATTTGATTAGGTTATTCACTATTATGTAGAATTGCATGCTGGAAATCATTTTCCCTTTTCATTAATGTATGCTCATAATAATAGGGGAGCTAGGCAATGTTTGTGGACTCGGCTTATGGATTTCCATTCTGTAAATAAAAGAATTTTATTCATTAGGGATTTCAATGTGGTTCTTATAGATCAAGAAAAATCTTGTGGCAATATTCATATAGCACATATGGATGATTTTGCGGACTGCTTGTGTTCTTGTGGTCTAGGGGAGCTTCGAGTTTCTAGTCCTCCTTTTACTTGGTCTAATAATCAGTTAGGTACTATTTGGTTCTAAAAAATTTAAGGGAAAGAAAATTAAAATTAAAATACTTTCCTTTAAATTTTCCTCAAAGAAAATTATATAGTTAATCTTTAGCAATTTTATACTATCTTCTTTTTCTAATTCATTATTTCATGTAAACCAAATACAAAAAATTATTTTCCTCATCATTTTCTTTCTTTTCTTTAAAATTTTCCATGAACCAAATGGAGCATTAGGCTCTGTAAGAGTCTGTTGTAAGCTTGATAGAGCTCTTAGAGATAATGAATGGTTTGAGAATTTTAATCATATTTGGGTTGAGATTGTTGAGGACTGCATCTCTGATCATTGCAGGCTGGAGTTAAGGGGTCATCATCCAGATAATAATGGGGTTAAGCCATACAAGTTTTTCAACTTTTGGACTTCTTCTCCTGCTTTCTTGCAATGTGTGGCCCAGAATTGGAATCATTCAATCCAAGGATCTAAGTAGTATAAGCTACTAGCCAAGCTAAAATATCTAAAGCATCTTTTAAAACAGTTTAATTTTGATCATTTTGGAAACCTAAGTAAGAAAGTAAACTAGGAAAGAGAAGATTGGCTTCAATGTAGCCAAGCCCTCCAATCTTCCCCTGCATATGAGGATTTGCAAACTCAAGAGAGTTTTCTGAGAAACAAATGGTGGCAGCAGGTGAAGCTTGAAGAGCATTTCCTTCAACAGAAAGCTAGGATCTAGCATATTAAATTGGGGGATGGAAACAATGGTTTTTTCCATGCAAAAATTAATGAGAGAAGGAGATATAATAACATTTATACCCTGTATGATAGCATAGGGACAAAACTTACTTCTCAACTGGATATTAGCAATGAGATCCATAAATTCTACACTACCTTACTGGGATCTTCAGCAAATGTCCTTGAGATGGTGCATCCTAATATTGTGAACCAAGGGCCTATTCTACATCATGACCTGAGAGTTCATTTGTCAAAGCCTATCACAGATCATGAGATAAAAGTAGCTATTTACAGGATGGGAGATGATGGTTTTAATGCTCATTTTTGCAAATCTACTTGGTCCATTGTGGGGGAGGATGTTATTGAGGCAGTAAAGCATTTTTGGGAAACTGGGTATTTGTTAAAATCATTGAACAACACTTCTTTACACCTAATTCCTAGAAATTCATCTCCTAGAACCATGAATGACTATAGCCCTATATCTTGCTGCAATGTTGCTTATAAAATTAACCAAAACAAGGCTGTTTTCTAGCTGCTCCAAAGAAATCCTAGAATTACTATTAGACAGATTATATCTGAGGTTTTTGTTAGATTTAGTGATGCTAGAAATGTTCATGTAAAGAAATACTTAAGTAGACTTAATAGATGGATAGTATGAGTTGGCTAGGGGTATGCCCCTTGTGATTTTGTAATTGGAACTCATTGTACCTTCTTCCTTTTTGGTAATAAAATCCTTAATTAATTACCAAAATAATAATAATAATAATAATACTAATAATTAACAAAAAAATGTTCCATTTAACATCATAATAGATTGAAGAACAAAAAATTACCTATAAAATTCAAATTGAGAATTAAAAGATTGTCACATAGTTCAATAAAAATAACTATATTTATTATTTTAACAATATATATATATCATCTCTATGGCATAGAACTTAGATGTTTCATAAACTAATATACATAAAATTAAATTATAAAATATGAAAATGACTCAACATGAAAGAAAATATATAAATGATAATATTTAAATTTTATTTGGTTAGTTTTGATAATTTATTTTATGTTATTATATTCGGATATCAAGCATACATTGAGATAGTTTACTATTAATTATGTTTATAATTATATTTTATGATATAATTAGTATTTTATATAGTTTATTGCCAATAATTATAAATTGAAAAATTGTGACTACAATCATATAATTAGGACTAATGTAAGAGGGTTTGTTTTTAAATAAATTATGCAAGTAAGTAATAACTATTATTATAATAATATTTGGTCCATTAACTATTAGGATATTCATATATCTTTTAATTATATATTTAAACTTTGATTTAACGAGTGAGTCTAATAAAATTTATGATATGATTGATATACACATAACAAGAAGGCTCTATTTTTCATTATCTTATATCCATATTAGATTAGTTTAATAACGATCAAATTTAATAATATTTCTTATGCTAATAATAATAATCTATATAATTTTAATTTAGATAAGATCAATATTAATAAGATTATATATAGTCAAAAAATTAAATCCTAAAACTATGGTAAAATACTGCATTCAGAAGAAAATCACGCTATAAGGTTTAGTATTTTTGAATTTTATTGGAGAATGTTGCTCCTAAAATCTAAACTATATAATAACAAATAAAAAAGAAGTTATGAAAATTTACGCTTTGTAATGAATATTTGTCTAAATTTTCACAATTAATCACTATGTATTCACAAATACTAAATATATATCATATTTAGAAATATTTATCTAAATTCTCATAATTTAAACTTTTTTTAGTTAATAAAATTATTATTTTTCTATTTACCACCTTTCTAATAAAATAATCAGTATCTATATTTGTATTAACGAATATTATATATATATATATATATATATATATATATATATATATATATTTGTGTACCAACATTAAAATTATACATAATTTTTTTTACTCAATATTAAATACATATTTCTAGAAAAAAGGATATTCATATATTATAGGCTCATGCATTACATGAAATTATCAACTTGTAATGTTAAAATATAGTAACACATGTTTATAAACTAGAAATATATAATAAAATAAATTAGTACGGTGTTTACATAAAATATTTCACCTTATTAATTAAGTAATTTATATTTTTCTATGCTAATGAAATTATTATATTTATATTTATCAACTTTTTAGTAAATTACTATACATATTTTATGTTATTACTTCTAAATATTTACATTTTAATACGAGTATTTTTTTTTTGAGATTTTCCCCTCCAAAATATAATACTAAAAGTATACTTTATTGTGAAGAAAATAATAATAATAATAACTACTAATAAGGATATTGTTGGTAAATAAGGATGTTCCTTATAAAAGTTAAAAAAAAAAGTAAAATTTATAAAATAATATATTTAAAAAAATTAAATAAATAATAAAATATGTATAACTTTTGTATTATTATTATAAAAAATTAATATTGAATTTGATTTTATCGAATCATGTTAATATTATATTAAATTAATAACGGATTATGGGTTGATATCGTATCCGATCATACCATCATCAAATTTGGGTTGATACACTTCTCGATTTTACGAGGTTGGATTTTGCATATATATATTTAATGTATTTCTCTATTTCTCTTTCTCTCACCTTCTCTGCAATATATATAAATATATACACGCTATTGTGACCGCGACAGGTCATCGTCAAAGACAGGTCCAAGAAACAATGCATGACAATCTGGAAAATGGCTTGACCAAACTTAAAAGAATCAAAATATCATAGAATGACAATCTTCATCCTATTTTGCATACATATCTAGTATGAAAACTAAGCTTCATTTTGCTAATTTTTTCCTCACAAAAGTATAATGATACACTAAAATGAATCTTAATAAGACACCAAGGAAGAGCTAAAAAAATAGTGTTTCTGAATAATCTGCAGCAGCATGCTTTGTTTCGAAAATACAATATGCTTTGATAACAATTGAAGTGTAAAGTTTTCTTAAATGTTCCATCCGGAGTCTAATTTAACACCCCGGAACTAATTCTAGTTGGAATATGTTTCATGCTGTTATTCATATGAGGTAACACACAGAGAGAGTAAGGCTAAAGCATAACAATTATAATGGATCAAATATTAAAAACAATACTAATATAAATTAACTTTCGTATGAAATTGAGATAGTTATCCAGAAATCAAATCAATGGTAAAAACATATAATCAAAAGACTCCAATTTAGCTTAACAACAACGCCAATACGATAGTGCCTAAGAGAATAAAAATAAAAATAATGAAATTATATAACACATATAAAAAAGGGTCCGAACGACCAACTCCATGGATATGCTTTCGAGCTTGGTTTGCTTATATAGTCTCATGCTTGTCATTTGAAATGTCATGAGTTGGATTTAGGTTGAAATAGTTTAGATTAGCTAGTCAGGTCGGGTCTAGAGATGTAAAATGAGCGAATTTTATTTGAAATCCGATGGATAAAATCCATCGGATGCTTATACGGATACGAGGGATGAAAAACAAAATATCCATCAGATTTGAATACAAATACGGGTATGAGATATCCATATCCATACCTATATCCATGCCCATTTATCATATATATAATTACCCTTTTATCCTTAATTTTAAAATAAATATAGTATAAATTAAAGTTAAAATTGTTATTTATCTCAACTCTAAATGGGTTAATTTGTCGGGTAACAAGTTTATTCACTAGATAATATATGCTAACGGATAAAAGAATTATTCGTCGGGTAATAGATATTCAACAGATATGAATATATATGTGTTAGTGGATATCCGTTCGAGGTATAGGTACAAATTTTCTTATTAGATACATGTATGGGTATGGGTGTGCCCGCCCTCAACCCGCCCCGTTTACATTCTTATTAGGTCAGGTTTCAGCCGAACAAACTCGTATTCGGGTGATTTCATGTTCAAATTAATTTGACGAGTCAAGTTTAGTTAACTTGACAAATCAAATTTTTGTAGGTTTTGATGGGTCGAATTGGTTTCGGGTCGAGTTAATTCTAGATCGAATTACTTTGAATTTTGATCAAATCAGATATTGATCACCAAAATTAATCTAACTTATTAACCTTTTAGGAAAACATTAAATTTAACTTCATGTAAACATGTGATTAATAATTTATTATTAATTACTATTTATTTATTATTATAATTTTTAAATATTATGCTTGTATGAGAAAAATAGGTAAAATAAGTAAATTTACAATGAAAGTAAAAAAATAAGTAAAATTTAAATAATAATATATTTTGTAAAGCTTTAAATACATAATAAGATACGTGTATGTTATTATTATTATAATTGATTACTATTGAATTTAATTTTATCGAATTGGGTTGGATTATTAATGGATCAAATTGATAACTAGGAGGGTGGATGACGGATTACGAATTAGGATTAAATCGGATTGATTTTAAATTGAATTACTTAAATTTGGATCAGTATTAATTCGAATCAATTTTGGGTTAGATTTAAATTGAGTCGGACCCATAAATTATTAAATCATGTTGAATTAAATTTCATACTAATTGAATCATATTTGATTATCCGTAAACGGATTAGATCAACTTTTACCGATGATACAAACGTCAAACAATCAAAGGCTCTTATTTCTCCATTCCCCATTTCTTACTTTCATCGGCCATGGCGGATGAATGCAGATATTAGTAGTTGGCGGCGGTCCGCGCAGAGGGGAAAAAAAAAAAGTCTCTCCCTCGAAGCATTTAAAGACCGAATCGGAGAGAAAGGCGCCGAGCAGAATAAGAACTGCTCTTTCCAGTCTATTATAATCTTTTCTCTCTTTTCTAGACCGCGGTGGCACATACGCAGTAAAAATCCCCGGCCAGACAAGTTGCCGGCAGCCATTTACAGCAAAGAGTTAAAAATTAAACAAATTAGTAAAACTGTCTACTAATACGGTCAACCATCCATTAATATCTAATTCTATTAATTAACTAAAACAACCAATAACTCAATTAGACTGATTTAATTCGGTGTTATGACTATCAACAAAATTACTACTAATAGCACGATTAGTTGATGAATAGAGGAGTTTACCATAAAAACAGCATGGAGTCCCATTTTCTTCTACTTCTTCGCCTAGAGTGCAACGAACAATGAATATGACTATAACTATTCTTATTCTTTAATTTCTTTTCCTATGGCTTTCTCTACGGTGGTTTAATAGGCCGACTCAAAAAAAGCTAATTGAGTTGGGTAACATAAATTTATTAAGTACTTTACCTTTTACTGAATTACTTACTCAATTTTACTTTATCATATAACTATTTTTGCTGGATAAGGCCATCCTTTTTTTCATTAGGTTACTATAAATCCTCCTTTGTGTATTCTTTTCTATATATACTATACTATTTTTTCTAAGTACTATATCTTACAATTATTAATGTCTCTCTCCTTTTTCTTTTTTTTCTTTTTCTTTTTAAAAAAATTTTGTGGGGTTCTCACACTTATAGATCCTGTTGAAGGAAAACCCAAAGTTCTTGCAGACAAAACAAAAAGAAGAAAACACCTGCAAGTCTATCCCAATTAATCAAAGCAATTGACCTAATTAATCTTGATAAACCAAAACCTCAGGGGATAGGTCAACCAAATTTAATTTGGAATCTCGGTTTCGGTTTCAGTTTAGCGACCATAGAGCGTGATCAGGGGCACTTTCTATAGATAAGGTGTAGATTTAATTTGAGAACACTTTCACGAGAGAGAAAAATGGAGCGTATATGATCAGGGGCGGGGAGTTAGGAACTAGAAATGAGTCTGATTGTTTGGAACTTCGAGAGGAAAGCGAATGTGAGAGAGAAGCAAAAGGATTGTGACAGATTAATCTGATTTTGAAGATTTTGTTTGGGCAAGTGAGCAGTTCGTAGGGGATCTGGTCAGCAAAATAGATTTTAGTTCCGGATATGGCATCAGTAAGTGTGAAGGTGAATGAAAGGTTGAAGGCTAGTTGAAAGGTCAAAGCTCGAAGATGAAAAAAGGAGGGAAGGTAAGATCAACGGAAGGTAGGGGATAAGGGTATTTTTGTCGGTTCAAGCCTAAAATGAACTTAAATAAACCGGCATCTAGTCAAATTTGACAGAGACGTTAATGGAGGGCCAGGCGGTGCATATAGTGCGACTAGGATATTTGACTGACAATAATAGAGGGCGTGGTATGAGACTGGATTTTGCCTAATCACAGCAGTATGTGGTGTGATATCGCTAAATCTATAAAAGGCGTTTTGACAGCATATTCTCTCTTTTTTCTTTTTTTATGATTTATATCACAACAGCAAGGAAACCATCAGACACAATAAGAATATTTTCACGTATTTACAAGTGGCAGGATGTTTCTGAATTTGAAGATGGCACACTCTTAGAGTCTCATATGTCAGCAGTTAAACATTAGAATCAAAAGAAATCATTTTTTGATCATAAAATCAGCAACTGCAGCCTGCAGAGGACAAAGAGACCCTTCAATTTCATGCTTTTGTTAGCAACAATGGTTTATCATATATATATATTTTAAACTACATTATGCACTTTTCGTAGATCTAACTTCATCATGCACCTTACCGAAACACCACCTCATGGGCAAGTAGTTTATTTTCACCATCACTTCCCCCCTTTAATACAAGAAGATTGAGAAAGGTCTGCCAAAGTAGGCATCAAATCTTACAACTTGTGCATAGTTTTAAAAATTAAACCGCATTGGTTGATCTGATCGGTGAACTGGCAAACTGGTCAGGTCATTGGCCAGATTATATATACCAAATCTCTGAACCAATAAAAACTTGTCAAACCAATAAAAATCGGTGAATCGATCAAAAAATTAGTTGGGAGCTGGTTACATTTATGTGTAGTTTAATTTTTTATGTATTTTATATTTTTTAACTTAATATATACCAAAAATCCGACCACTAAACTAATGAACCAGTTATGATACCGGTTCGATTAACGGTCTAATTTTAAAAACTATGAATCTATGTGTTAACTCTGTACATATAATCTTGCATAGAATGTTACTACAAGTAATAGGACAAAATCCAGTGACTCTATGAGCTGTCGGGTACATCGGGACAAGAGGAATTGATGCACATTCAGCTTATGCCGTAAATAACCTATGGAAAAAATTTCCTAAAAGCCAATAAAACTTCCTCCCCAATAATAAGCCACACTTTCTTGAAGAAACTTGCATCAAAACCTTGGGGCCTTGGTGTCAAAAATATCAAACAATGCCCTTCTAACCTCCTTTAGTGTCACTAGCGCACACAGAAATTATTGTTAGTCCCTTATAATATGAAATCAAATCCTATTGTGCCTTCACATGGTTGTAACCGTGACTCTGTGCTCATCCACCACCGAGCTCAAAAGATTCTCATGTTACCTCCTTTAACTCGTGCATAAAAATACTTGTGGCTACTATCATCACAGTGGAGGCAATGAATTCATGGTTTCTGCTTGAGAAAAATTTCCTGACACCTAAAATTATAACTCCTTCTCTTAATCCCATATAGTTGTAGATGCTTGAATATCAAAAGATGCCCATTGAAAAACTTATAACTCTTCCCTCACAGCCTATGTAACACTCCAATTTTTAATATTGAAAATTTTCATTTGCTGCGGAAATAACTAAGTAAAAATAGTGGGGGTTACCGTCGTGATCGATATAATTCTAGTTCATGCAACCATCCTTACATCAATAACAAGGCTAAAAGTTTCAAAGTAATACAAAAAAATTAAAATCAAAAGTGCATTTATAGTACAAATAATGAGTTTGGAGTATTACTCCGAGTTTTACAATACCAAAATACAAAAACGGGATACCGTGGATCAAGAGTCCAAAATGGGTATCTAGTTTAATACATAACCCGGATAACAAATACTCTTCACCCGACCCCGACATAAATGGAGTCACTCATCCCTACATAAGGCGGTGTAGGCCGTAAAGTCATCTACCTGAACCTTTGAAACCTGCACAAAAGATCCAGGGTCTTCTGCTTGTGGGAATGAGCAGCACCCATAAAACGGGTGGTCAGTTTGCTACGTACTGAGTAAGGGAACAATACTATCGAAAATAGGAATACAACCAACACATGCTTTCACATTAAATGATAAAGGAAAAACAAGCAAGAAAATGATCATCTTATAATGTATAATATGATCCAGATCCTTTTATTAAGTATAGTCCATTTTCATTCTTTTATGTACGATGAGTACAGGAACCCTACTATTCTTAAACTAGTGGAACGGTTTGAAACTTATCGGGGATAACACACCCGAGCCACTATTCTTTCCGGTGGAACAAAGGTGATAACACCTTCTCGGGGCAGAACGCTCCTGAGCCACTATTCTACCCGGTGGAACGGAAATAAATCATCATGGTCTTGACTCATGCATTCTTCTACTTTAAATCATTAGTATCTTTTCCATAGGTTGTCAAGATATGTTTTAATTCACAATGAGTAAGCGCCCTACTATTATCAACCGGTGGAACAGTTTGAAAATTTTCGGAGACAACACACCCGAGCCACCATTCTTTTTGATAGAACGGAGATTAAAAACATCATCTCGGGGCAAAACGCTCCTGAGCCACTATTCTACCCAATGGAATGGGAATACATATATATAGGTTTAAGAAAAATAATCCCATGACCCTACTCACGTGTTCTTTCATTTTAAGTGATTAACATCTTATTAAATGGTTGATTCTCAGGCATAGAACACCGTCAAACAGTTATGCATGTAATATAGGTCCAAACCCTTAAGTCCTATAAAACCCTAATTGCACTTCCTTCAGTGTTCGTTCTCCCAAGTTGGTTGTTCCACTCACATTGTATTATGACATCTCCCAAAACTCTGTCACCAGTATCACATCCTAACAATCACAACCTGATTCCCATAAGTTTGATTTAGTAATCTCATCCCAATGTATATATATTAAACACTGAAGTATCCAAATCTAAATCCCATAAAATTGTCATAACACTTCATATAAAATGTTCATCATTTCTAATTTCCAATAGTTATTCTCTAATCTATGAAGATGGAATAATAATAATAACATCTCAAGATGACTTGTCCCAAATTTACTATTAAACATTTATGAACCCCAACAACGGTAATATCCCCATGAATTACTCAAGTTGTTATTGTCACATTTTAAGTCTTCTAACACATAAATTACCAAAACTTCCTTAATATCCCATAATAACAAGTTACCCTTTTAGTACAATTAACACCTTTCTTTTATACAAACTTATACCTTCCATTCATATTATTTCTTCCAAATCCCCATAAATTATCATACCTCGTGAGAGACCTTAAGGCCATTTTTCACAACTTATTCAACCCATATTTTATATCATAAGTCATCATAAGTCATCATTTCATAGTTAAGACATTCTCATCATTCAACCCATATATCATACCTTAAGTTATAATTTTCACAAATATGACATTCTCAACATTCAACCTAGATTTCATACCATGAATATGTTTCCATAAGTGTGATATTATCATCATTAAACCATAGATATATTTCCACAAGTATGATATTAACATCACTCTATCCATATTTCATGCTATAAGATGCATTCTCACAAATAAGATGTTATTATCACAATCATAACATAATGGTATCTCTTACAACTCTTATATTCTTTCAAAATAACATGCATAACATCACAAATTATAAATATCAACATATGTTACATATTATACCAGCAAAATCATGAAAAATACATTTAGTCATACAAGCAATTATTATCAAGAGTCCTAAGCATCGAATAGTATCCTTACCAACTAGGACACTAGACTCTAAGCACACAAAATCCTATACTTCCTCCTCTTAAGCTACTGGAAAACCACCTACAAAAAATAATAAAATTACGGTTAGGCTTGAAGAGTTAAATCGAAGGGGAAAATCAAGGTAAAGAGGGTAGAAGTAGGTATAACCGTAGTCCAATGAGATCTTGAGATGTGTGGATGTGTATAGGAATGTGTGGTGGAGCTATGGTATAAGTTTGGTGGTGTTCAATTATGATTTGGGGTGAAAAATAGGGTTGCATGGCTAAAATAGGAAGTGTTGAGTTTGTGCCTCAAATCTTACGGTTATGGAATTCTTTAATGTGAATTTGAAGTAATAGAAGAGTCTAGTACCAAATTAATTAATAGTATTTGCTGCCATCAATTAAGAGTTTAAAACATGCGGTTATGGAAGACTTAAATATGTAGCTAAAGTAACTGAAGACTTTACTACTAAATTAATTGGTAGTATTAATAGCCATCAATGGAGAGTTAGATTTTTTACTCTCCATCAATTAGAAATTTTTTTAGGGTTTTCTTTTGAAGACTATACATATGTAGTTTTTGGCCCTCTCTCAGAACATGACTCACAATATCCATTATAGTTCCATAGACATTTTATTTACTATTCCCTTTGAGAGTTAGAATGATTGAGAGTGATAGATCTCGACAATTCTTTATTCAATTGAGGATTTATTGTATTCTTTCTCCATATAGTAAAATTATCCTTGCTCGTCGTAGTCTGTGGACGTAGCCCAAATTGGGTGAACCACATAAAATTGTGCGTTCCTTTATTTTTTGCATTATTTCTATTTATGGTTTAGATTGAATTGATCCTACACTTCTCTCCTTGAATTGATCGTGAATTTGTTTCCACAAATCGCCTTTGTTTTCCCCCTTACAGGAAGTTGCACGGCTGTGCAGCACTAGGTCGAGAGAAAATATAATGCACGGCCAAGCGATGTAAAAGTTACACGACCATGTACAATCAGGCCGAGAGGAAAAATTATGCACGGTCAGATAGTGTAGGGGTTGCACGGCTATGCAGCAAGTGTTTTAAGCATTACACGGCCGTGCACACTACGACGCTGCAACAAACGTGAGGGAGAAGGAGGGAAAAGAGGCGGCGGTTAGCGGCGATGGCTGGCGACGGCGAAGGGGAAGGTTAGGACAACCTTGGTGGTCGGTCCACCAGCCAAAGGCTGGCGAGTGGTGGTCGAGGTGGTGCACGGTGGAGGAAGTTGGTGGTGTGAATGCCAAAATAGGGATAGGAAGAGGAAGAAAAAGAAGAAGAGAGGGAGAAGAAGGGAAGGAGAAGGGTGAGGGAGCTTCGGTAATGGCTCTTGGGCACAAAATATTAGGAGAGTGAGGCAAAACCAAAGAGAAATAGAGAGAGTGTGAGGTATATGTGTGTGTGTGTGTGTGTGTGCATGTGTGATGTCTGGTATGTTTCTTGAAGATGAAAAAGAATATGGAGGAGGGTGGCGTGCTATGCGGGATTGGTGATGGTGTAGATGCAAGTGGATGATGGCGGTGATGGTTGTAGAGGATGGCTAGGGTAGGGTGGTAGCTAGAGGGTGAGGGTGGTGATGGTTGATGGGGGTGTTGTGTGAAGTGAAAGAGGATAAGAAGGATGCAGAGAGTTGGGGTGTGTGATGGGGAAAGATGTAGGGATAAAGGTGTAGAAGGAGAAGAAGAAAAAGAAGAAAAGGGGAGGTGAGGTGAGGTTGATGGATGATGGAAGTCTGCAGGGGATAAAATGGATGATGGTGCAGCAAAGGGGTTGGGGAGAGAAAGAGGAGAAGGAAAGAAAAGAAAAGAAAAAGGGAAAGAAAAGGAAAAGAGAAAGGGTTGAGGGGATTAGTTTAGGATGATTTTGGATTAGTTAGGGGTAACTAGGATTAGCAGAAATTTTAGCAGATTTAATTTCGGTTTACGAATTTTGGTTTTATCAAAGTTAAGGTTCTTCGAAATCGGTTAATGTTTCGGGATTGAGGATTGGTTAAGGCCAATATAGGATTTATTATAATTAGAATCAAATTAGGTGCTAATGATGCGGGATTAACTTAAGCAATTTTTTGGGGTATTACAGCCTGCTCTATGCAAAATGGAACCATATTTATTCTTGTTAAGCTACTTCCAATCATGCTTCAAAGCTTGGAGTAAACTACAAAAATGTAGAGATTAACAACTGAAGGGTGGTGATTGCAAAAAAAGGGGCTCCTAAAGTTAACCCCTTATTCCGACAATCTCTCAAGCTAATCAACATTTACCATTACTCTATCCAAATTGCTAGGCACCTCCTCCTTCCACTCTCTACGGTTGGACCTGGTAAAATTGTAGGCTTGTGAATGCAAGTCACCAATGCTAAGGTGCTATTAACACTCCATAAGGTTCATCATATCCCCCAAATTAAGCGACCCACCTTGTCACTTTTTCTCAAACCTCATCACAACATTACAATTACCTGAGAGAATCCTAGGGTCGCCTGCACCATTATTACGTATCAACCACTCCAATAGCCACTTCCTCTTAGTACCCGATTTTATGGCATACACAAGCATGGCTTTGAACATACAATCCGATTGCAAGTAGTAAGCATTACACAATATCACTTGGTCATAAGATGCCACAAGAGTTGCATTCAATACATTAGGATCCCAAGCCACCCAAACATACCCATTAGGATGATGGCTATAGTTTGAGATCATAACCACTCGCGAAAAATTCCACTAACACACCATGTTGATTATTTTCCTTAACTACAATCCCAAATAAAATGATCAAAGTCATGCAATTATTTCTACAAAACCGACTAACTTCCTCACGTTTCAAGGTCTTATTCAATCCAGTCACATTCCACGCACTAAGCATCCTACGTGGCCGGTGTGCGACAACTACTAGGGATGGCAACTGGGCGGGTCGGGGACGGGGACCCCATCCACATCCCTAAACCCGATAAGGAAAATAATCCTCGAACCCGACCCGATCCCCGATATTTTTTAATCGGGGATTCCCCGACCCGATCCCCGATTTATTTTTAATCCCCGAATTATTCCCCGTTCATAAAATCCAACCCGATCCCCGAAACCCGACTTTATACCCGATCCTCGATCTCATCCCTGATCCTCAAACTATTTTTTATATTATATTTTAATTTATATTTTATAAAAAAATTATATATATATATATATATATATAAATTTCGGGGCGGATTCAGGGATGGGAACTCCAAACCCATCCCAGCCCCGTCTCTGAAAAAATCTCCGTTAAAAATCCCCAAATCCGAACACGAACGGAGAATCCCCGACGGAGCCTCGGAAAAATTGTCATCCCTAACAACTACCGACTATTCACCTAGCTACGCGTCACCCTCCTACCCCACCTATAGGTTGTACAACTACATCCTATTGATCTTGTCTCCTGGCTATGCCCTTTACAACGGGTGGGCACCTCGAGGTATCCGAACAAAAATTAGGTGGTAGGCCGAGTTCCCGACAAGCGTGCCGCTCATTTTTCACGAGGCAATCGAGTTGATTCGCTGAGATCACCTCAGCTTCTCGCTTAGCACGACATTCACATGCCACGGGTTTTCCTTTTCTTGCCTTGAAACAACGAGGATTTGAGATCCACCACCCTAATCAATGATTGAACGTAAAAGTGCGACACACATCGGTGGTTGCCTTGAATTCTTCTTCGATGTCATGGCCGTCATCCCTCAATCCTAATCCTAGGAGAGAGGAGAGATAGGACGGTTATTTAATATACTTTATTAGTTATATCTTACTAATATTTAGTTTTCATATTTCAAATTCACGTAATTGTTTTCAGAAGTAGAGATTTGTTTTCTTTTCAAACGGACGGCTCAAAATCCTGAAATGGAGCCGTAGAATATTCTCGAATAGTGGAATTTAGACGGCAAATTAATTTTGTGCAAACGTTTCCACAATTACTGAATATTTTATCTTTAATAGTAATATATAAAGATGTAAAGTATATTATTCTTCCTTTTTAGTTTTGATAATGAGCCTTTTAATAATATAGACATATACATGCAAATGAAAAGTTTGTAATTGAAATCCTTAATAATTAAAAAAAATTAAAAGGTAATCCATAGATTGTTTAGGAAAAATAAATCTAAAATATACATTCCTTCACATTATTCCCTTAGTCCCTTTATTTTAGTAAAAAAAATTTGGAGCTAATTAAATAAGAACAAATTTTGAGTATTATTTCTATGATTATAAATTCGTAAGAAAAAAATTAGCTGATAATTTCATTTAGTGTGTCTTTGAAAAATAAAAATACTTATTTTATTATATATTAGAATATATTAAGTTTGATCTAAATAGTTAATATAATAAGAAAGTAAAATTTAGAAAGAGGTTCTAATCATTTTATAATTTATATAATTCAATTCGTCTTGGCTAATTTAAGATTGATTATAGAAATTTATTATTAATTTGACCATATTTAATATCATAATTTTCATATATTTAATGCTTTCTTATTATCTTAATTTTAATTAAATGTTTAAATGAAGAAACGTTAAGTATAAGTAGATTATCAATGTGCATCGCCTAACGGGGTGAAGATCTAGTATTTCTAATATCTCTATGAGGAATCGTTCTATCAAGTGAGAGTGAGACTACAAAACCAACTTTAAATAGATACTAATTATCTTTGCTGGGTAAAATTTAGAGTGTCCAAAGAAGAGGGATATATAAAAAGTCAAGATACTTCACAAGATAATCTATCTATATAAATTACAAAAGAGATGTTCTTATTAAAAAAAATTATTAACTTTTTTGTCTATTAATTTTCAGCTAATATTAGTTTATCTTAGTAATATTTTATATATTACTATCCTATTAATTAACTAAATTTAAAATAATAAAAAATTTAAATCTATCAAATATTAACCAATCAAAACTCTTTAAAAGAAAGATAATTTGAAACTAACATATAGAAAAGAAAAGGGATAATTAAATAGATAAACATGCAGTATATAAGTGGAGTTTTTGCAAATAAATAATATTAACCAACTTTTCTTCATATCTAATTTTCAACTATAATATAATCAATTAATCTATATCTATATATCTATATTATTATATGAATGTGTTTACATATAAAAGAGAATTTTTTTTGGTCAAATAAATATTAACTAACTTTACTATTCATATCCATATCTAATTTTTAGTTAAAATTTAAAACTGTTAATCTTGTTATTATTTATATGTTACCATTCCATTAATTAATTAAACATAAAATAAAAAACTCAAATCCATCAAATATTAATCCAAGATAACTCCCATAACTATCTCACAAATTATTTTTCTTTCAAATTATAAAGTTACTATTCTTTCAACTTTAACCCCAATAAATTTAAAATATTTCAAGTAAATAATTATAAATAAATAATAAATAAGATTCAAATATTTCTCTGATTACCATGTTAGTAATTAAAGGTTAAATTACTCATCAACACCTTCTCTCTCATATTTTTAGTTCAATTTAAATTTGAATTTCAAAATCTATATCTATACATTTATTTAAATCTTATCAAATGGTTAAAAAATTATATTTATCTATATAAAATTTAAAAAATTGAGCATAAAAAGATTAAAATATTAATCAAATTAATGACTATTTCTCTCCTATCAAATTAATATTTTTTTTTACATGTAACCCCAACAAAGTTAAAATGCTTCAAACAAAAAATTATAAAAATAGAAAGAAAATGTTTTAATCTTTCTCCAATCACCATGTTCATGATGAGAAATTAAATTATTCAACCACAACCTTCTCTCTCCTTTCTTTTAGTTAAAATTTAAACTTAAAATTAAGTGTCCATAATCTTTTTAAATATGTAATGACATTATCCTCTCTTTCCTTTTTAGTTTTACTTTAAAATATCATGCACATCATATTTATGTAGCATTGAACCCATAAGTATTGAAAATAGTATGTTATATTTTCCTTTCATGTGATACATATTTCCTTTTTTTTAATTATATATCATTTTATTTCTAAAAGTTTTGATTCATGTAAAGATTTAATTTATACAAATAATCTCCATTGGAGGTTTTAAAATTTTCATCACATGGGCAGCAAGTGAAAATAAGGATTGATCAATTTTCCTATAAATAAAGAAAATGGAATTGATAATAACTAAGTAACAGTAATATTAACTACATTTATCATTTATAAACAGATAAATAACTTTTTTATACTAAAGTTTTAAATTTTTAAGTAAATTACGATGCATAAAATTATGTCAATGATAATATGATTTTTTTATAATTAAATAGTTAAATTCAATATATTTGTTGTTCAATGATATGTATCAATATATTATCATATTATATTTAATAGTATCTTTTTCACATATCCATTTATTTTTTAGTTTTTATGTATCATCTCTTACTTATTAAATAGAATGTATTATGTTTAAGACCAAATTAATATTAATTGTAGTATTATTTCCCCACTTAAATGAAATTTTTTAAATTGCATAAGGAACAAATATTTTGAGTTTATTAAATTAATAAATAAATATTTTTAATTTACCATAAAGACATACATTTTTGAGTTTTTTTCTTAATAAGGAAGTTTTCTATTATATAATATTATTTTATATATTATATATATACATACATGTAATTATATATGTTAATATTTTCTTAATATGTAGCTTACTATGATTTAATGTAATACATAATTATACTATTTATATAATATTTTAATAGATAGTTTTTATTTTTGTTTTTGTTTTTTTTTTACAATATATTCTTGATTTTTTGATCAATTTTTTTTTTCAAATTATAAACTATAAATTATAAATTATTTCATAAAATATTCAATTTTTCTCTCTCTATTTATTATAATTCTATTTGAATCATTTTTTATTTATATTATCATCTTTCTTTATTTTAAATAAGAAATCACAAAACTAATCAACCCTTCTCCCACAGCTTCAAACTTCCTCCCAATTCCCAAACCTTCATCCCTAATACCTAACTTTTTAAGTAGTACATCATCCTTCCCTTTATCTTAATTCATTCTTTTTCCATCTTCAATGGAGCATGGATACCAGTGGTATTACAGCGGTGGTCGTAGTGGATGCTAGTGGTTTCGTGTCACTTTAATTGGTGAAGGTAACATCAATTGGTGTTGGGGAAGGCTCCTGTTGAAGTTGGTTGGCTACCATTGAAGATCCTATGATTTTGCCAGCCTTTTTAAAGAGGGTATTATTATTTAGAAAATAAATTTTTATTCAACGGAAAATATATGTCTAAAGTAACCTTCTCGTACCAAAATTTTTTACCAAAGCCTCCCCGTCCATCGGTAAAATCTATCGAAGCCTACCCCTTACTATCGACAAAATCTGCCGAAGCTACCCTCTAGCCATCAGCAAATTATGCCCAGGCCACCCACCACCAAAAAAAAAAACAAAAAGAAAGGGCATTCACTTTTGCTGAAGCCAACCCCTACTCCATCGGCAAATTTTGCCGAAACCAACTCCCACTCCATCGATAGATTTTGTTGAAGCCAACTGTTTTTTTATTATATAATAAAAAAAATTAAACTCATACATTCATAATTATATTAAATTTTTTTTATCTATAATATAAAAAAAAATCATATACTAGATCTACAATCTGTTAAAAAAATTAAAATTTAAACTTACATATTTATAATTAAATAAAAAAATTAAAATAATTTTAATTAAACTCATGAATTTATAACATAACTTTAGTATATTTTATAAGAGAAAAAAATTATTAAATAAAAATGTTAATTACTTACCTTAAGGGAATGCTGTTAGTTTGTTAAAAAAAAGGTTAAAAAATAAAAGATATAATGGTATATTTAATAAGTTGAGTGAAAATATTTTAAGTAGTAAATATCTATTTTCTAAATAACCGGTACGTTTAAGGAGGGTGGAGAAGGCGATGTGACACAGTGACAGCGCAGTGTGAGTGGTGGTTTTTAGTTTTCCTTTGCTGGTGCAAGAGTGGTTGGTTGTAGCCTTGTAGGATCCGACAAGTACAACATTTTAGTATTGTTAGATCCGATAACAAGTACACCAAATAAAGCGAAATATGTGTGCAGTTGGACATATGGTATTCTTAGATCTTACTTGAGCGAGTTTATTTTAATATTATTTTATAGAGTTTGTGACGAATTTACATAGTACACCAAACATAGTTTTGCTTGCTGATTTTTTCGCCTGTTTTTCTATGGTTTTTGTAACTAAAATGTAATTTGGCCTATAGTATTATTATTATTATTTATTTATTTATTGATAAATTGAGTAACCTTCATAGTGCTTTTGTAAAGCCTTTTTGATATAATTATTTACTAACTATTCAGAACAGACTGTCCTTCCAAGAAGTTGTATATTATTATTGAATAGAAAAAATATCAGAAACGGAGTAACCGTGGTAATATTTGCGTCCAACATTACCACAATTTAAAAGTTGGATAAAATGAAAGAAAAAGTGATTTTTCTTTTCCTAGATACTAAAGGTTGTTGAACGATTTTAGACGTACTCTAAATTTAGAAGCTAGGAACAGAGATGTTAATTTACAGATTTATTATTATTATTATTATTATTATTATTATTATTATTATTATTATTATTATTATTATTATTATATTTATTGGAATAAGAAAGATATTGAATATAATATAACTTGAATTGGATTTGCATCTCCTAGTCCCTTTTTTGGATATTGTAATTGATTTTGTTGTTCTTCTCTTTTGTTCTTTCTTGTAAATTTATCAGGTAGGACTGAGGTTCAAGTCTTGTTTGAGTAATTATTAAGTGAACCTAGGTTCATCTCTTTAAGAACTAGATTTTACCCCCTACTGGTATTATTGAAAAACTGAGTAATGTTTGAGTACTTATTATGTGCATGGCCTTTATGTTTGATTCTGGGCTACGTGTAGGGCTATGAACGAGTCGACCCGAGCCGAATATCCCTAGGCTTGGGTTTGACTCGTTTAACTAAACGAGCCTAAAATGATGTTTGTGCTCGGTTTGTTTAACTAAACGAACGAGCCGAACCGAACTTTTAACGAGACAGGCCTAGCCGAGCTCACGAGCCAAAGCTAAAAAATGAGCCGAGCCTCACTTTTTTGAGCTCGGACTCGGCTTATTTAATAAACGACCTGAACCTGAGCCTCACTTTTAGGCTCATTTAACTAAACGAAAAAGCCGAACCGAGCTTTTAACTAGCCGAGCCGAACCGAATACTGAACTAGCTTAGCTCATTTACAACCCTACGTGTATGGGTACTTTTAGAGGTAAAATTTGAAGATCAAAATTTGAAATCCAATTTGGGTATGAAATAAATATTCTTGAATGAGCTTTGGATGACACATGAATAAGCTACCATGTGGGCTATACCATGAGTGATCATTTTTTTAAATTTAATTTACATTTATATTTATGACTCTCGATGTAATATTTTTGGCAGAAATTTTATCTTCATAAATTATAGAGTTGTGTATCCATATTTTGGGATTGTACTATGGAGCTATGGAAAATTTAAAAGTTATAAGCTACTTAAATTAAATTTTAAAAAATTAGCTTATAAAAATTTGGACGACAAACTACTTTTTATTTATTTATTTTATACAAAGCGCTCTAATTTTTTATTTTTATTTTTATGATCACTGTATTGAGAAAAAAATATTTTAAGGAAGCAATGTGATTTATTTATTTTAAAAATAATGGGTTTTGAATTCCCAATTAAGGAATAATTTTTTTTAATGTGCATCTAAGGAATTATAGTAGGGGTGAAAATTGAATAAAATAATACTACTTATGTACTTTAAACATCTTTTGTATTTTATACTAATACGTCAGATACACAATTAATCTATATATTAAAGCTAAACTAATAATACATTTCAAAAAAAATTCAAAGAAACAAATTAAACAAATCTGTACTAAGGAAGCAGCCTACTTTTTATCTATTTATTTTATATAAACTGCACTAATTTTTTTTATGATCACTATATTGAGAAGAATGTATTTTAAGGAAGCAGTGTGATTTATTTAATTTAAAAATAAAGGGTTTTGAATTTCCAATTAAAGAATATATATTTTTTAATTGGCATCAAGGGAATTCTAGCAGGGTGAAGATTGAATAAAATTATATTATTTATGTATTTTAAAACTATATATAATATAGCATGTACAATTTACATGTTTTACTCATTTTTTATATTTTATACTAGTGAATACGTGAGATACACCACTTTTCTATTTCTTCGATTATTTTCCTTCCAACTCTAATTGAATATTCAATTCACACAAACAAAGCTCATTCATCTTCATTGTAACCGTGTGTCATTTTCTCTCTCTTTCGTCCTTTCCCACTTTCATAGCTCATTTCTTGAAGTCAATGGTTGAAAATCTAGCCAACTCTGTGCATGCCAGGATTTTGAAATTTTGGTGTAAAAGTTCTTCAACTATACGAAGAAAAATATTACCATCACATTTATTATGATAAGCAGTTCACACATTCACTTAGTGTATGGCATATGTAGGGTTGTGCAAAAAAAAATATTATTATACAAGTCAAATAATATTGCTCCAAAAAACTCGATGAATGCTTTGAAAGCCTCCTCTAAATGACTGATGCGACCGTTAAGTGCCATGGTGAATTAGCTTCTAAACAGAAAATATGTTAGGAGAATATTCCTAACTTACTAGTACATAATACACATAATCACATATCAAAGGCCACATATGCTACCTGTTTTCGATTCCTCACAAGTTAAACTGGGTTTTCGAAGAATTAAGTTTTTCTAAATTATAAAATAGACCGATAAAATTAGATAAGTGATCATTTGAAAATTGAATCTTTTGAAAATAATGCACAGTAATCAAAACCAAAGTTTTGATATTAACTTGTAACACCCTAAGATTTACTACTAAAAATTTCTTTTTAGAGTAGAAGTTTATAACCAAAATACTGGGCGGTACCATCGTAATTGATGTAAGTCTGACTTATCATACTATCCTCACATCAATTACAAGGCTAAAATCTTTACAAGTAAAACAGAGTAAGCATAAATAAGAGAAACTTTATAATGTAAATAAGAGTTTGGAGATTATCTCCGAGTACAATATCCAAAATACAGACAAAAGGAATATCATGGATCGAAGAGTCCAAAAAGGTATACGGGTAAAATAACATCCGGATAACATGACTCTTCGTCCAAACATCCAATATAGATAGAGGTTACTCTTCCTTATACAATATATCAAAGATAGCGAAATCATCAATTGGGTCCTCAAAGACCTGCACAAAACCATCAGGGTCTTCTAATTGTGGGAATAACCAGCACACATATAAAAGATAATCAGTATGTTATGTACTGAGTAAGGTAACAATACAGTCGAAAACAGGGAACACATAATTACATGCACTCACAACAGAAAGCAGTATACATGCAAGTACAAAAATCAATATGAGGCAATTATTAGTCCGGATTCATATTACGAGAATATAACATTAACACACCTGAGCCACTATTATCGTCTAGTAGAAAGGACCCATCACCTATTAAGACAAAACGCTCCTGAGCCACTATTCTTAACCAGTGGAATGGTTTAAATCACCTCTTAGGGACAACATACCTAAGCCATTATTATCGTTTGGTGGACTAGACCCTACACCTGGTCTTGACTCACATAATTTTTCACTTTAAATAATTAGTATCTTATTCACTACTTAACTCATATCATATTCTTATTCACGTTGAGTATAGAGCCCCGCTATTCTTAATTTGGTGGAACAGACTGAAGCACCTCTTAGGGATAGGACGCTTGAGCCATTATTATCATCTGGTGGAACGGACCCATAAACACTTTGGCCAAACTCATGTGATCTTTCACTTTAAATGACTAATGTTTTATTTATAATTAGTTTATGCGTACAAACATAATTAAAGTAAGCGAGCCATCAACACATAGATAATGCGACTATTCTTAAGGGTGAATATATTTATTTTCCTCAAAAACCCTAAATTCACAATTTAGGCATAACTCTTCCTATAATGATCATTTATCCACCAAATTTAGTATATCTTCCTCAAATGTGATTATCATTAGCATTCCCGAAATATGAGGACTAGCTCCCACCCTATCTCAAAAGTCACTATTCACAAGGCTCCCAAAATTCTAATTTCACAGGTAAGTCATAATGTTTCCCAGAAGGCTCATATAATTACCAAATTTAATATACAACCCCAAAATACCAATATTAACAATATAGCCAATATTTTCGCCTAACTTTAACATTTTACACATGTGATAATGACATTATCGTTTTAAGATTACTATTCCCAAATTATACTATTATCTCATTTGAAGAACTTATGACATTCATAATCACTCCCAAACACTTCACATGATATCATTAGCATACTATAATCCTTCTAACACATTAAAATACCAAAATTTTCATATTAACCCATATTGACCAAAATGCCCTTAAAGATAGTCGATAGCCCTTATTTTACAAAAAAAACTTATATTTTCTATATCATTATTTCCCACTTATTATGATTTATTAGGCCCATATTATTCTCCCACAAATTATACTCCATAAAAATTATGGCATAACGTAACAACATCATATCAACACTACTTTTGTTGTCCTTACTCTTTTCTAGCATATAATCCAAATTATTATAACAGATTGTTAACAGCATGCATTTAACAATATAATAATGATAACATGATAATACACATAACCATTCAAATATTTAACACAAATTTCTAAACATCAACTAGTATCCTTACAGAAAAGGCTTTGGTCTCTAAGCATTCTTAGGGTTGTAAATGAGCCGAGCTGAGTCGAATACCTCTGGGCTTAGACTCAACTTGTTTAACTAAACGAGCCTAAAATAAGGCTCGCGCTCGGCTCATTCAACTAAATGAACGAGCCGAGCCAAATCGATTTCATGAGATAAAGCTAAAAAATGAACCAAACCTTACTTTTTTGAGCTCGAGCTTGGCTTATTTAACTAAACGAATGAGCCAAACCCAATACCGAACTGGCCCAACTCATTTACAACCCTAAACACACTTATCCTATTCCGGCTCTTCTGGTACCCTTGGTAATTCACCTAAGAACAATTAAAAAAATGATAATTACCGAATTAATATTTAATAGATAAAATAATAATAATAATATATTTATATTTAGAATTACCAAAATACCCTTATATATAATACACTACACTTACTTAAGGTTAGCACAAATTCACGCTGCACATGCAGCGTAAGCCATACACATGCGTAGAGGGGGGAAATGGCCGGTTGGCTGGGTGAGGCAAGGGAAGAAGGTGGTGGCTGTAAGGGTAGTAGTGGTGTGTTTGGTTGTTGGGGGCGTGTTGTGGTGGAGGGCCGAAGCTACAGTGGTGGTGATGGGGTGGCTACAAAATGATGGAGTAGGCATTGTTTGGCTGGTGAGGAGGAGAGAAAGAGATATGCTAGGGTGTGTTGCGGTGGAGGGCTATCAAACCAAAAAAAAAGTCGAGAAGGATAGGGGGAAAGGAGGAAGAAGGTAGAGGGCTGCAATGGCATAATGGAGAAGGGGTAGCAAGGGTTAGTCAGGCTTGGGGCTGGTGGCCACGGTTTAAGAAAATAGAGGCAGGCAAGAAGAAAGCAATAAGGAAAGGGGGTCATGGAGAAGAGGTAGGGAGAGAGGGATGAAGGAGAAAAAGGCATTGGATTGAAGAAGATGGTCGAGACAGGTGGTGCAGAGGTGGGTTACGATTGGCAATGGCAGTGGCGAGCAGAGGTCGCGGTGGTGGTGGTATGGTTAGCGGCTGTAAAGACAGGAGATGGTAGGGTAAGAGTGTGTGCAATCTTTGTAGAAGCCGAAGGGGAAGTCAAGGGGCAGGGAGCATTTATTGTTGCAGGGACAGAGAAAAGAAAAAAATGCAAGCAAGGGAGGGAGTTGTGATCGGGTGAGGGAAAGAGAAAAGAAAAAAAATATAAGAATAAATAAAACCAATCCTCAGCCCACATTATCAGGGGCTAGGACAAGATGGGGTATGGATAGGCAGAGAAAAATAAAATGTGCATGCAAGGATAAGGGAAGGGAAGAAGAAAAAAAAAGGGAAAGGAAAGATAGTGGGCTTAGATTAAAATAATCTAGGTTAAGTTATTAGGGTAAATTAATTAAATAATTATCCAAAAAAACAATTTGGATAAAGATAGGTTTAATAGAACGAAAAATAATAAAATAATCGAGGATAAATTTTAGGTATTTATTTCGGGTTACGGGTCCAGGTTATAAAAAAAATAATAATTAGGCTAAGGTCTAGGATAGAGAGTCAGGATAAAATAGAAAGAAAATTTTCTTGAGGTTAGAAATTGGTTACGATATTAATTACCCGAAATTAAGGTTAGCTAAAATTTTGGGGTATTATAAAAGCATACTTAGAATCATCAAATCATACCATGCTATATATCAAAGTTAATCTATACATTACCAATTTTAACAAAATCACAAGAGAATAAAAAAACCTCAATCGTAACTTATGACCCAAAAGGATTGTAACAACACCACCAACCACTTCTATTTACTTAGGAACAAAATCATGCCAATCTTGAAATTAAAGCATATATCACATATCACTTCTATTTACTTGGGGTTTTGGATATTTACCTTTAATCCCAAGCTCTAAAACTTAGGAAAAAGCAAAATAAAACCTATAAAAACCATAAAAGAGATTAGAAAAACAATCTCACAAAATCTTAATAAAAGGAGGATAATTGAAGAGGAAAATAAACCATTACTTATCATAACTTCTAGAATAAAAAATAAATCCCCAGTGATGGTAAAGGGCCAGAAAGGCCACGAATCTTGAGGGAGAAATGAAGAGGAGAGGTTTAAGTGATAGGGAGGAGGAAGGAGTAAGGAGAAGAAAAATGACCAAATTTGCTAAGGTTATAAGGATTAAAAATTAAGTTAAGTAATTAAGGGAATATAGGTCATTTTGTTCCTTAAATATGAAAAATCCAACTTATCCATAAGTAAAAGATGAGTGGAGGAGAGGTGAGAAGAAAATAATGCTAAGGGTAAAGTGGTAAACATTGGTTTAAAGAAGCAAAAATAAAATTTTTCTACAACCACTAGGCTGCCAAGACATGAAGGAAAAAAAAATGAGAGGTTTGCATGTGTTCTTATTAGTAATTTAAACTTCATGTGCATTCTCATAATGTTTCGATAATAATTGAAGAAGAGAAATATGATTTGGTGACTTCTACATGCTAAAACTATCAATTTTTAAAAAAAAAATAGTATGAATGATATTGAATTTTTTAGGTTCATATTTATTTCAAAAATACTAAAATAAGATGATTCCCATTATTTTATAATTTTTAGATAACCACAAAGGATTAAACAACGCTCAAAACTTTAAAATGATGTCAATCACGACATGAATAATGTGCTCTTGCTAATTTTTCGGTGTGAGATTTTAAAAATGCCTAGATGACTCAAAAATATATGAGGATTTCAAATACGAGGGAAAAAAGTAGTTTAGAACTTTGAAGGAGCACAAAATTGTAAGAGAGGAAAAGGAGTGATGAAGGAAATGTTGTGGAAACACAACTAGGGTTTTAAAATTCTACAAAGGTAAGATAAATAATAAAACTAAGGAAATTTAATAATCACTAATACTAATCCTGAATAAGTCAAGTTTCCCGAAATTCTTCAACATATTTTGTGTTATGGAATATATTTTTCTATTGCTCAATTATAATCGAAAACGTCCTAGTTAATGTTTTTCCCCCGCCTTCATATCCTCGATTGACTTCCGAACCCTGGTTGCATATTCCTTAATTATTATGTTAATCTTGGATAATCAAGTATTGTTTATACTATGCTTTTTGTAATGTTCATCTTCTTTCTCTTGGTTGAAGTTGCAAATCAATGTTCAATACTAACAAGAATAGAGAGCTTCACTCGCTTAGCCGAACCTATAGGATCTATAACTATGCTTTATTAGGAATTTGGGTCGTTCTTTGTCCTGAAGCTTAAATCTAGTTTAGGGTTGTTGTCTTGGATCTAGAATCTTGGTCTTTCATTCTTTTATCTCTCTTTCTTTTGGAGTGATTGTCAAGGAGGACTTGACAAAGAGAAGAAGAGGATGGGAAAGGGAATAATAAATGGAAGAAGACAATGAAGAAGGTTAAGACGATGAACTAGGGATGCCAACAGAACGAATTTTATATAAAATCTGACATATACTTAAAAGAATATAAATTAATAGACACAAAAGATGGGAGAAAATACCCATTGGGTTTCAATATCCATATCCATACCTGTTTATTTGATATATAATTAATTTTTTATCCTTTAATTTAAAATAAACATAATCTAATATTAAGGTTAAAATTGTCTTTTACCTTAACACTAAATTGATTTACCCATTGTTAGATAATATATGTTAACATGTAAACTAATTATCCGACGAATATGGATATAGATATGTTAATATATATCCATTAAGGTATAGGTAAGAATTTGAGTACAGATTTTTTATTGGATATAAATACAGGTATGGGCATAACTCTCTTGAGCCAACCCCATTTTCCTATGACAAATGCTTCGGCTACCCTCTTTTTTTCTTCTTTTAGAGATAGATTTGTTTGTTTAAACACTTAGTTTTAATTGAAGTATGATTTGATATATATTTCAATCCTTTTGATTTTCATTTGGTCCTATTCAATTTTAGGTTTAGTTGATATTTTTCTTTGATTGATGCTTTAGATTAATAAGTATTTTAATTTTTAAATTAATGATATTTCATTGTGTACACAATATTTAAATAAAAATAATAAGTAAATTATATTATATAGATTGTGTTGTATAAAATAAAATATAAAAATAATATTTTTTTATTAAATTCCAATCAAGTCCAACAACTTAGATGTCAGAAATTTATCGCTTTTAAATATTTATTCCTAACTTGAAACAAACTATAAACATTTCTGTTATAATTCACTTTTTATTTTCATTTGTGTATTTGTACAATTTTCCTTAGTATCTCATGGGATCGATCTCCTACCACCTATAAAATATGTTTTCCAGGTAAAGTTGGCAAAAGTTGACCTGATTCGACCCGCACAAAGCCCGACCTGACATGACTTGATAAATTCATCAATATGATCCGATCCAGATCCAACCCAACTCCAACCCGTAACCTGACATCAACCCAATTCGCCACCAACCCAACTCTCTATCAACCCGACCCGACTCGACAAAATCAAATTCGATATTAATTGGTTATGATAATAAAAAAAATACACATGTCTTATTATTTTTTTAAACCTTTTAAAAATATATTAATAATTAAATTTTATTTAATTTTCTTACTTAAGGATGACAATTTTTCCTGCGGGTTCGGGGCCCCATCGGGGATTTTCCGTTCGAGTTTGGGGAGATAATTCGGGGATTGGGTTCGGGTTCAGGAATTCTTAGTGGGAATTTTTTTGAAAACGGGGTGGGGACGGGTTTCGAGTCGCCATCCCCAAACCCGCCCCGAATAATTATATATATAAATTTTTTTATAGAATATAAATTAAAAGTATAATATAAAAAAAAAAGCTTAAGGATTAAGGATCGGGTATAAAGTCGGATTTTGGGGATCAGGTCGGGTTTAAAGGTCGGAGAATAAATCGGGAATGAAAAGTAAATCGGGGATCGGATCAGGTATGGGGATTGAATCCCTACGGAAATCGGGTCGGGTTTGGGGATTATTTTTCTTATCGGGTTTGGAGATGAGGATGGGGTCCCCATCCCTGACCCTCCCCGTTGTCATCCCTAATCTTACTTTTATTGTGAACTTACTTATTCATCAATGATATTCTAATTTCACCTTTTTTTATGTGTAAGAACACAACATTATAAAGCTTTAATAATAAATAGATAGAAATTAATAACACATTATTAATCACATGCTTTTATGAAGTTAAACTTAATGCTTATTTACAAAGTTAATGATTTAAATTAATTTTGGTGGTTAATGTACGATTCAACCCAATTCTAAAGTGATTTGATTTAGGATTAGCTCGGCCTGCTTCTAATCCAACCCGTCAAAGCCTAAAAGATCTTATTCGTCAAATTAACTCAAATCTGACCCATCAAATTCGATCAAACACGAAATCACCAAATTAGGAGATTTCTCAGCCCAATCTTGACCCAATAAAAATATAAATGGAGCTGGTATGCCCATATCTGTATCTATATCCGTACCTGTAATTAAATTCGTACCCATATCGAAACCGGTATCCACTTACACGTATATATCTATATCTGTTGGATATCTGTTACCCGATAAATAAGCCGTTTACCTGTTAATGAATATTTTCTAGAGGATAAATCTATTTAGAGTTAAGCCAAATGACAAGTTTAACTATATTTTATACTATATTTATTTAAAAATTAAGGGTAAAAGGATAATTATATATCGGATAAACAGGTATCAATATAGATATGGGTATGAGTATGGGTACGGATATGAATACCTTTTACCCGTATTCGATGAATATTTTTTCCATTATCCATATCAGTTTAAGTATCCGACGAACAAAACCCATCGTATTTTGGATAAAATCCACCCCATTCACATCTATAGATTCGACCTAACCCAACAAGTTAATCCGAACTTGGGTTCGAAACGACCCGAATCTATATCTGACCTGACCCGATAAATTAATCTAATATAATCCGGACCCATAATGACCAGAATACAAACCGAACCCGACTCAAACAATAAAACAACTCGAAATAATACGAATCCAAAAAGATCCGTTCCGACCCATAACTGACCTGCAAAAAAAAAATATAACCCACAAACAATCTGACTAAAAAAAGACCCAACCCGTTATAACCCCCTCTCCCCAAAATCCGACCCGATTACCTCTTATCATTTCAATATCTAACATATTCGGTCTCCTACTACCTAAAAGATGTTTTAAGTACCCGGAATCCCTTTTTCTATAGTTTTTAAGTACCCAGAATCTATGAAGCAGAAACTAAGAAAATTATTGTTTTAACAGGATTTATAAATAGAATAGTATTTATACATTGAAATATGTTTTTAGCTTTCATACGATCAACTATATAAAATTAGCCTCTAAAAAGTACATTTGTGATATCAGGTGGCCTTATCGTAAGTCCGGCCGCTTATCTGATCATTGTTCGTGGGCACGAAATGCCTATGCCACAAAAGGTATAAGATATAAACTTATGCCTGAATATAAAAAATGCTACATGCTTATACTTCAGTAATTATTTCTGTCCCAAGTCAAAGCAAAAATAAATTTTATGGGCTAAGCTGTGTTGGAGCATAAGATACAAGTAGATAAACAGAGCTATACACATGTAAAGGGCTTTGAATGGAGTTTCCTTCAACTTGCTCAGTATCTGAAATAATAGGGCCAAGACCAATTTCGCCACCACAAAACATTCCGGTTAAAGTCATTTCAGGTAAGTTATCCAATATAGGAGAACTATCAATATTTGGCCTTTCGAAGAATTCATCACCACGTCCGCAACAAGCAAATATGATGCCTCCAATGAAAGAGTGATCCCTCTTAGTGATTGTCTGACTTTGTTGACAACTGTTTGTACTCAAATCTTGTATCAGCTTCCTGAAATTTTCGGAAACATTACTACATGAAGACAAGGCCAAGTTTCGATCAGGGACATAGAAGCGAAAGCGATCCCCGGTCTTGATATCCAAACCACGAACATACAGGTACTCATTATCTCCGCTGGGTATATAGAAGTTCACATCGTAAGAAATTTAGTGTGTCAGAAGAAGACGGACATATAAAAAGTAGGGTTACTTAACAAAATTAAAACAATTAATACATGCATATACATAATAAAAGAGAAGCTCCTGTCAAAATAAAAGACATTAACTAAATTTTCCGGCCATAATCCATGTCTAGCTTCAGATAAAATTTAACAGTTAATCCTAATAATATTTATATTACCGTGCTACAAATTAATTAAATTTAAAAAAAATAAACCCATCAAATATTAACTGCGGCAAGGTGTGAGTAGTGGTTTTTACTTTAACTTTGCCGGCGGTAGAGTTGGGATTTTAGTCTCTCCTTTCTGATATGTACGGAATTTTGCAAGACGAATTTTTTGGTTCAAGAACTCCCTTCGATTCATCTTCCCTTCTCTAGCCTACGGTACCACGCGACTTAAGAAAGTTTTGATTCGATGATTATTCAGGTTTCGATTCCTGGATCTGACCTTGCTTGTAGGTTTGGTGGCTTGATATCTCAGATTAGATCTGAAGTATAGTTGTGCGAATCATGACTTATGAGTAGATACATCGATTGGCAAGTTTGTTAAACACTTGAAATTTTGAGAGACGATTTCAATATAATTCTACATTTTTCCTCCTTTTTCAAATGCCCCAAAGATAAACTAGCAGAATAATTAAGCTAAGTGAAAATTTTCATGTTATTTGAGGATAATGATTTTGTAAAATCTCATATATGGCCTTTGTTTCATTGTCGTTGATTAGTACAATACGTTTTTTTTCTTTATTATTAATTTGTATTCTATTTTAAAAAAAATTCAAACTTTATATTGAGGAAAATAAATTTGGAACTTTTAAATTTAAATTTATGAAAATTAGAATGCATATAAAGAAAAAAAATCAAAGAAAAATAAAAATGTTTATTAAATAAAAAAATAATAATATATTACATTAATTTATATTTAATTAGTGTATCAGGTGAATATGTACATATTTTATTATATATGCATGCATATAATCCATAAGATATCATATTTTTAAAAATAATATTATTTTAATAGAAAACATGCTTATTGAAAAAAAAAATAAACATTTATACATTTGTTCAAAATTCAAAACAGTTTCTCCTTTAATTGAAACAAACCCCTAACATTTCTTCTTTATCTCATAATTATCTTGATATGCACTGATACAAATAGTGCTCTGCGGAACTATAAATTTCAACTGTTAATGTCTTCATTTGCTCATAGGGACACTAGAAAGACGGTTCGCAACGACTATATCCATTAAAAAGGGCAAAAAGTCTCAAGAAAATCACGCCAGTAAGTACAATTTTCAGCATCAACCTTACGACAACTTTTTGACAAACGGCTTTTACTTTAGTACTTTCCGTGGCTTGTTTGGGGGAGAAAAATTTTTACTTCACCTTTATATTTTTCATATCAAGTATTTAAAAATAATAAAAATATTTTTAATAAAATATTCAGTGTAGATCAAATTCAGATCTCATATAGATTTTATATTTAATCTCATATAGATTATATAAGATATATAAAATACAAAGATAATCTTTTTATTCCTATTACTCCCATATCAAACAAACACTCAATCCAACTAAAGAGAGATTATTTTTGGTATTGTGTATGAAGTGTTATACTTTATGTTTTGACTTAAGATAGATAGAGAGACCCATGATTAACATGATGAAATCATGGGAAGGCCATTATATCAAACCGTCGAAGCACAGCTGAAAATAAATTTCTAAGCAATGCAACAACTTAGAAAATGGAAGGTGGAGTTTGGAGACGGGGTATTTTTTATACCAAGAGAGAACATTAACAGCATCAGCAACCTTACAAGTAATGCTCAAAAGAACATCCAATATTATATACTTTATTTATGAGGGAGAAGAAAGAGAGAACCAGAGAAAAAGCTTCTTACTCCAAAACTGGGTAATAGGCTAGAGATGTCAAGATTTGCACTTTCTTTGATCCTATAGAGCATTTTCTTCGCTCAGCCACCCCGATGTACAAATCAGCATTATAAATAGCATCGCCCATCTGCCACAATTCATATCAAGGGCAAGAAAGTTAGAACACACCAACGAACAGAATAAATGACGCTAAATAAAAAGAGCCCATCGTTATTAGTTGCGTAGAAGACAGCACTTGATCTCAGGTGATCTTAGTGCAAACCCCAAGTATTCAGCTGAATTCACTAAATTAAATATCATACATGCCTAGAAAGTAGAAACAGACACCAAAAATATGGCGTTGTCACTTGAAAGAGAACTTTTCTGAAGCATTCATTGCTTACAACACAGGAAGAGAAATATGTTTATTATTCTAATCTAGAAGAGAGAAGAAAAATGCAGCAACCTTTAAAACAAAAATAAATAAATTGAAAGAAAAAGGAAAGAAGCATCACTATACGGTTGCTGAAATTCACTATGGACCAATGCTACGTCACAGGCGATAAAATACAGCAAACAAGGACATACAAGCTGATTCTCTGTGATTTCTAAACTTAAAATGATGAATATGCTCTAGAAAGTCACTTGCCACCCAAAAGAGGCAGACAACTAAATCCAAGAAAAAAACTAGCTGTTGAGAGAAATTCAGAAAAAGAAAAATTCTTCCTAACAACCTAGCAAACAAGATAGTGAAAGAGAACCTCGTTGTCAACATCAGCCAACATTTGCTGACCATCAAGAATCCCATCATGTCCATCTCTTTTTGCAGTGAGCCATGAACAATGCTCATAATTTCTCACTTTAACAGACACAGCTTTGTATGTTGGACCAACAGCAGCTATACCAGATGCATATGAGAGATGAAATTGAATATTCCCCATCCCTGCTCATCGCAATTAGAAAAAAGCATCGAATGAGACCATGACTTCTCAACCTAGTTTAAGCAATGAACTTAATGCATCTCACTCTATAGACAGTTCATGGTCAATAACAGGTCCAAGAAATGATGTCTTTTAACGCACAAAAGAAACTGACAGCAGATGAGCCACCTTGGCCACATGCATGACAATCTGGAAGAAGGCTTGACCAAACTTAAAAGAACCAAAATGTTGTAGAAAGACAATCTTCATCCAACTATGCACATTAATTCAGTATACAAATTCTTGAGAAAGCTTCATTTTGCTAATTTTTCCTCACAAAGGTGCAATGATACACTAATGGCCTATTTGTTTTAGGGTGGAAGGGATTAATGGTTTATTAACGTCAACGAGGTGAATCCGGGTTAAAGTTTCACCTCCGTTTACCCTGATTAACCTTACCTTTGTTAACCCCCAATTTCGAAAGTAATGGAGGTAAAGGTTAACAAATAGGTATATAGATTACTTGTTTGGACAAAAATGCTTCTAATTTATATCAAATTGAATCGCCCTCCTCTTCTCTACTTTATTACAATTACAAGGATATAAATGTCATTTGTTTTATTTTTTAATCTTCATTTACCTTCATCCAAATGGGATTTTTAAAACATCCACCCAAATTCACCTAGGTTAGGTTAATATTATCCAAACAATATTTTAAAATATTCCCCCCAATTCAACTCCATTTCCTTTACCTATGTTAATTTTTTAATGTTTACCCTCACCACAATTTACCCCAATCTAAACAGACCATAAAACTAATTTTAATTAGCCACCAAGGAAGAGAAAAGAAAATTGTTTCAGACTAGTGTATAGTATGCAGCAATAAGCTTTGTTTGAATACATTAACAAACAGGAAAAGCCCTCTACAGTTTTGCCTACAATTTAAGTGTAATAGTTTTCTTCAAAGTTCTATTTGGAATTTCATAGATCTTGCAATGATGTGAGAGGAAAGCCAACCCAAAAACAAGAAGAAAAACGCTGCAAGTCCATCCCAATTAATCAAAGCAATTGAATGTATTATGTTGATAATCCAAAACCCTAGGAGATAAGAATCACACAAATTTAATTTAGAATTTGAATTTGGTTTCAATTAATGACCATAGAGTCTCATACAAGAATAAAAGATGTTTGAATTTCACACTTTCTATATATAAGGTGTATATTCAATTTGCGAATACATTCATGGCATAACTCTCTAAAGGCATTATAGATGCATATTCTATCCTTTATAATTCAAATCAAAACAGTAAGGAGACCATCAAGCACAGGAAGAAATGCTTTCATGTTTTACTAGTAGCCGGATGCTAATGAATTTGAAGATGACAGACTCAAAGGGTATGTTTTCCTCTACTCATCAGTTCTGCTCAGATAAGATAAGCAAAATTTAATTATAATAAAAATATATATAAAGTTAATTTATGATAATAGTAATGATAACCATAATAGTAAAATAAATAAGGAAAATATTAATTATAACAATAATAATAGTAAACAGATAATAACAATAATTCATTGAAAATTTTAATTCAGACTAGTCAGATCATCAAAAATAAGTCAAGAAGGATAGCCAGGCCCTTAGAGTCTCATCTGCCAGCAGTTAAGAAATCGAATTAAACGTAACTGCTTTTACACCATACAATCAGAAAGAGCAACCGCAGTCTGCAGAGGACAAACATGTTTTTATTGGCATCACTCGTTTATCATTTATCTGCAAAATGCCTTCGTCAAAATTTGCATGCTTCTAATCTAACTCATACGGAAGAATAATGCAAGTTTAAAGTAAAAGCTTGTGTTATGCATTTGATGAAATAAGTATGAGACACAAGGTTTTAAATAAAGAACCAGGTGTGAAGAGTATCAATTCATCCTCATTCCAAAGCCTTTTCTCTTACAAAAAAGAAAATCAAAGAAAAATTGGTGAATTACCATTAGAGAGGGTTTTATCCCTAGCAAATACAAGTGCAGCAGCTTTAACAGAGTTTATCGCTCCCACTGTCGTGAAATACCTAGTGTCATCAGAACTGGTGAACACAAAATGACAGCTTTCATTGCCCACCACAATTGTTTTCCCAGACATAGCATAATCTGCAGAAAAAAACAATTTGTATTAGACATCAGCATACACAATAAAGGTAGAATTATGTCCCTATTTTATGTCAAAGAACTTCGCATTTCTAGTTATTAGTACAAAAAATGGGCACTTTGCAACAATTGTTTGTCCAGCAAAAATATTACAAAAAAATTTTTGCACATGCACAATGTTGAGCACAGTCCTTGTTGAGTTTTATCCGAGTCGTGGGTTAATAATTAATTATTTAACCTATAATAATCATGAAATGCAGATGGATAAACGTTTCAACAGTTATATCCTAAAGTGAATGAAACCGTCATCTCCAATCAATAGCAATCAAACCAGAATCACATAGTTCATAGTTGTGAACAATTATTTCAGAAAATACATGATGCACAATAGCATCATTAAGTCGTGGAACACCACGAAGAAACTAAACTTACATCCTCAAGCATAGCCATAGAGGAGAAAAACATTTGATTCCAATATTTTCAAGGCTTTGTATGTAAGCTCAGGGAAATTTACTCATACAAGATGTCATCTCTCTCACTGCTACAGTCATATAGCAGGCAGTCTGAGAAAAATATAGTTGAGTGTTCACAATACAACAGGTCACACGTCTATTGGCCTAGCAACATTGACTCATGAGTTCTCTGGATACTAATGAGAGATGTCAAAGCACTCTCATGACATAAATTAGACTCGTGAGAAGTAAATATCTAACAATAACAACATGCGTGAAACACAAGAGATGAAATAGTAGGATGAGAAGAAACTTACTCATTTTTACAAGAACAGGCTTTGCGTGAAGATGATATTCCTACAACGCCCATCATATTCACAATATACAAACATGAGATGTAAACTACAGCAAAAATGATCAAGAAAGACAAACAAGCATACAATTCAGATATTAAAACAATGAATGGAAGGAAATGTGATAATCGACTCACCGCAAACATTATAACTGCGTCAGGGGATGTGCAACCTGAAGCAGCGGCTGAATATTCCATAATGTCCATCACAAACTTATCAATGGCCGATCCCTGTCATCATTATTAGATTAGCCCAACGTTCTGTATTACTTGTTCCATCATGAATCATGATTGCAAACTATATCCTTTTGATGAAACCTAGTACGAAATAATAATACCTGCACCGTATCTGTGTCTATCAGTGGGATAACGTCCACCTTGAAACCTGGTAGATATCCGACAGTCAATGAAATTCCATAACTTTTTCCTTCCGTCTCCTCATCAACATCATACATAACCTGGTTCGATCATACAATCAATACAGCAGATTGTACTGATTATATATGATTGAAGCTTTCCTCACGCAGCTAAAATGAACAGTTTACCTCTCTGAATTCACCAGTCACTGCATTTCTTCCAATAATTCCATGAGGTTCGCAGGTAATTATCGGAGTTCTCGAACCCAATTTCTCAGTAATCTGCCACATGATACAACATTATTAACTAAAATGGCAAGTGTTAAACAAACAGAAATCACATTAAGCGAAAGCGAAGAAGCATACAAGGATATGAGCGTCCCGTAGCGTGAAACTATTACTAATGCACAGAATTGCAAATTGTGGTCGAATCGGATCAGAAAGAACCTTCGCAACTACCTCTTCAACAGCTGCCTAAAGTCCAGAGACCAAATTAGTATTTGGAGAAAGTTAGGGTTCAAACAAGAGAGATGGTAGAAGAAGGATCGGTAGTACCGAAAGGGAGGACTTGAAAGAGACAGCAGAGCAGAGCTTTGGGCGAGAAAGGATGCGACTGCAGATGTTCTTCCATGTTCGACTGACACAAGCTGCCGATGCGAATGATTGGGCCGGGATTTTGGAGAGTATGATTTGAAGAAGATCATCGTCCATCTTGGTTATATTGGTGGCGCCAGCGAGGGCGGATGGCAGCGGTTTGGACAGCTCCATAGATTAGTGTAGATGGAGAGAGACCAACGTTCGTCGCCGGAGCTTAATTCAGACCGCCGTTCCGTTTGCTGACTGTCGTAAGGTGAGAAATGAAATGGCTATGGATTCGTTGTTTTTAATGCCGACACATTTAGGTATCTGCTTTATGTTTTTAGCGTTTTAAATAGGCTCCCCCGCCAACAAAAAAAAAATTATTCGAAAATAACTTTTACTGGCCATTTATATGAAGTATATAGAGGTCTTGTAAACTATTTTCTAAGCTTATTACATTGATTAGTATACATTAATGTTGTGTAGCTTGTAACATTAGATGTTGTTGATAAAAATCTCATTATTTATTTAATAATCTATCTTCTAAATATTATTTATCAGTTAAATATAATGGGAGGATTTGGCTTAAAAGTTATATATATATATATATATAATGGTAGGTGTTTTTTAATTCTTTTTTTAAGTAATATATATTTTGACACTTAGTCAAAAGCTTGAACAAAATATTACAATAAGATCGGTGTGATTTGTAAAATAAATATAAATTATTATAAAAAGGACGTGATAATAGTGATTATTCTAGAGTAACAACTTTTCTTCAATAGTTAGGTTCATTCAAACAAACACTACTAAGCTTATAAATAGACCTACATTATATACCTTACCAACATCTCTCCATCTCTCTATCCTCCTATTTAAATATTATTTTTAATTAAGTACCGGCATAACATTTACTTCATAAAAAATATATTATATTTAGAGTGTTAATTATAATAAGAACCAAAATTTGTTACATCTTATAAGAAAATTATTCACCATATTGACTACTGTGTGAGGTAGTAAATTCGTCTTAGTGATACATCATAAATTTGACAAACTCAGATAAATTAATATCGATCTTCTATTTCGACTTTTGTTATTAGTTCAAATAATAAGGTATGCTTTATTATTATTATTATTATTATTATTATTATTATTATTATTATTATTATTATAACTATTATTATTATTTGTTAATAATAATTTCTTAATACTATTTAGTAGACTATACTTGCAACAATTAATATATAGCTCTTATATTTACAGAAATAACTACCTTTTTTTACTATCAAATCTCTTATTGTCGTATATGAATAGGCATACGTATGATGTCCCAAAAAAAAGTTTGTTTATAACCTTATTAGTTTCTTGATAAATATGTTTTACTCTGGTCTCAATAAAGTCTTGTAATAAGGTCATGCAGTCCCAGATTAGATCAAGACAAGGGTGAGTAGAAAGGACATGAACGTAGTGCTAACACTAAGAGCACGTCATTCCTCAACAACATCACATATATCCTATTAAATGAAACATCGACGGCCTAAAATTACGAATGAAGATCCCTCTTAATGAAGAGAACAGAACCTTTGGATCTTGATAGAACGTTTGCAAAATAGATGGGCGGATTTAAGAAAGGTTATTTAAACTTTGTTTTCGGTGTTTGATCTGAGGGCTTTGAATTAGTTTTTACAACAACTTCCGATTCATTTGCTATGCACAGTCGATGGATTTTGGTTGTCGCGATTATTATTACTTTTTTATTTTGTTTTTTATTTTCTCTTGGTTTTTATCTATAATACTAAGCGTCTGTTTAGTTTGAAGAAAATTAAATGGAAAGGAAAATTTAGAGGAAAGAAAATTGAAGGAAAGAAAATGAAAGAATATAATTTTATTTCCTTTGTTTGGTTGTTGGAGAAAATTTTGTGGAAAATTAAATTCTTGGAAAATATTTTTAGTGTTTGGCATGTAGAAAGAAAATTTTAAGAAAAGTTAAATGTTATTATTTAAATATTTTTATATATTTAATTAAAATTATAATATTATATTGATACATAAAAAAATTACATAAAATTTCTAAAAAAATTCTAAAAATTCCATAAAATCAATACTAATTCCAATTTTTTTTGTAGAACTATTCTAAAATATTACATGAATAAATTTCTTTTGAAAGAAAAATGAAAAAAAATTAACTTTAAAATATATTTTGTATTTGGTTTTCTAGAAAGAAAATTCTAAGGAAACTTTATTATTATTATTATTATTTTAATACCTTTATATATTAACAAATCATCAAAACTTTATAAACTCAATACTAATGTAAAATTTGTTTAGAAAATTTCTTAAATATTACATTAAAAAAACTTACAATAATTTTTTTTAAAAAATTAAAAATATACAAAATATTTCATATTATTTTCCATTTCAAACATGAGATGACAAACATAAGAAAAAAACTTTATGATTACTATATACTCTTTAGTTCTATAAAATATCAACAACTCATTATTTACTTTTTTATGTATGTGTTTGGTATAAACCTTCCAACACCTATTAATAAATGATAGAAAAAATTAATAATAATACTTGTTAAAATTTATTCCTACGAGAACTTGTTATCATCAACTCAAAAAAAGCTAAAAAACCTTTTTACACAATGAAGTATGCACATAATATAACCATGAATAAATTTGATAAAAAAAAAATTACTAGATATCGGCTAACATAGCTGCACGCCCATAAAAAAATAAAAAATTAAAGCTAAAACAACCACCATTTGGGCTCCAAAATCAATCATATACCAAATAAAATGCACTAGTACAAGACATATGGTAGTGAAGGCTCCAACAAGAAACCCCTTTTTTTCAAATAAATATATCCAGAACATACACATCTCAAACTTGAAATAGAAACTAATATGGGTGAAACCAAGATATCTTGTGTTAAGAGATCGGTGAAAAAGATCTAAACCCAACTAAACAGACTGAAACATCAAATGAGTTTCCCGTACCTAAATCTCAATCTCGACTTAAAAACAAGTCTTGCACTAGCTGCTAGCAAGCATCTCAAAAAATAACCAAAACCAACAAGAACAATTACAATCCAATCATCTCAACAATCACTAATTCCCACTACAAAGAACAGACTCATATCAGATAAATAATTATTTATTCATCACAACACCTATACATAACGAACTTCTGCATAGGCTTACCACACTCAGCACACACAACACGTTTTGGGATGTCGCCTTCAATCCCTGGATGTATTGGCCTTTTATAATGCTCTGCGCGTGCAACAAAAGCAAATAATCTCTCAACATGACGACAAGCCCTCTGTTCATTGCATCAGATTCTCAGTTCGAATAGTTCTCTATGCTTTTTACTGCATTATCGCTTTTGCCTCGAGCCACAGTGTCTGATCCCATCTAAAATATTGCTTATCCTCGGTCACTACCATCAAAGTTGAGAACCGTCATGATCTCGTGCACCATTGGATCGTTTTCTGCGTTCTTTCCATGTTGCATTTTGGAGTAGAGCATACATTCAAGTATTGTCTAGAAGTACCAAATGGTAGTGGGATCTTTCCAGCAATGATAGAGCTTTTCGGTTTCTCCTGTTGTGATGAGCTTTTGCAGTTTGTGTTTGGTTTTGGGTTTTCCAACATAGATCATTTCGAGTAGGATTTTTGCTGCCTCAACAACTTCTTTTGCTTTTCCCGTGAATGATAGGATCCAATTCAGGTCCTTTCTTCCATACAAGCATATGCATATCCCTTTTGTGACCTGAACAACAATGACGATGATCGACATCCGTTATTTATTAGTCAAAATATAAACAGCTATGAAGATCTACAGGTTTTTATATTTGTAAACAGCTATGAAGATCTCAATCTTGACCTAAAGGAACAAAAAAAATAGATCCCCCATTTCCCATCGCCAAATTCGCAAACCATGAACCCCAAATTGAAAATCAAATTAGGGTTCTAAATTCAAATAAAAAGATAATTAAACTTACCTAATCAAATCGGGTCGATAGATTCGCATATCGAGTTGGAGTTGGTTGAGCCGAATGTCTATTGACATGAAGCTTCGTTGAATTTGAGAGATGAGCACCGTAAATGTTACACCATGTTGTTGGAACCATGCCATGAGTAAGGAAGGTCGAACAAGGAGAAGAAGCTCGGTGATGTTGAAGGAGGAGGAGCTGAGAAGGATGGCAAGTTGTAAACTATCGGATAAGCTCCCAAAATCATTTTCTTCAGAAGCTTACTTATTTTCCCTAAGTTTTAGTGAGGAAAATGGTCTTATACAGCTTTCCCCACCTCTTTCCTTCTTATTTTCTTTCTTTATAATTTTCTTTAATAACCAAACAGCATAAAAATATTTTCCTTCTAATTTTTTTTTCTTTCCTCATTATTTTCTTTAAATCAAAGAGAGTCTAAAACTTTAGCTGAAGTTGCCTACTGCATGTCAATCCGTGCATTATTCTGTTTTTATCTTCAAGATTATTTAAAAACACCTTCTTGAATCAATAAGAAATTTCACCCATGTTTTTTCCTCTTCAAGATTATTCAAAAACTCCCCCTTGAATGTATAGTACGTTTAATTTAAAATAATCCTTCTCAATAGAAATCTAGTACCACAGCATAATTTTGTAGATTGTACACCTGCTTGAACTCTATCCCTAATGAGCTTGAATCCTAACATTTAGCTAAAATAACCAAATAAATAAATAAATTTGGTGGCCTGCAAAAGTTTTATTTTTCAGATTACTGCTTCTGCTGCCAATACAGCCGTTTCAGCAACCCGCGAAGGGAGGAAATGCATTTGTCAGGGAGGTCACGGACAGCGAGGACAATACGGCAGCATATGAATTCAGATCCGGCAACTTGAGTATGGAGATATTTCGGTAGCTTTTCTTTAAATGCACGCTATAATCAATCTATGTATCTGCTCAGAAACTTTTGCAGTATACTTGTAGTTGGAATTAACGGAAGCGTTTCAGAGCTAGCCTTATCCGATGCGGCGATGGAGGATGATGATTCTGCCCTTTTGTCGTTTTGTGTCGCCGGCTGATACTTTTTCCTGAATCCTGCGTCTCTAGGCTCCGTTAGAGTTGGAAAGTTTGTGGAAAATGAAAATGAGGAAGAAATGGTTGCTAATTCTATCGCTTAAATTTTTTATATAAAAAAAGTTATTTTAAAAACAATTATTTATTTTATTTTATTTTATTTAAATTATATATATATATATATATTAAATATTTTATTATTTTTAAATAAAGGATGAGTATAGTTTTAAAATTAATTTTATTAATTTTGTAAGAAGTATATAAATCGATTGGATTTTCTTTTCTTTTTTTTTTTTTTTTTTTAACGAATGAACCTTTTCTACTTGCGTTTGCCTCACTGCTTTCCAATTTCCGGAGACTACATGAAGCAAAATCTTCTGTATATTCATTATCCGCCAATAAAAAAATACTTGTCGCTTTTATCCCGGTAATTTAACTGAACAAGCAAGGGACTTTTTTGTTTCCCTCTTTGGTCCAAATACAGGGTCGTGATTCACGCTCGCTCACCGCCCATCATTGATGTACCACTTCCTCCCTCCCTTCCCTCCCATGCGGCCGTTTGTGACATCATCACCGAATATCCACTTATCCATAATATGCCGCATTTGCCATGACTTTAGCTTGGGTAATTATCCAAACGTCATTACTCGTGAAAAGGGCGGGCCGGGGGGGGGGGGAGAGAAGAAATGATAACAGTGATGGATGTCATGATAAGGGTAGCATCATTATTACTACTTCGCATGACGTATGGTGCCACGATTCACCAATAATATCCCAAAATGGAAAGCGCGGTGCTAAAATTGGGATAAGAAGGAATCCTTCTTGATGCTCATGCATTTGCTCTGTTCCAAAATTTTTGTCTTCTCTTGCCTTCTTTTCTCACCCCATCAAATTACTTTGTACAGAAGCTGAAGGGACGGTCCTTTCCAAAAATGACATTCCTTTGACACTACGAATGACGGCTGCGGTTGCCACAGCATTCGGATCAGCAGCCAGTCGATACAGACTCCTCTAAGATGCTGCCAACATTTTTACCGTTGGTTAATAGTTGAAGAAATTGCAAGGCAACTGAAGGCGTTTTGAAGAATCGGAGCTTTTCATGGACAAGGAGCATACATGCCCGGCTAACGGTATCGGAGGAGTCTGTATCGATCCTTGCGGTGCGGGTAGACATGCTAAGAAGGATCATTCGTTCCCTAATATCCTAGAGGAAGGGATGATTCCATCGGCTGCCCAATCAAACCGGGACTTGTAACAGATTGCGCGCAACAGTGAGCAGAAATCATTATTCATTAGAAAAGAGCTGCTGATGTGGATGTCTAGTGGGGATTTGCTTCATCTGTACTAAGCATGTAATTAATAGCGTCCCTTGACCTGAGTCTGTCTTCCCAGTAAACGACGGTATTACACTAAGCATGTCAGAACTCCATCTGGTAACACATATCTATATCATATTTAATAGTGTCCCTTGACCCAAGTCTGCCTTCCCAGTGCATTTTAGTGTCCCTTGACCCTAAAATCTGCACTTTGGCGTATTTAGCTGGTGAATGACTTCTTTTTTATTAATATTTCAAATTCATATATAATCTAACTTGCAATATCAACTAACAATTTATAACATTTCCTTAACATTTCATCCCCTAATTTCTTGTGAGTTGGTGTTTCCCTGATTGTTCATTTCCTGTCACCCCCCAACGTACCCCCCAGTTCCGTCCATTACAATAGTCATTATATTATCTTTCACACCATGAAACCTGTTCTTGTTCATCGAATACAGTTCAAGTATTTCCTTCTTCAAGGGAATGCCATCTTTTCTTTATTTATGGGTGAAGACAAGTTGTGAGCAAGTGCTCTAATCCTTGCAGATGTTTCCGAGTCGGTTTGCCTAAGAGTGAGCTACTCCTAAAAATAATCTGTTCCGACAGAGTTCGGCCAGTCACTTGCTCGGTCATGTCTTTTCTGCAGCCAAGTCATGCAGAGGGGGGGCTAGTATCTAAACCTGCGTCGCTAGGTATAGTATAATGAACTAATAACATGGCATCAGTCACATTAGTGCTGAACTCAAAACGGTTTTCGGTTATTCATTCTTGTGCTGTTATGCAGAACTTATGTTGCGCATACGTAATTTGCTCTGATCCTATCCTGGCACATGTCCTAGAGATTATAAACTGAGCGGCTTTTCAGCAATTTACTATTTAAAAACATGCAAAAATAAAAAACTAAAAAAAAAAACATCCCTAGTCTGGAGGATGCACCTTCGTTCTCTTTCAGCTCCCATTCTTTCCCAACCGCCCTAATGTGTGCTAGGTCTTCATTCTGATTAATCAAGAAATATTCACGATCCTTTTCAAAACTTCCGACCTTTTCTTTGCAAATTAATTAGTAGCCCAGAAATTAAAAAGTTCTTGACAGGAAAGGATAGTATATATCTTGATTTTCCTTGGTAAACATCAGTCCCACAACGTACCTTGAACAGCCTCGGGAAACACAGTTCGAGCAATCTCACAACAAGCTCGTTCAGCAAAGCATAGAAGGAAGGGACAAAAAAAGAAAATAGAGAGATGGAAGAATAGATGACCTGGTGAATCTAATTAGCCATGCCAACTGCCATCACACAAAACTGTTAAAATCAAACCTTATCCTCTTCAGTTCTATGGAGAACCTTAGTTTTAGGATACATACTAGTTTAATTATGAAGCCTCTGACAGACGTTTTGCCTCTCGCTCGAGAAATGTTGGAGAGAAGAAGTCGGCTGCCACGTGTAGCATGTTTATTCCTATGTGACAGTTTCGGGATCGACTTTTACGTGACACGTCCGTCACCGGAAAGGTATGCTTTGCATTCTTTGCTGCAGGCGGCATCCATTCTCTTTGAGCACGGCATGAGATAAAGGGCCATATTCAATACTGACGGATAATGTGTTACGCCGAGAAAATTTTCTCAATGAAAAAAAAATTCTCGTTTTTTTTTTTTTTTTGACCCCTGAGCCTGCCGTGTACCTGTGATTCTAGCTAGATTGCATTGGCTTCAATTAAGATGCTCTTTGACATGCTTTCCTTCGTCTTCTGAGGTAATAGGCTGACTGCCCCTTCATTTATATATATATATAATGTTTTATTCCTGCAGTCCGATGATCGATATTGCTTGACTTAATAATTGATCACCCACATGATATAAAAATATATATGTTGTCCTGAGAACTCAATGCGACATTCAGCTACGATAAAGCCTTAGTCTTACCTGGTAAGCTTCGTTATGTTTTATCTTGGTTGTTCCATGAGAAACCAGGTGCTACCGATCTCTTTGACCTGAGGATACATAAGTACTAGCTAGCAAGTATATATACCCTCTTTCCTTGTGACCCGACTCAGTATCCGAGCCCCGAAGCACACTTGTTGTGGGGGTCGTTGTCCCGTCTCCCTTTCCTTTCTTTTCCTCTAGGATATCCACAATCCACTGCGTCTTGGTGAAAGAGTCTAGATCTTATCGGATTCCCTGGCAACATGCGACACACGCTTATTAGCCTTTGAGATCCTTTTCCGGGGTCTGATATCCGGCCCAGGCCCAGTCAACTGTGACGTAGACGACTATAGCAACTTTGTGGTAGCTAGTGTGTCCAGACCACCGCATTAATTTACTACAGTCCCTCCCCCTGCCCTTTAACATGATCTTGGTGTGTATTTGCCCTTCACTCGTAGTTATTGCAAAATAATCCGGTGTTGGTTTGAAAACCCATTAGTCTGCTGTAAGAGCCTGCTGACCAGAATGACATCTATGAATTAGAAATAAAATTAAGATTATCATCACGGTATGAGTAAGCCATCCCCCATATCTGATCTTCTTACTGCCTATATACCGTGCTCTCTCCGGACCTTGAAAGACTGAAGAAACCAAGTTGCTGAACTCAGAAAAGGGAGGGCTTTGATATTACCATCCATCAAGATTCCAGCTTCGTATGTTGTAATAATAATGGTGAAAGCTGTAAGAACTTGAAGAGTTACAAGAAAGAGTCCCCGGTGTGTTTGCACCGACTGATAATCTGAAATTCAAGGGGGGAGGAATCAATTGTGAAACAGAACACCCAGAAAAAGACGAGAAAAAAATAATAACGCTTAATAAGAACCCAGGACAGAAGAGGGAAAATTAAGTGAGCCCCTTTGTCGTCATGATGACCACAGATCTGCATTTTTGTTCGAGAGGGCTGTTTTATAAACTTAATAGTTATGGACGTGAGAAGGGAGAAGGTAAGAGGACGTGGTACCTCAATGGGTAAGGCATCATCGTATCTGTTCATATGCATGTTTTGATAATTCCTCATGACTATTTCATAGCTTCAAAACTCACACGCAGCTGAAATACATTTATTTGACAACAAAGTGAATTCAAATCCATTGAAATAGGACAGACGGATGACTTCACCTTAAATCTAGTAAAGTACGTCTGGTATTTGGATGATGATCCCAAAGAAGATACAGAGGGGGTGGGGGTGGGGGACACGCATGCAATTCATCAAATATTATGTACAAAACCTCCCTCCTAATGACTCGGCAACGACATCTGTATTAATTAAGACTAAAAACAAAAATGCAATGTAAGGGTTTCACTCACTCTTATATATATATATATATATCATCGCATCCATTCACTCCCTAAAAAATCAATCGGTATTAAGACTTATTAGAAGAAAAAAAATGCCTTCTATTCTGGAGAATTATCATTGGAAGAAGCAGCTTGAAGCTGCTGTCGTTCGTGTTGATGGTGTACGGATTCAGCAGGAGTGCCTTGGTGATGGTGGTGGTGTGCGGCAGCAGCAGAATGCTGGTGATGTTGTTGATAAAAACTGAGTGAGGGCGCTCTGCCCTTCTTGAGCAAGACCAAGTTCAAGACCTGGTATCTGATGATTCGCTCCGGCCAAAGTAGGCGCAAAATTAAGGAGACCGATGTTAGTAGTTGGCAATCCAAAGCCTTGGAGCTGGAAATTGGTACCCAGAAACGCGGATGATGTCTGTTGCTGCTGACTGTTCAAATTGGAACTTGATGGACCCGAGCTCGACGAATTATCGAAAATCTGACCGTACCCACCAATGGTAGGCCAAATTGGAGTAGCACCCACATGAGATCTATTTAAATTCTCCCCAAATTGACCCCAGTTAATACCCCTAGTAGCGGCAGCACCTGCACCCTCAGCATTAGCTCTGAATTCATTGATTTTATGTTGAAACCCTAAAGAAACAGAAGTTGCTCCGCCTCCTCCTCCCGGTGTCGAAGAAACGGAGTTACCAGAAGCCGCGATAAATGAAGCCGGCATGGTTCCTGTCCCCGTAGCAGCTACGATTGCAGGTTCGGCTTGTTGTAACAACCATTGAATCGTTTCGCCATCGGTTTTATGTCCTAATTCTCTCGTTAATTGAAATACTCTTGCGCACATAAAGCTGGCATTCTTATCCTCCTGCTTCTTCCATCTACTTTTGTGTGTCTGTCTTTGTTCGAACTCCTTTTTGGTGCTAGCTGTTGCTTCCTCGTTTGGTCTTCTTTGCTGCTGCTGCTGCTCAGTACTACCTGCTTTTCTTCGCTGTTTTTGTTCTCCTCCATGACTGGAAATTTTTTTTATTTGTTTTTTTCTGTCCTTCTTCCTCTCTTCTTCGGTTTTTTTTTTTCCTTTTTTTTTTGTTCGCCCCCCTCTTTCCTTGGAGGAGAAGGATGTACTTGCTGCTGTAACCGATTTGGTGTTTGAAAGGGAGAAGAAAGAAGAAGATGGGTCGGAGATTTTCAAGATTAAAGGAAAGTGAGAAAGCTAAAGCATATTTTGACAAAACCTGACCTTTTGGTTGGGTTGAGTTGGGTTGGGTTGGGTTGGTGTATGTGTATGATTCCTCACTTCCTTTCGCCCTTTTCCTTTTTTAAGTTACCGCGCTGCTGCTGTTGGATTACCATTAGTTTACTGCTTCCTTCCTACTAATTTAAAACAAACAGCTGGCTGCTGCTGGTTTGTTCTGTGAAGTAGTACTGCTGATGGAACGCAAAAGGTCGTGCCCAGCCGGATCAGGAAATTTTGTTACTGCCATTGTTTTCAGTATCAATTATTTTTTATATATATATATTTTTTCATTACTGTTGTGAACTCGAGTCGAGTGACATAAAATTAGGGTTGGTTGCTGCTTTTGCATACATATATATGGCATGGGATTGGATTCTATCTGATTTGATAGGACCAGAATTTTGACAGCCGGTCAAAAAAAAAATTTAACATGTGACTTTGGATTACCACCTCCACGGCCTGCTAGTTGAGCCGACAGCTGAAAGCAAGAGAATTTCGTCATACACGCTTGCAGAATTATTATTAGTTTTTTTTTTCTCCCTCCCTTGCCATTTTTACTCCAAACAAATTGTTTTCTTCCTCACTCTTCTTGATATACGCATTCCTCTCCTCCTCTCAACCTTTCCCCTCTTATTATTATTATTTAAAATAAAAGGTCTGGTAGGGTCGGGTCGGGTCGGGGGAGTTGTAATTGCATGATTGCAGGCAACAGCAATCATTTGCTCTCCATTAAAGACCCAACTGTCAATTAGAGAGGTACACGTGGCAACCTCCTACTCCATTTCTTCCCCATGCCTACCCTCCTTATCATCCTCATTTATTATTGTTGACGCCGGATGTACAGCAGTACAAGCAGTCTGGTACTACCATTTCATTCCCGTCTACTACTCCACCGATCGAAGGCCGTTTTAGGTTTTTTTTTTCCTTCTTCTTAAAACACGGAAAACACAGCCTTCTTAACATATATATAAATGACTTAATTGATTATCCGACTTACGTTAGTTAGTTTATAAATAAAGCATTAAAATATACACTTTGCAGACTATCACCAGATCAGATATATATGATTGTAAAATGCGGGGGTGGTCCTTGAAAAGGGTTTCTACAGAAAATAAAAATAAAAATGGATGGATGGATCCGGAAAAAGTTACGGATTGGTAGAACGTGAAATTGAATTTTGTGCGGTTGTCAAAAAAGGACGTGACTGACCGACTGACACAGAACCTTTTAATCATCACATGCTACAACATTGTTACTATAATGGCCTCTAGATTCTCTGCGCTACTTACTTCCTACTCTTACTTAATTACGAACACCTATATAGCTCACAGCTGAAAGCAGAGAGTAGAGTTTCAATTTTTTTCTTCTTTTTGTTATAATAATAAGATTAATATTATTATACGATTTTTCTCCTTTTTTTTTCTTTTTTCTTCCCGTCTTATGACTACCAAAATCTAGGGTTGGTCCATTAAACTCACAACAAGTACGTGGTTTTTGGTTTGAGAGTGGTAGTAGCTCTTGTAATATGCATACTAGGATGCATCTCATTCGACTAGCATTCACACAATCCCATTGATTTGCTATGTTTTTTTTAAAAAAATAAATCAAAGTGCCTAAATAGTTTTAGTTTATTCTGATTTTAATACTATATTGTTAGTTTTATATTATTAAAATAATAAAATCTATCAAATATTTTTTAAAGGCTAACCCGAGAGTATATATTCTGATCATCTTAATGTATTCCTATAGTTTCTCTTTGGAAATTCAGAATTTTTGAACAAAGAGAAATCTTAAGATAAGAAAAACACCCTACTTAAGTTCCTACTTACACATTTGCCCTCAATATATTCTAATGTGAGATTAAAAAAAAAAACTTGACTTATTCCTAAGGGATAATATTGTAATTTAGGTGCCACTTTCTTACCTAGTAGCATAATAATGAACCAAATATAACACACTATTAAAATTCTATGGAGTTGAATATGTATGTCAAATATTTATAAGAAAAAGAAAAAAAATAAACTCTATTATGTTCAATGAACTATTTTCCCCATAAATTACCTCGTTGGAAGTATGGCTTACTAACGATGTCACTTGTTTCACAACCAAACGAGCCTCGGACTACTTCAAAGTCATTGTATATTGTATTTATATTATTAGATATTGAATAATAAATAAGCTATTTTAGTTATTTTTTTTAAAAAAAAAGCTTTGAAGTTCTCGACGTAAATGAACAATCATTTTCAAAACCGGTGGATAACCCCTCCCGCCTTCTTCCTTTTACGTGTTCAAGCACAAACAAGGAAGATTAGTTTTGTGTAAGCCATTAGATAAATAAAATAATAGTTTAACTCACTATAACTCTTAATTAAGATTGTACATTTATTTTGGATTATTTCTTAAAATTCTTCGTTGAAAATACCAGAAAAATATACGCGATATTTATGTCAATAAATATATCAAATTTTTTTATTTATTTAAAGTATCTTAACAATAACCCCTTTATCATTAGCATTCTAAATAAAAGAATCTACGAGAAGAAGAAATAGAAAGAAAAGGTGGTAAAGCAAAGTTACGAGGGAGAGGATGAGATGGGCATAATTAAGTGAGAGAGTGCTGCTGCTCGGTGGAAAGCAAAGACGATCTTCAACGTGAATCATCAATGATCAAAGTATATGTATACATTAACATTTCTTTATTCCTTATTTTATTTTATTTTCTGATTTTATGCTTTGTGCCTTGATGGTCTATGTTACGGATTGATGGAGCTGTCTTAATATGAACCTTTATTATGATGATTTTTTATCTTGTGTGTGTGTGTGTGTGTGTGTTTGCGTTGGGGTGGGGGGTTGTTTTTTTTTTTTTTGAATGACGCGGAGTCTGGACTAATTAAGTAAAGATTTTAATTAAATTTTTGCCTAGTTGGATTAGGTGTAGGCTTTTGTTTTTATCTACGTACGACTTTGCCAGCCTTGATTCTTTTGCTTTCTTTGCATGTTGATTACGATATGGCTTTATACGACGCTGCTAATCTGGATTCCTTAAGTTTTTAATCACACTTTAAACAAACAACTAATGTATATGAGACTATGAGCACACATTTATTCCCGTACACTCCCATTTAGTGTAAAACCTCTATTATTTCCACCTATTTGCACAAGTAGTATGGTGTGGCTAAGTGCAACCTACTAACATCTTGTTGACATTAGTAAGTAGAATATTGTTTTCTAGGATTAACAAAAAACATTTTTAAAAAATACATATATTATGATAGTCCCATGAAAAATCTCTACAAATAGACATCCATATTAATATACTTAGGATAATGAAAAATATTGTTTACGCCCATGGTGAAATATCACAAAATAAATTAGGTGTAAAATTAATGGTGAGATTTTAATAAAATAATAGTGAAATATGTGTGTAGATACAAATATTAATATATTTCTAACCAAAAATATATATGTTGCATGGTTTGGTCTATTCATACCACTCCTTTTAAAATGGGAGATTAGGACGAAAGTAATTGTATGGTGAAAGATGGGTAGAAATGTAATGAAATATAATTGTAGATATGATGAAAAGTATGCACAGAATTAGAAAAATATAATTGAGCCAATGTTTTTTTAGGATAAAGCGGTGAAATATATGTTAAATATTTGTATAATTTAAAGTTGGCAATAGTCAAAGATATTGAGATTGACAGTAAAAGATTGAACTTTATAAAAGAATTATTAATTTGAAGTAGTTTTGATGAAAGATTCGCAGAACTTTTGTGAAATTTATGTGTAATTATAGTTTTATCTCAACACAAAATTTGTAAAATATAAGGATGCTCACAATTTTCAGAATATATGGTAGTGAAAGATACATTAAACATTGGTTAAAATTCACACACATAGTGGTGAAAGATCAAATTCTATAAAATATATGTAGAATTTGGGAATAAAATATATTGAGAGTGGTAAAATTTTAGTTCTTGTGGTGAAAGATAAGTAGAAATTATATGTGTACATATAGTGCAAACTATGCATAGAATTAGTGAATTATAATTAAATTAATATTGAAAAATATTTAGAAAAAATGGTAAAAACAATATTTAATAATAGTAAAAGATACTTAGATGTGTGGCAAAATTTGTGTGTAATGTTAGTGAAATACATACACATGATTGATTATATATGCTTGGATCAATATTGATTTTTTTTTAGGAAAATAGGGGTGAAAATATATTTAGTGGTGGTAAAAGATAATTAATTACGTATTGAAATATATGTGTAATTATAGTGAAAGATATATACAAGACATAATGTTAAAATTTTTTAGAACAATAATGGTCAAAAAAATTATTCAATTATGGCGAAAGATACTTACAAGACTTAAATCAATGTTAAAAAAATTTAGGAAAAAAATGATGAAAATTATATTTAACAATGGTAAAAAATACTTATATACATGATAAAAATACATGTGCAATTGTGGTGAAAACTTTTGTAGAACTAGGGCGGTGACAAATATATACTGAGTCAAAAGTATATCAATGTGTGTACTATTTATAGGGGAAAAATAGAGAAATATTATGATATATTTCTTATTTTTTAATAATCCTAAATAAATATATTTTTATTTAAAATAAAAAAGTATTTGCATAGCGATGATGCCAACAATATTACATTAAAATTATGTGTGACATTTTACACAGTATAGGTATTACAACTATTTATAGAGTATTTTTTTCATATATAATAAGTTTATATATATCTATATATGGAAGCACCGACTAGTATATTAAGAATTTGTGCATGCATGGTACAACCATATGCACTTTGTTAAGTGCATATGGTTCTATTTTGTCTTAGATAGTGTTTGTTTGGGAGAGCGGTAGTTGTTGATTGTTGGTTCTTGTTTTCAACTGTTATACTGTATAAATTTGTTTATAATCTATTTTATAAAAATGTGTATTATTATTTTAAGAGAATTCACATATTTTAAAAGTGCATTTTTGAAAATATGTTCGTTCTTATTATAAAATATATGCCTGATTTTTAGGATGCATAATTTTATTCCAATGTGTGTGTGTATGTGTATTCTACAAGATATGTATTTATATATATATATATTAAGTAAGATGTATATTTTTATATAATCCATAAGATGTGTATTTTTATATACTTTGTTAAAATGTTTATTTATATATATTCTATAAAATATGTATTTATATTTTGTAGGATGTGTATTTTTATTTTGTAACATGAATATTTATATATATTCACTAATATGTATATTTATATTATGTAAGATGTGTATTTATAATTTGAAAGAAGTATATATATATATATATATTTTTTTTTTGAAAAATATAAGTGTTTTTATAAGATATGTATTCTTTTTATGCACATTTATATTTTTAATGAGTGTATTAGTAGTAAATAGTATATAAGATAAAATTGCACCATACTTGCTTGGTGTGTGTGGTTGTATAGGATGCAATTTGCCGTACATTAGGTATTGGTGATTATATTCACATAAAGTATGGTAATTATCATCATATGTAGTTTTTTGGTAAAATTCTATTTTGCTATCATAATATTTGACTCAACAATTTAAGGGCATTATGTGTTTAGAAGTTTCAAATAATTCTATAAAAGTACCATTATATTCTTAGTTTCTCTTTACTTTATTATCATTCTATCAATAAGTTAAATCTTAGCTTGATTATAAGAATGATAACATTATTTAAGATCACACTTCTTTTGTCGCTAACTTGATATTATTTTAATTATTTGAATAAATTTTAATTATTATAAAAATTGAATTTATCAAAATTATGAGCATAGTTTTTAAGGGCACGCGCCTTATTATTATTATTATTATTATTATTATTATTATTATTATTATTTGATTTTGCTCAGACTATATTACTAGTTTTTTTTTCGAATTTTATGTAACATAGTTGTGCTGGTTGAAGTGACGTCAAATTCAAGTACAATAAATTAAATTTAATAATATCACTATAATTCAATAATAATACTCAACGTGTGGCCTATATTTAGGAGAGTGTTTTATTCTTAAGCTACAACTTTTCAACTGTAGTTTTTAATAATAAAAAACTATATATGCTAGTTTAAATAAATTTATATGTTGAATATAGTAAAATGACTAACCATAATTGTTAACGACTAAGACCAATAACTTTCCCAAACAAAAGTATATTAGTGCTACATTATTTTGTCAGATAGTATAATATTTAAATTATAATTTGCCCTAATTTTTCTGTATATGGATGTTTATTAAATATAAGGGTAAGCTAACTATCAGGTTGCTTTCATGGACGAAATAAATATTTAATTCCTTTTAACATCAAATTAAATTGATGTTATTTAACTCATCGTTATCCATATGCTGCTGCTTCACTATTGGATGGTAATGATGATTCAACATCTGGACGGATCACTTTGAAGTATTATGTTTTAGGATAAGAGAAAAATGCAGTGCGCGTTATCTCCACAATGATTACCCTCCATCATATGCTTCAGAAAACGCACAATTTAATCTTGTTAGGTTTTTCTGTAGTCTACGATTTGGACGTTCAGGCATCGAATATTGATGACTGAATATTCAGGATATATATATTCTTAGACTATTTGAAAAAAAAAAACAAATATTCAATACTTTATATATCTGAATTCTTAGGTCGGATAATAAATAATTCGTCGAATATCTAAAAATTTCAAGTAGGCCACAGATAAAAAATATTGAATAAAAATTATTCAATGGAATGATAATCAATCGATCCAATTTGAACCATTATGGTGTAATAATTTCATTCAAGTTTTAGATTACACTATATTTAATTAGTAATTCTAGTTTTAAAATATATTTGAATACTTAATAAAAATAATAATTAAAAAATATATAATTTACTTATAATAAAAATATCCACAATGACATGCAATATTCTTTACAAATCATCCATAAATAAAATATTCTACCATAGAGTTTCCATTTTCAAATTATAAATGTAGACACAAACAAAAAAATTATTTTTTAAAGTATGTATTTATGTAATTTATCATATTGATATTCGATTTATTTGAGTTTTATTAACTATATTGATTGCTTGATTTGGGGAAAAAATATAGGATCTATTATTATTTTTTTACTTGATTCGGATATCGGATAATATTAACAACCCTAGTCTATGATTTATACTAAAAAAATCTCTACAATTATGGCTTCTCGAGCACGTAACATCACCAAATTCATCGAAGTGTTATAAGGATTGATATGACATCCTTTTAGTGATTCCGTCCATGGAGTAATTTTTAGGATGGGTGATTCTCCTAAGAAGTTTCAAAAGTTTTCTAAATTTTCCACTAAAAGTATGTGAGTGAGGATAAAACATGGTAAAAGAACTCGTATTGATCTATGAGGCTAGCCAATCAATTCGAAAACATTTTAAGTTAGCAACTGTGTGGTCATATCAACTCAGGGTGTTATAAATGTTATCAAAGCAAAACCGTGACCATAAGATGAGCTTGGATGAGCTAATAAGCTGCCGAGCTTGAAGATTCTTGGGATAAAACTGTATTGAGAAAGTTAGTGGTTGAGGCGCAATGAGGATGTTGTATTCTTTGAATAGGGGTGAATGTAATACCACCAAATTCAATGAAGTGTTATAATGACTGGTATGGCTACTTATATTAATATGATATACCATCTTTTTAGTGATTCTATCCTAAAAAATTTGCAATTAAGTGTGTGGGTTGTGGAATAATTTTTAGGATGCGTGACCTTCATATAGAGTTTTAGAAAATTTTTTAAAATTTCTCAAAAAGTACGTGAGTGATGACAAAGTATATTGAAAAGACTTATGTTGTTCTGTGAGGTCAACCAATTAATTCAAAAACACTCCAAGTTAGTACCTACATGGTCATATCAACTCGGAGTATTACAGTAGGCATTTAGGAGGGGTGTTCAAATACGGATTCAATATCCATCAGATTGAATATTTGAAATTTGGTTAATTTAATTGAATATCTAATAATTTGAATATTTACAAATACAAATAGGATATCATTCAGACCATGTAAATATCTGCTTTTTTGTGTGAGCTTTTTAATTTATCAATTTTTAAAGTTTTACAATAAAATATATAAAAATGAGAATTAAAAGTCAGATAATATTTATAACTGTACATGAATAAGTGTCTTATATTATTCCAAAGGAATGCTAAAAATATATTATTGAGCTTTGAACTCCCAAAAAAATGGATGAATTTTAGAAATTAACTACTAAATTAATTTTTATATTATAATGGTCATCAAAGAACTATATGGTCCACTGGAGGAATTATATAATTATTTTTAAATTATAAATAATAATTTATTATTTCATATAAACACATGGAATGAATGTTTAAAATCTTATTTTAACTGTAAATATTTTTACAAATTATATACTATTTTTATTTTTTGGATCAAATATTTAATTTATTTAACTTTTTATCAATTGGATTGGTTATTTACTTTTTGAAATTGAATTATATTGGATATCAGATTAAATCAATAAATACCAAATCAAATGAACAAATATAACAGATGACTATCTTCGTTAATTGATTATGTGGGTGTAATATTTCTACTTCCAAATAATAAAAATTCTTATTTATCAAAAAAAAAAATCCTATGTAGGACGGCAAACTAATAGGAGAGATTATTGGATACATTTGTATCTTTAGTAGAATTAAGTTGTACGATTAGTATAGTTATATTGTATTTATAATTATAAAAGTATAACATAATTATACTGTTATACTCATAATAATTAATTGTATACACATAATTATTAATGTATAACAAATATATACTGTTCACAACTTTTTGCCTAACGTGCTAATATGTGCAACGGTTAGTTTTCAACACAAGTTTTGCTTGCATCATATTATGATTTCCAAAAATAAAAATAAAAATAAATAAAGGGCCACTTTACACTTAATATAATTAAATGATTGAAGAATTTAAAAAAAGTGTACATGTTATACCTTAAGTCTATTACCTATATATGAATAGTAAGTGCATATAATTAAAAAGAAATGAGTTTATATTCATTATATACACTACAATTAAATAAATGAGTTATATTTATATCTCCAACTTTTTGTCCATTCATACTTATAATAATAATAATTTTACTATTAAATAAGATATTACTAATATTATTATGATTATGATTATGATTATGATATTTTTTTAAAATCATTCTTCACTTCACACTCGATACAATTGGATCATGGGAGAACTTGAAAATACATAGGCGCTAAAATCCGATACTTCTTTTCTGTAAGTAGTAAATGCATGCAAATAAATAAATGAGTTATATTTTTTTTTACATATAATACAATTAAATAAATGATTACATTCATATTTGTAATAATAATTTTACTGTAAAATAAGATATTATTATTATTGTTATGATACTAATTTTATCGAATATTGGAATAGCTTAGATCCGGAGCATAGCGTGGTTAGGAATGATGTAACAATATATAGTCCTCCGACCCTAACCAAACCATACACTATATTTCTCCGTCCCCTGGTTTCCGGGGCTGCCCCTCCCCACCAATACACCGTCTTCATCAAAGAAATAACACAACTGTAAGTGTGTCCAATTAAAATACAATCAATACATCCAATTATGTCTCAACAAATAGAGCCATTTGTGTACAAGTTTGAGTTTGGATAGATAACGTGTTGATAAAATCTAACCTAATAAAAGTTAGTGGCGAGGGATAAGATGAGTTGGGTGTGCTATGAACAGTAATGCACGAAAACTCTTTTTATCCTCTGTCCTTGTCCTGAAAATATATTTTTTATTTTTTAAAAAACAAATAAATATATTTCATAATTTTAAAAATTATTTCCTTTTTTTTATTTTTATTCGTTTTTCCATCCTTGTACCCATATAATATTGTTTACGAGAATGACTAAAAATTTGGGAAGGAGCAATATCATTATCAACACAAATTGCATGGCCATAGTCCGAGCTATATAATTAATTCAAGTTTGAATTGTATTATTTTCAATCAAGCTGATTTGAGCTTAGGTCAAGTTCAATTATAACTTGACTAAGCTGTACTAATTCGTAGTATATTTTATAAAACTATTTTAAAATTTAGTGTAAAACTCATTAGATATAAGCTATATGAATTAACTTTTTAAAAATCATCCTGTAAGCTAGTAAAAAAAGTACTTACCTAACTTGCTTATAACGTAGTAAAAAACTATTCACCAAACATAGTTTTATATATATATATATATATAAATATACATATATATATATATATATATATATATACATATAAATACTACTTTTAATAAGCTAAATGTTAACTTATTTACTATTTTTTTTACCATGACAAATACACTATTAATAAATGAAAGAATACTCGACTCAATGTCCAATCTAAATGTTAATATGTGATTGAAATATGTTTTGTTTTTTCTTATATTTTAGATGTATAACCAAATTATTGAAAATTTTGGTTTTGGTAAGTTCCAAAGAAAATAAGAGCATTAAAGAGATTTTTTTTGGTGTTTGATCTGCTTAAAAATATAAGATGAAAAAGTAGTAAAAAAATAAAAATATTGAAGATTAGCTATTTATTTTTCTCACAAGTATTTAAATCGAAAGTTCAAATAGAAGTTCTGATTTATTTTTATTTCTTGTCCTTAATATTTTTTTAATAACCAAACGCACCAGCAATGGTGATGCCACTGCATAGGGTGTTTGATTTTCGAGGCCTCCAATCTAATTGTGTGATAGGTGGATATTAGTAGAATATAAAAATTATAGATTGTTGTAGTTGAATTAGTTGAGTATTATAAAAATAAAAACTTTTCTTCATTATTTCACCAAGTTTAAGTCATAATTTAGTCTTATTTCTTTATTATTTTTTTCTTATTCTTTTATATATTTTCTCCCTCTATGGCCATGTCTTTTTCAATTGTCTTGCTACAATTCTCCTCACATAAAATTGATGAGTTGGCTACCTAATATGTAAATATATCAATACTAAAAGAAATTGTGCATGAAAAGTTCCATAATATTTCACTACAAGAAATAAGAGCTTGGACTACAAATATTTTCATTACCCAAATGACAATTTTTGTCACTCATGCTTTTGGTAACAAATATGTTTTGTTGTCCAAAGTTTGTCACCTATAGTTTAGATGAAAAAAAAAATATTGTTGCCCAAATTATTATTTGTGCAATAAAAAGTTTTCACTGCTTAATCCTTGTATGTGAAACAAATCTCTTTCGCAGCCCAAAACCATCATTGTGTGACAAAAATTATATGCAACCCAAGACCACACTTAGTTCGACCAAGTTCATTTGTTTTTCTAAATTGTTTGTGTGACGCAAAAAAAAATTGATGCCTAAAAGCTTAATTAGTGTGGCAAAATTTATTCATTTCCCCTAAATGCCTTTGTGCAACAAAAAAGAATTACAATCCTATCCCATAATGTAACAAAACTAGTTCATTAGAAAGACAATTTCCAACCATAACTTGTATAGTCATATAGATACTCCATAATATTCATCTTTTGTATATTAAACAATAACTATTCAAACTAACATTGATATTAAAGACATATAAAATTTACAATATCATTATCCAAATACAAATGTCATTTAAATCAACCTATCGTCTCAAAATATATCATTTAGGGTACATAAATAGGTAAAATTCATGCCCAATGAACACCAACAAAAGAAATGAAAGATACTTCATACACTTCCAATGTATTCAACTTCATCAAAAGTGCTTATAGTTGTAGGACCACAAAAGCTATGCCAAATTAATCTACAATTCATTATAAACAATTTAAATATGAAATAATAAGATTATATCACACGTTGAATATGTCTCATAATTAGACATATGCTTTACAAACTTAGATAGGTTGATACACTTGAAATTGCATAACAATAAGAGGAATGTCAAATTACAATATAAAAAGAGATCTACAACCTCTAACATTGAAATTAAACTCAAATAAATTTCAAAAAAGGAAAAGAAAAGAGGAATGTTGTATTACAATAGCAAAAGAGAACTACAACCTCTGATATTAAAAGTAAACTCAAAGAAACAGTATAGAAATCTCCAAGCATATGCTAATTTGAAACTTACTTATGGATTGTGAAGTGCCACCAAAATTAACAATCAATCCTAAAATTTTATGAATCATAAAAATAAAGGAACATAAAGAAGAAAAAGATCTAAGAGGTCTCAAACCCACTTTTCCCTCTGTTTCTTGTTAAAAAAAATTCGTTTTAAGGTGTCTTGCCATTTCACTTAATCTACCTACATGTCTACAAATGAAGTATACGTAGCTATATGTTTCATGACAGGAGTTGCATAAAAGACTGGTTATGACACAAATGTCTAGAAGTTTAGGCACTTGAATAAAGAAAATATTTTAGTGTTGCAAAATGGAAAAGTGAGCATCTTCTTCAAAGTACCTTATCGAAATCTCTCTAAGAATTTCCATTAAGTTCCCCTTTAATGTACTGGTTGGCATTACTAGATGTAAGGAAGGTTACACCAATTCAAAGACATTAGCATTCAAAATAAAAATATAGAGCTCAAATGAGTACATGTGACCATTGATTAAGCATAACAAAGGAAAAATGAAACAAGTATGCCCTATACAATCAACTATCGAGATGACTAAATCATGCACCTTGAAACATATACAATCATACAAAAGTACATCTAAAAGCATCACTAATGAACTGCAATATGAAAACTAACACTTTTTACATAAACAACAATTGTATGGTCATTTTAAAAAGGAAGTAAAGTTAAGCAACAAGATATCCTCAAAAACGAAGGAAAAGCTGCATCAAGTCAATGAACCATAGACTTCTAATCTTTCTATTCCAAAAGGGGAATAGTTCTTCATTGAGTGAAGGAAAAAAAAAACTCCTTTAACGAAGTTAATAATTGAATATTGCACCAAGATTAGCAAATAAGCACTAAAAGCCACAAGTATAATACCCCAAATTAAGCGGAGTGTTATAAGGATTGATCTGGTTACTTCTATCAACCTGGTATACCATCCTTTTGGTGATTCCATCCTAAGAACTCTACAGTTAAGTATACTGGCCATGGAGTAATTTTTAGGATGGGTGACCCTCCTTGGGAAGTTTAAGAAAATTTTTGAAAATTTCTCGGGAAGTGCGTGAGTGAGGACAAAGCGTGCTAAAAGGACTTGTGTTGATCTGTGGGGCCAGCCGATTAATCTAAAAGCACTCCAAGGTAGCCCATGTGTGGTCGTATCGACTCAGGGTATTATAAATGGTATCAGAACAAAACTACGACAGTATGCTAAACTTGGATAAGCCAATTAGCCACCTAGCGGGATGATTCTTGGGATAAAACTATTTTGAGACAGTTAATGGTTGAGGTACAACGAGGACATTATGTTCTTTGAGTAGGGGTGCATGTAATGCTCCAAATTGAGTGGAGTGTTATAAGGATTGACCTAGCTACTTCTGTGGGGCCAACCAATTAATCCGAAAGCGCTCCAAGGTAGCCCTCGTGTGGTCGTATGAGCTCGGGATGTTACAACAAGTGTCACAAATCCTATATATATAATGATTATCCTATCTACATGATTATGCAGACACTATATATAGGAGTTTTAGAATGCTATTGCTCTGTAATGATTGTCGGGCTTCTAGAAAACCTGTGATTTAATCTTTCATTGCTTGCATCATTTCATCTATCAACTTTTCATTTTCTTCCTCAACTTCTTCTCTAACTTTCCTCTCATGTTCTTCCACTTCTTCTCTTAACTTTTTTTCTCTTACTTGGGCATCTTTCATCATTTGTTTGTCTCTTTTAGTAAATGATTCTTTTATCTTTTCCATTTCCTTCCTTAAATTTTCCTCTCTTTCAACACTTACATATTCAATCTCCTCAAATTTTCGGTGAAGTTCAACCTCAATTTCATTATCTTTTATGCTCGACAAAGTCAAAGGACCGACTCTTAGACCTTCATACCCAAAAAAATTCTCAAATGCCTATGTATAGGTTTCTTTCACACTAAGATTATCAACTCCATACATTTCCATTTGTGTAACATGAAGTTTAGTCAACTTCTGATATTTTGCATGGGTGTCATCTTTCCATGTGCCATCTTTTTTCCTAGTATAAAATTAAAAAAGTAGTTCAAAAGACTTTCTAAATTAATCTTATGCAATTTTTATTCATGTTCTTTTTGATATCTAACATACATTTTGGTCGTTTCCTATAGTTTAATACAATTGAGCTTTTTCTCAAGGTATTTAGTTGAATCCTCATCATTTTCATTTAAAGGATCTTTTGATGGTTGATTTTCCTACATATATTGAAATCAAGTGTTAAAAGATTCAACTATTTGGTTAAGGGGGTCTTTTACATTGTTATAAGTGAGTGTTAGTTCAAAAGTGCACTTTATAGTTTAATAGCAATACTAGAATATTAATCATGCTCAATTATTCAATTTTACAAAAAATCAAGTGTCATAAATAAATAAATAAAGACATGCATAAATAGCAAGTGAATATGACTAAAAAAGACACTGACTTACAGTTTCACAAAGATAGCATGTTGTCTATTTTCCTCTATTCCTAGGAACTTCATTCTATTTTGATTTAATATCTATGATTCACTTCACTAATAAGATACATATCAAGAAAACATTAATTAATAGTTTTTTTTTACCATAATAGTGTCCATAATCCATTGCATATATGCAAAATAAACTTTGAATAATAAAATTACTTGCCACTATAAACTTAAAAAGAAATAATAAAACTTTATACTTAAAAGAACCCCAAAATTCAACTATTTACCACCTCCGCACAATGGGATCTATTGTTTAGGTCAATTAGTGATAACCCGTGACCATGAAAAACCATTAAAATTTATTTCTTTTAGTCTATAATACCACTATCTATACAAAATTTTACGTTGTAGAGACAACACTTTATCAACATGACTGCCCTTTGGAAGTCACCACTTAGCCTAAGTTATATATCTTTTTCTTCTATTAATTAATTGGGAACAACATATAACATGTAATTATGAGTCTTAAAATCAATACATTAAGTTTAAAGTTCACCTTTATCTTCTCAAATAGCCTTTCTTTAGTTGTTGATTTCATATGTTTTTGTTTCTACATATAAAGTTCATTTTCCCAAAAAACAAAAACATAATTGATGGCAAAGTTTTGAAAAATAGAAACCAAGCAAAATAGTCATAGAACAAGAAAAACTAGTATTACAACAAATCAAGTAGACAATAATTTATTATCTCCATTCCCAACTATGTGATGAATTGGTCAACATTATCACCTACAATTCTATATATTTCTTTAGTGATTTTGTCATATGTTTTTTGCATTTTGGTTATTTAATCATATATATATATATATATATATATCACCCTACATCATATGAGTATATTAGGTTAATAAATAATGATAGGCATGTAAACAACATATACAACAAAACTAAAAATACTTAACAAAAAGATACATTCTTCAATAGAACTTGTCATTTGGGATTATTGCAAACAATGTTTTTGCCCATGTATCATATAAATGCCTAATCTGTGACATGACTTTTCATGTCTATTTGGTGAGGTCTCCTAATTTGTATGCTCTAATGATGAACTGTTAGGTGCCATTGACCTAATAATTTTCAAAATTAAATTAAGAATAATTGTTTTGATGATTAAATAGATAATAATTGATGTAACACCAACACAAAAAAAAAAATTTCTAGGTCCTAACTTAAGTATGGTTAGACATGCTTTTTAATACCTAATTGATGCTAAAACAAATCGTCACCCAAAACCCTCATGTTATACCCAATAGATGTCCAAGAAACTTAGGTCTATGAACATGTAGTTAGGAAGCAAAATAGCTAAAAGTTAGTTATAAAATCAAGAGCTAAAACTACATGTGACCATATGTTCATAAATCATAAGCCTCCAAACATCAACCACTACATAACTCAACCATTGTAAGACAAGAATGTCTAAAAAATAATAGATATATGTTTATTTGTCCCAAAAATTATACTTAAACTAGCATTGCTTTTTTACCTTAACTGTAATGGAAAACGTATCTTGAAGTAGACCTAGGCTAGCTATATGTTTCACAACAATAGTTGTATAGAAAGGTTGTTACAACAAAAATTACTAAAATCACAAGTACTTCAATTAAACACATCTCAAATAGTTATGAAATGAAATCTCATTCATTTAAAAAAAAGGACATTAGGTATTTCCTTATTAGCCAATAAAATATTATTAGTGTGAGGTGGAGGGTTGGATTGAATTGACTCATGCGTTGGTTAAATATATTGCCAAATATCTAATCTAACTTCAATTATCATGGTAGAATAATCTTAAAAACAAGCATATTTTCAAACACAATAAAATAAATAATTATAAAATTATGCTTTATGTTTTTATATATATAATTATATTAGGATGAGAAATTATTTCTTGTTTTAGGTGAGAAATCTATGTGAGCAAAATTATTGAGTGATTGGAGGTTAATTTATAAAATTAGTTATGTGCTAGGTTTTGTGGGAATCCCAGCTTTGTACACACTCAAGTATCACAATGGAACTAAAAAAATTTCTTTGTTGTGTCTCTCACTTTTTGGATATGTACCTTGATAGCTAGAAGTAGTAGTCTATGTACATCTCTTTCTATTCTTTTGCCATTTTCTTTAAAATCTTAGCTTATTTATGTTAGTTGTAATTTAACATACAGCTGTACCAAACATATATAGGACCATAAAGGGATAAAACCAAAAAAAAAAAGACTCCCAGGCCAAACCAATCATAGCACCATAAACTAAATTGGCACACCCCTTACACCTTATAATTGTAACACCACAAACCAAATTATCACACCCCTTATACCTTACAATTACAACACCACAAACTAAATTGGCACATGGCCCTCCTAAATATCATTCTTCACTCTCAAGTGCAAAAATGACCCAAAAATACATCAATAGAATACTAGAATTAGAACATGAACAATCCAATACCAAGACTGGCTGACAACCAAAGCCAAAAAAGAGCAAAAGAACTTGCCTATTTTTAGAGACCTAATTAATTCAAAACAGGGGCATATTGAAACCGAGATAGCAATACTATTAGACTACAAGTAACAAAAAAATTAAGAAAACTAACAGCATACTTTATCATTTCCAATGAAAATGACACAACAATTAGAAGATATCCGGGCTAGACCAGTCAATCTCAACAAATTAGAGTTGAGTAAATTTGTTGATCACTAGATGAATAAAAACCTAATGCTAACAAGAGAAAGAATATGAGTAATGGAATGGAGATAAAAGCAAACAAAAGGAGTAGTGCAAAGTAGACATACATATATAAGTAGATGTAGCAAGCCAAGGGGAAGGAAACTGAGAAAGCAACGTTAATATAATGCCCTTATTTTTAGCAGTTTAAAATTTCATTTTAAATAGTTAATTACGAAAGCTAAAATATTAAAACGTTATTTTGCTAAAACACTTGGTATAAGTTTGATTTCCTTCACAATTCTTATACCAAGTGCTATGGCTAAAATATTACTCTGCTTAAATCAATAACAACAATTATAAGAAAAATGTAGAGATTACATTAAATATTAACATCATTCAATAATACAAGACCGAACAACGGTTAAAAAAGTAAAAAAATAACTACATAAGGGACACAAGAGTTCAAAGATATCTGAATCAGACATTAGATAGTCCTAACTCTCACCTCCAAATTACTAGCTAGCAAAATGAATTCATAAGTGATCATGAAAAGTCACAAATACCCATTAAATAGGTAGGAGATCATGAAATGGAACCCATCAATAAAATAACATTGAGTAAACCATTATACAAACTAAGCATGCAAAGGTTATATGGAGTACACAGAAGGTATCAAAAAAAGGAATGACATGGCATAAAATTGAATCATACTTGCAATAACAAAATATGATAGCCATGCAAGATAAAAAATTTTTATCATCATGGCCACATGCTCCTTATACCATTTCACTTAAAATATAATACAAAACTTAATAACTATAATATACCAAGGGTACTCTATGAAGGGGATACACTAACCTATTCATAATCATTTTCATAACAAACACAATACATCTCATATTTTCAACATTCGTACTAACAAATTCTAAAACTCCATGAGTAGGACACAAAGGTAGCTATCGACCACTAATAAAAAATCATTCCAAACCTAATAATTATTCCTTCCATTTTATTAACTCAAGGGGAGATCATACCAACTCATAGATACTAAGGTACTTCGATCATACTGACATAATATCCTACTCACTATCAACCTAACGACACTAATATACCCTGATCGTACTGCACACAAACAAAGCACAATATCTTATGCATATGCTAAACAACTTGGTAAATGCTTAATGGAAGATGGTGGTGAAACACCGCCATTTTTAGGAATTAAAAAAATGTTCAAATAGTTTAGTGTAGAAGCTAAAACAAAAAAATAACGAAGAGTGTTACCACCACACTTGGTATAAGTCTAGTTTCCTTTACCATTCTTATACCAAATCCTAAGGCTAAAATCATTAATCCACTTAAATTAATAACATAGTAACAAGATTCAGATTAGTGAGAATAAACAAATATATAGTGTTATAAAATGAACCATATTAGCTGTTACAAAAATTAAAGAGCAAAACTACAAGAAGAAATAACAGTCCCAAAAACATCTAATTAAAGATATCAAAAAGGTCTCTGAATAGTTCTACACCATCAATCCGAACTACTAACGTGCAACTAAACTCATAGGTTGATCTGCAAAAACTATTGCCTATTGAATAGGTAAAGGCCCATGAAAGGAGCCCTTTACTACATGCATACCGAGAAACCCATTATACCAAACCAATATGAAAAATCAACATGGAACGCATATATGAAATTATAATAATACATGTTATAAAACATTAAAGTATACATGTATTAATTGGAATACAATAATAATTCATATAACCAAATACCACCAATTGCATACACTACACATATTCATGTCTCTAGAACAATTAAAAATTAGTAATCAAATATCCAATGGATGCTCTTTGAAGTATAATTAGAACCAACATAAACCCAAATTATAACAATAACAACAATCACATATCTTATTATCAATACCAAAAAATCCCATAACCTTATAGGTAGGCTCATAGGCACACGACTAATAAAAATCTACAACTTCATAGTTAGGCACAAAGACTATTACCAAACCATAAGCAGGTACAAAGGCCACTACCGAACCACAAGTAGGTATAAAGGTTACAACCGACCAATCCAATAATAACCATTTTCATTGTTATTACTTGATGGGAGATTATACCAACCCAGAGACACTAAGTTCATTTGGTCATACCGACACCCAAGGCAACACAATATCCTATAGATTAACAACCCAAGGACACAAAAGTATCCTAGTCACACTAGTACACAAAGGTAATGTAATACCCTACCAATAAGGACACCTAATCAATAAGTATGCGTACTCTTTATGAGTCTTCAAAGCTAAAATAAAGTAAGATATAGGGCCTAGTTGAGGTATTAAGGCACACCAGCAAAATTCATAATTAATTGTGGGCTTAACCACTCCTTTATCGTAGCAACCCCTAAAATGTCACTATTTTTTTTATCTCGGGGTATTTTACTTTAAATATTAATATTTTATTAGGTGACCACAAAATCACAATCAATCACACATATTCGATTTTCATACTTAACTATTTTTACTCATTTTCCATTTGTACAATATAGCCATAAATATGGTCAATACCAAGGTTAATATAAAGAAATAATAAGGGCATCCTAGGCTCAATTATTCATATTTGGGCGCATTAGACCAAAAAATGATCAAAATTCCCCTGAGATCAAAATTTACTAATTATCATCCATTTTATTTATTAAATTATCATGAAAAGGATAAGCCACATTAATTAAATTATTTATCATGCAATTAAGTTATCAGATATGTCAAAATACCATTTTGTCTTTAATCATCATTCTACACATAAAACCGTAGCATGCACATTTATTTTCATCCAAAATCACATGTCTCATGCTCAATGATATAAAATATACATTAAACATGCTTGTTGGGATAAAGAGCATAATATAGAAAAAGTGACCAACTTTCTCTTAGGGTACACAACAATAATAATTTTCCTATAAATATTTCTAACCATGCTTAACCTATCATTTACATATATATATATATATATATATATATATATATCATAATTAACATCATTTTAACCATACTTTTGTACCCGCAGTATTTTCTATAAGACAATAGGATTCCTTTTACCTATTTTCATGCTAACAATAATAAGCACATAATTATAATGTAATGAATCATGCTTAACACATTTTATACAAAACCCTATTGTGTTATCATGAGATATTTACCATTTTAGTAGTGTATAAGAGTTACCTATTTTCCAGTAAATCACAAATAATCATTATCCTACTAAAATTGTTTAAGCCCCGCTAATTAAACTTTATACCTGAAAAGAATACCACATCAATCATATGAATATTTAACAAATAAAATAATTATTATAATATTAAAATATTTATTATCCCAAATTACTAAAATAGCCTTTTTTATTAAAATGGTTAACAAAATTTATAAAACAAAAACCCTATGGTGCATGGGGAGCGTGAGTCCCGCATGAGAGGGGGTAGTTGATCTTGGCTAGCTAGCTATGGTGCACGAGGGGTGGTAGTTGTGGTGAGGTTGAAGGAGACACGACTAGTGGTGGAGGGTGGTTAATGTAAAAGAAGGTAATAGAGAAAGAAGTGATGATGGTGGATGTTGGTGTTAGGTTGGTGAGCTGGTGGCTACGAGGTAGGACGAGGATTATGATACAATGAAGGGTGAAACATGCTTGGACTGTGTTGAGGTAGACGATGCTTAAGTGAAGTGGGAACAATGGTGGGTTCATAGAAACAAGGGAAAAGTGACGATAGTTTTTTCCATTGTTCAGGGAGTACAACGGGTAAAAAAAGGCATAGTAGAGGAGAAGGATTTAGTGGTTTTGGTCGATGCTAATAGGAAGGCTATGGTTGAAGTTGACACAGAAAGACAAAATCAGGTGAGGTAGTGAGGTGATGGTAGGCAAAGAAGAAGCACGACGCATGTAAGTGCATGGCTGGAGGAAGCATGCACATTTGGGGGTGCAATAGAGCACAAGTAGTGTACGTAGGGGTGGCGCACAGTTAGGGAATGCAACAGGACACAATCATGTGATGAAATCAAACCAACCAGATGGGGAGGAAGATGATGAGAAGGAGGAGGAAGAAGAAGAAGAGGAAGAGATGGATGACAACAATGATGATGGTTGGAGAGTGTTGGTGGTGGCAAAGCAAAATAGGGCCAAGAAGGGAGTAGGGTTAGAGGGTTGATTGGATGAAAATGAGAGAGGAGGGATAAGTGGTGCAAAAGAAACCAAGGCAGGGAAATGGTGTTTGGTAATGATTGTGGTTGAGTAAAGAAAAAAGAGAGGGGGAGTGTATATATGTATGTATATGCAGACGGGTGGTGATGGAGTGGATTCCACAGATGGGTATGCTGATGGTTGTGCGTACTGTGTTTGACAGAGAGGTAAGGTTATGGTGAGGGGTATGCATCATGATAAGTGAAGGGAAATGGGCATGGTGAGGGTAAATTGGGAGGGGGTTTAGGATAGGCAAGATAGGATAGGAGTAGGGTAGAAATTAATTTATTTTAGTTTTAGGTTTAGTTTGGATGGTTTAGGGTACTGAGTAGAAAAAATAATCCAACAGAAATAAATCAGTTTATGATAGGTTTAATAAGAAGGAAAAGGTAAAATAATGAGCAAAAATTATTTAAGAAATTTTTTAGGTTACGGGTCAAAGGTTAATAATAAATTATTAGGCCAAGGTTTAGGAATTGGGTTTTGATTAAAAGGCTAATCACCAAAAGAAAATGTTATGAAATATAGGGGTGTTATAGGTGGCTTATAGGATAACTAACCACCAAAAGTCAAAAAGGGAGAAGAGATGAAAAGTAGGATAATATTTGATCTATGGTAAGGCCAAAGATCAAACACTCGATTACCACTCAATATTTCAACACTTGAAATAAAAATTATGAGATTTTACACTCAAAACAAAGTTTTCACATAACTTTGTAGAGGGGGAATATGGGAGATCAAAATTTTTTATTTCATTTCAAGGGGGTAGAGTTGTGCATTGTGTTGAGGCTTCCCATATTTATAGTGGCAATAGTGAGTAAAAAAATTCCATTCTATCCATCACCTTCACCTACCTAGGAGAATTCCAACCAATCTAGTTACCTAATACAAACTAATAAGAAGTTAAATTGTAACTAAATTTGTTTCAACACATGTGGGGTGTTATCGACTGATTTTTGATAGCCATACCCATAATGGTTGACCATACATGTTTGCATTGATAGGTAATACATCAAGGTACAATATTTCCATAATTTACCGTATTTAGTCAATCAAGAAAATTTAGATTTCAGAGGGTAAAGGCCATGACTGGCAGGTGGGTTAACTTGGGTTGGTTATTATCCAAAGTTGACTTGGATAATTTCTTTACCTACTCCATCACCCGCTTGCCTTGTCTTTTTCTTCTCTTTTTTTCCTCAAAAAATGGTTGGTTGACATGGCTGAGTGTTTTTGCTTCTTAGGCAACACATACTTGGCATACAACAAAAATAGATGGTTGGGATTTAGTTTTGACGTGCCATCTTTGCATGGCTCATGCATTTACATGCATGGTTTTACATGGCTGGTACGTCTACCCCTATTTTTTTATTATTTTTTGTAAATTAATTTATTCCAAGTTAATAGTCTTTTGTGATCCCCTAACTTAAAAAAATTAATTAGTGAAATGTTTTTTTATGGAATACTCCTCCATCAATATCCTATCGATAAGGACACCTAATCTATAAGTATGCATACCCTCTAAGAAGTCTAAAGACCTAAGTAGAGTAAGATGTAGGGGCTAGTTGGGAGACTAAGGCACACTAGTAAAAGTTCAAACCAAATCGTAGGTTAAACCACGTATTTAAAGTAGCTACCCTTAATGATTTAGTATTCCAGATCTATGGGTCTTTGACTTTAAGTGTTAATATTATTAGGTTATCACAAATATCACATAACACACAAATAATTAAATTTTTTTAATTTAACTATTTTTTTATTTCTAATTATTCAAGTTAACCCCTAAGGTTGTTGATCAGTCCAAAGTCAAAGTCAATGCTAAGGTCAACCTAATAATATAATAAGTCTATCCTAAGTCCGATTATTCACATTTAGGCATATTAAGTTTAAAATAACCAAAATTCCCTTGAAATCTAAATTACCAAGCTATTATCCATTTTAAATTCTAACTTCTTTTGAATCAAAAAATTGTCATGAAAAAGGCTAAATAGTTTTATTAAAACATTTTAGTATGTAGGTAAATTACCAAACATGATAGATGACTATTTTACCCTACACATTATTAAGCACATAAAACCCTAACATGTACACCTAGTTCATCATAAATCTCATGCTTTCATACTTGACCTCACATACTACATGTTAGGCATACATATTGAAAAAAAATAAACACTTAAAAGATCAATTTAGCCCTATGCCATACAAATAATAACAATCATGTAAAAATACACCTAAAAATGCTCAACCTATTATATTACACACACACACACACCTGCATAAATAATCAATGACATTAAACCTATTTTAGCATGCTTTTATTCCTATAATATTATAAATAATTTAACATGCTCCATTACACATAATTTTGTGTTGGTGTTATTAGGAAAATAACTACAATGTAACAAGGTCTGCTTAATACAATATACACATCGAAACCTTAATTCCATTAAAATAATAAAATATAAGCAACCTAACATAAATCCCTACCCTCCACTAATACTCATTCGTTACCTAAAATAAAACCAAACAATATATATATTAGAATATAACTCATATAATAACAAAATGGCATAAAAAAAAACTCAACCAAATTAGCAACACACTGCCCAACTGCTAGTTGGAAACAAAATGAACAAGACCCACATTGTATAGGCTAGGCAGTTTGATGATTGCATGTTACATCTGAGGGGATACTCAAGGCTTGTACACAAGAAGGGTGGGGAAGTGCGAGCTATTGGCGGAGTAAGGTTGTGGGCTACATGGGTTGGTCATATTAGCTACTACTACGAGTGTGGAGGGTGGCCACAAGAGAGGGCTAGGAGCATGGAGGTTTCATTCAACAATGAGCTTGATTGTGATGGGGTATGGAGGTTGGGTTGGTTTTTGGGGTTGGAACTAGTGCTATGAAGATGGAGGGAGGTGGTGTAAAGTGCTAAACAAATTAGGAATGGATAATGGCAATGAACCAATGAGGAAGAAAGATAAGAGAATCTTGAGCCCAATAGAGGAAGTTATAAGAATGAGGACAGAGTTAGGGTTGAGAAAAGTTCACCTTCTTCTTGGTCTAAAAAAAGAAGGAAGGAAGATTTATGAAAGGTGGTGGTTGGGCGTGAAAGAAAATGGATTAGGAAGGGAGAGTTGTTCTCTGTGCATGAGGGGTAGGGTAGATGGATATGGGGTTTGTAGAGAAAGGATATCAAGGGTGAAGTGTTAAATTAGTATTAATTTGGTTTGGGTTTAGTTAGAGTAGGCTATTTTGGTTAGGTTAAGGTTTCCGATTAGAAAACCAAATTGGAAAAAATAATCGGTTAAAGGATGGTAAAGAAATAGGAAAATGAATTAGGAAAAAATATTTAGGAAATGGTTTTGGATTATAGTTTAAGAGTTAAAAAGAAATAATTAAGCTAAATTTTAGTGTTAGGTTTTGTATAAAAAGGCTAAATATTCAAAAACAAAAAGGTTATAAAATTTCAGAGTGTTGAGGTAAAGAGTTGGAAGGTTTGGGATAGGAATTAGAAAGTATTATTATGTCCCTAATTTTTTCATAGATAATACATTAGAAAGCCTAAAAATATTGAGTTCTCATAAAAGAAATTGGGTAGAAAAAAATTTTGTGGCCGAAATATATATTAGGCGATGAAAACTAAATGTTGTAGCCTAAACACATTTATGGGTGATGATTTTTTTCCATTTATTTTATCTAAAATCCTATCTTGTGAAAAAAATTGGGTGAATAATAAATATTATAGTCCAAAATGGTTTAAGATGACAAAAATAAGTATTATAGTCCAACTATAACTTATGTGCAACATTGAATATTTTGTTGCCCTTATATCATCCTATAGGAGACAATGTCTATTAATTATGGATTTTTTTCACCTAAATAGATAATGTACAACAATAAGTTTTGGTAGCCCTAAATCAAACTTGATGAGACAAAATTTGTTTAGTAGCCCTTTACAATATATAATTTTTACTTAAAATCACTTTTCTTGTTGTGGTTTCAAGTACAAATGAATGTGTTTTGATGTAAACTTTATCATTATATACTTTCATGGTTTTCAGATTTGATTAATTTTTTCATTTGGGAATGTATTAACAAATATATGAATTAGTTTTATTCTCACTAATAGTTAGATTAATAATAGATTATAGAAGATTAAGATACATAATGTTGGCAATATAATAATTAATTGTTATGCTAAAACCCTAGTATACTCTAATTAGTTATTGGAACTTTTTAGAGGGTATGTATACTTAAAGATTAGGTGACGTAGGATAGAAGGGTATTGTGTTACTATTGTGCTCTAGTAGATTGGTGTACTTTATATGTTTTTGGGTTGAATGGTTGGAGGGTACTGTGTTATCTCGTGTGCCAGTAAGACTAGCATACTTTATACATCTTTGGGGGTAGCTATTATATCCCCTTGAGTAATTAAAAAAAGTAAGTTTATATTTTGGCCTTTGGTATGTTTTGGATTGTTGGCTGGAAAAGTCATGTGTGGATGATGTGCTCGGAGGTAATGCTAATTGAGTTGAAGAGTGAAAAACAAGGAACAATTATTGGAGTGGTAGAGATGACGAATAACTTAAGAATTTAGACTTTGGTCTTTGAAAAAGAATGGAGAAGTGATAAGATGAAATGATCGAAGTAAATTCCTACAACCATTTAAAAAAACACTATATATTGGGGATGGGTATATGGACCCTACACCCATCCACCTTGAACCCAAAACAATCCATTATAACTTTCCTTGAACCCAAACTTGATACCCAAAATTCCTTCCAAATCTAAATCCAATTAGAAACTCCTCGACAAGGTCTCATCCCCGCGCATTCAATTACCATCTCTAATTGTAAAATGTCATTTATTGCTCATTCCTATCTGCCACTAGTTTTCCCTAAATTGAGATATTTGGTTGAAAATTGGGTTAAGGGAAATGGACCTACTAGGACAACTTTCCCCAAATTGAATATTGATTTCGAACCAAGGGACACCACAAGTTATTCAACCATAGACAGGGTCACACATATAAGATGTCTATTTAATGTAAGTTTTGATTTTGTATCAATTTATATCAACGGTCTATATAGATCTAGGTACTGATAACACTAGTATTTAATGTAACACCCCAAATTTTACTATTTAAAAATTTTATTTTGCAGGAGCGTTAATTATAAAAATAATGGGTGTTACCGCTACACTTAGTATAATCCTATCATTCTCTGCCATCCTTATACTAAGTGCTAAGGCTAAAACATTACTTTACTGAAACAACATTTATAACTTCAAAGTAAAATAGAGATTACAAATTCAATTTGTCCTGATAAATACAAAAAGATCAGGAAAAATAGTTACAATATAATAAAAGGGGAAATAAAAAGGGATAGAAGAGTCCATGAAATATCCGAATCAAAATATACCGAAGAAAACACCGGATAGTCCTAAATCTCAACCCCCTATTGGAAGCCATCATGTTGAACCCTCAAAGTACTCCTACAAGGTTATCACTAACCATTGAATAGGCAGGGGACCGAGAAACGAAACCCGTCAGTACTACGATACTGAGAAAACCATTACACTAACACCAATATGCAAGGCAACATGAAGCACAAAAAGAGCATAACTTTAGTATATCAGGGAAGCATATAATCATAAAATGGATACAGTTGATATAGTTAATAGAAATCCAAATACTCAGGTAGGGCATTAAGGCAACTACCGATATAACCATACATATAAATTCTAGATACCAAGTAGGGCGCAAAGGCAACTACTAAACCTATATCACAACATAAAGTGCACAACGACAGCTATTAGAAACATTAAATCCAGAAAAATCCATTGAAATCTTCACACAAAGATTATTTCTAATTTTAATTACTCGAGGGGGATACAATAATAACCCGGAGACATAAAAGTACACTGGTCATACCGACGCACAAGGCAACACGATACTCTCCAACCATCCAACCCAGAGGCATAACAACACTTTGGTCATACTGGTGCAGAAGGAAACAAAGTACCCTCCACACCTAGGTTACCTAATCCTTAAGTATCGATACCCACTATAGGGCTCATAAGTCACCTATAAAGTAGACTAGGGCCTTACTGGGCACAACTAGCACACTAGAAAATCAAATAAATCGAGGACTCCTACCTCATCTCTAGGGTAGCTACCCCTAGAGAGAAACCATTTTCAAACTCGAGGTTTTCCACTTTACATATTAATATTTTATGGGGTGACTATAGATATCACATATTGCACATAAACTTTCTTTTTATACTTAGTCGTTTTCCTTTATTTCTAATTATTTAAGGTAAACCCTCAGGTCATATTCAGTTATTTGCAAAAGGTATATTAATTTGAAATGACCAAACTACCCACAACTCCTAATCTTACCATTTTATCCAAATTCTTATCAAGCAACATTATTACGAGTCATTTGTCATGAAAATGCTAACAGATAATTATTCATGATATGGTAACATATGAATAATCTTTACGTATTTGTGACTGACTATCCACTTTTCATACCTTTAGTTAATTAACCTAAGTGATACATTTTTAGGGTGACATATATTCCATGTAACACATATGTATAAATTTAGAGCATATTATGTCATTCAACAGAGTAATTAACATCACGGTGTAGGAAAGGAAATACCTCAACTCTAAAACATGCGATTAACACTTATTGTATATTGACCCTAATCATGCGTGCATGCTTTATAATATTTAATTCCACCCTAGTTATTAAGAAAAGATAATCATAGTACACTTATCATGGTAAATTACATTATAAGGTTGTAGGATTTCAACCCTAACAAGTCCTAGGCATGCATATGTAATTTATTCAACAAAACACACATGTGTATATTATCAATTAATTTATACATCGGAATATGCTAAATATTTATAATTATGCCATTTACATTTATGCCTAAACACAACACTTGCAATTTCATTCTTAAAATTTTGAAGTAAAATACATGCATATATTTCTTTAAAAATGAGGCATAAATAATACCCGAAGCACAACCAAATTTATGTGTTACCACATGATCTCACATCTTAGTAGAAGGGTATGGTTTATCTCTTATCCAAGCAAAAAAGGAATAATAAAGATTCACCCAATTAGTCTCCACTCAATTCTTCAACTCCTTACCTTAACACAATCAACACACATATTAGCATATCACATAACACCAAAATAATCCAAAATTAACTAAAATTAAATGGAAAAGAGATTAGAGAATTAATTGGAGTCTAATGGAAGCTTGAATTGTATGGGAGTATAGAAGAATGTGTGGTGGAGCTGTGGTTAAATTTTGGTGGTGTTTGGACAATGTTTGGGGTGAAAATAGGGGTGAATGACTAAAAAAGAAGTTGCACAGGTAGGCGGTACAAAAGTTGCATAGATGTGTAGTACCAAAGCACAACAGGTCGAGAGAAAAGAAAACGCACGAATGGGGTAGTGCAAAAGTTACACGACCGTGCAGAATCAGGCCGAGAGGGAAATTTTTGTACAGTCAGACGGTGTAGGGATTGCACGGCCATGCAACAGGCTATGCATAGATTGTCTACAATGCAATGTTGCGAGCAATGAGAGGAAGAAGAGGGGAAAAAAGGCTGTGGTTGGCGGCGATGGCTAGCGACGGTGAGGGGGAAGGTTGGGGCGACCTTGTTGGTCGTTCCACCTGCCAAAAGGCGGTAAGTGATGGGGGAGGTGGTGCTCAGTGGAGGAATGGGTGGTACGAAGCTAAAACAAGGCATCAACAAGAAGGAAGAAAAAGAAAGAAGAAGGAAGAAGAAGAAAGAGAGGTCGGGCAAGCGATGGACGACCATAAAATGGAGGGGTGGAGGGGTATCTATATAGTAGTATGGTGGTGTGATAAGGAGCAGAAAAATGGAAGGGGTGGTGGCGTGTGAACATAAAATTTTGCAGCCGATGAGGGAGGGTGATGGTGGTGCATGAGGGTGACGAAGGCAACAAGTGAAGAAATAGAAAGTGATGGGGATGGTTGTCATGGTGCTCACGGAAGATGGTGTCATGGTGCAGTAGGGGCATGAGGGTGGCACAGATGATGGTGATCGGGCAGAGGAAGATAATTCCCTCATGCCACAAAGTCAGCGCAGGAGAAGAAGGGAAAAGAAAAGAAAAGAAAAGGAAGAAAATGGAAGAAAGGAAGAAACGAAAAGGAGAAAGAAAAGGAAAAGAGAGAAGGTTTAGGGGGTTAGGATTAGATTAGGTAATTTGGATTAGGAAAGTTTTAGCGGGTTTTGATTTCGGTTTACGAATTTCAGTTTATCATAAATAAGGTTTTGGTTTTCGGTTAAAGTTTCAGAATTACAAAATTGGGTTAAAGTTAAAATAAGATTTCTCATAGGATTAGAATCGGATTAAGATATAATTTATACATTATTAGGTTAACTAAAATTTGAGGTATTACATTTAAAACCCCTACAAATATCACGAACGATCCATTTATATGTTATCATATTAGATAACAACAATAAAAAAATAGATAATAATTTGGCAAAGGTGGCTCTAAAATTTTTTATCGGTAAAAAATAATCTGAGATCATTCTCATTTTTGATCCAAAAGTAGAAAGTCAATATTTATTTGAAATTTTTAACAAGACAAGCAAATACATAATTAGTTAAATTCAATAAAGACATGTACTCAAAGGGAAATGAAAGAGGGAAAATAAATAAGAATAAGAAGAAAAGGCATAATGGTGAAACAAAAATAAAGATGAAAAAGATGAGGTCAAAAGGATAGATGAAGAGGAAGACCCAAACAAACAACTTTTGGGCAAATCAAGAAGAAGAGGAGGAACCTTGAAAACATGGGAATTAAGATAAAATGCTTGGGCTTGTAGCAGAAAAAGAAGAAAAATGTGTTAGGGCTCTGTCCAAAATTAGAACCGGCAACAATTTGAATTTATAATCACTTTTGTGTTTGTAGGATTTGAACAATTCTAGCACGCAGTTAGCGAAAGCTTTCAAATAGGGACATAGGTCCTATGAGACTTGCCAAAATTGTTTTACTTTTAATGAGTTTGGATTTAATATTTTTTAATTTTGTGGATTTAAATTAGATTTGAATTTATCTATGTTAAGAAAAATGACTCCACCGATTCCTCTGCTGATTAAATCCAGTGTCCAACTTCTAAAGTTTCTCAGCTGAAGTGGTCAAGCAGTAGAAATTATCTAGCAGTAAATATTATCTAGTAGATCCTTGTATCTAGGAGATATTTTATAGTAGTTCCTAAATTGTCTCATGTGACTATAACTGACTAGTGTATATATATTTGCAATGAATACATAAAGTAATAGAGAAAATTCTACATACTTTTCATTCTTTTATATGGTATCAGAGCCCACGTTTTCTTTGGGCAATTCACTATGTTGTACATCATAAACACTCAAAATACTATTCCAACCATTTCTATCAAACTGACAAAAGAGAACTATGATACCTCGGTTGTAGTTACAAAGCAAGCTCTTGTCACCTATGACTTAGGTGATGTTATTGAAGAAGGGGCAACCGCTCTAAAGAAGTATCTCACTGAATCAACAGAAGATTAACAGGACACTGTCAATCCCAAGTATACAGACTAGATAAATAAAGATAGCTTAGCATGTGTATGGCTGAAGGGAACCATAACAGAAAAAGTACTTCCTTTGGTGGCAAGATTAAAGACTTCTCGTCGATTATGGGTATGACAAGTCATTTAAAAGGCAACATGTGGTCACCAAGTCATCGACAGAAGCCGAATATAGAGGCCTTGCTGCAGCTACTTGAGAGCTCGTTTGGGTTCAGCAGCTTCTTTGGGAGCTGGGTATTTCCCTTGACTGTTGACCTCTTCTCCTTTGTGACAATATTTATGCCACCTATATGGCAGCAAATCCCATTTTTCACAGTCATTCTAAACATATCAAGGTTGATTTTCATTTTGTTAGCGAAAAGTTGGAGCGCAGTAATCTTCGTGTTAGATATATTCCCACTGCCGACCAGGTAGCTGATATCTTGACCAAGGGATTACTATCCAAACGGTTTTCATCTTTGCTATTCAATCTCAATGTCCGTTCTCTTCGATTGAGATTACGGGGAGGTGTTAAGGAAACCGACTCCACCAATTCCTACGCTAATTAAATCCAGTGTCTAGCTTATGAAGTTTCTCAACTGAAGTGGTCAAGCAATAGCAATTATCTAGCAGTAAATATTATCTAGTAGATCCTTGTATCTAGGAGATATTTTATAATAGTTCCTAAATTTGCTCATGTGACTGTAACTGACTAGTGTATATATATTTGCAATGAATACATAAAATAACTGAGAGAATTCTAAATACTTTGCATTCTCTTATAATCTATATCTAAATAAATTTAAATCTAGGTATGAGTCTAGTAGTTTTAAATCTTATCCATATTTAACTCTAGACTTGCGTATATATACATAGGTATATAAATATAAAGTTATGTACTAATTTTTTGTTTATCATTTTTTCCCTTATAATATTGTTTAGGTTTCTACTTTATTTTTTAGTTTTATGAATATTTATTTTAAATCTTAGTTTTGAAAGTAATAAATTATCTTTTAAAAAGTTAAAATAATAACTTTATAATATATATCTTTTATTTGGAGGATTTTTTATCATAAAAAATTACATATTAAATTATATAAAGTATAAATATATTAGTATTTATATAAATTATGAATTTTTATTAAAAAAAAATAAAAAATATTTTTATAATCTGTTGAGGAATTTTTTTACTCAATCAACCTGATTACTCTAGGTTTGATCCTAAACTTTTTTCAATCTAAATTTATTCGAATTCAATCCGTATCTACTTTCACAGAAAAAAACTTTTTTCTCCGTGCTAGTTTTAGGGCTATGGATGTGGTTTTGTGGGAGGCAGTCTTTTCGGTCTCGTATGGTCTTTATCATTTTGATTTCGACATTCTTGGATCACATGCATCAGCATGACCGATATATTTTCGACGTATATGGCCCGCATTCAAACCGATTCAATCAATATCATCTGCAGTAAAGTTAACCCTAAAACAAACTAGTGCGATGATTGCATACCGAGTCGGCGAGTCCTGCACCTCATGAATTATTTTGCGTTGGCTTACGGATAACAGTGGTTTAGTGGATGCACATGTCGGGACAACCCACCCTCTAAATTTTGAGCCGCAAATTCTCGGCTATAACGTTGACGTCGTCCGATGTTGTATACGCTATGCCAGGGAGCCTATCTAGGCTACCCACTTTTGACATCGTCGGATGTGAGTTACTCAAGTAAACAAACATGCTGTGCCGCTCGAAATGGAGGTCCTAAAATAAAGGTCCTAGCTCCTCCTTTTATTTGATAAAAGGGATAATAATATTTAAAAACGTAGTGGAAGTTCTTACATGTCGATGCTAGTGCACCTATTGAATATAAAATTTAACGGAACCCAAACAAAAACTAGGACAATCATATACCTACATACATAAATTGTAACACTTTTATTTTTTTACACTAACTTTTTTTACATTTAAAAGATTTTGAGAAAACAAAATAGTCTTAGAAAATAGGATTATGCTACATCCAATACAAAATAAGTTTTACCACAACCTAATCTATATCGGATACAATTCTAAAATAACTTGTATCTTGTAATCAAATTTGGTAGGTACCCGATATTATGATACAACGTACAAAATTAGAGAAAAAATACATTAAGGATAGAATTAGGGCATAGACATCGAAAGATAACTGGATCGCAGACCCCAGCTAACAATATTAGATAACTCTAGTACTTAACCCTACTGACACCTTAGTAGAACACATAGCAATAAGGAGCCTTCACCGAACAAATAAAAAATCAAATCGCTTCATACAAAAATAATGAATAAACACACCTAACTCCAAGCAAATAACATGCACACCCAATCATAATCACATGCAATATCAATATGATAATAACCTTTCATGATACAACACCAATGCACATAACCACCATCATAGATAGCAATCCATAATTCATGCTATCACAAGGCAACTTAGCATACTTAAACTATATGATGCTCATAACATAACATGCTTATAACATACAACTCACCATACCATAGAAAAAATAAAATGCTTAACATGATTAACAAAATAAAATCAAATAGTAATGCTAATAGTATTAAAATTTTAATTGAAAGCCTATAATTGGAGTGTCATCATAAATCAATAATTAATGAATAATTGATTTTATTTCTAAACAATTACATAAATCCGAGAGGGCGAAATAGCCTAAATTAACTAATAGTTTCTTTCAAGGTATAATAGTCATATCTAATTCAATTTAATAACATATTTTTTATAGTATTAAATAAAATTAAATCCATTACATTCTACGCTAAATCAATCAAATTTCCAAGAGACTCTAGCCTACTTTCTTAGTTCGATTTTTCTATTTAATCTTTAACTTTCAGTTCTTCAATTAAATACATATGTCTATTCTAGTCGGTGATCAAGCAACTCAATCTTAAATAAAGAACTAACAATTGAATTCAAGTAATTGGAATGGAAATTAAACAAAATTATCATTAATTAACAATTAAGACTGGATTTAACCCTGAAAAAGAAATATACTCACTCATAATTGTAGTAAAATGTAATAAATAAAATATAGGAACATAAATAACATTAAGCATAATACATAACATGAGAAAGATATTGTTGTAGATTAAGAATGTCAAATCTGTTGTCAAATGAACATACGCGAACAAGAATTAAAACTAAAATCTAGATTTGAATGAGTGAATAAAAATAAAATGATGGGTTTTTGGTCTGTAGGAAAAGAGAGAAAATAATAGTCTCTTACCTTCTACCTTCCTTCTCATTGTAGGAAGTATCTGATGAAGAAGAAGAGAAATTCATTCACATGATAGTGAAGTGACCATCGTTGCACGATCATGCTTTTTTTGCACGGCCATACCGTGCAACATTCTTTCTCTCAACTTTCGCTACTTTGTGCACAACCATGCCTCTCCAACGTAGTGGACATTGCATGACTATGCCACACCAATGAACAAGAAAAATTTTGAAAAAATTACTTGTAAACTCTTCTTACGGAGTTGAAATAAGATGATATTAGATGCATTGGAAAGTTAAGAAGAAGATCTATAACTTTTGTTCTTTACATTTTTCTAAACTGAGACAGAATCAAAGGTGAAATTCTTCACTTTTTCAATCATATGGAATTGTCTCCGAAATTAAAAAAGCCATATACATGAAAAATTCTTTATAGCACTTGCTCAAAGCCTTCATACTACCTTGTCTTAGCTTTATCTGCATCCTTTGAGCGCATCTTCAAAAAAAAATGTCAAAGGGCACATTATCCACAAATATATAGAAAATCTAACAATATGCATAAAGAATCCAAAAAACATACATATATTAAGAATGAAAATTAGTCCAATATTAGTCATTTTACTAATTTGTCAATAATAATTAATATAATAGCAACTAGGATACTTAAACAAATAACAACAACCAAGATACACGGACATATAAATACAACTAGGATACTCAATCATATAACAACAACTAAGATACTCAAGAGTCATGAGTAAGACAACTTAAAATAAAGATAAAATGAGATAGACCAAAAGAACGAAGATAACCAACAAAATACAATCAACCATTAAGGAACTAGATATCAAAGCTATGAAGGCACACAGACTAATAAAGCTATATAAGCACCAGATAATAAAGCTAAGCCATAAAGGCACCACTTGATCAACTAGGCCATAAATGCATTAGGATAAACAACTCTACAAAGAAACAAAATGACAAGAATTGTGCACATAACCTATTATGTGTGCTAAAAAGTGGGTGCTTTGCATTTTACCTCACATACACACTTGCCTAATTTTTTTTCCCATTTTCCAAAAACTTTTTAAGTGTGGAACCTCCTTTTTTATTCTCCTTATTGTTGATGCTCTTCCTTCCCTCTTTGTTTTTCTTATTTCCATCCTAATTTCATCTATATAAACTCTTTAATATTTACCTTAAGTATTCAAGAGTTAAAATTTAGTGAAAGGTGGAGGTAAGATCTTGTTCATCCTTATCTACTTTCTCTATTTTCAAGACCAAGGGTTTTATTGTTCATATTTTGGGTTGAAATCATATTTGATAAAATCTTTTGATCTCTTTTTGTGAAAATGGTGGTGAGCAAACTTTATTTTTTCTTTCTTTTCCTTAGGAAGGTAAAATTTCGGTAATATAGTCAAACCCTTTAGAAATAGAATTTAATATATTAAGTTCTTTTATTATTAATGTTCTAATCATGATATCATGATTATTTCAACTAAATAATGAGTATATTTTTACATGTCATGAGCATAGGACCATGTTATTTTCTATTCTATGCATGTTAGTATAATTTCATGTGTTTTAAGCATGTATGTTTGAGATATATGAAAATAATAAGATGTAGTCTTCATGATTTTTGTATCCCTTTATGCATTATGCTTCATAATGAGTTTTATTTTCTTCAAGTATTTTAAAATATATATATCTTTAACATGTATGAATTATATGTGAAATTAATTGAGTTATATGTATGAATTATGTATATCTTTAACATGTGTGTGGCTCTCAACTTTAGGCCATAACAAGGTGTTAGTGATTGTTTTAATTTTATATAGGCATGATAATAAATTTATATTACGGTATATATGATTATTTAATAATTTGGTTTTAAAATCATGAAAATCAATATGTATATTTTATATGAAGCTTTCAGCTAGGGTCATTCCTATTTGAACAAGGCACTTACATACTCTTTCAATATTCCATTATGTTCATTAGGTATTTTACTTAAATTTTAATGCATATTATATTAGGGTTTGACTATGTTTAGGGCTTGTCATGGATTTTGTAAGCTTTAAAGTGTTTGAGGGCATTTTTGTATTTTCATATTAAAGTTTGAAAATTTTAGAAAAAATAAGTGTATTTGATTAGAATTAAGTTAAGTGTAATAATTTCATTCCATGAATCATAATTAGAATATTGACATTAGGGTTTAAAGTTGATTTGATTGAATTCTAGTATAAAGGGCACTATAGGTATAAAGTAAACATATGATAATTATAGGATATGATATCACTACTCATTAAATTAATTTCTAAATAATTTGGTTAAATATGGATTAACATCCTCATCAATATATGTTTAGTATTTTAATTATTTAATATGAATTTAGTAATCTTAGCGGCATGATTATCTTTTTATGTGTTAAAAGGTCATATCTATACGTGGTTTGGACTTTAAGATAAGATATGTGTGTTATGGATGGGTTATCTTAGCAAAAGCTTCCCCAGAATCCCTTTCTCACTATTCTATGCAAAGGGATTAATTACCTAAAAGAAATCATAAACCATAAACAAACCAATTTCAAATTCATCATATGGCTTGGAAAACTATTACTCTCCCTTAATCTAATACGGGAGGTCTTCAATTTGTGGACATGAATAATAAATTTCACCTTATGAGCCTTTATTGGAACCTTTATTACCTTCATAAAGATTCCTTGTGAAAAACAAAACTTTAAAATATAAATATATCAAAGGAAACCAAAGAAATAGAGTTGCCTCTTCATCTAACTAAGGGGCATATCCAAGGTCAAACCTCTTTTACAAGATGCACTAGATCAAAAATGGGTTTAAGTTATTCATTTCCTCTTTTAGACTGATATTTAGGTAGGAAATTCTACAATTAGAAGCCATATTAAAAGCACCTTAGGGCTTTTTCATGAAATTCTCATTATTAAACAAGCAATAAGTAATGGCAAGCTTAATTCTCAAGTGATATTTAAGATATTACCCTAATTTATACAAGGTAATTGAAATGCCCCGAAAATTTATAATTTTAAATTTTAAATTTAAATGAGGTTTTATTATGAAAATTAATTAAATAAATATTGTTATTAAAATAAAAGAAAATTAATTAGGGCAAATTAAGAAGAAATTTATAAGTATTTTAATTAGGAGGAATTTGGGTATTTTAGCTAATTAATGATTTTATTTTAGAAATTAATTAAATAAATTATTTTATTTAAAATAATAAGGAGAAAATAGTTTCAAATTAATATGAATTTTATAAATAATTTAATTGAAGAAAATTGGGGTGTCTTTGCTAATTAAAATGGAATTTATGAAAAATCTTTTAAAAATTCTAAATTAGCCTAAAAGGGATTTAAATATTATTTTATTTAAATATAATTTTTTTTGAATATTCTAAATATTTTAATTAATTTAAATACCCAGCCTAATTATTTTCTCTTTTCCTTTTCTTCCTTCCTTTTTTTTTTCTTTCTTTTTCTTTCTTTTTCTTCTTCATCTTCTTTTTCTCCTCCCCGAACTAGGCTAGCCCAGCGGCCCAGCCCCCCTCCCTCCTTCCTTTCCTTCGACCGGCCCAACCCGTGCAACCGACCTCCTTCCTTCTCTCTCGCCGCGTTGCGTTTTGATTATTTTTCCACTGAAACTCTGTGTTTCATTTAAGAACCCCTCACCCTACGCTGACCGGCCTGATCTCCCCTCTTTTCTTTTCTTTCTTTTCTTTCCTAGCCGCCCGTTTTTCCCCCCATCCTCTTCTTCCTCCTTCCCCAGCCCGATCGCACCTGCCATTCCCATCAAGCACCTGCAACCGCAGCCTTGTCCCTGGTTTTTTGCCACCGATCGCGCCGTTGACCGGCCAATACTCTTTTCCTTCTCCCCTTCTGACTCGCAACCCATTCACCCAACTAACTCCCCTCTCCTTACATGTTTTACCCTTTCTCCCAGCCAGCTACCCTCTTACCGTTTTGATTTCTGCCTACCAACCTCGCCACTGACGACCAGAACCCTACCCACCTTACCCCGTCGCCGACCCACAGAACCCTAATCTTCCTTCTAAAATCTATAAATACCCCCTTACACTGCCTTGTATCAAACTTCGGTTGTTTTCTCCAGAATCCTGACCTTGCTGCCGCCACTCATTTAGACGCCTCTTCCGCCACCTCCAGCCAACTTCACCAACCGTTCGGCCACCCGTGTACTCCTTGCATCGCCCCTAACTCACTGTGCCTTCCACCTTCATTCTCCCTATCTTTTTCCCTGTATTCAACTTTTACCCTTTTCTTCTCTTTTTTCGACCGGCGCCACCGCCGCCTTTCACCGCCGTCGTGCCGCCTGTCCCCGCCAATCTAAGGTTGAACCCTAGACCCTCTCAACCCTTTTCCCTATTTTTACAAGCCCTAAATTATTTTATTTCATTTATTCTAATATAAATCCTATTATTATTATTATTATTATTATTATTATTATTATTAATGTTATTATTATTATTCTGTTGAGGGCTGAAGCCCTATTATACTTTTAATTCAATTTTATTATTATTAGTATTATTATTATTGTTATTATCTTTATTTTTAATATTAATATGTTATTATTATTATTATTATTATTATTATTATTATTATTATTCCTATTTTAAATTACTATTATTATTATTCAATTATTAATATTACAACTACTTTACTATTAGTTTTGCTATTACTATTATTATTATTCCATTATTAATATCACAACTACTTTACTATTAGTTTTGCTATTATTATTATTATTATTATTATTATTATTTTCAAGTGTTAGTATATATTATTATTTTATATAGGGCGAAAACCTTATTGTGCTTATTTTAAATTTTAGTAGTAGTATTATAAATATCATGTCTTATTATTATTAGGGTTATTAGTATTTTTATTATTATTATTAGTATTTATTCTTACTAGTGTTATTATTAATATTTATTAAGTTATTATTATTCAATGTAGGGTGGAAACCCTACTTCTTTTTATCTTCGATCATTATCTTTACTATTATTACCATTATGGTTATTATTATGTGGTAATATTATTATGGATTTTATCATTATTATTATTATTTCACCATTATTATTATTATTACTAAATTTGGTTATTTATTTTAGTAATATTATTATTATGATTATTATTTTGGTAAAGGGGCCGAAACCCTTATTTCACTATGTTTTTGAGCAATGCCCTTTTTATTATCATTGTTACTATTTTTATTATTCTTGTTAATATTAATATTGATATTATTTTTGGTATTTTTGCTATTGTTATTTTAGTATTTTATCAAAATCCTAGTTTTAGAATAATTTAGTATTTAATAGTATTTTTGGTAGGAGGGAATCTAATTACAGTGTTTTCTCATAATAGGTGAGACCAATCAAAGCCCTTAGGAGGCGTAGGAGCATGCTCAAAGACCGGTGTCATTTTAGGTAAGGGGTGCTAAGTCCTTTTGTGTGCTTATATGCATTATGTGCTTTGCATACTATGTATCATATGTTTATCAATATTAATTTTTTCGTAGGTGGTATAATGTGAAGTTGAAGTATGTTTTTGTATGGCATGTGTACTATATGTGATGAAATATTATGGTATATGATGATATGTGTTGTGACCCTAGAAGACATGCATGTGAGAATGTTGATGTGGTTTGTGTGGGAGAAAGGATGAAAAAGGAGGATGGGGAAAGAATTTGACCAAGGGATGAGAGTTGACCTAAGTATTATAATGATCCATGTATGGAAGAGTAAAATATAATTTATGGTTTCGTGTGGAAGTATATAAATTATGGTTTTTATATGGGAGAATATAATTTATGGTTTTATAAGGGAGAATCTAGTTTATGGTTTTATATGGGAGAATATAACTTATGGTTTATTATGAGAGAATCTAATTTATGGTTTCGTTATAGTTTTGTGAGAGAGAATTTAATCTATGGTTTTGTATGGGAGGATCTAATTTAAGGTTTTGTATGGATAAATCTTTGGTTTTATATGGTTTGAATTTAGGGTTTGGTATGTATGAATCTTGGGTTTTATATGGATTAAATCTAGGGTTTGGTATGGATGGATCTTTGGTTTTGTGTGGATTGAATTTAGGGTTTTGTATGATGGAATCTAGGGTTTGCATGGTGATATTAATGGTTGTATGGTGGTATTAGGGTTTGTATGGTGGTATTAATGGTTGCATGGTGGTATTAGGGTTTGCATGGTGGTATTAGGGTTGGCATAGGATGTATAACATCTGCATAGGAGTGCAATTTACGTATGGAACGTTGGTTTGGGATGTGAGGATGGTAATATAAGCGTTGTTGAGTGGTTGAACACTTTGGATGGAAAATAGTACGTGGAGCATTATAAGGGTATGGAGGAGACTGAATTAGGGTTTGGAGTGATTAACTATGGATTGTTGTGATTAACTAGGGTTGGAGTGGCTAATTGTGGTTTGTTGTGATTAACTAAGGTTTGGAATGGTTAATTATGGTTGTTATGGTTAAATAGAGTTTGGAGTGGTTAACTATGGTTTGTTGTGGTTAATTAGGGTTTGGTGTGGCTACTTAGGGTTTTTGTTGTATCATGTGTAATTGGTGATTAAAGTGTAATTATGATGGTAGAATCTATGATTTGTGATGTGTGAAGTGTAAAGTGAATGATTCATGCAAGTCCAGGGTGAAAGGTTCTGAATAAGATACTTAAGATATTAATTACTTAAAGTGGAAGATATTGAGATGGGACTAGCCGATCCACCGGTCAGAAATAGTGGTTAGGGTTTTTACCCTATGTGCGACCGATCCACCGGTTATAATAGTGAATAGGACATGATGTCCTATGTGTGACCGATCTACCGGTTATAATAGTGGAGGTTCCCAAGCTCAATAAACACAAACCAGAGTTTTGCTAAAGCACCTAAAAGATACTAATTACTTGCAGTGGAACACCATATGAGTTGGGGCCAACCGATCCACCGATTAGGAATAGTGGTGAGGACGCGTAGTCCTATGTGTCTCCGATCCATGGATATAATAGTGGTTAGGATATGATACCCTATGTGCCTCCGATCCACCGACTATAATAGTGGGGGCTTCCGTACTCACATGGATTTGATAAAAAAGCATGGTGTGAATCGATTTCTTATCAGAGATTAATTAAATAATTAATCCGGAATACAAATGGGCCTTTATGTATCCACCCGATGATGGTTCGTTATTATGTTATCATGTTGGCCTTTATATTCTTTTATTCTTATGCATGGTTTATGTAGTGCTCGATTACCTTACTCAGTACGTAGCGTACTGATCACCCTTTTCATGGGTGCTGCTCATTCCCACGAGTAGTATGCCCTTCTAACTTTGTGCAGGTAGGCGAGACATCTGGCGGGGCTGTGTATTTGGTACTAAGTGTGGCGGTAACATCCCCAGAATTCACGGGTGTTAATTTGAGTATTTCTATTGTAATTTTTTCCATAAAAAAAAGTATTGAATTTTGGGGTGTTACAATAATATCCCAGGTCTAAGTTAATTATAGTGTTGGTGAGAAGAGTATCATTCTAAACCAGGAATTTAGGGGGCTCATCTAAGTCTAGTGAGTAAAGAAATAATAAAATAAAAGACTCTAAATCACACAAAAACAAATAATACAAAAAAAGACATTTATAGGGTTTTAATATAGTAAACAATAATAAAAAAATCAAATCAAGTCAAATAACAAAACAAATATGCATGAATATAAATAAGGGAAGTGTGCTAGGAAATTAATTTCCACCACTAGATTAGGTAAAGATAAATCAAATAATTCCTATATCACCTATCAGTCGTACGAAAGAGATAGACAAAGTTGCAAACCAGAAGTATGTGTATGCACCTTATATTACTTTCCTAAGTTAATTTAATACGATAAAGTGCTCATACAAAATCCTATCAAATTATATTAGTATAGCAACAACAAATGAAACTTATACATAACTAGATCCGAAACATTAAGAACATATGGAAGGATATCAATTTAAGTACCCAAACTAGTACTTTGAGGAGTCTAGTTGTATTCCCTTCCTTTAACCTAGACATATCTAAAGTTCTACTATTCTGATTAAAATCATAAAACTATTAAGTGAATTGTTATCTAAACTAGGTGTAGTTATACATATGAATTCTAACATGTTTATACAGCCATCTAAAAAGTATATAATCCTATATACTTTCGTTATGGGAAAATCAGAACTAGACATGCACTATATACATCTCACTTAACCATATCACACATATAAACAATAGTAATTAAAGTAGAGTCAAAGGACAATATTATGACAATTAGGAAAATATAGAAATTATTATTAAAATATCAAACTATAGTCCAGGGTTTCAATCTCATCCCTAACAACAAAAAATTTAGCCACTCATCATTTATAAATTAATTATGAAAGGCATATAATTAGGTTGAAAAAAAATAAAAAATGAAGCAAAAACAAGTGAACCTAAGTGGGTGGATGTCCCTTGGTCGAGGCCCAGTCAATCGCCTATCATGGACATTGTCTTTTTCTCTCTCATGAGCTGATCCTCTTATCTACTTGAATGTTAGCTTGATCGCATGCTCCTTTGTGTAAATTAAGGCACGGTATTAACTAACTGAGAGTTTATGAATAAAAAATTGATGATCTCGTGGATCATCTAAAGAAATTAAGCCACAAATTAAAGGAATTATAGAGGTAGTTAAAGGCTGAATATGATAGAACCCTACATTAAAAAAATCCTATGATGAAGACTAAATTGATGACATGGAATCACAAATTTGGTGTAGAAATGAAGGAATTATGGATGATATAATTTATTGGAAGAATAAATTTGTGGAATTAATGGAGAAAGGATGGATGGAGGTTGAAGAAGATAAAGAAGCCCGAATTCTTGAATCTCAAGACCGGTGACAATTCATTTGTTCTCCTTTTGAAAGGTTGAGTTAGATATATTCGTAGAAGGGTCAAGAAGGCTAAAAATTGTGCATTTGGTAGATGCACATATAAGATAGAAGTTGTAAAAGGCTTGGAAAGCATTTATGATGAGTATGAGACTGCTATGGCTATTCTAAGTGCTCTAGACATCCTTTAGTTAATGGTTTATGGGCAAACATCATCATTTTTCAATTAATAACCTCAACTTCTAATGCCATTTTGACCATGCTTAAGTCATATTCAGAAAAAGTGATAGGTATGAAAGTTGTATCTCTTGATATTATTTTCCAACGCAACTTGATCACCTCAATTCGAGATTGGGTTAAAAAGTTATGCTTGAAATACTTAATACTATTTTGTTATTTCATGTGAAAGTTTTAAACCACGTGTAAACACCTCACTTTTCTCCTTTTCCTCATGATTGATCCTAAATAAGTATCTATGATGTAAGAGAGGTTAAGCTATCCTTTTCAATGGAAAAGTAATGCAAATTATGAGGATTAACACACCATATAAATAGGGCATAAAATTTTCTTATCAAAGGAAAAAGGGGACGTAAGCCCATGAAATGGAGAGAGGAAAGGGAGGAATATATTGGTGCAAATGAGGAAGAAATAAGGGAGAACACATGTTAAGTTAGAAAGTGTAGGAAAATATAAAGCATAATAATTCAGTTTACTTAAAAACTAATGGTTTCGTAGAGCCAAAAATATTTGAGAAAGGAATGGAGGTTGAGGAACCAATTTTAAGGGAAAATAATTGGCCTAAAAATGTTTACCACACAAATAAAAAGGAAAGGTGGAGAAAGAAAAATGAAGAGAAGTTGAGTTTGATTACCTAACACATGCCCAAAAATATCTATAAAAAATCCAAAAATTATATGATTATTAGATTTTTTTTATCATATTTATGTAATACCCCAACTTGAGAAGAGTTTTAGAAGGATTGATTTGGCTAATTATATCAACATGGTATACCATTCTTTTAGTGATTCCACCATAAAAACTTCATAGTTAAGTGTGCTGGCCGTGGAACAATTTTTAGGATGGGTGACCCTCCGGAAAGTTTCAGAAAATTTCTGAGAAATTGCATAAGTAAGGATAAAGTGCGCTGAAAGGACTCGTGTTAATTTGTGAGGCTAGCTGATCAATCCGAAAGCACTCCAAGGTAGCCCCGACATGGTTGTATCGACTTAGGGTGTAACAATTTAGCTCAAAAATAGTAAACTAATATGATCCCCAACTTTTTGTAACTTTAGATAATAAAAAATGGATTATCGAGCTTAAAATACATAATTAAATCTTATCAAAATGATAAAGTGTCTTTTTACTAATAATTTAGTTTTTATATTTTTGCGAAAGTTTAAAAAGATTTGAAAAATGTAAGAATTTCAAATATCCATGATATGAGTTAATTTGTGTGGATTAAAGGACCCTGCGTGTATCATTATATATATGGTTTTTACCACATGAGGGATTCATAGGGTGTGTTTCTTAACAATTTTTCCTCCCTTTAATATTTCACATAAATTGCTTGAGTTTAACCTAAAAAAAGCTTTAATATCCTATGAACTGCCTATACTTGCACTCTTATAACAACTCACAGACTTAATGCTTTTACTCAGTTGATTGTAAAACATGCGGAGGGATGGCAGCAACATAGCATATCAAACGATATCCTCACCTTGCTAAGACTACAGAATTCGTTTCCTAAGTCGCCATCAAGAGTCTATAGTGCTGATAAAAGGAAGAATGCCCAAATCTCTAAATTTGGCAGCCTTCACTAGGGGACTACTGTAGAATACTGCCACTTAACGTTGGGTACAGCCTCCTGACATAGGGTATAGCCACCCGATGCAGCACCAGAGGACATATGTTCCAACTTGCACATTTTGCACTCTATAAATACCCCTAGATATAGAGACACACATAGAGACATATGAGGGGAAGAAGAAAATAATAACAAGAGATTAGAAGAGAAAGGTGGAAGAAGAAGAGTATCAATAGGGCTATACCGAGGGAGGAAAAAGAGGAAGGAGAGATTAGGCTAGATAGGGGTTGGATTATGGTGATCTACCTAGTCCCTTCCCTTATTTCTCTTCACTATTTTCTTATTTGGCTGGAGGAGATTTAGCATTGGCTAAGCTCCTTATTGGGAGGAAAAGATAGAGTAACCTTTGTTGTTGTAATTACAACATTGTAGTCATGTTTGGTTTAAATAATATTTCATTTCATTGAGCTTCAATTGTTGATGTGTTGAATGTTGGACACATTAGGCACTCATATAAATTATGTATCAGCTTTGATAGTGAACAGAACTTACAATGACAAATGATGATATGGTTAACACTAAAAGGTGAAGTGACATTTTCATTAATCTCCCAAAACTCACTACATGACATTACCTTGGCCCATGCACCGTGATGGAGACAACCTTAGATTATATTTCACCGTTGAGTGAAATCCAGTGAGCCGAGAAGGATTAATATCCCTTGAGCTTGACAAGCTATGAATCGTTATAGGGTGCATGCATTTGTCGTTAAGCAATTTCCTTCTAATGACTCTATCTTTTGATTTCCTTTTTATCTATCTTATGTTTATATTAGTAAAATCCTAAGTGCTTATTTACTTCATTACATTTTCATTGTCTCCCTACCAATATTTTGTTAATTTCACAGAACACTTGACTTTAGTAAAGCATATTTTGATTCGTTCATCGTAGGATCGACACTTACTCATCACTTTATTACTTGGATTGACCGTGTATAATTGCATGATTTTGTTGTGCTCCATTTATTTTATTACCCTATCAAGCATTGTTGAACTGAGCACACACCAATCCACATGAAAGAAGAGTCTCAAAATAATATAGGAGCCAAAAGTGGCTTAAAAGTCTCACGAAACACAAAACCGTAAGTGTAACACCCCCAAATTTACTACTGAAAAATTTCGTTTAATTAAAAGGGTTTAGCGGAAGCAAAAAGATAAAACCGTAAACTTGGGGGCATTACCACCACACTTAGTACCAGATCGGTTCACTCCTGCCGTTCCAGTACTAAGTGCCAAGGCTAAATAAAGTTAACATTAAACACGAATCATTAATAAAACGCAAGTCATATAGAAATCAGAGTGCGATTTAGGGTTACAAACCAAAGAGTACGTGACTAGAGTTTTTCAAAACATAAAGAATAGTACGATAACAAAACTAAATATGATAATACAGGGTCAAATAAAGGAAATAGAGTCCGGCCGAGTCGCTCTCGATCCCCAAGTCAGGTTTAGGCTCATCGCTCAGCCCCATCCAATGCCTCGTAAGTGTCGTAGGCATCGAAGACATCATCCCCTACCTGCACAAGCTCAAACTGGTCTTCTGCTCGTGGGAATGAGCAGGGCACCCATGAAATGGGTGATCAGTACGCTACGTACTGAGTAAGGTAAGAGACGCACTAAGGCCCACATACACAGAGATACATGACATAGCAGACATAGCATAACTACGTAGATAGCATGCAATAACACAGATAAACAATACCGGTTATGAACCAGATAACTTTTTCATCGAATCTCTGATAATTATAATCAATTCACATCATAGTCTTTATAAATCCATGTGAGTACGGGAACCCCACTATTATAGCCGGTGGAACGGTCAAGAGGGCACATGCCATGCCACTATTATAGCCGGTGGACCGGTCACGAGGGTAACATACCCTGCCACTATTATTTGCTGGTGGACCGGTTTGGGTCCGGCTCAACATCTTCCACTTTATGTGATTAATGTCTTAAGTATCTTATTCAAAAGCTCTCACCATGGACATGTACGAATCATTCTCTTTATACTTCACACCTCACAAATAATAAAATTCCACAATCATAATTACACTTTAATCAATAAGTACACATGATAACACAAAAACTCTAAGCAGCCATAACCAACCCTAATTGTCCACACCAAACCGTGGGGTTGACCACTCCAAACCCTATTTTATCATAACAACCATAATTAGCCATTCCAAACCTTAATTAACCACAACAAATCACAATTAGCTACTCCAACCCTATTTAATCACAACGACCCAGAGTTAATCACTCCAAACCCTAATTTTGGCTCCTCCATACCCTTATAATACTCCACGTACTATTTTCCGTCCAAACAGTTCAAACACCCAAATAATACTTGCATTACCTTCCTTACCTCCCAAATCAACCTTTCATACGTAAATTTCACTCCCATGCAAACTTTACACATCCCATGCAACCTCTCGAACTTTTCACACAAACCCTAAATCCCATACAATCATTAACTCCCATGCAAAACCCTAACTCTACCATGCAAACCCTAATACCACCATACAAACATTAATACCACCCTACAAACCATAATGCCACCATGCAAACCCTAATACCACCATACCACCATTAATACCACCATACAACCATTAATACCACCTTACAAACCCTAATACCACCATGCAAATCCTAGATTTCGTCACACAAAACCCTAAATTCAGTCCACACAAAACCAAAGATCCATCCATACCAAACCCTAGATTCAAAACATATAAAACCCAAAGATTTTTCCATATAATACAATTGATTAGATTCCCCCATTCATAACCACAAATTAGATTCTTCCATACAAGATTATGAGATAGATTCTTCCACATAAAATCATAAATCAGAATCTCCCATATGAACCCTAGAATTCTCCATTTTATTCTTCCACTCATAGATCATTAAAATAATTAGGTTGACTCACCTCCCTTGGTCAATCTCTTTCCCCATCCTCCTTTTTAAACCTTTCTCCCACACAAAACACATCAACTCCCTCACATGCACGTTTTACAGGATCACGACACATATCATTACATATACATAATACACATGCCATGTAAACACACCACACATACTTCAACTCCATGTCATGCTACACACAACATAATTAATAATGATAAACATAGGGTACGTAGCATGCGAAGCACATAATACATATAGACACACAAAAGGCCTTAGTTACGTCCTTACCTAAAGCAACACCGGGCTTGGAGCA